>CM067343.1:51811670-52164170 GCA_034190875.2 Urechis unicinctus
TAGGATCAAAGTCTGCCGTTGGGCTAATGGATCCACCCAATAATTCATTGAACGCCTGACGTAATTACATTTACGTTGACAAGTGATTGGATGTTTCTTTCAAGATAATTTCTAATCATGACTTTCTTATGAATTATTCACCACTATATGGACGTGACTTTTACCCAAACGAATTGTAGGTGCGTGCAAATATCTACATTCACGGACGAACCTTCACCAACACAACTCAACAACTATTACATAATGGGCAATTATACCTGGATGTGGCTTTGTTTTATAACTTTTCCTGTGGCACAGGCAGTTCGAATACATGGTTCTGTACGGCAGACTACATACTCTGTTGCTCCTATGGTAGAGCCTGTCGAATGGAAGGGCGATGCCGGGGTTCAAGCTTCGAGCGAGATTGAATGTGCCGTTCTATGTCTAAGAAGAGAATCTTGCGTTGGGGCGATATTCACCCATGGGGTCAACAAATCGTGCCAACTCCTCTCCGGCTACACGAACGACAAGACAGCGAGCAATAATGGAGTTTTCCTCGAAATTGACCAAGGTGAATGTCATTTACTATATGTCATATATCTTTAAGATATCAAAACACTTTAGTCCAATTGCTGATCCTATCTATGTTAATGGCCTTTGTAGAGTTCGATTTCTTATTTTTGACAGGAAGCGATTTTTAAATATTTATTTCACCCCCAAAGCGAATCCATATCCGACGCATTTTCTTATCACACGCAGCAGACACAATTTCCATTGTTACAGGCCGGTACAGTATCAGGCCGGTACAGTTGTAGCTGTATGGTCTATTGAAGCGACAAGTATATATTGAGCGCAGACTTGTATAGGAATATCGTCTTGTGTCCTAGATAAGTTGGCACTGGGGTGCGACAAAAACCAGATCAGATAACTTCATATTGGTGTAATTTTTATGGTCAGCATGACATCAGACAAATAATTTGATCATATAACGTAGCATAAACTCCTGAGTAACTGATTATTGCTCTGCCGAGCCCAGAGAAATTCCTGGTTTGCGTGCGATTGACATAACCTCGAGTTGTATTTTGATACATATTATATGGGACATTTTACCATGTCTTCCATTACCAGGGACTTTTAAATGCCAAGATATATATCTGTAATTCATCATCGAGATATATCTAGCTGTTCGTATAATGTAGCCCAAGACATGTTACATGGCCGTCCTGTATTAAATCACAGGGTACGGCAAGGTTCAATCAAGTGTCATCGTCCCTTGAAGCTAATGCTACTTTGCTGCTCTACGTTATGAACAATGCCTTGCATGCTTCTGTCTTTGTGGCACAAATAACGGATATACAAAGAACATATACAGATGAGAGGCACAGTTTACAACATCAATGTCATCTGACGTCACTCAATATCGTTGGCCTGAAGCCAATGATTAGCAAAATTGATAATATTCCAATATATGTAAGATGTAAGTCCCAGCTTGGGAGGTATGGGTGGGGTGGGGGGTGGGTAGCTACCGACTAACGTTTAACTATGGTCTTTTACATTATTCATTGGCTAGGACAGAAAATATATATATGCTTGCAGTCATTAATTGACAATTTCGTTTTTATTGCACACATTCTTTAATAATTATTGGCAGGCAAATTGCTTCTGTTCCACGAGTCTCACCTTTAAGACATATAAGGCAGTAGAAGCAATTAATTACAGAAAGTGATTTGATATATGCAGATTATGGGGCACTCGTACCACATGACTGCGGGGAATTATACAAAGCAGGATATGACGAGTCTGGTGTGTATACTGTAAACGCAAACAGCACAAGTCACCAATTAACATTATCCGTCTACTGTGACATGGATACAGATGGGGGCGGATGGATGGTAAGTCAATCTACTCGTCCCTGGTGGTTGGAGTTATTTTTAACTGTTTAATCGAGTTAAAACTTTTTCAATTATTGATCAGATTTTGTTTTTTTACACCGTTTATTATCCTGGCATTTAAGTACTCCAGCGATTATTTAACCGATATTTAGTTTTTTTGCGCAGGTTTTCCAAAGACGGCAGGATGGCTCCGAGGATTTCTACCGGGACTGGGACGCTTACACCAAAGGATTCGGCAATATTGCCGGGGAGTTCTGGCTTGGTAGATGTACTTTGTATATGCCTCACAAGAAACCGTCGCAGCCAAAATTTATTCTTAATAAACATAAATTTATGCCTAACACGCGCAATACCGAAAGGGTTTTCCTTGTTTCATAAATTCAAGCACCTAGTCGGGAATACGTTTGAATGTTCCGAGATGCTGAAATAATATATCTGTATAGCTACGCTTATTTTTGCCAGGTAATGTGTGGCTCCACCTTCTGACCGACTATAAACCTCAGCAACTGAGAGTCGACTTACACGACCATGAGGGACTCACTGCTTATGCGAAGTATGACAGCTTTTCTGTAGGATCACAGATGGCACAGTTCGCATTGAGAATTACTGGCTATACAGGAACCGCAGGTGATTGTTTAGTGACTGCTCCAATATGAGATGATCATGTTGAACTATTCCAATAGATCTGTGCTGCTTAACTACAACCGAAGAAAAGAGACCGTTAACCTTTTGTTCAAGCAACTCCAATTCTCTGTCAGATGAATGGAATGTTCTGGTTGTGTACGTTTTCAGGGGACAGCCTGATTGACCACAACAATCAGAAGTTTACTACTAAAGACAGAGACAATGACAACAAAGGTTTCATGAATTGTGCAGTATTATACGTCGGTGCCTGGTGGTATGACAAATGTCATCGATCTAACCTTAACGGTTTATACGCCCAGGGAGGCAGTTATGATGAAACCTTATACGGTCAGTATGTTAATTGGTATGACTGGCGGGGTCATTTGTATTCCTTGAAATTCACAGAAATGAAGATTAGACCGCGCGATTTTTGAGGCAGATGATCGGTTTAACGTTTTTGCAACAAAGTTACACCCCCAGGTATGATCATGCTTTCAATTGTTGATAAGCTTCAGATGGGCTATAATCGTACCATTAAGTCTTCACAAACCACCTCGATGAATTTACGTATAAGTGAATCTGTCCTCAGAGTTACAATTATATATCGTAGCGTATTCTGCCGCAGTTTCTGCGCAAAAGTTTCCATTTGGGATGCCCCTTTAAGCACACAAGCTTCATGCCATGGTCACATGGTGTTACTGAAACAATACACGTTGATTTTGCTAACAAAATAAGTTTTGAAAAGCGTATCCAGCTTATGCTTGGTATGCCTATTGGAATCCACTAAGCAACCAACAATTTTATGTCGTTTTGTATAGATGTTATTTCTCAATCTCGCCTAATTATCTATGTGGCTTGAAAGGAAATAATACTTTGTATAAGGCTGATTGCGTCCGTGTTAAGGCATGTCGAATATTTAAGCTATTAATGGCTCGGTTATTTCTGATATAATTACAATCACGGATAAATTGTATGCAGGTGTGCAATATGATATTTAATTATTCATTGTATGGTAAACATGCATCACCCAGTGCATCTGTATGCTTTCCATAACGTTCTATAAGCGTATGGCAAAATATTGTGCTCTGCTAAGACATTCTACAAACGAAGTTGACACAATCCATTGCGCACATTCTAAATAGACTGGAAGGACATACAGTTCATTAAGCTCCAACTAGGCAGATTTAATGACCATATGTTCATGTCAAATTCGTGGAGCGTCATTGTCAGTTTTTTGGTACAGTTCATGCAACAGCAACACCCTTAGAATGATGCAGCAATTGATCAGCACATTACTTACCGACATTGAATACACCATGGTATATAAATATAGATATATATACATATATAGATATATATATAGATAAGATATAGATATATATAGAGAGATATATAGAGATATATATATATATAGAGATAGATATATATATTTATATATACATATTTATATATATATATATATATAGATATATATATTATATATATAGATACGCGTATCGTATAGAGTGAGTATATATATATCTATCTCTATATATATATATATATATATCTATATATCTCTTATCTATCTATATATATATCTATCTATATATATATATCTCTCTCTCTATATATATATATCTATCTCTCTGACTGTGTATATATATATATATATAGCATCAAAAAATCCCTTTACAAGAGATCTTATCTGGTGGTAAAGGTGTTGGTTGTTACATACTACGGATGTCAAATATCAATCTGTTGAAGTACCAAGCGAGAGATTTCACAGCGTCTCACAAATGTTACATTGATCTTTCTTCACTGTTATAAACAGTTCATCGGAAAAGTCGACATGGAAAAAGTCGGGCATGTTATTCAGCAAGTTATTTTTTACGCTAACTGTACGCTCACTTGTGTGTGAGCGTGAGGATTTATTGATTCTTTTGACTGTTAACAATAAACATTGTGGTTCCTTGCTCTTCAATAAGGACTAGTTGTTAACTCCATAAGAACATTTCTTGAACGACCGTGACGAAGCAACAACTCACTGGCAGGCGGAATCGTGGTAACAACTGCACGAACGCCATGCTTCCGACTACTGCGTCACATGGTCGTTTTAGGGCGTATCAGGCACGCAATTAGGACAATCAAGTAATATCAGGGCAACGATGGCGTGGATCGAGGATTCTTTCGTCAGTAACTGATGAAAACGACGAAGGGTGTTTGTTGAGTGCCAATTTGACAGTAAACTTAAGCATCATCATAACGTACCCTCGCAGTCATCGGTGTGATGGAGTAAACCCCTACATCTGATATCAATTATCAACCTCAGCTTCACAGATCCACGAGTGACCTACCCCTTCTTCTCATCCATACCCCATATCCTGTAGTCAAATGCCCATTTTCACATTTCAAATTCAGTTCTATCCTGGCCTCTAAGCTCAACACATTGCACTCCAGTCTTCAGGCAAAGCTCCATCTTCAATTCAAATATCACGTCAATTAAAAGAGCTCAAGTTCTCTACATCTAAAGTTTGAGACTTCCTTCATTATCACAAGTGCGTATCGTGTACGTCTCTACAAAATTGACAAAGGCCTCATGAACTGGCTCCAAGGAGATCCAATAACGTTCGCCCATCACAACATGGGTTTCTAATATGTCCCATGCACCCTTTCACACAAAGCCAATTACGGTCGAGTTCTTCCCAGCGAATATTGTAAATCCCGAGTGAGATATTTCAAATTTAATGATGAACGTTTTGAAATATATCATATTTGGCGTTAAAGGCGTAGCATATGTTATAATATTACACAAAAGTTATATACTCATTCACACTTACACGCACACATTGAACATTCATAATCAAGACACACTGATCGCTGCCGTAAGTTCATTTGTTCCCAGGTATATTTACGCCATACAAGAGGGAGATAGCGCCTTCATCCGACACGCCAACACCTTGTAGCCAAAGCTTACGTCTCCCTGACCAAGGATACAGTGGAGACACAACGGCTCAACCAGGCGTCGGATAACGCACACCCCTCACCTCAAGCGACACCTGGCGAACCCAATACGGCAGCCCTCCAGTAATTTCATCTTCAAGAAGCATCCAAAGAAATCCACAAATTTCAATAATTTCCATGGCATTAGTCCATTGTTCTTGTATATTTAATTTTCATGACATTAGTTTATCTTCCAAAATTAATAGTTAACTTAGATACAATAAGTTATTTCACTATTTTCACCATTTTAAGTATATGCTCATCGCTTTTCCCCATGGGGTTTTAGTGCGGAGTAATACTGAGAAAGTGTAATTAATGTCATAACGGCTAGATTATTCCATATTTTGCTAGCCTAAATGGTATTAAAATAAATATATTACAAGGTGTTGGCGTGTCGGATGAAGGCGCTATCTCCCTCTTGTAAGGCGTAAATATACCTGGGAACAAATGAACTTACGGCAGCGATCAGTGTGTCTTGATTATGAATGTTCAATGTGTGCGTGTAAGTGTGAGTATGTAACTTTTGTGTAATATTATAACATCAAAATGAATGTTGGTAAATTATGCAAAGAAAAGTGTGAGGTGTGTTTGAATGATTGTATATTGCTTTGCATAAAGTGATTGGAGTGCGTGTTAATGAGTGACAGTTATTTCCCAAAATAGTATTTAAGAAAGCTATGCTGCTGAGAGCCTGTTTAGAATAATTATGCCTGAAAGAATATTTATGTTGCACATGACCACTATCTAACATGTAAGTCCGGATACATAACGGTGTGACACTTTAATTGTATGTGTTGTACGTGCGGGAGAAGATCAATATAAACGACTCATATATATTTGTATTGAGAATTAAATGTTAATGATACTTCTCCATAAATTATTTGGATGAATACGCACGTCTTCCCTAAGCTGCAGATTCCTTCATGAGATTATACCCCGCATATACTTGAATAATATAAGATTAGCGTTATGGGTAATGTGTAGCATAAAGGGTCGCTGATTTTACGCGTGTCCGCATGATATGCCAGACGGGGCGATAATAGCAATAGCGCATTTGACTTGTCTTATTGTAAGATTTTGTCTTATTATCTGCAGACATAGAGGCAAAATAATTGTGTATAATTGATGATATCATTGTGTCAAGTTGGCGCTGCGTGGAAGAAGACAATTTAAAAGTCTTCTATTAATTTAAACCTGAACTCAGAGTTTACTGGATTTCGTGTGGCGGCGAAGGATGTGTGAGATTAAGCGTCAAATGTGTATGTCACTTTGAAGACTGCCTTTTGAGACTTAAATTAGATGCAATTAAAGGGTGGCAGCTTGGGCCTCAGATACGCCGTGTTTATTGGAATTACCAAGGAGTCTGTAATCCTTGATAATTGGTGGACGCAAAAATGAGGGGGTCTTTATCTGTGTGCAGCTGGGTGCAATCAGAGGAAATCAACGCGAGCCTGGGAGTAGAGAGGCTTAATTGGTTTATTTAATTTCAACTTTGAATCTTTGAATCTCGTGGTAGTTGGTTCCCCTCTGACTAGATGAATCTCTCTGACTATGTCTGAGTAGTTAAGCATAATACGTTTTAAAACCTTTTGGAAAAACAAGGCTTAGTAGTATCTTTGACACTTTAGTTGGTTCCTGAGTTCGTACTTGATAATGAATTTGTCTAACCGGTATACGGGGTTTACCGACTTTTAAAACCTAATGAAATTGCGACTGATGTGAAATCATTGTAAAAGTGGTTAATGTTCACGAGCAGTCTTTATATTATGGCTCTTAATGACTTACTTATAGTACGAAGAATTCCGAAAATGATCAATGAGGAGTTAATTCGTTATTGGTTCTTGATAATTTGATCGTATTGCGTCCTCTGTCTAAACCGTCAGCTATTCATATTTGCGTTATTGAATGCGTTTGACTCGTGGTTTAATCATGGAAATCAACGCGAGTCCTGGAGTAGTATCGTTGGTAAAATCTGACTAGATGAATTATATGGTTGGCGATCAACCTAAAAAACCTCCCCCGAACACGACGAGTCCACTTAAACATCAGGGTTACACCCCTCTCAAAGAGTGGTGAATCAATCATGTGTTGGGAAGGGGGAGGCTTGCGATATGGCGTATGAGCCAAATAGTTACCAACAAATTTCAAACTTCCAGCCTTAATGCATGAACATATAAGCATTGATTCAGTTTACGTCTACCTGTGTACCGGCTAGCTTTAAAATCAATAGTGGTGGCGGCGTAAGCATATTTGTGTTTCGTATCTAACGCAAGTGTGATTAATCCTCCGAGTCAAAGCCACCATGGTCGTGTTTATCTTAATGTATCCGGCTGAGCAATGTCGCGATAATACCGATAGGTAATGCATAGTTACATCATCCTAAGTAACTTACGAAAAAACAGGCTGGGATATATTCAGTATCGATCGAATAACTTGTATTTCATCCTCCACGAGCTGACATAATGCGTTAATGTTTCTCTGGTCAACTGCATTTAATTCCATTGATTATTCGTCCTTGGTCAAGCAACCTTTGCAAACGCCACTGTGATGCTATGTGCGTTATTGTCGTTCAATTCTGCTGCTTATTGATCTCTAATGAATTGTGGATATTCAAACCCTTTTCGCAAATTGCTTATCTTTTCAAAACAGAAGGGTGTTGTTATAATACTGTTTTATCACAAGAGTGCCCTCTCAGAGTACAACCCCTCCTTTAACCATCTTGAATCAGCGCGGTTATTACCGATACTTGCCCGACTTGTTATGACTTCGTACGTCAAGGTGATCCCTTCAGACAACGGCATTCAGCAATATGAACTACGGGGAGAATCAATATTATCTCTTCTAGTAAGAGAAATATTGTGGCAAGATTTTAATACTTGAGAGGTTGCGACCCAAACTTTAACCAGAACCTTTCTTCCCGAATCGTTTTTATTACCGGCTGTAGATGTTATGGAGCAGGGGACTAATCATTGAGTCATGAAATTAAATAAACCAAATAAGCAACTCTACTTCAGGAAGTCCAGATGAATCGCGTTATGATTTGGATAGGGTCTCTGATTAGGGTAAAGCAATCCCCACTCCAACCTTGGCATTTTCAACTTTTGTTGATTTGAGGCAGTGAGAATGATGAACAGTACTCCCATTATTAAGAGGTTTTCTTGAAGAAGCAAAAGAAAAGCTTAGAAATTCTCGCCAGTACATTTGATTGTGAGAGTCCTGGGCCAGTTGACAACTTCCACTGTTGTCATCGCACACACCCTTTCCCGACGCTTACACGCTCTGTACGCGATAGATAAGAAAGCTGACAATTGCTTACACAACCAACGCCGGGAGAGAGGAGAGATTTCATCACGAAGCCGCACATCTACGATGCAATCATGATCCAGGGCAACGCTTTGCAATTCTCGCCAGTACATCGTCGCAGTCCTGGTGATGCGGTAGTTTCGTACGCTCCGGAAGGATAAGAAAGCTGACAATTGTTTCGTACACAGGTCGTTTCGTACACCGATGGTTGTTTCGTACTCAGGACTGGGAAGCGTTTCGTACACAGGTTGTTTCGTTTCACAGATGGGAGTCGTTTCGAACACTGAATACGAGGTGTCTGCTCATATGCTTGTTATTGTTATCTTTTTCGAATTATCATGAGTTATCCAGATGTTACGTTTTACCTTGCGACGAAGGTCAACCCAGCCATGGAGCAACCACGAGACAACTCGGCCAGGAGTTAAGTCGGCCTCAAGTCAATTCGGCCAAGCAATTAATGCGAAGACTAAAATTGAATTAAATGAATGACTTATAAAATACAGAAGTAGCAATTATATAGTAGGAGATTTATTATAACAAACCTTTCAGATCTATCCTTTGGGGTTCACAGTATAAAATTTAATCAATTCCAGTTAAAATAATGAATTTTTTTAACGCAGAATTCATAGTACAGATGTATAAGCTTCACAAAGATCTAGCCATTCAAAACGTACATCGTTAGTTATGTTATGCAGAAAGCAAAATAATGTGTTACTTATATATAATTATCTATACATAGTCCCTATCTGTCATTTTATATTTACACACATACACACACACATACCTGGGGCGTAGCCAGGCTTGAAGGAATGTTACGCACATACGGGGGAGAAATCTACAGTTCAAATTGATGTTACGCACGTGCGTAGATGCGTATCGCTGGCTACATCCCTGCACACACACACACACACACACACACACACACGCACACACACACACACACACACACACACACACACACACACACACACACACACACACACACACACACACACACACACGCGCGCGCGCGCGCGCGCGCGCGCGCGCGCGATGCCCAGCAACAGTGTCACAGATTGGTATATGTTTCACTCCAGGCACAGCAACTCACAACCATCATGGTGATCCAGGAAGTTTGATAGCAACCAAGGTCAACGTTCAAGTGAAACATAGGTGCACGGATGAAGTATTTACCTCAGCTAAGGCGATTACAGAGGAAGAAATGAGAGCCTACACGACACTTAGCCCTTCTGTTCACTGTCTTCCTCGACTAGACTGTGTTGCAAGGAACGGAAACTGAGCCCGCCAGAAAACAAAGCCTCATCATCCTGTTCAACTCGACTTTGATCTTGCAACTGATGGAGTACCTGACAATTTTATCCGCGCTGACGTCAACATGACTAACGACGAAAAAATCACAGCTCATCACATAATTATGGCCACAGACCAGCAACTTCAGCTACTTGCAGATGCCAAGCAATGATATGTAGATGCAACTTTTGAAGTTGTTCGATCGCCATTTCAGCAATTTCTCTCAATTCATGCATTTCTACGGTCTGGTGACTGCATTAAGCAAGTACCTCTAGCCATGTGAACCAGAGGTTCAAGAAGTAGTGCTCGACTTCGAAACTGCGTTGTGGAACTCCATTCGTGAAGTCTTCAATGTGCACCTTCACGATTGCACTTTCCATTGGGCTCAGGCCATATGGAGGAAGGTCCAGTCATTAGGTCTGGCCACAGCAAACATGGAGCAAGGAGCCACGTACAGTTTGATCCGAAAGCTATTGTCCCTGACTTATCTACTAAAATGACACATAGTAGAAGCTTTCAATTGTCTCAAGGCTGAAGCTGCAACATCCATTCAGATTTCGGCGCTTTTCCAATACTTTGAGGCCACTTGGATAAAATCAACTGATGCAGTTTTAGAAGAGCTATGCGGACAAATAATGACCTTGAAGCATACTCGCCTCAATCTCCGAGCAATGAAGGACAACCTCGGGTTCTATCTACTCATTCCTCTCCTCCATAAGGAAGCACTGACCGTCAGTCTTCAACACCAACTTGTTAGTGAACACAAACTGACATCGTGCAAAAGAAAAGCTAGTCGTCTCAGCTGTGGGAAGAGTATGAGGCAAAGATGCATTCAACATCCTCGTTCTTGAAAGTTTGCCAGTGTGTTGTGCCTGCACCAGCCATACCTCTGCACCAGTAGTTAAGTGTTTCATTCTCTCTCATTGCAGTGCATGGATACATTTATACTTTGTATGTGCGACGTTCTTTATGTTATTACGTTTGTATGGTGACTTTAGTTGTGTTGCTTAGTTTGTATAGTATTATTGCTTTCACGTGCATCTCTTTGGCGAACAAAAATTCTGTTTGCTGTATTCCAGGTGAAATTTTTCTAGTTCAATAAATAATCTGATCAACATTTTGTGTACTAGCTCATTTCAACATCTATCGATGGCCAATTAGAACTGGATATTACGTTCATTGCAATATTCATTAAGTTTCACTCTGTCGGTTTTCCATTTGAGAATTCCTATGAGGAACAGGACGGAACCACATCGGGATACTGCAACATGGAATGACATATATTTATGCTATAATTTACATCCACATTATTACTGACACAAACAGGTAATTTTTGTTTTTGTTTTTTGTCGCCATTATTTCATTGTCTAACCACAGTTCCACATTCCTTGACGAACAATTGTAAATAAAACAAACATGCTACATATACTTTTAATTGTCGACATTAATTAGGGCCATATTGACAACTCAAAAAACAAATTTTCTAAGCTTCCAACTTCTTTATTAATAAATATTTACATTTATGTACACAACACTCACTGTTGCGGGTACCCAATAGATAAATAGATGCTCTTGACTACACAAGCCAAAAAAATGTTCAAGCCAACTCTTAATAAACCTTTGTAAAAATAAACAACAAAACACGATACCAGCTAGATAATTTATATTTAGATATATAACATAGTTACTTGACTGAGCATAACATACGGAACAACTGCTTTTGATATTGCTTGTACGAAACAACCATTCTCGCGTGTACTAAAAAACCGCAAGTAGTGTGTCCGAAACAACCGTGTACGAAACTACCTGTAATCCATCGGCCTCTTCCACTCGACTCAACTATGGTGTACTAGCGACCTGGCGCTATCAAGACATCGGAGATGACGACCACATACCCCCCTTTCAACTTCTTCCATGGTAAGTACGTCACTCATATATTACATTAAAATGAGTTGACCGTAAAATTCTTATTGCTCATTTGACCTTCCGTCGCGCATAAGTACCTCCGTCACACAAAACACCCCTCCCGCTATCGCCTTAATTTTAACCTCCCGAATCCGACAAACCTTATGCTAGGACGGGAAAACACAATTTTTTAAAAATTATTTGAGGTCAAATATCCTCCATATTCAAATTAAGTATTCAATATTATTTTTGTTGGCGAACAATATGAGTGGGTCTTCGAGGACGCAAGGATGTGGCGCGGAAGATGAGCATTAACGATTTTGAAATCAATAACGAATTATGTCTACCTAGTCTTATTGATTCATTTTTCATAGTATTCTTCGTACATATTTCCCTTTTCAGAAATTTTTCCAACCAATGTCATATTATTTTTAGCCATATACTTTCTTCTCAGAACAGGACGCCGATGTTCATTTCATATGCATAACCATTTTTACATGCAATTTATTTCACACAATCTTCACACGCACATTTCTTTCACTATTCCGACCAAACATCATTTTACCAACGATACGATCTCAACCACGTGTCAAACGCATTCAAACGCATTAACCTGACGGTTAGACAAATTCAAATTATCAAGGCGATCTCAGGAACCAACTTAAGTGTCAAAGATAACAAAGCTGTGAAATTCAAATGTTTATCAGTCCAATTTAAGGTTTTAAAAGTCGGCCCGTATACCCAGGGCTGTTTAACTACTTTTGCAAACATGCTGCACTCAGACATTCACACAGATAAAAGACCCTTATTTGTGCGTCCACCAATTATCAAGGATTACTGACTCCATTGTAATTGCAACAAACACGGCTGTCTCAGACGGCCCAAGCTGCCACCCTTTAATTGCACTTCAATTTAAGTCTCAAAGATGTTGTGATATTAATCTAGCTCTTTTGACTTTTGAAACGCTCCCCCTCTTTTCCATTGTCAGCATGACATGTTTCACTAGCCCGGGGATACTTCCGCCCTTATGACGGGGGTGTGACCCTGATAGTAGACCTGGCTGGTACCTTTTCCCATTGGCCAATGACCCTTCGAGCCCACGCCCCATGTGAGCAGTTGGGGTTGACCTTTGTGAAGGGGGACCGGCTATACCTGGACCAATGGGAGGTCAGCTGTGGGTGTGGTTCCGAGCGTAATCCAATGCCGGAACCCCGATAAAATAGCTGGCCTCGCGGAAGTACAGGGAGAAATACCTAGCGAAGAGACGAAGTATCTGAACAAGATTCTGACCCGAGATTCCAGAGAAAGCTAATAAGCCAAACTCGAATAAACCAACAACAACTCAACTCCTGGACTCGTGTGTTTTCTCTGGCTAGTGTCCCCACTCAAGCAACTACAAGCAGCTACAATATTCCTAGATACGAAGGAGTGCGCAGAAATATAAGTATAACAAGAGTATAGCTTTATAGGAGGAAATATAGTTATAAGAAAGGCAGTCTTCAAAGTGACATACACATTTGACGCTAAATTTCACGCATCCTTTGCCGCCACACGAAATCCAGTAAACTTTGAGTCCAGGTTAAATTATAAGAAGACTTTTAAAACTTGTCTTCTTCCAAGCAGTGCAAACTTGACACAATGATGTCATCAATTATTTTCACAATTATTTTGCCTCTATGTCTGCAGATAATAAGACAAAATCTTACAATAAGTGAAGTCAAATGCGCTATTATCGCACCGTCTGGCATATCATGCGGACACGCGTAATATTAGCGACCTTCTATGTTACACATTACCCATAACGCTAATCTTATTATATACAAGTATATGCGGAGTATAATCTCATGAAGGAATCTGCAGCTTAGGGAAGACGTGCGTATTTATCAAATAATTAATGGAGAAGTATCGTTAACATTTAATTCTCAATACAAATGAGTCGTTTATATTGATTTTCTCTCGCGCGTACAGCACATACAATTAGTGTCACACCGTTGTGTATCCAGACTTACATGTTAGATAGTGGTCATGTGCAACATATATATTCTTTTAGGCATAATAATTCTAAACAGACTCTTAGCAGTATAGCTTTCTTAAATACTATTTTGGGCAATAACACGCACTCCAATCACTTTATGCAAGGTAATATACAATCATTCAAAAATTTGCACGGTACACCAATATTCATTTTGAGATGTTATAATATTGCACATTAGTTACATACTCACTCACACTTACACATTGAACACTCATGTTTTTTAATACGTCCTACATTACACATAATCAAGACACACTGATCCCTGCCGTAAGTTAATTTGTTCCCAGGTATATTTACGCCAAACAAGAGGGAGATAGCGCCTTCACCCGACGCGCCAACACCTTGTAGCCAAAGCTTACGTCTCCCTGACCAAGGATACAGTGGAGACACAACGGCACAACCAGGCGTCGGATAACGCACACCCCTCCCCTCAAGCGACACCTGGCGAACCCAATGCGGCAGCCCTCCAGTTATTTCATCTTCAAGAAGCATCCAAAGAAATCCACAAATTTCCATGGCATTAGTCCATTGTTCTTGTATATTTAATTTTCATGACATTAGTTTATCTTCCAAAATTAATAGTTAACTTAGATACAATAAGTTATTTCACTATTTTCACCATTTTAAGTATAGGCTCATCGCTTTTTCCCATGTGGTTTTAGTGCGGAGTAATACTGTGAAAATGTAATTAATGTCATAACGGCTAGATTATTCCACATTTTAATTCTTTCCATTTTATTGTAATATATTTATTTTAATACCATTTAGGCTAGCAAAATTAGAACATTTGAAAAATTACTGTAAAATTATATAATTACCTATTTTGTTATGGACATGTGCCAATGTCAAACAGTATTGGCGCATGTCCAAGCTACCCTGGGATCATTCAAAATTCGAAATCTAATAATATTGGGCTCGTGTCGTGCTGTCCATTTACTTTGTAACTCTTATTCCAAATTCCATTTCATCAACCTTCAATTAGTTTAACCAAGTCAGTTTTCAAAATTCAAGGGTAAATTCTAAATTTATTGAACAGTGGAAGTTCAACTTTATTATGGTTTGGGAGGATGTTATATTACTGTTTTAGTTAAGAGTACCTTCTCCCTCACACCTTAATTATAGAGTACCCCCTCCCTCCCATCTTGATTATCAGCGCGGTACGACACGCAATTTGAATCAACAACAACAACAACAACAATACCGAGGGAAATCGTACTCCCGAAGGGATATATAACCAACCCTCGCATATGAATACGGAGAGAAATACCTAGCGAAGAGACGAAGTATCTGAACAAGATTCTGACCCGAGATTCCAGAGAAAGTTAATAAGCCAAACTCGAATAAACCTCAAAGAACTCAACTCCTGGACTCGTGTGTTTTCTCTGGCTAGTGTCCCCACTCAAGCAACTACAAGCATGCAGCTACAATATTCCTAGATAGAAGGAGTGCGAAGAAATATAAGTATAACAAGAGTATAGCTATATAAGAAGCAATTATAGTTATAAGAGTGTTCCCATTGAGACTTCGTCCATTCGATGGTTCGATATTATGGGCTCCACACAAAACCAATTAAATACTCAACAAATCCTACTTCTGCACAATCCAACTAGGCCTGCATCGCTGTCATAATTTTAGTGGCGACGACAAGTAGTTTTGATTCCGATGAAACGAGACGGATGTATCAAACAAGTTAGCTAAAGTAGCAAGGATGCATTATCAATTCTGACAGCGATCGTTCAAAGGCAATGGCGATCCAGTGAGCTGTCTCACCTCATAAACATGAATATTTGACAACATTTTGTGGGAATGAATCTTTTGCACAGTAAATGTCGACCATCGCACAATATCTATTCGTGCCTTGTTCTATTGTGTTATATTTTTAAAAGAAAACGGGTGTATTATCTTTTTAAGTAGCAATAAATGTTATAAAGTACATTATACATTTCATTATACTAAGCAGCAGCGTCTATAATATACAGTTAATGATGAGGTTGACAGTTCTTATGTGCGTGTATGCTAGAGATGCTTGTGCATAGAATACCATTTGCGAGGGGCTTGTCCTGACGCTACAGCGTTGCTCAAACAAGCCCAAGGGGGCTGCTAAAGTCTTTTTGTGCTATACAAGATATCATCCGCAAATGAAAATAATAAGAAATGTTTAAACTAACATTTGCCATGGCGTGCCTGTTCATGGCCATCAACCTTCACCTTTATCATAACGTCTTTAGTCATAATGTACTAGAAGAAAATCGTCCCCGAGTATGTCCTATGTTCTAAATTAATAGATAACTGTCGACGTGACACGAGATGACCGAAAATATGTGATTCATAAATACATATATTTTGGCAAATTGTTCATGTGTTATATTTCCTGTATTTTTCGCGATGCACAATATCTGCAAACAGAATACTCTTATACACTGATTTTCCATGCCACACATGTAATCATGATTAACACCAGTTATATTTCAGGTAGAAAATATATATTAGATACATGGCCAAAGCTGCCAAATCCACTCTAATTAGATTAAACAACAACAACATATATTAGATAGCAATTATCAGCGCTCACACACACACACACACATACATATATATATATATATATATATATATATATATATATATATATATATATATATATTAAGAATGGGCGTCTCTCGAAATAATACACTGCAAACGAAACACATGGCAAATAGCTTGCGCTTGTTCTGTACATTACTAACGGGAATATGTTATGACTCAGTTTTACAATGCCACGGGGCAATGCTGACATCGTCAATGCATCGCTTTACGATTTCACATGGCGCTTATCACTAATGCACAGGAACAGTTTTAAAGATACGCGAGGATCAGCATGGTTGTTGTCCTGTTCCTCTCTGTGCCTTGCGCCAGCGACGTGGCAGGTGGGTCATTTATAGCAACTGATATGCGTCTGCTTCGTAGATGCCACAAAATTCCGATTCAGTATGCGGAGGGAATAACTGCACAAGTGCCCACAACACTTTATTATTGTTTTAATAAGTGGAATAATCATATGGACTTATCATAATAATCGGTTTCCAACTCTAACTGTAGAAATTTATTTCGGCAAAAGGGCTATTCAGCAGCTTTCTAGATTAGGGTGGACGGTTCAAAATAACCCTGACGCTTGGAGAACTGGGCTGATCTATTGTGTACTGGACATATCGCGTTTGGTGTAAAAGTAAATGCGGTGATTCGACTAGGCCGTTTTATTTGTCATGATATACTTGATAGCTGAAATAATTTATGCCATCTTTGAGAGTTGATGAAGATTACCTTTCTGTGTTTTAAAGCTCGATCGAGTCGAAAAACGGTGCCATGTCTAGAGCTATAGACCACATGTGAAGCATACCATGGACACAGGTAATGTTGTGTTGAATACAATTTCACCCCAGCACACAGCTTACAGTGTACATGTTAAACAAAACAATTAAAAATTCTCCATGTGTTTATATATCTTGAAACAGTAAATGTACGCCATCGAATGGCAGATATGTGCTCAAAAATTAAAAATGTACGTTTAAAGGATAACAAAAATTCCAGAGTGGATGCTGCAGCCGCTATGATGCATAACAATGAGGGTCACTAAATAATCGGCTATAGAAGGGGAGAATAAAATGGGGAAAAACAAACTGCAATTTATCATCTTCGAGAGTAATAACATAAAACAGAATAAGACAGAGCACTTGATGTGAGGTTCAATACTAACGGCTACATATTCATAAGCAGGCAGATATATTACTTGATGTTGAATGTGTCAGTCCAATGACACACTTATTGTGTACCATTGGTACTCAATGTTTATCTGGAAACAATGAACTTACAAGTGCTTGAGTTTACATGCATACGTCTACATGCGTGAGTTAACATGCATAAGTTCACAAGAATTGGCTAACATGACATTTAAAGTCAAATAAAAATATAAAGATTTAGCATAACTAGGAGAAATAACAATAACATGCATGATTTTACATGACGGTATCGATGGCTTTATTTGGCTCCTGTGCTGGTGTCGCCACAGCCGGCCCCCAGTCTGCCTCGGGCTTCAGCAGCTTCAGTACACGCTGTACTCACACCCGACATAAAGGTAACCATTCATCTCATTCATGTAAGGATTTACTCTCTTTGTACTCACTACATTTTTTACGCATCTGGTGCTATGGTGATATATAAAGATACCTGTTTCATATGTTTTCATCTTACTCGAGCCATGTTAAATTCTAAGTCGCTACTGATATCGCCAGAAGTGTAAACAGGACTAAATAAGCCAGAGCTTAACGCGGTAACTTGAATTTGAATAAATCAAGTAACAGAGAATGTGAATCGTGGTCACTAACGTATTGCGGACCTGTTTGATTGAACCCTTTTCGCGCGTTAAACCCGTGATCATAGCTCCTGGGATAGGTAAGGCAGATATGAGGGCAATGCTCCAGCCGACGCCTCGGGCCCAGCTAGGGTAGACGTAGTCTCCGTATTTAGGGGGCGTCAGGGAGTAGAAATTGTACCCAAAGATGAACTGAAATTTAACGATGCATTACCAAATGAATACAGGTGTGATTGACGTAAATAATTATATACATTGAGGGGCAAACGCTTTTGTGCCTTTTATAATTCAGGCAAATGCACTCCTTATCAAATAACGCGAGCTGATAAATTGCTGACACCCTGGTCATCTACTTGCTCCGAATAACTTACGCATAGAATCAGCGGTGTGACTCCTCCCCAGAGAATCTTCCACAGGATGCTAGGTCTTTGTCCGAGCATGGCCTCCATATCAGAGTAAAGCCGGTCAAAACCTGTCAAATACGAACTTAACTGGCATTATCACTCGCCATAAGCTGCAATCTATGTAGCGATGTGTGCTTTTCAAGCTGTTGCCTTCCCATTCAATACTTGATGCGTTTGTTAACGATGCCCTTTCCCCATTGAAATATTACGGACGTTTAGGATGTAATCTGTCCATGGAAACGCTTGGTGTACTCAGCAACATAGAGCCCGTCACTTTGTTGCAGCTCATCCTTTACAATAAACCATCTTAGGCTTGAAGACAAACCCCTTGAAAATCATCAGACCGTTGAGACGTAAACTTTGTAACGAGAGGTATTGTTATAGTGTTAAGGATACTTACCGTAGACGTAGGAGAGAATGAGAGGCTCCATGAGACCGATCAGTAGGATAGAACATGCCGCCACGTACCAGTCTAGAAGCTGGTAAATGTATATCCCACCCTGTTGGATACAAATGAAAGACATCAATACGCTAAAATACCTACAGCCGTCACACATTTGATAACATGAAAATTGGCCAAATAGTTCTTCAAAGAACCCATTCACGTGACTCCCTCATTTAGTTTATTCTAACTTACACTGGTTGTCAGTAGTAAGCCAATTCCAAACATGGCCACGCTAACGACAATAGTAAACAAAGTCTTGTGTGGTCTCAAATAGCGAGGGTAACGATCCGCAAATCCACTTAGTACGGTTTCCAGTGTACAGAACTGCAATAAACATAGGGAGATCCATGAATTGTTCTGGCCTAAGCAGAATTACATTCATTGCGCAAAGGTCGTCATATAACGCACTATGTACCACGAATATCGCATATCAAGCAACTGCTGCGAAACGTATTCCATATGTCAGTTATTATTATGCTATGACACGTCAGTTATCATGATGTTATGACATATGTCAGTTTTCATGTTATCAAGGAGTATATAACTTCGCTAAGAGAGCTCACTCGAGCCTTATGCCTGAGGAAATATGTGAAGACGCCACCTGTTAGCAGATGCGTTATTGTCACCGCAGAGCCACTCGAAGTGAGCCCTCTTAGCGTAGCTATAAACTCTTTGATGTTATGGCAAATGTCAGTTATTATGATATCATGGCAAATGTCAGTTATCAAGATGTCTGTCACATTTCAGGTGTCATGATGTTATGGTATATGCCTGTTATCATGATGTCTGTCACATTTCAGGTGTCATGATGTTATGGTATATGTCTGTTATCATGATGTATGTCACATTTCA
This sequence comes from Urechis unicinctus, assembly GCA_034190875.2. Taxonomy (NCBI): domain Eukaryota; kingdom Metazoa; phylum Annelida; class Polychaeta; order Xenopneusta; family Urechidae; genus Urechis; species Urechis unicinctus. Next base: position 51,831,730 of record CM067343.1, read on the forward strand.
GATGTCATGATGGTATGGTATATGCCAGTTATCATGAGGTTTTTGCACATGTCAGTTACCATAATGTTGCAGCACATGTCAGTTATCATGATATTACAAGTATATGAGAGTACCTGTGAATCGAGGCCAAGACTCAACAGCATTAAGAAAAACAAAACCGCCCACAATGGCGATATGGGTAGTTTTCCAATGGCTTGAGGGTACACCACAAAAGCCAACCCTGGACCGGAAGTGATCACTTCAGAAATAGGAAGTCCAACATCTTCAGCCATGAAGCCAATCACAGAAAATATGACAAAGCCAGCGTAAAAACTCGTTCCGCTACAGATCAGACAGATGATGATCGAATCCCTTGAAACCAAAATCCACAAAAGACATTTACAGCCCTTCAGCATAGCATTTAGCGACTTGCTTGAGGTCGATATATACGGATATTTACGGTGCATAATACACTTCATATTTAAGCCAGTGTATTTTCGTCCTTACCGACAACATAGTAGCGATTTGTTTTCGTGGACACCTACTTGAGACAATTGTTGTTGAATTTGTTATAACTGGCCATGGTAATAAGGCCACCCCAGGCTGGACCCAGCGAGAAAAACACCTGGAGACATGCCTCCGCCCACGTCTGCAAAGACAAGATGGGGTTGCTGTATAAACAATAGTGCGATTCACATCAGCCACTGTAAGCTATTTGTAAGAGTAACACTTACTCTCAGTTTAAGTAGTTGGTTAAACTCAGGCGTGAGATAGAACTTGATGCCCTCGACAGCTCCCGGGAGAAGCACGCCTCTCACCAGTAATATGGTGAGCACAAGATAAGGAAAGGTAGCCGTGACGTAGACAATCTTACCGGACGAAAGAATGCCTTTACAGATACAGAGAAAAACAATGATCCAGGCTGCTAGTAAACATAGAGCCAGCTCCCAGCGGATGCTACCTAGTTCCTCCAGACCAGAGCTGATCCCAAGTACGTTCAACCTGCAAAATCAATGATAACAAATCGATCTTTGAAATAAGGATAATGTATTTGACATTTGAAAGTAAGGCTATTAAACTAACGTCCTGATAACGTCCTGATATTCCTTTCTAAAAGATCGAGTAACAAGAAGTTCACTATACACATGTAAACATATTGAAAACAGTTTGGAGTCATGGCATATCAACATAGTAACCGAGCGTGAATGGTGCTAAGCCAGAAACATAGAGCGCACACAAGAGAAAGATAAATTGCGTGTGTGTTGCAGTATAAGACGTGCAGAACTATCTTACTCCCAAAACTCTTCGCTGTCTGTTCTCATTCTCCCAGAATCATTTATCAAGCTTTGTGCAGTGGACATTGTGGTTGAAAGGGCATCTGATATGTCTGTTTTGTTAGAGCCGGGTTCATAGCAGTAGGGCGTATTCCACGAGTGGTCACAACCCGTCCAAGGCAGCGTCGACGTGAACGACATGCCCAGATAATACAGAACGTAGGTGATGAGGAGGTTGTAGTAGATGGAGAGGATGGTCGAGGTGATCAGCATCCCCCAGCCTATTCCTGTAATACAGAGAAGAGAAATCTACATATCTTGGCCACATTGCGAGGATGCCATGACCCCTTTGTCGGCCTGACTTGGTAAATAGTAAATCCAAATATCCAAGTCTACTATGAGAAACACAGTGTGTTCATGAATACTATTTTTCTTACCCACTTGAGCATGGGCCGTTTTTAACCTACTCACCTTTGAATAAAGGGGCCAGTTTCCACACATGCAGTGCGCTTAAGCTAGAATACTGTCCAATAATTAGCTCCAAGTAAAATAGAGGCCACCCACAGGTGAATAAGAAGAAGAAATATGGTATCAGGAATGCACCTGTGCAACAGAGACGCACGATTTATTTTAAAGCCAAGGAATTTGTTGTTGATGCATATATTTGTATTTACAAGATATATTTGTAGAGCATCAACAGCACAAACGTTCTACTTACCTCCGCCGTTTCGCATGCATATATAAGGAAATCGGAGAAGATTACCGAATCCAACCGAGTACCCGACGCACGAAAGGATAAACTCAATCTGCCGCCCCCATTTCCCGCGCACACCTTCTTCCGGTGTCGTCTGCTTGGACTTTTCCGCTCTGGACATCTGATTGTTCTCTGAAGGCATTCCTGTGCCGTCTGGATTGATTGTGAATGTGCTGCTTAAACTGGCTTCAGCGGAAACTCCCATAACGAAGGAACAGGAATATTTACCCCTACGAATGCTCGATGCAAATGTGTGAAGTCTTCATTCGCTGAATCTACTTCACGTAATATAGGCATGGGATAGCCACCTAAATGTTTGTCAGTCAGGTAGCAAAGATGTTTTCTGCCAGGCAAGTTATATATATGTACTAAGAGATATCGATCGAAGGATCACATGATCAAGTGAATCTGTATTTATTTGCATCCTTAATTCAAGTGGTCCACTTGAATGTCCATGTAGAATATTCGACTCCATGCCCTTGAAAGGGCAATTCGCATTCAGCCAGCCCCAACCTTCTATTAGGGCAGCCTCGTCCATTCCTAAGTCCAAACTAGCCAGCCATATGTATAAATTCAGCCCCTCCAAACCCTCGATCCAAGTCTCCCTGCACAAATTCGTCTTATCCAATTACGCACGCTATGACAGATTGCAGCTCACACAGCCATTGAAGTCGCAAAGTCATTTACCCTGTAGTGGTTTAACAAAGCACCTGGCAGGTATTGATCTCTACCAGAGGGCCGATATGCATGGCCAACAAAGTTCGTGTAGTGATTGCTGCCATTAAAGTGCCTATCGCACGACAAATCATGTCATTTTTTCGCCAGATTACGTAAATATAACCCAGAAGTACCTATTCTGTCTATGTATAATAGTCAAAGTCGCGCTTTCAAATCGAAATTCGACTTTAAAGATGAATCCGGCGTATCGAGACGGCGAGCTTATGAATAATTCATCGCCTCCGCGTGAAGCCAGCTCCGGAATTGTTTTTGTTGCGAGGCGCGATCTGCACTACGATTAGCGTAAAATGGCTGCAGGTAATTTCGCTATTTCATCACTTTAGGGGCGCGACGAAGAGACATGGTATGGCTGCGTCTGGGTCTCACGCGGGTCATCCTGCCGAGGACATAGGGCGGCTACAGAACAATGCTTGGTAAGCTATGTCTGATTCTGCTTGTGCACCAGTTCATCGTATATGTGTTGGCAGACTATACAACAGAGCTTTGCAACAAATAATTTTTCTACATCAGACAGCAGACATATGAGATATCACCAAGTTTTTATCTAATCAAGTGGTTGCAAGGGTTCATGTTATAATGATAACAATGATTATTTTTTTTAAAGCCCATTCCATATACATCTCAACAGGCTGTACAAGTTATAGCAATCAACAATAATAAATAATACAATATAAGACTATAAATGATAAAAGTGTACAGCAATAAGAGGCTACGGCGAATTAATCGATTGCACGTTCATATAATTTGATATATCACCGGTTAAAAGCGTTCCTAAAAAAAAAGTGCGTCTTCAGTGCTCTCTTGAAACTCTCGTATGTGCTGATCGAGCGGACACGTTCGGGTAGCTCATTCCACAATCTCGGTCCAGAATGATACAGGGATCGCTCACCATAACGGTTTAGTCTCTTGGCCTCACTAAGTGGAGGCGGAACTAATCGTATCTCCGAGGAACGACGTGTCGGCTTCGCCACAGTTAGAATCTCTGTGAGGTAGCGCGGCGCCGTACTGCGGTGAATCACTTTGAATACTGTGCACAGAATTTTGAATAGGATACGATGCTCAACTGGGAGCCAGTGAAGCTCTTGAAGGATCGGTGTCATTTCTTGTCGAGATTTGAATGACATCCTGGTGACCAGTCGAGCTGCAGAATTTTGTATCAGCTGCAATTTTCTGATTTGATAGTTGGGGAGGCCGAATAGTAAACTGTTACAGTAATCTAACCGGGATCCTATGAATGCATGTACCAATTTCTCCGTTGTTGTTTTGTCCAAAAAGCCTAATTTTGCCGATTCTCCACAGAGCGTATACGACGCGGCGCTACACACACTAGAGATGTGATCCGTCATAGAGCCGGAACTATCTATAACCACTCCTTGGTTGCGAGCAGACTGTGAGGGGGAAATAGTGACTTCACCCATCCGTACGTCAGTCACCGGTGCCCGGTCCCCGACTTTCTTGTGCTTAAAGGTGAACCAGAGAAGTTCCGTCTTACTCTCATTGAGAGCAAGCATATTAGAACGCATCCAGAGCCGGATCTGGTCCACACAGGCCTCAATGGAGGCAACGTCAGAATAGTCAGCTCGGGATCGGAAAGTGACATACAGTTGGGTGTCATCAGAAAATATTACAGTATTTAGGCCATAGGCCGTAATGATATCTTCCAATGGGGACATATACAAGGAGAATAGAACTGGTCCAAGTACGGATCGTTGAGGGACACCGTAATCTAATGACTGTGGCTCCTTCGACACCATTGGACCAATTGTAACTTTCTGAGTACGGCCACGAAGGAAGGACTCGAACCAATCGAACACCATCCCCGAAATACCCAACCGCTTACGTAACCTGTTCATCGGTATGTCATGGTCAATGGTGTCGAAGGCAGCTGAGAGATCAAGCATAATTAGGATGACATCCCTCTGCTCATCGAGAGCGAGCATAACGTCGTTCTGCACTTGAAGGAGTGCAGTCTCGGTGCTATGTCCCTCACGATAAGCAGATTGGAATTTACCATATAAAGAATAAGAGCTAAGATATTCATTCAGTTGCGAGAAAGCACACTTCTCCAATAACTTGTCTAGGAAGCTACAATTGGACACCGGTCTGTAGTTTTTAAACTCGTTCCTGTCCAAGCCAGGCTTTTTGATCAATGGGCGTACCATCGCCGACTTACACATTTCTGGGAATATACCTGTGGCAAAAGTGCCATTGATTATTCCCGCCAGAACGGGGGCTACGCAGTCAATACAATCCTTCAGTAGCTCGGTTGGAACCGGGTCCAACGAGCACGACTTGTTAGGCATCGCCTGTACCATTTTGATGGTGTCCTCGACTGATACAGGTGCAAAGTTCGTCAGCTGGCATGGTGGCGTATACGTGGATTCAGGTGAAGATTGGCCCCTGCCAATCCTCTCACGAATGTCCAAAATCTTCTGACTGAAGAACGATGCAAAAACTATCAGGAAGACTGGCTAAGTCACCGACACAGTCTGGTAGTATCTGGGGTGCTGACTTCTTCGAACCGGATATCTCATCAACGATTCTGAATAATGAGCGTTGGTCCGCGACGTTGATGCGATCACGATGGTATTGGGACTTTGTATCATCCAGGAGGCTGACGTACGCTTCACGTGCGCCCTTGAAAATCTGTTTGTCAACCTCAAGACTGGATGATTGCCACTTCCTCTCTAGGCCGCGTAGTGTCCGTCGCTCATCCATAATTACCGTGGTGAACCATGGCGCGCGTGGCTTATCCGTCATCAGGCGCGTTTTCAATGGCGCATATTTATCTATAGCACTCTGTAGGACGGCGGTGTAAGAATGACACAGTTCATTCACATCTGACGGTACACTAGTAGCGAGTAAGGCCAGACCTTCAGCAATCGTATCCTGGAACGCAGACTTGTCCATACTACGGATCGGGCGGTGTGACTTTGTGACCTGTTGTGGTGGTTGTCGATGAATGGAAGACACGAAATGAATAGCGGCATGATCAGATGGTAATGCCCAGTCCAGGGCAAAGTTAGTGAGCCATGAATCAGCTGTTCGCGTCAGGATAAGATCCAGCGTGTGGCCACGCACATGAGTGGGGCCCGTGATGTGTTGATCTAATCCGAGCGATTTCACGAGATCCAAGAACCGAATCGCATCACCATCATTAGGATCATCAATATGAATATTGATGTCACCAGCAATCATCAAGTGTCCGGGTGCTAACAGGGCATGTTCAAGCAATGACGAAAATTCAGATAAAAACTGTGTAATATTAAATTTATGTTTTGCGGAATAGGGTGGCCTGTATATGACTAGAAGATGCATGATCGAGGTTCCGCTGTAAATATTGACATCCATCACCTCGAAGGACTGGAAAGTGTCCACCTTGTTTTTCGAAACTCTCAGTCCATTGCGCACTAGCAGCGCGATTCCACCTCCTTTCCTCCTATTTCTAGGGACATGGTGAGGCGTATATCCACTCAGAGTGGCAGAAAAATCTGCATCTGTGAGAGCACTATTTTTATCGTTCATCCAGCTCTCCGTGACGATAAAAATATCCGTCCTCTTTTCTGAGATAGAAGCACACAGGGAACTCATTTTATTTGTCATTAATCGCGCATTCCAAAGAGTCATATTAACACAGTAACACGAAGTACATTTCACAACAGTCCGAGTCGCTGGACGCTCACAGTGGTCGATTGTCAGAGCGGGCACTCTAGCCCCTGCCGGAGTGACTCTGACTGGTATTAATTGCACTCCTTTTTGTCGCTGGCCGGCCTTCACACCACGGGGTCTGAGAATCCTTTTAATGCGAGCGGCGGCACGTAATCCTATTAACTCAGTAGTATCACACGAACCACACATGGCCAGTAGGTCATCCCGTGACCGCTCCCTTACAGGCTCCCAACCAATCACAGGCGGCGAAGCACAATTTGGAGGCATGCTACCGAGAAATCTCACCGAAATATTTCCCAACACGAGCACGAACCAATGTATGACTATATGGCACAAATTCCAGATGGAAAATATCACAGTAGACGCCGAAACCCACAGTAAATTGAGAGCCAAATGACAGCGTGCAGCCGGGATCAGCGCCGCTAATTGTTTACAAAGTTGTACAACGTAAATGTATATGATCCACACGAATTGTAAACAAACTACAACTAATTTCGGTCTAGCTGCTGTTAATAAATAGAGATATTTTTTAAAGTTGATGTAGATTGATTCTGAGCTAGAACATATATAGGAGAGCAAGTACCCAGCTGTTTTCTTATAGGATTTTCAGTTAGTCCATAAATGAATGTATAACTGGATTATGGTATTATATTATCATGGTGGTCAGTGTTACATCCGAGTTTCTATGAATGTGAGGCTAAAAATATTTGCCATACAATATGTCATCCTTTATTACAAACATGGTGCAAGACAGCACAAAACCCTGTGTCGGTCATTTGAACGTCTCCAAGACTATTTGTATATGTTTGTATTATTGTCTTGATGTAAGGCCCCTGACATTTTGCTGTGAAACTCTTCCGCAATATCGGGCATCAAACTTTTCCAAATCATCCATAGTTTTGTACAGATAGACGCCTTGTTTTGCGTCTTTTGGTTATGTTCGGTAGCATGATGTACGAATCATCTCTGATGTGCTGAATGCGAGAGATGTCTAGCCAGAGGCCCTCAGTGCTGTCCTGTGTCACTAACTAGAACCAGTCGAGGTTTCTAGTGTGGTTGGGAAGAGCCTGTCTAATGCGGGATCTATGTCGTCAGGCGAGAACATAGCCTCCTGTATGTGTGCAGTGTTCTCCTCGCTGCCATCATCATTGTTTTAGTATAGCAACACTTGAAGGCCAACTGGAACTGAACTCCAACCAAAGTGGTGACCTCTGTCGTTTTTATGGTCCTACGTATGTCAGAAATGTCTTAAAGTATCCAAAAAGGTCATCCGTGTAGTACTTTGTCTATGATAACACACCATGGTTTGCAGACTAGGTCCTCTAATGGTTGAAGGTTTGGTCTGCCTATGAAAGAGGCTTGCAAGAGCAGGATTAGCTGGGCATGTCCCTATATAGTCTGAAAGCTTGAAGTACTAATCTGCAGATTTAGGGATCTTCTTTCTGTATACCATGGTGCAAACAGCACACAACACTAGCCCTTCGCCCGGAACCTATTATAATTGATGTATTTACAGGATTGGCTTGAGAAGCTCTCCTGTCAATGTCAATGTCACTTATCTCAACAACGCATGTCACTTATCTTATCCTTGGTGTCGTCTCGTGCCACGTGCATGAAGCGCAGGCGGAGTAAAGCTGGTTGCCATTTCGTACAATTAACGTGCTTTATTAGTCAGCAAATGTGCAAACGACTCACAGCACCTCCATCTGTTATGAATGGCATAATCTGATTTCAGTCAAACATTGTGAAAAGCACGGATGACAAATACAACATCGGTTGTCCCATGATACACCTTGCTGAGCAGTTGTACCCAGTAATATCCGAAAATACCTACGTCACCATAGTGGATTTTGAAAATCTCAAAGATGAAATTCTAGAAAGATGCGAAGTATTTTACAAATAACCAACACATCATCGATATACGATTATGTATGTACGAAATTGTGACAGAGGATCGTCGACAATATAAGCAAGCCTTTTACCCATATTTACAATTTGTGATTTAAGGGGGAATTTCCATTGTAAATGTAGTAAGCAAAAAACTTTTACTGACTTCAGACCAGTTTAGGATCCTTCATTTATACCGATTACATCCTTTATGCCACAACACGTGCTCACACAGTCTGAAATGATTATATGTCACTGGCATAAAATGGTAATTAAACAACTATCAAAAATGCATTTACTTCATAAATGCATTTGACACGATTGATCATGACAATAAATGAATGACTAGCAAGTTCTGGTCTTCTTGGAGTAGAACTTGGGTGAATCAAAACTTATTAAACTAATAGGTAATACAAAATGGAAAGTCTGATATTTTTGGAATGACACTTTGAGTACCGCAGGGATCTATTCGTCATCCAACATTATTTTGATCAAATGTTTATTATATTTGATATATATTTTATGCCTATGACACAATATATATTTTATATTGTTCCAAAATATGAGGAGACACGTACAAAACCAGACAAAATAGCAATGTGTAATTTCCGTATTCAGCCACAAAACGCACACATTTTATCAATGCAAATTAACGAAATAGACGACAATAATGCAACTATTTTCAAGGCCGCCCATAGCAAATTAGCAGCTCGCATACAGTTTTGGGTATAACTGGGTGTGTCATTGCAGAATCGACAACATAAGAAAAGAGGAAAATGTAAAAAAAACCGCTGAGTAATAACAAACGGAAAATGACAGTGTTTACATGCACAAGTTCACATGACGTTATCGATGGACATGTATGGCTCTTGTGATATATATCATTTGGTTACAGCTTTCTCCCAAAACTCTTCGCTGTCTGTTCTCTAGAATCATTTAGTAAGCCATGTGAAGTGGACGTTGTGGTTGAAAGGACATCTGATATGTCTGTTCTGTTAGAGCCAGGTTCATAGCAGTATGGCGTGTTCCATGAGTGGTCACAGCCCGTCCAAGGCAGCGTCGACGAGAACGACATGCCCAGATAATACAAGACGTAGGTGATGAGGAGGTTGTAAGAGATGGAGAGGATGGTCGACGTGATCAGCACCCCCAACATATTCCTGTTACGCAGAGAAGAGAAATCTACATATCTTAGCCGGCCACCTAGCATTAGCTGGAATTACATATCGAGGTAGGCGGGACATCTGTGTCACCGTGGATTATGTACGTAGAATTCGGTGGTTCACTATAAACACAAATTTGTTTTTCTCTTACTCGCTTGAGAATAGGTAGTTTCCTGAACCTACCGACCCATTTTCAGTTGCGGATATCCAATTCAAAAGTAGAAGGGAATCAGTCAGTGAAGCTTTTATCACGGAAGGATATTAGGTATTCTTGGCATGATTTACCTTCAACAAAAGTCATTTGAACATATCCGTAGCAGGCCAAGCTTAGTTGACTAGCTTAACCAATATATGTGTACGCATCGTCAAAGGGGGAATGGCTCTATGGGTCAGAATGGATAATGTCATAACCCGGTATAAATAGCATGTAAATTTTCTTCAGCTGCATTTATAAATATGCATATCTTTGTGAAGTTCCACTTCAGCGCAAAACGACCCACCCAGTCGAGGACCTAGCTACACTGTGTCGGCCTGGATTATATTTCATGTAAATACACTTATCCCAGTGCCGCATGACAAAACAGAACGTGCACACGAATAGCAGTCATCCTAAGTTTCGGCTAGTTTTACTCTTACTCACAAATATCAAAGGGTCCCATGAAAGATAGAATGTGGTCACGAATAACAGACACACTAATTTTTCGCTAGTTGAACGAGAACTCAAAAGACCCCAAAGATTAACCGGACAAGGGTCTGTTGTATTATACTCTCTATCAGCCTCTGAGGGTCGATTTTACAAACCACAAACAACAAATTATAAATGCCAAAACCGCAAGTAATATTCCTCTGGTGTGGGCTCTCAGATTCGATTCATCGTCAGTGGAAATTAACTCAGATGGGTTAAGTAGATAGGATTTAAACTGGGAGGGATGCAAGTCAAAACTATATCGCGATAGCTGTTTTGGGCTGGGACAAAGATGTGATTATCGACTAAAACAACTAATACCAAAGATATATGAAAAGGATAAACTTTCTCACCTTCACGAAGGCCGCTAGGTTTAACTAACCATCGCTAGCCTCACTCGCCGGCCTTATAACCAAATCTAGCCTCAGTGGCCTGCACTCTAAACACGGAAGGTTCTACAAAGAACCTTTAAAGGTTCTATGTACCCGGTATAGATAAGGAGCCTCTAAAAGTTCAATTTGGAACCCTACTAAGGGGTTCCATAAATGAACCCTTTTTGAAGGGTTCTTTATTAGGAACCTTCAAAGGTTCTATTCTCCCCCAAGCATATAGAACCTTCAAAGGTTCTATATCTCCCCAAGCATAAAGAACCTTCAAAGGTTCTTTTTGTATCGCGGTTAGGGTTCCAAATATTGAACCTTGAAAGGTTCTTTGTATGTATTCATATATGGAACCTTTAACGTTCTAATTTAAAATAACTCGGATCCATATTACTTATAATCAATCAATACTACACAATATAAATAAAACCGATATTTGTTTTTCAAATCAAAACTTTATTTAAAGAAGTATAGATGCATATAATACGACTTCCTAGCTACAAAGAAAAGTGTGCTGCTTTGTAGCTGGCATTGACGGTTGAGCAGTAAGCTTGAAAAGAAAAACCTCAGCACAGGACAATGTGTTTTTAAGACCTTTAGGGTAGTGGATCCCAAAAGTAGAATGCATAGCTAGAAGACAGCTTTAGGCCAAGTAGGGTTCCATTTCCGCGGAGACAATCACATCCTTTCTGTCCAGCCACAGATCAGCACTGTCCGGTTGAAGAGGGTTGGCGTCAGCTGTGGAGGTTCCTGAAAAGTTTGTAACAATTGTGGTGGTTGGGTTTAAATCGTCTTTGAGAACGGTAAACTAAAGCACAGCGTTAAATTTGAGACGAATGAACAATATCACCAATATACGGGGACAGATTCTTGAACAAAGCAGGTGAGAACTATAACACGTCATACAGAATAAATGTTCTTTACACACTTACCGAAGAAAGTTAAGTTGGTCGACAAAATCCGTTGAAGGCGCGAAAAATGACTGGAACGCTTCAACGAGGTCGAGCTTCCGCCGTAGACTGGTAAGATTATATGTGACGCAGTCGGAACCGCCGCAGCATCAGGTCAACGAGGGTTTGTAAATTGGGGAGGCACTTACCGGATGGCCAGAATTACACGCAACTGTATGGTCTGCATAGTATGCTTAGTGTAATAATATGGTTAAGCAATTCTACAAGTGCCCCCGTCTCATCAGCAGCCTTGAGCGGACTCCAAGTTTTACAATTAAACGTTCGCCTTTGATATCAGGCTTTATGACTTGTCTGTGTATTCGTATTAACCTTGGGTTTTGCGGCAGCATTCGACGGCGACACCCACATTTACAACGTTTGAGTGCACAGTTGAATCTCCTAATCACCCAACACCCCAAGAAAAAGCTGTATAAACATACGGCGCGCATGTGTAACGGCAGACCTGTACGATAGATCGCTTTATGTCAAAGGACATATGTCCTTGCATTTAAACCACTGTAAATGTGTGTAGTTTATGGTCATTTCATTATATTGTCTTGTCAAACCCAATGAATTCACATAAACATTTCCCTTCTGGTGCTATATTTGCCGTATCAGGGACGACAGTTCAGTCTTTGGTTTCGATTATTCCATTCCTTGTGTACAATTAAATTTCACTAGTACTGGAAATAATAAACAACAAGTTTCCAAAGAGGATTTCGTAACAAAATTCATTTGTACGAGAAGTAAGCTTGTCCTGCACAGCACATTTATGTGCTTGTTCATCTGACGCCATTTGTAAGAATTCCAGGATCGATTCTAGATAAATATATATACCCCACCCCCTCTATAACAATCACCAGACACCCACTTCTGCTGACACAGCACTAAACCTATAACTCAAGAATACACAAGGCTTAAAGGTAAATTCACATCAACCCATGCATTAGGGTTCCAAAAAGAACCTTGAAAATTTGATTTAGAACCTTCTGAAACCATACTGAACCTTGTAACCTGTGATAGAACCTTAAGGTTCTTTATAGCACCCCGGGGTTCAACATAGAACCCACAAGAACCTTTATTTCTAAGAGTGTGCTTTGTAACCAAAGCCAGCCTCAGTCGCCTGCTTTATAACCAAAGCCAACCTCATCACCTGCTTCATAACCAAAGCCAGCATCAGTCACCTGCTTCATAATCAAAGATAGCCTCGGCGGCCTGCTTCGTAACCATAGCCAGCCTCAGTCGCCTGCTTTATAACCAAAGCTAGCCTCAGTCGCCTGCTTTATAACCAAAGCCAGCCTCAGTTGCCCGCTTCATAACCAAAGCCAGCCTCGTCTTCATAACCCACGCAAGCCTCGTCACCTGTTTTTTTTAAACGAAAGCCAGCCTCAATAAAGAGTCGGACTGCCGTTCGTGAGCTCATTACCGTATGAATTCTGAAGTTAATTGTGTATGTAGGGGGTTATTTTTGTAAAAAAAACCCGATTGAATGTGTTTGAAAACGTCTGTCTCAATAAGGGTCGGTTCACGGCGGATAAAGGGGAGGGTTGTGGTGGCGGTAGCGATAAAGGCACAGAGGGGATTTGGGTGGGGTCGCGGGAGATATTAGGCTGAGGTCACCGCAGAGATTAGGGAGGGTTTTGGGCACGGGTAAGAGTCGGACGGGGATTACGAGGGGGTCTTTGATTGGATAACAGTGGTTTCACTGCAGGGTTTGGAGGGGATTTAGGAGAGTTCGGGGTGTTTTTGCTTTCGCAATTGAGACCTTTATTGCGAGTGAGCAATTTTTGACACTTATCCAACAAGATATTTATTGTATATGCTGTTTACAATTGTGAATCATCCATGAAAGGGTACACCTTAGTGCCATCATCGACGGTAGAAGTGTCCTCACAAACGCTAACTACCACAGCCGGCCCCCAGTCTGCCTCGGGTTTCAGCAGCTTCAGTACACGCTGTATGTCACATCAGATAGAACAATACACAGCAACTGATTAATATTTTTGGAACTATCTTTTATGATATTATACTTAGCTTTCGCAGCTCTACGTTGTGTAAATATGAGCTGATTGATGCTCCGATAAATGTCTTGTTACTCAATCAACTCAGACAGTTGTCTTCCACATATTTGCTGAATATTTTGAATAATTGGTATTGATGTATGTCCCACATTGATATCTCAGTTTGAAAGCTGTGAGGTGTGTTCCGCCACTTTTGGAAGGGCAATATACATTTTTGGGGTGTTTATTGTGATATTTAACTTCTCTTAACGACTTGCCTGTTTTAATGAGCCTTCCTCCTTCATGACACCTACCACCATCCCTCCTGGTATAGGTAGGACGGATATGAGAGCGATGGCCCAACCCACACCTCTTGCCCAGTCCGGGTAAACGTAATCTCCATACTGCGGGGGCGTCAGCGCGTAGAAGTTATACACGAACATAAACTGAAAAGTGCCGCATTCCATGTTAATAAAAATAGCGTACGGAGGCACATTTACTTGCAAGAATATTATTTAAACGATCATCAACATAAGAACTAACGGCGAGGAGAAGAGGTGTGACTCCTCCCCAGAGAAGCTTCCATAAGATGCTAGGTCTGCGTCCGAGCATATCCTCAATGTCTTTGTATAACCGCTCAAATCCTGTGAAGGTCAAAGTTCGATTTTCGATAACTGTCAGATAAATGCTAGATTAAGAATACTGCTGTACGTGTGAGTGTCAGGACTGACCTGGGTGTTAAGGATACTTACCGTAGACGTAGGAGAGAATGAGGGGCTCCATGAGACCGATCAGTAGGATAGAACATGCCGCCACGTACCAGTCTAGAAGCTGGTAAATGTATATCCCACCCTGTTGTACAAACAAATTATGATAAATATTTAACAGAGATATGATTTTGTTTAATGAGCAATAAAGATCCGTTGACATATTCCGCACTTATCTTCTAATTTCTCTTTGTTCATAAACTTACCCTGGTTGTCAGTACTATGCCAATTGCGAACATGGCCACAATAACGACAATAGTAAACAACGTCTTGTGTGGTCTCAGATAGCGAGGGTAACGATCTACAAACCCACTTAGTACGGTTTCCACGGTGCAAAACTTAAACGCAAAATTAATAAGTTTCACATACGTAGAAAAAAGAATAGCTTGATAGGATACATTTGTATAATTTAGACATTCGCTTTTTAACTTACAAGACAATTAAATAGCTGATATATATTCGTACTTGTGAATCGAGGCCAAGCGTCAGCAGCATAAGGAAGAAACATACTGCCCAAAGTTGGGATATGGGTAGTTTGGAAATAGCTTGAGGGTACACCACAAAAGCCAACCCTGGACCGGAAGTAATCACTTCAGAAACAGGAAGTCCAACATCTTGAGCCATGAAGCCAATCACAGAAAAAATAACGAAGCCGGAATAAAGACTCGTTCCACTGCATGTCAGGCAGATGATGATGGAGTCCCTGAAAAAAACAAAATGTGAAAATTGTTAGATTATTGCATTCGATATTTGTCCATTCCGATGTTTTAGAAAACAGTCGAGGTAATTTTGTGAACAATTTACTCATGTTTTATCCATTTATCTCGTATACTTACTTGAGGCAATTGTTGTTGAATTTATTATAACTGGCCATGGTGGTAAGTCCACCCCAGGCTGGACCCAGTGAAAAGAACACTTGCAGACAAGCCTCCGCCCACGTCTGCCCTCGAAAGTGAAATATGTTTTATGAAAGGTTTTGCAAACCACTCATAGACATCGCTGATTCCCGATATTTTGTAATAGACTCTTGTTTCGTTTCATGTCATTCGAGGCTACTTACTCTTAGCTTAAGTAATTGGTTGAAGTCAGGCGTTATGTAGAATTTAATTCCCTCGACAGCTCCAGGTAGAAGCGCGCCTCTTACCAGCAACATCGTCAGTACGAGATAGGGGAAGGTAGCCGTGACGTACACAATTTTACCAGACGATAAGATGCCCTTGCACATACAGAGGAAGACGATGATCCAGGCTGCTAGCAAGCATAGCACCAGCTGCCAGCGGATACCACCCAGCTCTTCCAGACCAGAGCTGATCTCCAGCACATTAAACCTGCCAAACCAGGAAAACCTTAGCGGTGACTTTACGATAAACCACAACAGATGGTAATATGGGTGTTCCCTTTTGACTCCGTTACATCAACGTGGGATAACATACTTACTCCCAAAACTCCTCACTCGCCGTCCGCCATTTCTCAGAGCTGTTTTCCTGTAAAAGGGAAGTAAGTAGGGTGCTGGAATTGACATCTGATATGTCTGTTCTGTTAGAGCCGGGTTCATAGCAGTAGGGCGTGTTCCATGAGTGGTCACAGCCCGTCCAAGGCAGCGTCGACGTGAACGACATGCCCAGATAATACAGAACGTAGGTGATGAGGAGGTTGTAGTAGATGGAGAGGATGGTCGACGTGATCAGCATCCCCCAGCCTATTCCTGTAATACAGAGGAGGACAAAATTACAGAACTTGGCCAGTCACCTTGCATGAGGAGCCCCCCAGCCTATTCCTGATGTACATTATGCAAACACACACACGCCCGCACACACACGCACACACACACACACACACACACACACACACACACACACACACACACACACACACACACACACACACACACACACACACACACACACACACTCACCCCCATATTTACGCGTCTGCTTCATCTTTCTGAACGGTAAGACCGGTATTCAGCTATCATCGACAACCATTCTTAAAAACGTATGTTTTATGAAAAGGTCGTGTGTCAAACTGATATCCTGCCAACAAAAGTTGAAACATTTGTTTCGCACTCATTGAGAATGCATATTTTGATTTACCTACTCACCTTTGAATAAAGGTGCTAGCTTCCATACATGCAAGGCACTCAGTCCAGAGTATTGACCCAAAATCAGCTCCAGGTAAAAGAGAGGCAAACCACACAAGAACAGGAACAGGAAATATGGGATGAGGAAAGCGCCTGGAAAATAATCATTGCTGAATAATATACATAGTCTTATAGAAAGTCTGCTTGCGTGGAACTATTATAACAAATTTCTTGATCGTATGCTTTGCGATTAAATTACAAGACCAACTACAATACTTGAACTTACCTCCACCATTTCGCATGCATAAATAGGGAAATCGGAGTAGATTACCCAGCCCCACAGAGTACCCAACACATGACAGGATAAACTCCACTTGGCGGCCCCATTGCTCTCGTACACCCACTTCCGGTGCTGTCTGCATCGACTTATTTTGTTCGACGTGGATTTCCTTTTCTGGCGTTTCTCCATGGGGTTCTTTTGTAAAGTTATTGTCATCTTTAAATTTATGCATGTCTACTAAGTAAATTGAACATTTTTCCTCCATGTTGACTAAATTCGTTCAAATGATATAGTGCTGGAGAGAAGTGACGACCGAATGCGTCAAGTATCCTTGCTAATGTTAAGTACTTCGAAATGAACTACACCAGTGTAATATAATCTGATAAGCACTGTAAATTATAACCTCGGAGAACTAGAGCTGCATCTGTTGCTGATTGTGGTAAATCATTGAGGGTATTACGGCGAATATTTATTGGTAATCACGTTCATTAAGCACCGAGACATGTGAACGCATGGATACATCCAAGGGCACTAGTGAGTAGTGAGTAATCCAGTGTCAACAATGTCCTAAATCCAATGAGTTTCATTAACTTTGGCGAATGCCTTGATCAATTCCGTTCGTATGTTTGTGTATTTGTTAAAGTATTTTTTTTTTGGGGGGGGGGGTGGAAAACATCGTAGTATCAGGCCAAATTAGCTTAAATAATTCCATTGCCTATAAAATCGTTTACAACCGTTTGATGGCAATTAAATTTTGGTTGAAGGTTTTCTGTGACATCGTTAGTAGCATCGTCAAATTTAATGGATTTTGATTTCGTAATTTCCGATTCCGATTTCTTGCATAACGCTTCGATTTTATAAATGTTTACATATTCTGTGTGCTTTATTTTATTGCAAACTTTTTCTCGATCCATGTAATCTTGAATAATGCACTGTAAATAAAATTCTAGCTTGTCGAAAAATTCTGGTTGACATTTTCTGAAAGCTTAAACCATTATCTTTTATTCTTTTCTGAAAGCTTAAACCATTATCTTTTATTCTTACATGTTCTGTCAAAATGCTCGTTTTTAAAGCATGTTGAAATGGGGAAAAAATTAACATAGACAATTTTCATAAAGATTTACCATCGCTTATAAAAATCTAAATATTGGTTCAATAGCTATGAAATTTGGGTAAGTTGTTTTCATGGACAGCGCGAATCATGACAATGTATGTGTCGATAACGTTTCTTCTGGTTGGGAATGTTCCCACGGCAGTTAAATCGGGAGTGATTGTCATCATTACGTTCAGACAGACCCGCGCTTTGATTTTGACAATTTCTTATGGAAAGTTTTGTCGCATTGGCGGTATTAAAACTTAGTTTTGAATCTGATGATCGTTTCGTAATTTTGTTATAACGAGAAGGTAGCTTGTCGTCAAATTCATCAATTGGTAAATTGAATTCTTGGTTGATCTTTGCCGCTTTTGGGTTATATGGGATTTTAAACATTTCGGGTGGCCGTTGATTACCATCAATTAAATGATAAGGAGAAACCTGGGATTGTAATAAATGTTAAATTTTTTCCAAAACGTCAGTAGAATGTGAGCGGATACACGCGGAAGCACGCGATGTTTGCTCTCTATACGTCCCGAACGCATCCTACTAATCGAAACAACCTTTGTCGATAGGAAAGGTTGGTACTTATTTAGTGATGAATCAATATTCAAAAAAGTGATTTATGCAGATAGAGGATACGGTATTTTTTGTTGTGACTGGTTCTCATAAGGATTCAATAGTTCAACGGCTATACCATCCCATGGACCTCATCAACTGGTATTCCGAAGTTTTAGATATGGCGGGAATACATCGCATACCGGATGCTCTCCCGAAATAAATGAACTGAATGACCCAGTGACCATGATTATGAGAGCAGGCAATATATCGCGAGCTTCATCATAATGACTCAGCATTTTAGAATGCCACTGGCGGGGATCTAGATTGCAGTCCTGTCTGCGCTTGATGTTGGACCCGCCAACAGACTCGGGAACTTAAGTCTGTCTGAATCCTCGATGAACGCAATATTGTGTCGTGTCCTGTTGTGGACAACTACATGTCCTGTAATAGACAACAGCAAGTGTCATGTTATAGACAAAACATGTGCCAAAACAATCAAATGTGCTGTATAAACAAAAATGCAAAGTCAAATATTCCCTGCTATAGACTAGCACTTTTAAAATGCCTAAACAGTTATGTAAAGACAGCCACAATGTGCCCTGCAATAGACTAGCATAGATGGCCACAGTAATTCCTCTTACAGACAACCTTACTACATAATGACAATCCATATTATTGTACAAAATATATCATGAGACAATAATCTTAATTATAATGCACCCCTAACACACTAGCTGTCACGAAGCTGATGGCGGTACGAGGAGAAACATGGTTGGATAATTTGTGACTGAAAGCGTTGTTTATTGTGTTCAATAAAATATGCCTCGATTTGTGCACATATAACAAACTTGTAACAACATATGCAAATCAGCTTGTGGATATGGCAACTACAGAACGGAGTATAAAGTTGTGTGATCCATCATCAAATGAAAGAATTGCTTCACATTCTAATGAAGGAACAGTCATCATTAAATTTCAGACCAAGGAAATTAACGGCACATTGTTCGTACAAAGCACTTATATTAACACATGTAGAGAAAAAAGAATTTTTGATTAACATTAAGTGTAAAGATATAGCTATGGCTGGTAGTATTAAGTGTAAAGATATAGCCATGGCTGGTAGTATCCTGCAGTGTGATTAGAAAAAACAGAGACGTTGAGACTCGTTGTGATATGTGTGCGGTTAGGTAGAGCCCTGTACATAAGGCCCAGTTATCTTGTCACCAACTTTGGGCACGAATATCTGTTGTGAAGAGGAAGAAGTGAACACATTAGACTATCATCATAATTCTGTATGCTTAGGTTTGGGTTTAATGTGGACGAGAGATTTGAGACGTTTGGGTTTCCATGTAGTGAGTTGAGCATAGCGTTTGAGTAGCTTCTCCCAGTAACAGGATACATCATCCATCCTCAAGTGATCATTGATGAACTGACGACCCCTGGAGAACAACATTAAGGAACTCATTGTGGGAATAAGTAAACGACATGGATTATACTTTCTTGATTGGATATTTGGGATATCTATTCTAAAGAACACTGCTGCTAACCTCTTGGCAATCTTGTGTGCCACATCATCATTCTCGTGAGTAAACTCGATAAGTTCCCTGTAAGGATTAGAAGTTACTCATAAAATCCCAGTAATATAAGAGCACTTTATCAAACAACATATTGGATTTTCAATTAAGAATATCAAAATATCAATAATGAGCTCCAGTTGATGATTGTGATGTTCACCTGACTTCTTTGAGGCTCTTGCTGACAGGTATATAGTGGTACCATGGTTTGATGGCATCATAGAAAAACTCAAGCCATTCATCTCCTACATGCATCACAAGCGACTCGCACAGGAAGAGGTGCTTGTAACGGAATGAGGCGGCGACGCCACGGAAGTTAAACAGGTATCTGAAACACATCAGTCACATGACATGAAGCCCTGGGTCATGTTCAAAGGAAGGTTATCTCCAGGCTGCAAAATCAATAACTAAAGGTGGTTCTGCTATACAATCTGGAAAGAAGAGGGCTTACTTGTACTGGCAGTGATCTGTGAGGGGAATTTCTGAGGCAGGAGGCCGGTTTAATGTGTCCTAAAAATCACATTTATTTGTATTGGATAATCATTAATGAGTTCAACAACAACAAAAGATATGTCAAAATGAGCATTCAAACTTAATCATCCTTGGCTTATGAATACACCTTCACCCCATCTCTACTCACTTTTTCTGATTTCCAGGCCTGGTTCTTGGTGTATTGAGCATCAACAAGGTCTGGGTCAGCTCGTGATAGCAGCACTAGAGGATCTCGCTCAGCACTGGTCCGAGATCCACGAAAAAATGCGCGCTTGTCCTTCTTCTCCCAAGGCCAATCTTCAGCAGCTCTGTTACAACAACCAAGACAAGTTACCACACAACTGATCCATGTCTTCCAATAACACCCAGATCATTGAGTTCCATACTCAACATCACATTGACAGCTGGTAACAATGGTGACACCCCTCACTTGGGAATGATTTCTCTCTGCTGGTCCCAGCGACCGAGCCCTCGGGGATAGATCGGCCACACTGCTGGCCCACCCTCCCAGAACGTCCAGGCAGGGTACATGATATCCCAGCTCTCCTTGGGCTGTACCAGAACAAACAACCATTGTATGTCCTGAGTATAGCTAAGCACCACAGTAATAATCATGACAGAGCATCATCACATGGATTAACCTACTGATTTACTGAAGGAGAATATGGGAATAGGTGGGCCATGTTTGGGGGCATGAGGCCAGTCTCTCTCGTTGAGGATAAACTCCATGTCAGGCAACCTGTCAATGATCTCCAGAATGAAGTGCTCAATTCCAGAACACCTACCGATACACACGAAAACAAGCATTCCATGACATGGTGGGTACAATCATATAATCAATGGTTTACATATAATCACACATTAATGATCTTAAAGAATGTGACCCCTCCAAATCTATTTCAGGAGCTTTTTTTTACCATTTACCATGTGTACACTGAGATAGACTTTGCAGGTTGTATAGGCCTCATTTAGATCAGTACCTATTGGGAAACATGCATTTTTCTTGTCTGTACAGCTTGTGCTTGATGATCTGGTAGTGGTTGGCACCACGTGCCTTTGCAGCCTCAAAGTCCTCCTTGGTGATAACACCTCTCTTGTCCCATACAGCAAAGTCAGCATCCATGGTCCTGAACATCCCAGACCAAAACACATCTTTATATAACTTAAAGTATCTTCACAATAGGCAAAGCTTGTTGAAACATTTCCATTGTCTTAAACGATAACTCTGCAGAAGCGTTATGAAGATTCCAACTGGAGAACTGACCCCAGGTGGCAGGAGCAGTCTTCCTGGTTACATTCTGTGTACTCTCTCTCAGCTTCCTCAATCTTACGCAGATATTTGCCCCAACGACCTCCTGAACATAAAAGATTATGTAGTTGGTGTACGGAAATAAATGACAAATCATAGATAAGTTGGTGGAGGGGGTGGGGTTTCACTTTTACCGTGATATCGCGACGGTGATGGATGAGGATGATTGTGATGCTTGGACAGCTCCCCTAAAGTGCTCTGGCCCTCTTGGCACAAACTCGTTGCCAGGACTGGGCTGCGAAACCCACACCACTGGGGTCCAGCATAGTACTATTGATAGGGCTGTCAGTGGGGTTTTTTCCGAATACATTGTATCTCGTTTAAATTATACATGAAGATAGGTATACTCATGAGGATTCTAAAAAGGTAACTGGTATGTTTCATTTTTTTAAGTCATTTAGAAAAAAAGTTATTGAGGTTTCAAATTTCATGGTATTGCTCGGTTTTGTGCCAGAATTCTACGGTAAGGGATAACAGCCACTTTTCATGTCTTATATTTAGAATATCATAGTGAATTTTTACCACAAGAAATGTATAATCTAGAGGATTCTAATAAGCTATGTTTCATTTTTTAGAGTCAATTAGTAAAAAAGATATTGAGAATTCAAATTTCATGGAATAGTCAGTTTTTGAGCCAAAATTGACAGGATGACAGCCACTTTTCACTTTTCCAGATACCTGTCTGAAATTGCCAAACAATGTTAATGCTATTGCAACCAGATATCTGTCTGAAATTGCCAAACAAGGGTTAAACTATAGCAACCAGACACCTGTCTGAAATTGCCAAACAAGGCTTATCTATTGCAGCCAGATACCTGTCTGAAATTGCCAGACAATGCTAATACTACTGCAACCAGATACCTGTCTGCAATTGCCAAACAAGGTTTAAACTATTGCAACGAGATACCTGTCTATAATTGCCAAACAATGCTAGAACATCAAGATTTTATGTGTACACAGCCTCATCTGGGGTGAAAACTTGATAAACTCAGGATGTACTCTGTTAACAAATTTGACACAAAACGTGGTTAACAGAATCTCTTTGATGTGTTAATTCTGGGTGGTGCCCTTGGCGACGAGCAGCTCACGCAATGGTCGCAGTAACTGTCGGCAGCTCAACATCTACCCCTTGAACCCCAACTGCTGAATTCCACCCGCAAGCGCAAGCCTGTTACTGGCCTGTAACGGATATTTTTTTAATCTACAACCCCAAATAAATAAACCATGTTAAGTTCAAGAATCTGATGTTTTCTTAAATGACATAATGCTGATAAGGAAAGCTATGCGCTCTCCCGGCACATGCATGACAAAATCGAACCTTTAAAGTTTAAAATTCAACAAAACAGTTCAAAAAATAAACTAGACCAAATTGTTCCACTATACTTGAAATACCCCCCTATACAGATGGATGTGAGGGGTCAGATTAAAAAATGAACAAAAATCGACTTTGTATGACCCCAAGCAAAAGCCACGTAAGCGATCTTAAGTCGGCCCTGTGAAGGCAAGCTATGTGCTCTCACGGCGCGGGCATGACAAAATCTAACATTTTAAAGTTTAAAATTCGACAAAACAGTTCCAATCGATTCGAAAATAAACTTAACCAAAGTGTTCCACTATACTTGAATTACCACTGTTTATAGATGGATGTTAGGGGTCAGATTACATAATGAACGAAAAAAATCGACTTTGTTTGACGACGCATGATCAGTGGTGGTAGCGAGTGCACCTAGCCATGTTCAGTCAAGGCAATGTTGAGCCTGATACAAGCTCACACGGCGGGCATGGGATGATTGGACGACATTTTGAAGTGCAAAATATGACAAAACAGTTTCATTTAACCTGAAATAACCCCCACTCATTTGTAACATCATATTTAAATTAGTCAAAAGTGTGCACCTATGTCACGGGTCTCTGGTAAAATTGGGGAAAAAATACATGTTTACACTATATCATTTTGCACGTAAATAATATTACTTTCCCTTTTGCCATTTTTTTTATATTTCATATGACTATGACCATTTGAATGTCATCTTGTCATCAACCAAACAATAAAAACGATATGAGTAATGAATACGAACCGATTTAGAGAATTCGAAACGGATTTATTCTTGAAAAGTCAACAACTCTCGCCAAGAATTTAAAATTATTGCTCCACAAACACACATTTTTTATGGTTCAAGCGGAGTAAAATTCGAAAAGTAAGGCAATATTATTGAAATTCAATCCATTAGCTCTCGTTTCATGTATCATTTGTCCATGTATCTTAAGTATAAATGCCAGTTAGAGCAAGTTGAAAAAAAAATTGGAAATAACATTGAGTCACAAGCGCGGCCGCATGCGGCGAGGTTCGGCTGACACCCCTACTATTGAGCTACCGGGTAGAAGGTGAATCCTGTTTTAGAGATGGAACATTTAACATGGGGAACCAGTCAGGTTTTCACACCTTGGTGTCGAACCCACGACCTGTGGGTCATAAAGCGACCCAGTATACCACTTCGCCACAGGAACCGGCTTTGTGTGTGTGTGTGTGTGTGTGTGTGTGTGGGGGGGGGGGGGGGGGGGGGGGGGGGGGGTGAGGGGGGGGGAATAACATTTAATTTGACGACTTTAACATAGCTATAGCCAATACTATCACAAGTCGATAGTTAGTGTAGCCCTACAAGACGTCTGAGTATAAATTCATGTTACGGTTACGACCGGAGCTATTGTTAGTGAGAATACTGATTATTGCACAGTTGATAGAAACTAGAACAGGGTAGAAATCAAGATATACGAAGTTCAACTATATATTCTGGCCCAGAATATGTAGTTGAACTCCTGGCCGTGCACGACGGTAATATAAATACATCCCAATAAGACGTCGTGCACGGCTATTGACTATTGACTATTGTACTCCCAGAATCTGGGAAGGTTTATACCGTTCACTTGTTCACTGCTCTCAGCGTCCAAGTCTTGTTTGCCGACAACCAAGCACACGCCAAAAACTGCTAATAAGATCGGCAAAAAAAAATTTGGCGGGGACATTGTAACTTGATGACAGTATCCAATGAGTATACTGTCATCAGTTCAACAGCAGCAACTTTCGCTTTCCGCTTCGTTGGGTCAAATGCCAATTCATTGCACCAAATGATGGAATGTAAGGCCGATTGCGTCATAATTAATCGAAGCAAAACCTGGAATTCAAGCAACATTTTCGATAAATCATTACAAGGAGCCGCGGTTTCACCTTTAATGTTCACCATGTGCTAATGGTTTTAATATCTATAAATGATTGCGTAATGTAAATGAGACATATTCAGCATATATTAGAATATTGGAATGTGTTCGTGCATTCAAATAGCCCCGGTCGGACGGTGATATATTATACACACCATCCCGCAAAGATGCTATGTTGTGTATCTGCATATCTATATGAACCGAAAATTGCGACGGATATATCTTGTCCTGTATATATTTCAGTTGCGTGATCGTTTATCAATTGTAACCTAAACCACCGTCATGTTTCACCTAAACAAACATGTCAGAGATGTGAACTTTCAATATATCTGGCTGGTTTTTAAATAGATATCTAAAGTACAATTGTCTATATATAATGTCTCTATTTACAACCATATTTCAATATTTGTCTGTACACTGTAAACCGAATGTCTATAATGAGCTAATAAAGTAACTTATCTTAGCTTATAACCGACGCGTCATATCTGAAATATAATTATTAATCTTCTTGCTACCCATAGCTTGAAAGTTTCCCCTTACAAAATCTCGCGAGACAACGCGGTTGCTACATGTAAACAACATGGCGAGAACATCTGATATGAAGACGTAAACGATGCATTCCTAAATGGTGGGTGCTGATACATCACTTTGTCTATACCAACAACTTATTGCCCTTTCAAACCATATGTCTTGGTTATGTACTTGATAAGCTCATGAATATATTTTGCTTATCTGACAGCGTCCGCGCTGTTTACTACTTCCAATGCCCGTGCCTGTAATCTGGAATATCAGACCGTCAATCATTAGGAATTTAGGGGCGAGGTAACTTGCCTAATGGTGGCCCTCCGCCGAAGTATCATTTCGTGCCAGTCATAGAATGATTCGCTGGTTTATGCACCTAGAGAGCAACATATGTCAAGTGCCTGCTAGAAAGTCTCGTGCATCGTTCCATAACATAAGGCATAAGCATACTACCTGTCGATGCCGTTTTTTCATAAATTGCCAACTAAATATTTATTTCGCAGGGAAAACCATAACAAATTTCTATAATTGGGCTATACATGCTATAGTCTGGGTTATAATGTAGGATATGTAATATAACATGCATGCCCTAACATGTCATATAGCATAGAAACGCTATCCACAGAGGGCGACTATAGTGCTTTCAGCGCGATCGTCCGGGATGACCTGCGATTGTCAGGTGTGGAGATAGCCCACTGCCACCGGATGGGAAGATACCAACCCGAAAGAGACAAGCCCCGCCTCCTCGTGATCTCCCTACACGACCCTGACGTCAGGGCCGACATCCTAAGGCAGGCACCCACTCTACGGAACATCGTCGACCGGAACAGGATCTTCATCCACCCTGACGAGACGCCAAAGGAGAGAGAGGCTGGCATCCGCCTAAGGGCGGAACTGAGGACCAGGCGCGAAAATGGCGAAAGGAACATCTTCATCCGAGGCGGTAAAATAGTCCTCAGACGAGGCACAAATACAAGCCCCGCGCGACAGAGCACGGTATCCACTGGCAACACATCACCAGAGACCATCTCCACCACCAACGCTAATCAAATAACTCAGGCCACCCCTGCAGCAGCCGATGCCGGAACAGACATGGCTGGTGTCACTGTCTCGGGCGCAGGCCAGGATTGACTCCCGCGTTCACCTGACCCGCCCCCCGCCCCCTTCACACCAGCTAGTCAGTCTCGTAAAAGGGACGACCTTGCTGATGTACATTTACGGTGCTTTGGAGGGCTAACAAAAAATTTTTCTGCGAACTGGTAAATGACATTGAAGTTGAAAAATGATGAAAGTAATGTCATACAAGTTATAAGACACTCCCCATACTATGATGACCATGCACTTGAATTCCTAGCATCCCAAAAAAATACCTTTACTATTTACAGCTCAAATATTGACTCAATTAATGCCAAATTTTCGGAAATTACAATATTCATTGAAACACTAAAAACACACAACATAGAATTCTCTGCCTTATGCTTTCAAGAATGTAGAATAACAGAAGGAGATGACTTGTCGCTCATACAGCTACCTGGTTACACATGTATACCCCAAGGCAAAACTTGTGGTAGCAAAGGTGGCTTGATAATATATCTACTGAACAAATACAATTACAAACCTAGACAAATATGCATACACTCAGAGATCTGGGAATCCCAGTTCATAGAAATCCATAGTGACACACTATCAAATAACATAATCTTGGGCAACATCTACAGACCCCCTCGCAATTCAGAGGAAAACTATAACACTTTCACAAGTGAAATTTCATCTTCCTTAAAAGTACTTGAAAATTACAAACAAGAAGTCATACTTGCTGGCGATTTCAATATCAACTTACTTAAAATAAAGGAAAAAAATATCTTCAATGACTTCTTTGACACCATGATCGAACATAGTTTTTATCCAAAGATAACTTTGCCAACAAGATTCTCAAACACATGTTGTACACTTATTGACAACTTCTTCTGTAAATTAACAAAAGCATCTCTTCATTCATCAGCTGGGGTCATGTTAAACAAACTCTCTGACCATCACCCCTATTTCATCTCTATTAAATTAACTACAACAAAAAAAATAACAACCCCAAATTTATCAAAATTACTTCAAAAAAGAAAACAGCTGTCGAGGACATGTTAAATGATCTCCACCAAGCAAATATTTGTGACAAAATTAATCAAAATGATAAAGCTGATCCAGAGGCAAACTACAATATTGTAGAAAACATTCTTCAGTCATGTTATGAAAAACATTTCCCTCAGAAATATGTTAGATTCAACAAACATAAGCACAAGAAAAACATGTGGATCACAAAGGGTATAATCAAATCCATTCGCTACCGAGACAAACTGTATAAATCTAAAATTAAAACACCACAAAAATTCTGACAGCTACAATACTTTAAAACAAAATCTAGCCAGTTACAATCACATATTGAAAAAAACAATAAAAGAAGCTAAAACCAGACATTATGGCAAATGCTTCAAAGACTCAATCTCAGACATGAAAAAACATGGCAAAACATAAATGAAATTTTAAATAAATCTGGAAAAAAAAGAAGGAGAAACTTCCTGATTACTTCATACATAATGGAACACAAATAAACAATAAAACTGAAATTGCAAACAAATTTAACTCATTTTTTACAAATTTGGGTCCAAATTTAGCAAAAAATATAAACCCACCTTCAAATGAGGATTTCACTTTGTACTTAACGGAGCAACAACGGAACATTTTCAATTTCAAAAATGTTAACGAGTCAGAAATTTCCAAAGTTGTAAATGACCTGAAAGGAAAAAACAGTTGTGGATATGATAACATATCAACAAATCTCTTGAAGCATCTCAAACAAGCACTCATCAAACCAATTACTATAATTATCAACCAAACCCTCAATACAGGCATATTTCCCAGATCCTTAAAGACAGCAAAAGTCATTCCCATCTTCAAAAAAGGGGATAAATTTTTATTTGATAACTATCGCCCAATATCACTTCTTCCATCCATATCAAAAATATTTGAAAAAATTATTTTCCAACAAATATATCAGTACTTCCAAACCCATAACTTATTCTATGATAACCAGTATGGTTTCAGGAAAGGGCATTCCACTGAACTAGCAGCAGTAGAACTGATCGAATCTGTACTAAATGACCTAGACCATAATTTGCTACCAATCAGCATATTTCTTGACCTCAGCAAAGCCTTTGACACAATAGATCATAACATACTGCTTTCAAAACTAACTTATTATGGATTCACACACAAACACCAGTAGCATAGTAATTAAAAACTATCTACAAGACAGAAAACAATATGTAAATTTTGAAGGCACTCAGTCTGACCTCCTCCCCCTTACAACTGGAGTGCCTCAGGGATCAATCTTAGGGCCCCTTTTATTCTTGATATATGTAAATGACATCTGCAATGCATCAAATTTATTCAAAGTCATAACATATGCGGATGATACGACACTTACAACCACCCTAAACTCAAGAAATTCTACATACAATATAGACACATTAAACAATGAACTTAATAATGTCAACAACTGGCTTATGCACAACAAGCTGTCCCTTAACACAAGCAAGACCAAATTCATGATTTTTCATAAACCACCCAAAAAATTCCATTCAAGAATCCAGATCCTTATAAATAACACAGAAATCAAACAAGTGCAAGATTTCAACTTCCTGGGCCTCAACATCGATCAGCACCTCAGCTGGAAAAGTCATACTGATAAAATCCATAGCAAACTTAGTCGAACAATGGGCATTATCAATAAACTAAAACACCTCCTCCCCCTAGATATTAAAAAAAAATGCTCTACAACTCACTGATATTACCACATCTAAACTACAACTTGTTACTTTGGGGTCAACATGGAAATAGAATTGTAAAACTTCAAAAAAAGATCATTCGGATCATTACCTGCAGCTCCTACAATGCTCACACTGATCCTCTTTTTAAAGAACTACAGATCTTGAAAATTGAAGATCTATTTTCACTGTCCAGATATAAATTCTATTATAATTACTGTCACAACAACCTACCTTCATATTACAATAACATAAACTTAATAAATCAAACATCTGACATTCATAATCACAATACTAGAAATCAAAATAATCTTTTCATCCCAAGAGTAAAACACTCTTTTGCAGTCTCATCCATTCGATTCAGCATTCCAAAATTCATTAACAATGCCCCGAATATCATAGTAACAAAAATATTCTCTCATTCTTACACAGGATACTGCAACTACACATAAAAAATTGGTTTATCAATAGATACAGGTATATGTGCACCACTCCAAATTGTTATACATGTACTTGCCCACATTAACTAGTCAAGCAGGAAAGTCATTTGTTATTGTATAGATTCAAAATGTGTTACTCATGTCACCAAATTCCGGACTTTGCCAAAACCCTCTGTCTATGTAAATGTTTTCTGTACCTTCTTACTCAGGTAACATGATGCTGTGACCTCATGTACTTATTATTATTATTATTGTGTACTATGCTTCTCTTTTGTACATAGTCTACCTTTTGTGTGTTTTTCTCTTTTATATTATTATTTTTATTGTCATTATGTCTGGGTGGCTCCAGCAGCAGCGGCTCATCAGCCTTAGTTGGAGTCTCCTTATCAATTGTTCATTGTTTATATGTTCAATTGGTTAATAAATTGATCTCTCTCTCTCATGTGCTAATAACATTGTGTTCCATTGTACAGAATTTGAACAACTTAATTTGCAATATCCTCTATAATCGGGATGCATTTATTTGGAGAGAAAAAAAATAGCTGCCAGTCTCATTGCAGGTTGTGGGCAGGTGTGAGACTGTAAAGTATGTCACAACTGGTGGTTCAAAGTGATTTATCACTCCCCAATTTTCTTTACCACACTAGCTGTGGTCATCATAGAGGGGATGGACATTTGAATCTACATAAATGGCCACATCTTGTGCTAGACCAGTCTTGGATTACACAATGTCTAATATATGTATAACAATTTTATATCTAATCCAGTTATCTAATGAATCAATATAGAAAATGACTTTCATACTTTACAAAATGTCATTCATATAATTGATATCAAAACATATCACATGATTGAACAGTTATCCACCAGAATAACAACATGTTTATATTGTGTCAGCATTAGTTCCACATATGAGCTGACCAAATAGTTTATGTTTTGTTTATTGATTCCTGTAAATTTATCATGCAACATGTTAATATAAATGATGCTTACCCAATGTTCTTGCTTGCTTTGAAATAATCATGGATTATTGACTATGTTTGCAAATGATGAAAATCATATTACTGTCAACAATGGAGCTATGATAAATTGAGTCAAGAGATAAATACATGATACTTATTAATATGTAAAAGTACTGTCACCTTGTAGAATTATATTCATACCTCCTGTCACATGCCCAAAACTATCAAGATTAAGAAACTTTGGTCTTGCCTTTATGTTTATTTCATATCTGTATAAACAAAGCAGTCTAGGTCACAAACTGAGTGGCCTTATCGGATTTAAATGCTGCAATTTTTTTGTCAGTTGTCACATATTGTACCATAATTATTATTTCAAACATCATTATTATTACTAGTCATTTCTCTGAGCTGATTTATCCGGATTTATGTTAAAGCAGCAATTTACACTGTTGTTGAACTTAACATTCACAATGTTTTTTTTAAAATTTGCACCATTGAAAGTAGATCATAAATTATATTCATTTGTCTGTGTTCTTCAGCAATGATATATAATTAGGACATGGCTTCTGGAAGCTCTAGATTGGATGAAACTGAACATCCAGATATCAAAGAGCAAGTGTTTGGCCAGGAACTTGATGATCAGGGGGAATGTAGCAATAGAGAAGATCCCATTTTTGATGAGATCCATCAGAAAATTGAGAGAAGTGCTTCTCAATCAACAGTTGCCAGTTTGGCATTGTCAAACCAGGAAGAATATGGAGGCTTGACCTCTGATGATTTTGTTTCCATTCCATATGGACTACAACCAAAGGATGCATATGAACATGGTCGTAAAAATACAGATATAATTGGAAGTAAGCGCCTTTGATTTGTACTATATAAGGAGTAATGATTGTGAAAAATTACTACTGTACAATGTTTCTTTATAAAATAATTCTTGCGCAGTATAACCTGGATAATCACAGTAACAAACGTTTACTAAATTCCGTCATATGTACAATTGTCTATCAGTGACCTACAATGGAAGGCAGAGGCAGTTTGTTATTTTGGATTCTAAAGGCATCAACACATGGAAGAATGATGGAGTGGGCCAGACAAGTGAGTGCTGAATGGCTACCAGGTGATAGCCACTTACAGCTTTAGTCATTAATACATTTCAGCTTAGCCTATTTCACACCAAGAAACAATAAAGGAGTATAGTTTTTGATTGTCAGATCAATGTCTATTTTTCCTACTCTTAATTTACAGATAAAGGTATTTAGGTATTGATTCATGACAATCTCATCAAGTGAACAAAGCTGATCATATCAATCCTATTACAAATGAATACTGTTGATTTAAGTTCTGGGACAGTGCCCTGTGTAGCTCTGCTAGATCTTGTGGCACCATATCAGAAGCAGTTGGCTTTATATCTCAATAATATTGAACTGTGGCAGCTTTCTCCCTGCCCAGAAAGGCGTTAGTCAATATAGTTATATTTGTCGTGTCAACATTGGATATATGCTTTATAGGCTGGCCACGATGACACACCTGAAGCGCAGCCACTTAATAGGCAAAATGAACTTGCTCTTAATGAACATGGGCGGAACACTACAGAGTAGTTAATGTAATACAAAATACTGAAGTTAATTTTTTAGTTAGTTGTTAGCTTTGCCATTTGCTGCAAGTTACTTGTATACAAACAGGGAGTGTCATAAAGAAATCAGTTGATCACATTGCTCAAATCTTACAGTTGTATTGACATGATGCTGTGCCCACATTTAGATGTGTGTCCTCCCATGTGCGTCCCACATGTGTCTTTCAGAGAAGCTAATAATATTCAATTATATTCAGTTCTGATGCTGTGAAAGCACTTGAATGAACCCTTGTTATGTGTGTATTTGTAGCTGAGCGACCTTTGACCTACCCCAAATATGAGTATAGACTGATCACAAACATTCTGTATGCAAGGAAATATAATGTCTATTTTGCCTTGGGAAAAGACTTCTCTTTGAAGGTATATACACTTGATCGTGCAATAAAGATAATATCATTGGCTTATGTATATATCATATGGCATTTGTTTTGACCATATAAACATGGGATCCATTGCATTCACACATATAATTCAGGTTCTTAGTTGATGTCAGCCTTGATATATATCATATAACACTCCATAAATGTTCTCTATTGTTGTTTTGAGTCTATCTTGATTATGAAAATAACCAACTTCAAGTTCAACTGTTCATACAATGCATTAGCAGACGTATACCTGGTTATCCTGACCTGTCCAGGTGCTTAATCGTGACTTTGACGAGACATGCAGTATAACATCTGACATGCGTTCTGTCCTCTTCATGTTGTTTAACCCTGTCAAAGATGAGTTGATTACGGGAGGTATCGGGGGTGTTAGGGTAAGTTTCAATCTAGGATACATCTGCTCCCTTTGTAATCAAAGCTTAACTTTGGTTTCTCATTGATCTATTCTGACTGAGAAAATATCCATGGATAAATGTATCAGGTGAATATTTGATCTGGTATTTCATCTTCCAGGTGTGGCAATACCACCAGGTGGTAGAAAAGGCCTGGAAAGAAATCAAACCGATGGCTAATTATCGACTGGATATCAAGTATGCTATTCCTGTTTGCTTGTATCCAGTCAAACCAATTATACTATTTTTGTTAGTTTCAACTGCTTCATAATATCAAAGCACATCTGATTGTTTATCTTTCCAGATATGAACTGAACAACATTGGGGGTCACTGGGTCAAGCGAGTTGACCTTGACCTTAACCTCCAGCATCTCTATTGCTGCTCAGACACTGATCTCTATGCATATGATTTAGAAGGACACGAACTCTTCCGCTTTGAGAAGTAATTAATGGTTATTTACAATATTTTAAGTTCTCATTGAAGTCTGATAAACATAGTATTATCAATATTATATTATCAGCAAATATTGCACAAATATTCAGTTTGATTGGGGACCAAAGACAAGTTTGGTATATTGATGATATTCTGTCTCTCTATGTTTATTGGACAGGATGAGATTCCAAGCTAGTGTTTGTGTGTATGTGTGTCTGTTAGGGCCCATGACATGTCTATCACAGGCTGTACTTACTCTCCGTCTGCCCGGCTTCTCCTCACAGCGTCGGTTGACACATTTGGTGAGGTTTTGTCTGCATCAATTTAAATAATGATGTTACACCATACGTTGATTCTCTGATACTTATTCTAGATAGAATGCCTTTATCTGAATAAGGTGTGCTCAGAACTTCATGTCTTCTTTAATTCTGTCA
Source organism: Urechis unicinctus (assembly GCA_034190875.2). Lineage (NCBI taxonomy): Eukaryota > Metazoa > Annelida > Polychaeta > Xenopneusta > Urechidae > Urechis > Urechis unicinctus. Next base: position 51,865,601 of record CM067343.1, read on the forward strand.
AAAAAATCACTTTTCTTTTAAGACATATGCTAAAGCATCATCTAACTCAACATGAAGCTGATAGCGTGCTTTTAAATGATGGATTGCCTGGTGTGATGATGACAGTGAAAGCATGGAGCATCACTGGTGGCCTTGTTCACACGTTCCGTGGACATTCTCGTGCTGTGTCCAACCTGATCCTCCACCCTGAAACTTCTTCCATGTTCATCACTTCCTCACTAGACGGCTCTGTTCGCATTTGGTCGCTTGACACAATGGAGCTATTCTACAAGTAGGGGGCATAAGCATCGCTTATTTAGCTTGACCTTTTAAGTATTCAATAGCTGTTTAGTCTATGGCTGTGTCTGGGGTAGGTTGACTACTCATGCATGTTCCATACATGACTACTATGTGTTTACCTGTGCCAGTTTGACGGTGTCGACTGACGGCGTGTTATGGATGGGTTTGACTGACGCCCGGCTCCTCTACCTGGGTACAATGCGGAATATCACCACTTGGTCCCTCAACCATGTGACCCACTTCTGGGCACAGGCCAGGAACAAAGTACTCCAGCTCTCATTGGTACACGGCGAAGGCAAGTCCACCCGGGTCATGGCCGTGGGCGAGGACAGCAGGTAATGGCTGTTGAATAGATATATTATTGATATTGTCGTTCCAAATTTTAAGGGCTTTTATTAAAATTTCATTGATGAAGGTTCCATGATAACAAAGGGTGAATGATTTCAATTATATTTTATGCATGCAGTGTCCGTGTATTTTCTCGGCGAACTCACAAGAACTTGTCAACTGTCCTCCCTCCCCCCTCACTCTCTCCACTGGAACACATCCGCAGCGTGGCATATAATCGTGTCGTCAGTGTGGTATTCCTCCTCATCAATACACGGGAGATATGGGTATACACCACCAGGTGAGACATGGTTATACACCACCAGTGAGATATGGTTATCCACCACCAGGTGAGACATGGTTATGCACCACTGGGTGAGATATGGTCATACACCACCAGGTGAGACATGGTTATACATCATTAGGTGACATATGGGTATACACCACTAGGTTAGATATGGGTAAACACCACCAGGTGAGATATGGTCATACATTGCCAGGTGAGATATGGGTATACATCACTAGGTGAGATATGGGTATACACCACCAGGTGAGATATGGGTATATACCACTAGGTGAGATATGGGTATACACCACTAAGTGAGATATGGGTATACATCACTAGGTGAGATATGGGTATACACCATGAGGTTAGATATGGGTATACCCCACCAGGTGAGATATGGTTATACGCCGCTAGGTGAGATATGGGTATACATCACTAGGTGAGATATGGGTATACACCATGAGGTTAGATATGGGTATACCCCACCAGGTGAGATATGGTTATACGCCGCTAGGTGAGATATGGGTATACATCACTAGGTGAGATATGGGTATACCCCACCAGGTGAGATATGGTTATACACCACTAGGTGAGATATGGTTATACACCACTAGGTGAGATATGGTTATACACCACTAGGTGAGATATGGGTATGCACCACTAGGTGAGATATGGGTATACACCACTAGGTGAGATATGTGTCAGTTACTGTATGTGTCGTCATGTGATCAGTCATTGCGTTGTGTGTTGGTGTATTGTTACTAGTGGCGCTCTATGTTACCAGGACAGACCCAGCGTGTCGGGTGGCTGTGTGGAATGTGTTGGACATACAGAGGGAGATACTCTACGAGTACCACCGCTTCCTCAAGTCTGCTGACGGCAGCACCAAAGGGTGAACCATTATGAGAAATCTTTTACATGAATTCACATTGTCTTTTTTTACCGTAAATCATTAATTGACCCTCCCATACCCATGATGTGCAGGGCTAGCAGTAAGCAACTGGCAGGTATCTCTGTTTCCCACCGTGCTACGGAGCATGGTACTGGGAATGATATGATCTCTGCCTGTTACTGTGTTTGTTACCTCAACTCAGAGGCCATGATGTGGACAGAGGAGGGCTTCTGTTGCCCTCTAAGGCACAACTATCTCCTCTTCGGCCTTGAGGTAAGGCTTGCCCAGTCAAACAGGCTGAGTCAATCCACCATTAACAATGAATGATGGGTCAAGATTGAGTAACACCAGCATTAGCAGACTATAGAGCAGGAAAAACTGCAATATTTTTCTCTCAATACATAAGTAACATATTCAATACTAGGCTGATTCCATCAATCTGACTGGCTAGGTGATTGCAAGTTGTACATCCATCATGTTTCACATTGTACCACAGGATGGCAGGGTGCTTTTCATGGACCCAGTTGTCAAGGGAAAGAAATATTTTGAATTCCGGGCAAACAAAGATGCTGTAAGTTTCTAAAATTGTCTTGAAGTTACCTGAATTGACATTGTCTAAATTACTAACTGTTGATAACACAATGATTTAAGCATTCCCATTGATGCAAGAATCTTGTGTCTCTACAGATTGTGAACATTGTCCATGATTCAGACTACCAGCGCCTGTTAACCCAGTGTACTGTGGGTGAGGTGGCACTGATTCAGTTGTGGTCACTTCCACAACTCAAGCTGCTGCATGAAGTTCTGTGTGCTGCTGATGTCACAGGATATGTCAGCTTGGTGGGTTTCTGGCACCACACTGTCTGGTCCTGCTTGCTGTGACTTCCTGTCTGACAACATTGATGAAACAATGTTCTTATCACTAGAAATGTTTTAGAGAAGAAACAGAGTTGGTTTTTCTGATTGCATGTAGTTTTGCTCTCACTTCTAGTATAGACTCATAACTCTTTTTGCATGGTTTATGAATCACACTTTTAGGTCACGGATTGTTCAGTTTATGCATGACAGGTTTACTACTTTATTGGTGTGACTTTTTGTTTTCCTCCATAGAGGGTGATTTAACTTGTATGACCTCTTTTCTAGCCCTCTCATTGGCTGTGTTTGTTAGGGCTCCTCCTTTCTCACAAGTCACTATAGTGGTCAGGTTGTACATCACAATCTGGTGCCAGCTGTAGATTCACTGCTAGCTCCTTCTGCTCTCCGAGTCCTCAGTAAGCACTTATTCAATAACTGCAAGTCACTGTCAAAATATTATGCGTTGTTACTTTGATTTTGGACACAAATAAACCGTAAAAAAGATCCGAAAAGAAAAAAGATAATTCAGGTTTTTGAATTGAAGCATTGATGATTTCAAGCAGCTTCCGCATCTCATGGTGAATTATTGTTGTTGTCAGTAAACAACCCTGATGATCAGACTACAGAGAGCAGTGTGGATATACAGAGGCCAGATCATCAAGGTCCTGTGGTGGCCATAGCAGCCTGCCATCAGCTGGGCATCTTCTGCACTGCCAGGTAGTATCTTAGACATGAACTTGCACACAGATTACATGAACAGATGGGAGTGAATATCATCAATTATCATCTGATCTATGTCACTATGTTTGTGAATGCTGTTATAACAGTAGGGATGTCTTCAACTACAGTACTGCCTCTTTTATATAATAAGCTGATGGGTTTGTTGCGTGTGTCGGGCAGCGAGGAAGGGATGATCAAAGTATGGCAAGAGAACAAGACATTGCTAACGGAAATTGTTGTGGACGGCAGCCTGGCCTCCCTCTGCTTCTTCAACTCGTCAGCCGATCTGCTCATTGGATATAAAAACCACATCTTTATCATTGATCATACCAAAGGTATGTTGGCATTCAGTTGTCTTAGTGTTGAATTTATACGATGTATTTATTCCTAATAGTCTGCATAAAGTTATTGCATTCATGAGAAATAATGTCTTACCACAATTAACACAGGAGACATAAACCCTGAAAATCACATTTGTGAATAAGTATCCGCTGACAAATATGATTTTTACGATATATCATATCATTAATGTAATGTTTAGAAGCGTATTCTATATACTTAATTAGCTGTACAGCAGAATTATCCCACATCACTTACAGTATGAATTGTCTTGCTGAACAGCTGTGTTTAAAATCATTTCCCTTTAGTTTGTCCATCCATCGAAATTCCTGAGCAAGAAGAGGATCCTCTTGAAGAGGGTAATAGGCATATTGCATTATAATGTTATACTGTATTGCTTGATTACCTACCACAGGTAGTCAGCTAAGTTGCTATATCCCACCCCAGCATGTAATATCTCATGTGTGATCAGAGTCGGATGTCCACGAGGACCCAGCTGTCATGTACGAGGGGGTTGTAGCCAACCCAGACCCCATCAACCTCTCCAACTACCTGGTCACTATTCCATCTTAATTATTAATTAACACCTTATCTTACCAAAATGGTTTGTAATCAATTATAATGTGGGCCGAATGAAATAGTGTCGTAGATGAATATGATAGAATCCAGACCCTTGTTATTGTTCCTGTATGTACCTCCTGGTTTACCTACAGGTGCCTTTTGACATAGAGTTCTCCAAGGAGTTCATCGAGGGAAAGATGGGCGTCAGGGAGGAGGTGGCTGCAGAGGACAAGTGTATAGAGGTCATTTGTTTGATTCATAAAGTCACTTCCTGATGTTTCCTCATAAAGATTTAAAGATAAAGTCCTGGCCTCATGTTTCCTGATAAAGATTAAGACCCTGACTCATGTTTACTAAAGCATTACTTCTACCTGGCAAATACCTGGCATATACATGACACCAGACCAAATATGTTACATCCTGGCAAGTCATAGCAAATATATGCCACTCTGGTAAATGTGTGATCCCCTCACAATAACATGAATACCTGGAAAATACATGGCATATTGGCAAATATGTGGTACCCTGACAAATACGCAAAAGGCCAGAATGTCAGTCAACTTCTTTTGTATCAATTTGTATGTGGTTCTTTCATGATGTTGCAGGATGACAATGAATCTGAAGCATCAGCCGCCCCTACTGCTGTCTACAAGTCCCCTGTTAGTTCCCCTCGCAGAATGTCCCTCCTTGACCTCACCCTGGCAGCAAATGCCTCTGATGCAGAGCTCCATCATCAAATGACCCATGTACTGCAGGGCAAAGGTCAGTGTGAAATAGGCTGTAGAAAAACACAATATCCCCTTGAGACATAAATGCATAAATGTAACTTATTACCAGATTATAAACCTGATTAAGGTACTATAAGTTTGTCATATCTGTTGATCAGCTGACATGGGTAAGAACACTGGTGTTGCATTTGAGGAGGGTAGTAAGAAAGCTACAAAGGTATCTTCTCCGATAGAGATGCCAGTGTTTGGTGTGTCACCGGGCCCCTCTCCTTGTCCATCCACACCCTCTAGCATCTCCACACCCACTGACTTTGATGTGTCGGAGGTAACTATTCAATTCATTTCAACATATGACATGACAGCATGTTCTGAAACACTCTCATGGTATTGTCTTATGATAGAGCATGCGCTAGGTATTAGCCATGTTTACTTATTGCATCAGTGACAGGTCATTATGATAATATGACTGCATCAGTGACAGGTCATTATGATAATATGACTGCATCAGTGACAGGTCATTATGATAATATGACTGCATCAGTGACAGGTCATTATGATAATATGACTGCATCAGTGACAGGTCATTATGATAATATGACTGCATCAGTGACAGGTCATTATGATAATATGACTGTCAATATGAAGCTCATCTCAACAAGACCTGTTATCTGCAGGGAGGTAGCATTGTCAGCGATGATGATGATGAAGAGCAGCTTGGAAAAGAATCCAAGATAAAAGAGAACACATTTAAACCTATTCAACCACCTCCTGTTGGTAAATACATTCTTCTATATCATAATATACAACATTATATTGTAATGTACAGCGCATGTCAATCTGAAGTTTTTAACATTTGACCGACAAATATGATTTCCTTCTAGATACCAGTCAGCCTGTGCCTGTACAAGAACCTGTCTCTGTTAAAACCCCCCCACCAGTGAAGCGACCAGGCTCTAGCCGTGTTAAGGAGATTCGCATCGATTCTCAGGCCGTCATCAAAGAGGAGGCCATCAGGCAAAATCGGGAGAGGAAGATCTCACGTATAGAGGCACCGAAGCAGGTAGCTGAGCCCCAAGTTACTGTTACCAAGGAAGTAAGTAAACAAGAGGTGAGTGATGTAACTACATTATGCTTACAATATACTCAACCAGGGAATTATTGCATGCATTGAACACATTCGATATAACCTCTGGTTCTTGTATATTCCATATGTTATCATCTCCTAAAAAATAACTACCCTATATTGACTGTTGTGAGAGACACACAAGAGGTAATTCAGCTATGTAAGCAGCATAATGATCTGGTTACACTTGTGTCTGTGTTTTGTCCAGGCTGATCCCTCTCCAAACAGAAGAGTGGTTGCTAAGAAGCAGTTGGTGTCTGGCGAGAGGAAGATGCCTCGCCGAGGCCAGAAGAAAGAGATGTCAATGCCTGTAGTCAAACAGAGACTTGGTGAGGAGACCCGTCGACCCAAACCACCCCCACGACCTCCAAAGGTTAGACTTCTGGTACTTCAAATGCAACTTTTCTTCTTTGAAAGTCAATTAAGATAGGGAAAACCCTTGATGTTACCAGATTATTGTGGAGGTGATGTCACTATACCTAAGTTTCTTTCTGCGTGATATATGACATAGTGCTAAATATCACTACCATGCATTGATCGCTATTGTATGTCTGATATTGGCACTAAGTCACACCATGGAGACTTTGGGGCACAACCACATATCGTGAACAGAGCTTATCATATACCTTTGCTCTGTCGTTCATCAGTCCGTTCTAACTTTTGGTGGCATGTTTTCTTATCAAGAAAGCTACTATTCCCAAACTACACATGGATCCATTTTAAGTTGATAGCTCCTTTCAAACCAAAAATCAGTCCAACAGGACCTTATTTGTGAAAAACTTTAAAAAAGTCTCTTCTCCCATGTGATAGCACGTTTCCTTATATAGCTGTCTCATACTACACAAAGACCCCTCTGATGCTGAGGGCTCCATGTAAACCAAAAATTGGACCCACTTGCATTTTCTTTAAAATACAACTAGCTGCTGACTTATTATGATAATCTGTCTTTGCATAATAAAATATTTGACGCGAGATATTATTGGAAATCTCATGCAATGCATCATGATTTAATCTTGTCAACATTTGTTTTTGAAGAGTAGTAAAGCTTCAAGGTTTATTGCCTCCAGTAATAACTTCTCACCGTTGTTACAACTCAACCTTCAGAAATCCAGAACGGTGCTGCGGAAGGTGTCCGTCAAGATCGACACCGAGTCAAGTAGCAGTGAATCTGATGACTTCTCCTCTCCAGCCTCAATTCCCCAGAGCAGCCTTGAGATTAAACCACGCAGGTTTGGGGCCTCTGCTGATTCAGGTGCCCCAAGTGTCCAATCAAGTCGTAGCAGGCAACCGATGGAATGGCCACAAGATGGCACTATGTCACAACATGAAGACATGAGCCAGGTATTTATCATATATTTTCTTGATTATTGTCACAAAAACTTTATGGATGCTATATTAAGTAAGTTGGATATCAATTATGAGGCTGTCATAATTTATTCACTTAGGTTTACAAATTTACTTCAAAATCCTCTCAATGTAAATGGTAAACCTTAAATGTTTTCAGAGTGAATCATACTCCATTCCAGACATGTTGATGGCTGAATCTCCTGGTAAGTTTCAAGATGTTTCTACAATTTCCTACTACAATAGCTGTTATGAACTTATAAGTTTGAAGTCATGGCTGCATACTCAGGAAGAAACTTGGCTTATAGAATGTAGCTATCTGCTCTAATTTCTGGTTATGGCTTTCAGACTTTGCCTGACATTTTGCATTTTGGCTGATGATATTCAATAGATACCTTTAAAACTGACTGTTCTCAGCCACAGAATAAGTACATTTAGAGAATTCTCTCCAGTCATTGTGTTATATGATGAAATTAAGAACGGTGATGTTTTTATCATGTTGGTGTCCGTTTAATAATTGTTTCCCTTGTTGTTGTCCACCTCATTTTCTGTTGTAACAAATCATGACTTATATGATACCTTTGTTGTTAACTTCCTGTTGGTTCAATACATCAAATCTCTGTTGATGAAGGAGGAATTCCCCAGGAATTCTCAAAAGTCACTAATTCCCAATTCACTACAACCCCCACCTGGGTTTTACAACATTTGTCAACAGAAAATAACCCAATCGTGAAATTGGAAAGAAAGCTCCTTTTCAACCTGTAATCTCTATGAACAAGCCAGTGTTATCATGTTTTCACAATTCCTCCTGACTTAGTGGTCCACACTTCTCTCTCATACACAACACCTCTCTGTGTCTTGTTGTTACTTGATTGGTTTCTTAAGGGCTGTCCAGTAGTCCTGTTATTCTTTGTATCGTCCCATGTTACTCTGTTACACTGGCATTTCATCCAGAGGATAGTTCAGAGTTATTTGTATTACATGTATGAAGTATCAGGTGAGTCAACTATTGGCCAAAATATCTCTCTCTTACATTTCATAGAATACAAATAATCAAATATACATGATACTCATAGATATACTCACAATCATATGACACCCTTTACTCTAGTGCTTCCCAAGAGATATGCAAGCATACACACAGAGGCGTGCACACACGTGCACACACATGCTCATCATCTAAATGAGGTTACTTAATGCTAACTTATACTTGTCAATAGAGGGAAGTATTGACACAAATTTCAATGACCAACTTGGTCAACCTTAGCCCTGCAGGACGTCTTGTTGATATATGTATATCACTGTCTGACCGGCGCTACAATACAGCATGTTCAGTATCTGGCCTCCACTTTACCATCAGACGCAATGTTAAGTAATTGACCTCGTAGTGAGGTCACCAAGTACACATCACCCACACAGCTCAACCATTACAATGTTGACTTGGTCTATGTTGGCTTCCACTGGCCCTTCAAGTTGTGTTCTCTTGCTCCTGTGCGTCTCTGTCCCCTCCTATCCGTGTGGTATTTTCACTCTATGTTTACACTCACATTAAGGCAATGTCCTCCTCATTATGGGGACAAAAGTGCCATGTTCTCATGGACAAGGAATTGGGTTTCAAATTGGGTTTGTGCCTTGGCATGTGACTGGGGAGTTATTCTTGTAGAGGGGACATTGGCTGCTATGTTAGTAGTTGCCTGTGTAAAGCTCAGTCGTCCACACTCAGTGCACACATTACAGCTCCAGAAGTCAACACATCCAGTCAAGACTGGACGAACTTTGATGAGATACTGCGACAAAGGGCATCATCAGATTATGCTGACCTGTATCGTAGCGCCCTCTCACCAGAACTACTGAAGCAGATAGATGAAGTTAAGAACCGGGGGACGTATACCAAGGCATACATTGACGGCCTGCAGTTCACTATGGATGTGGGAGGGGGTGGAGTAATGACGAACCCGTTTGATAACGAAATCACAGATAGCATTAAGCAGCCTGTAGAGGCAGGCGAGTCCACAGAGGATGATGTCACCAAGACTGAACCTGCCGACAGTGAATACAGCGAGGCCATAAGATCTACAATGCGACCGCGCTCCATCCTCAAGGCTTCTTTGCTACCTGATATTGGTAGGGTATGTGTGAAAGTCAGGTATACAGTGTACAGAAGTGTACAGATAACAACTCTGTGTTGGTCTGACCTTTATTGAGCATGGGTTGATGGGAATCAATTCTGTGTGTCTGATTGATGGTTGTTGTGAACTTTCCTTCGCCTTGTGGCCGGCTTATCTTCTATCCTCAATAAAAGTGCTAACATCATAATGGGTATTTTTGTGAATGTATCATAACGTTGAATTCATAACGTCATCTGCATCTGTATTCGAGTGAAGAGTACTCAACCGTACTTAAGTTTCTAATATCACTTGTTGTAAATTGCCTTTCAGCGTTAAGCACCTTGCCTATGTAACAGTTTCTACATATCTACCTACTTGTATGTTCAGATAACGACGATCACCCTCCAGTACATGTCGATTCATTGTATTGCTGACAATGAACCTGAGAGACAACTTATTGTAGGAGTTCAGACTCACAATATCTGGAATCATCCAATCAATTTCAGCCATATCCACAGCTCTCATACAAACCATCGGTTACACATTGTTAGAGTCTGTAGACTTATCTGGTGACAGGAACTTGTTCACTGCTGCTTAGTTGTTGTCAGCCTTTTATAAAAGCAAATACAAATCCTTTGATGTTGATATATAGGGCAGTTTGGGTTAAAGCTGATTTTTTATTTCAATTCTAGAGCTGTCTCTTTTTTGGGGGGGCTGTTATCAGGTTCAAGATCAGGGACTCCTGGGGCCAAGGTCGGTTTCATCAGTGGTGTGGATAATGACCTTGACAATGGGGATGCCATGTCTTTGCTCAGCCAGGGCGTGGACAGTTCTGTGAGATTTGGATCGTCTGGAATATCAAACTACCCTGTAATATCTGCCAGCATCTCAGAGAGGATATCCACAGATGGCCTGTCTGTGGATGAAGCCAGGTCAATGGAATAGGGAAGCCCCTCTTTGAACGATCTGATTCGCCAACATTTACAATCTACAGTGATTACGGCAGCGAGTGGACCGTACCAGCTGTGGATGACCCTGAACTCATGCGGCTACAAGAAATACAAGAAGAAGGGAATCAAGCCTTGAAGGAAACAACAGAGGCTATGTTGTCAAGACGATACACTCAGTCTGCTGTGGCACATAGCAAATCAGATCCAACCTGTGAGATGATTTTGTTAATTAATCATACCAATTACTGAATAATCCATTGATAAAGTGATCTATTCCCGGAGGTTTGTTCTTAGTAATGGGATTGTTATGTGATGATATGTTGCAGTGGACCGATTGAAGGCACTGCGACCCCACACAGCGCATGTCTTACCTTCACACACAAAGGTAGGTTGACTTCCTGTGGCTATCAGTAATCATAATTTCATCCTCCGCAGCAATAACGCACTTCATCTTGTTGTTCGTGTGTGTCCACATCAGGAACTGGAGAGGCAGTATATGATGGCTCTGAAGCTCTACAAGGGCATCCCTGGGTAAGTAACTTGTTGATTAAAGACTTCAGTGATCACAGACAAAGGTGTGTGTTCCCTGTGAGTGATGCACATGGTCACTCTGATCCTCTTGTCTAATCACTCACTTCCCATCATGCTGTGAATGGTTCCCATCATGACAAATGATTGACAGCCCTGATAAACCCACCATGCATGGATTATTGATTGACAACTCAATCACATCTGTGAGGGGCATAGATTATCCCACAGGTGCTTAAGCCTGTCTTCAGAACTCCCCTGATTAACTGTGAGTTACGTGAGTCGGCCGAAAACAAACACTGCTGAACACGCTCATTTAATTAATTGACTTGGCTGCTTTTGGGTTATCCATACAGACCTGGTTACATCTTAGACATGACCAGATAAGCTGTGATTCAGCACCAGCCAACTGTGTATGGAGTGAGTTTTGGGTCAATAAGTGCAGTTGATGTCAACACATGTTATGATCATCAGATAAACAAGCTGTCAATCCACCTGGTAGATCATCAGATAAACAAGCTGTCAATCCACCTGGTAGATCATCAGATAGACAAGCTGTCAATCCACCTGGGAGATCATCAGATAGACAAGCTGTCAATCCACCTGGTAAATCATCGGATAAACAAGCTGTCAATCCACCTGGGAGATCATCAGATAGACAAACTGTCAATCCACCTGGGAGATCATCAGATAAACAAGCTGTCAATCCACCTGGGAGATCATCAGATAAACAAGCTGTCAATCCACCTGGTAGATCATCAGATAGACAAGCTGTCAATCCACCTGGGAGATCATCTGATAGACAAGCTGTCAATCCACCTGGGAGATCATCTGATTGACTAGCTGTGGTGGAATTCAGAGTGAATCATGATAACGTTTACTTGCGGGGATGTCCTGCCTATTTGCCTGCTGGATCAATGTAGCATTCAACTTGACCTTATCCTAGGTTTGCTGAAGGCTTCATGTTGTAAACCTGTATTTATTCACCTTTGCTGTTTATGCTTTTTACACCCTCCCCCCTACACTTCCCAACAGTTTTCCTTTCTGTGCCCCACATATTCCTACAATTCATTTCCAATTTGATGCATACAGTTTCTTTCTTTTTATCTTTGTTGTTAGATTTCTCCAATCATTTAAGTTTATTTCTTTGTTATGGCAGCAGGTTTCTACACTTGACTATCTGTCTGTTAATTGTGGCCCTGTAGAGGATGCTCTCCCACTTCCTGACCACATATACCTCTATACTGCCTGTGCAGTACAAATGTACACCCTTCTCAGCCACGATGTTGTCTTGCCTCACTTGTCATCTGCTCCATTGATTGCTCTGTGGGTTAACCCTCAGCAGAATGCCCATGTCTTCCTGTCAGCAGACTGCCCATGTCTTCCTGTCAGCAGACTGCCCATGTCTCCCTGTCAGCAGACTGCCCATGTATCCCTGTCAGCAGAATGCCCATGTCTCCCTGTCAGCAGACTGCCCATGTATCCCTGTCAGCAGACTGCCCATGTCTCCCTGTCAGCAGACTACCCATGTATCCCTGTCAGCAGACTGCCCATGTATCCCTGTCAGCAGACTGCTCATGTGTCCCTGTTGGCAGACTGCTCATGTGTCCCTGTTGGCAGACTGCTCATGTTCCTGTCAGCAGACTGCCCATGTGTCCCTGTCAGCAGACTGCTCATGTCTCCCTGTCAGCAGACTACCCATGTATCCCTGTCAGCAGACTGCTCATGTGTCCCTGTTGGCAGACTGCTCATGTGTCCCTGTTGGCAGACTGCTCATGTGTCCCTGTTGGCAGACTGCTCATGTGTCCCTGTTGGCAGACTGCTCATGTTCCTGTCAGCAGACTGCCCATGTGTCCCTGACAGCAGACTGCTCATGTCTCCCTGTCGGCAGACCATCCATGTCTCTCTGCCAGTAGATCATCCATGTGTCCCTGTCAGAAGATCGCCCATGTGTCCCTGTCAGCTGACTGCTAATGTGTCCCTGTCGGCAGACTGCTCATGTCTCCCTGTCAGCAGACTGCTCATTTGTCCCTGTCAGCAGACTGCTCATGTGTCCCTGTCAGCAGACTGCTCATGTGTCCCTGTCAGCAGACTGCTCATGTCTCCCTGTCAGCAGACTGCTCACGTGTCCCTGTCAGCAGACTGCTCATGTGTCCCTGTCAGCAGACTGCTCATGCCTCCCTGTCGGGAGACCACCCATGTCTCCCTGCCAGTAGACCATCCATGTATCCCTGTCAGCAGACTGTGTATGACTCCCTGCCAGTAGACCGTCCATGTCATGGTATGTGTCAGCTTTCTCCACAATTGATCGATCTACTCGATCAATAACCCTTGTTATCCAGTGACAACACAGCTTACACTAACTAAAGCTATTTAGGTTATTGGATGAATATCAATGTGAGATTATGGCCTCCTTGTTTATGATAGCAATTTCCACAGGCCATTATGGCGAAAACAAGATGGTTAGAGGCTCAGAGACCTAAGATTGGACTAAGTATAAAGTGACCAACCAAGCGGTCACATGGTGCATTCAGCCAAGAGGCTGCCTGGCCCATATGCCAATAACCTTTCAGCAGAGATTTGTTAATCAATACAAATAAGAGGTGATGAATAAGCCTTGGACTAGTTTGTCATCTAAGTGGTTGGTTAAATTGGTTGATTGACCAACTGCCTTGAGTATTTACAGGCTAAACGGAGACCCTCATTTACATAAAGAAACATTGATTCATGCATTTTAATACAGGCCAATAGCAGTTTTCTCACACAGGCTTCTGTGTGCTGTCAGTGTTGTTTGTGGCGTCTGCCCTATCTGACTGATGTCTACTGGCCAAGGTGAGGTTGTCCCAATGATGGACCAGTCAGTGACAGACCATCAGCTGTAGTCATAGCATCAGGCGTATCAGGTGACAGAGAAGGATTCCCGCAGCAAGGCCATGTTGATTTGCTTCATTGGTATGGTGCTGTGAAGGAGGCAGGTGCTTGTGGATCCCTACATGTTCTCCACTGAGGCTTTGGGAGAAATAAGTATTCCTTGACTTGCAAGGTAAAGGATGAGTGGCAATAAAACCCTCCACGTGGATATCTACTTGGGGGCACAGGAAAACTATGCCTCGTCATGGATCGATCCTCTCGGAGAAATGGAGCCATGTAGTGACCTTGACCAGGTTCAAGCTGCAAATGATACAGGTCAAAGACCTGACAGGGATAATTACTCTCCATCCTGGTGCCAGCACTGTGCAATGAACCGTGCTGTAATCTCACCAGATCAAAGGCCCTGGTAATACCATAAGGGCAGATTGTTGTTCTGTGATTAGATAGGTTTCCAATTATTATATTGTACTATTAAACCAATCCAGTTTCTTTTATGTTTTAATCAGTTTTATGCTGTGATTTTTTTGGTTCTTGTTGTTTAGGTCTAGGTTGTAATAGACGGGGCATGGTGTCAAGGCCATTCCAATCTTCCGCTGTGTTTTGTCATGCACGATAGTTCATATACGATATCCAACATGCTGGTTTGTAAACTATGTTGTAGCTCTGAGGATTATGTGAAAAGTGTTTACAAGAATGATGGGACCAAGTTTGGTGATGACTACCACACCAAGGCAATTGAGAGGTAAACTTTGGAGCTTTGTGCTCAATGCATTCCTTTTAAATGGGGGAACAACCTAATGGAAATTCACATCCTTGGAATATGTATCTTTCGTCATTCATAAATCATCATATTGTTACAAATATACAGCAGTATCACATATGGTTGCTGCTGTCATCTGATAATTGGATGCTCTACTGGCTCCCTCTGTTTGCAGACATCAGCTGCTGCGGATGCAGAGACAGCTGCGAGCTCAGAGTGCACTGGAGAAACGAGAGAAGCTGGCTCAGATGCAGCAGGAGCGATGGAAAACATCATCATCTCATCGTGTGTACACTGCCCCAGCCTCAAGCCCTGCCCCTGGCTCCACCCCTAGCCCCGCCTCCTGCCACCTCCCACCCAATGGATACATACCTGATGCATTAATCAGTGGGTTCCTGGAGAGCAGATCCCCTACTCGGGAGCACTCCACAAAATGTGGGAAGCAATTACGGCCATCAAGCAGTGAGTGTGATAATCTTGCCAGGAGGAGGTAAGATGGATGATTGTGAGGAGTGCTCCTCTTGTGAAGCATTGACAAAGTTATGGTGCTTTCAGAAAAACAAGAGGCCAACGAGTTGGTTAACCGTGAGCTCTACAGAGCCCGCACATCATCAAGTCTGGCTCATGCTTCCAAGTTCCAAGACTCCAATCAGGGTCAGCTTCTCAAAGTACCTGGCAGGACACAGAGTGCTAAGGATCGGGATCAGAACTCGCGCCCCCACACCGCCATCAGCAGATTGTCTCAGGCATCAGGAGGCAGTGAGAAGATAGGAGTGATGGAGGAGCAGCCGTTCCGGTGAGCTCTTTATTGACAATCTCTCACTGATTAACTACAGGTAGAGTATCAGGGTCATTATTTTAGAGATATTCCTCTGGTTCCTGCATCTCCTGGTTGACTGGAGAGCACTGCTTGAATGCTTGTGTAGACAAGTAGATTGGCAATTTGACACCAGCGCTTGTAACCTAGACATAGAGATATGAGAGGTCATCTTTATCCATTGATAAAGAATGAGCTCACATAACAAACTACCCATTATACTGTGTGATTGGAAACGGTTTTTTTGCAAATAATTTTGTTTGTGACTCATTCTTTGCATGAATAATTTTAAACTTGAAAACTACTATGGGTTGTGGAACGTGTTTTGATAGGTCACACTTGTTTGTGTAAATATCATTGAAATGAAGCAATACATTTATTTTGGACTGCACAGTTCAGTGCTATTCATTTTTACTATTATGTCTTCCAACTATCGTTGGAAGACATATTGGTTTAGCCAGAATTTTTTTTTTTTTTTTTTTTTTTCTCCAGTCAAGGTTTTTCGGGCTTTTCTCCAGAACGGTTAAACATATCGACATGAAATTTTGGGGAATGATAGATCAAGTTGGGACACATTTAAGTTTGAGGTTGGAGGCTTATGGGATCGATTTTTTCGTCGATTTTTTCACCCATTTTCTTTAACTATCTCCTTAACAGCAGTGAACATATGAATTATTGGTTGTAACTATTATCGTAGCATCGCAAAAAAATACTTGTTTTCCAACTATCGTTGGAAACATGATTGGTTTAGCCAGAATTTTTGGTTTACATATCGACATTAAATTTTGGGGAATGATAGATCAAGTTGGGACACAACTGCCGATCAAGTTTGAGGTTGGAGGCTTATGGGATCGATTTTTCGTCGATTTTTTCACCCATTTTCTTTAACTATCTCCTCCAATATTTTTTGTATAATTGTATTTACGCGCATGAAATTTTGTCAGTATTTAGAACTTGGCCTCGTGATAATGATTATAACAGTATTTTTTGCATTCACAGTAATAAAATACAGTAAAAAGGACGATTAGTTTCAAGGTTTTCTACTGCAGCAGCTTAGCGGCTGGCTAACAGCAGGTGCTGTTTAAGTAGGCCAAACCTTACGTAATCGACCAGAGGCCTTGGCTGGGTTTGCATCGACTTGGGTAGGGGGTCATGTCAAAACAGGCTAAACCTTACATAATCGACCAGGGCATTTATCACTTTCGTCAGCTCAATATTGACTTGGCAAAGGGGTCATGTCAAAACATCTAAGCGGCAGCTTATAATAGTGCGCGTTACCAGCTCTTCTTGGTCCGTGTATATACTGTCTTTTTGTCTCAGCGACAGTGTGCACTGTATGTCCCCGTGCAATCAAAGTGGGTATATATACGCAATCACACACATGCACGCACACATATATATATGTATACACACAGGCGCTCGGTTTTCAATGCCTAGCTTCCGAGCGCCGAGCCGCTATCTATAAATAGCATATATATGTGTATATTTATAAGTGTGTGTGTTTATATACGTATATATGTATATATATTATTATATATATATATACATACATATATATATATATATATATATATATATATATATATATATATATATATATATATATATATATATATATATATATATATATATATATATATATATATATATATATATATATATATATATATATATATATATATTTATAATTCATTTATCACTTTCCATTTATTTCCTGACGTCACTAATCAGTTACTCTAACAATGATTTGTTGGCTGCTTGTTCTTTTTGTTTTCAAGTTTTGCTGTTGTGAGATAGTTGTAGAAATGTGTGATGCTTTACTTTAGAATTAGTGCCACCGTAACGAAACGAGCTTGGTCTGTATTTATTCCACCATCTCCTCCTTCTGTGAGTCTCCATGAGAGGTAGGTCTGTTCACCTGTCCTCTGTGCATGTTATGTCTATCTGTTAACCTTCTCATGAACTGTCAATACTATTGTTGCCAATATCAGTAATGAGGCACATGTACATTGGGTGTTAGCAGAAGAATGGGTTCTTCAGGATTGGTTGCATAAAGACGCAAAATATAGTTGAATAGAGCCTTGGGACACTAGGCATTCCTAAGCAGTATATGTAACAGTATTGGTGAAGTGTGTTCAGCACCAACTCCTCACCCAGCACCACCACCAACTCCTCACCCAGCACCAAAACCAACTCCTCACCCAGCACCACCAGCACCTCACCCAGCACCACCAAAAACAACTCCTCACCCAGATCCACCAGCACCTCACCCAGCACCACCAAAACCAACACCTCACCCAGATCCACCAGCACCTCACCCAGCACCACCACCAACAAACCACCAGCACCTCACCCAGATCAAAACACCACCCAGCACCTCACCCAGCACCACCAAAACCCAAACTCCTCACCCAGATCCACCACACAGCACCCAGATCCACAGCACCACCAGCACCCAAAACCAACTCCTCACCCAGATCCCCACCCCAGCACCCAAACCAACCAACCTCACCCAGACCAGCCACCACCAAAACCAACTCCTCACCCAGATCCACCAGCACCACCCAGCACCACCAAAACCAACTCCTCACCCAGATCCACCAGCACCTCACCCAGCACCACCAAAACCAACTCCTCACCCAGATCCACCAGCACCTCACCCAGCACCACCAAAACCAACTCCTCACCCAGATCCACCAGCACCTCACCCAGCACCACCAAAACAACTCCTCACCCAACCAAGCACCTCACCCAGATCCACCAGATCCACCAGCACCTCACCCAGCACCACCAAACCAACTCCTCCCCCCTCACCCAGATCCACCCAGCACCTCACCCAGCACCACCAAAACCAACTCCTCACCCAGATCCACCAGCACCTCACCCAGCACCACCAAAACCAACTCCTCACCCAGATCCACCAGCACCTCACCCAGCACCACCAACTCCTCACCCAGCACCACCAACACATCACGCAGAACCAATACATCACCCAGCACCACCAACTCCTCACACAGCAACACTGCTGTGGAGTACCAGGGTGGGGAATGCACCAAACCCACCCCCACATCAAATAATTGGGTGGACCTGCTTTCTGATCCAATATTTTGGCAATATTCTTTTTTTTTTTGTCCGATCACTATTTGTCAAGCTTCTTTGATTTGATCATCTAGCTGTATGAGCCATGATAATATTGGCCAGTTTATTTTTGAGTGATTAACATTAAACACCAGAATTCACAAAAGACCATGGTGATTGCAGAGGCAGTATCAATGTCAAGTCAGCAAACATGAGGCAGAAGCTGCCAGATTACAGAGTCTCCAGCCATCCCCAGATAGACATCAGTTTGCTGGATCCTCGTAACCCAGAGTCCAGACTGATACGCCCAGTCTCAAAGTCAATACCCAGCAAATGCTCGTAAGTAAAACTTAAATATATATATATTCATATATATATAAATATATGTTCATATATATATAAATATATATATATATTAATACATATATTTATATATATATAAATATATATATATATATTTATATATGTATATTTATATATATTTATTCATATATTTATATATATATAAATATATATTTATACATATTCTTATATTTATGTGGGTGTGTGTATATTCACATTCATGCATTATCTAAACGTGTATTTATTCACAAGTTAAGTATTTCAAATGTCCATTTATTTGCAGTTGAGGTCATTAGAACAATTATCTCTAGCTAAAGAGAACCTGTAAAAAGATAACTTACTACATGTTTACAGTAGATATTTGCTGGTGACAAACCCCAGTCAGGATCTGGAAAGGATAATCCCCACCCCCTTGGAGGAACAGCTTATTGTGCAACGTTTCCCCGAGTGGAAGGGAAAGTGGCTTGATGGACAAACTCCAAGGTCATCCAGAGGCCATCTAGTTGCCCATCATATCAACTACGCACCTATGTCTGTGCCACATTGAATTTAATCGTGTTTGAAGTCAAACTTTCACTATATGAAAAAGTTAGTGTTGTCATAACAAATCCCTGTGCAAATGCTGTCATAACGTATCTTTGTGTCATGTCACGGTTGTTTAGTTTATTCCATTGACACTTTTAACAAGGGTAACTTTGAAATGATGTTAGTAACTCTCTTTACTAGCCTATTATATTTATAAAAACCCGAACAAGTTTGTCCCCTAATCTTTATTATGATGTATGTTGAGTCACAATAATACCCCTATATATCTTGCAATTCACTGCTTACAGATTCTGTTAAGTACTTTGGGAAACTAGAACATGTTGTTTGGGACCAAGCTGATTGGGCATAGTGTCACCCATAATTAAGTTATGTCAAGACGAACACAGATTCGGTAAGTTCAGGCAGTGCTGAGACTTTATTTCAAGGCAACCATGACATTTACACGAGTACAAATGAATGTGAATAGGGGAAATATACGAACAAGCGAGTGGCAAAACCCAACTAAGTTTTGATTACTACTCTTCCTATCTCAATCACTAGTCATTGAAAATGACACCCAAAACTTTCTGCTTGAAAGTGAACACGAGATGGTTGGTTGCACTGATCTCTACTGTACTAGTGTGGGTTCTCCTGCGTGGAGTAGCAGCATCGATAATGGTGACATTTGCCAGTAAATATCAAACATGACGAAGCTCAAAGAACAAAGCTGCTACCAGAACACGAAAGTATGTACATTTAACAACCAAATGACATTTGAATTCTACGAAAGCATTGCCAATTAATAGAACATTCATTATCTACTTGTAGAGAGTGAGAAAACCGTATTGGTGTCTAGAGTGAGGATTCAGTTGCCTGACTGCTGTATTATACAGGTGCTTTGGAAGCAATGCATACAGCCACATTATGCTTATATGATCTCGCCTTCTCGACGACATGCAAGGGAAGCCCAGTGATCAAGGGAATCAGCTGTCTTTCATCATCTCATTTAACAACCATTGCATAGATGCAAATGACAAATTCAACCAGCAATTACATCATTATTCAATTCGGAAATAATTAACAACATCCACGTACAAAAATACTCGACATTATTAATAATACATACAAAAATATTTCCGTGCCAAAATTATTCTCTTTGCAAAAAGAAGACGGTGTAAATAAAGACTTAAAAAAAAGAGCTATTAAAATCTCATGTCAGCAAGTTGCTACCAGGCTGTCTAATAGCAAGCCATCACAACCAGAGTGTTCGGTTGTTGATAATAAGCATCCAAGCTTTGGTCACGTTATGATGGGAGCACCATTGTGAAAGAGTAAAAACGTCAGCGACTAACGTGAAAGTCATAACGTCAACAGAGTAAATGACAACAATAGGTCACGTTCCCAAACTAACTCATTCCAATTATGTCCAATAAGACATGAATCATTCTGATTCAGCATTACATCATAAGCCGACATCCAGTGGCCGTTAATTGCTACGCCTACATTTTATATGTTATGAATATTTTCAATAATGCACAAAATTATCCAAAATGAATAAATCAGTGCTCTTTCCTCGCATAACAAACAAGTATCCGACAAGATATTTACCCATTCTTACTTGCATACAAAACATTCACACAAAACAAATCTTAAAAATTCACATCATAAATTGAATAAAAACAACGAAAAACACTTAAAATATTCCTCTCTTATTCTGTTCATTCATGAATGGTTTACATCAAACAATGATACAGATGTCATCAACAAGTCAAAATACCCAGAGTAAACAAAGGTAAGGTAAGTGAGATTAATCAATATAAGCGTACTCCTACCACGACACCTAAGACAAGCAGTGGGTGAGGGAGGCAGGTGGGGAATCGGGGAGGAGCCAGACTCAGGTAAGCTAACTCAGTGCCTCCTTCCAAAATGCTCAGGTTTCTATGGCAACTGCTGCTGGTACAGTGGATGTGAATTAGATGACGAAATGGTATGGGCTGCCGGGAACGTGTTGTTCGCCCCACTTGACGACGACAGTGTAGTTTCCCTGCTCCTTGACAACATAACTGACGGTGTACTGACCGTGGCCGATGTGGCGGACATGGATCTCCTCAACGGGGATGGTGGGGCCCATGATGCCCACCAACAGCATGTTGTGGCCTGACACACAGACAGATATCATAGCATTTATAACATCTGATAATCTCAATCAAAGTGACAAGAAGGTGTCCAGTGTGTGGAGCTAAAGAAACAGGTGGGTGAGCGAGCATACCTGCGGCTGAGGCGTCAACAGTGAAGGTAGACTCGCTGTTGATGACAGCATGTTGAAGACCACTTCCTGATGTTCTTACTTTGGTGGCATCGGAACCAGCTGTGGGCGACACCGCAGCAAACTTCTGTGTTGTGCTTGTTTTGGTTACTGTCTCCACGACAACCTGAGACTGTTCTGACCATGCAGCAGGTCGACCGGCACCTGGCGATCAAACAAACAGTGATTAGTACAACTGTGAGAGCAGCAAGACTCTGAGGAGGATTTGTGGACTGGTAGCCCCCCCTGGTGAGGTAGGAGCAGTAACTGACCAGTAATGCGAGCCCTGAATGGACTGCCGGGCACATGCTGGTTGCCGGCATACTTGATGGTGATGAGATAGTCCCCTGGAGCAGTGGGCATGTAAGTAAACTCGTAACCCTCCTCTACCTCACGACAGTTGAGCTGCACCTTCGAGGGACCGTCCACAGTGACGGCAAGAGCTCCCGAGCCGGCATTTGTTGTGTTCACGATGAACTTACACAGGGAACCTACACACACACACATAGCATCAGCAACACAACTCGTCTTATCAAGAAGATCTGAGTACATGTGAGATGATTGGCCAGGTAACACACACCTGTTTCTCCCCGGGAGAGTCCTTCACCGTAAGCTCTGACCATGCTGGCATCAGCATCCACTTTGCCGACCATGACACGGAAGGGGGAGCCGGGGGTGTGGTTTCCATTGAGTCGGACATGGACGTAGTGCAGGCCGTTCTCACGTGGGATGAAACGCACAGCATACTTATCTACACACACACACACACCATACGGTTCACATACCACAACAAAAGCTGGCTGACTGGCTCATACAGCCTAGAAATATGGTTGGAAGCTATAAATAGACAAGGAAAGGTGAGAGCCATTACCTCTGTCGACTTCCTGGATGATTGCCTCATCCTCAGCACCAGAGGGAGCCACAACCCGTGCGTCCAGTTTGCCAGTGGCTCCGTTGAAGTCTACTGTGAACGCAGCAGGCTGGTTGATCTACACAACAGCACCATACACACTTCAGCCACCAAGACTTCACTGATCAGCACAGAACAGTTGTCATGTTTACACACCAATAAAACCCTCCCCCTCCTGTAAACCTTATTACCTCATTAAGGTCCACGCCTTACACTCTAAAACTACCTTCCGTACCGCCTTAACATTACACCCTACTTACCTGGAGTCCCATCTGCTCCATACTCTCCACGGTCAGCTTCTGGGTGTCACCGCTGCCGGGTGCTATGTACACCTTGAAGGGTGAGTCTGGGATGTGCTGGTCATTGAACTTCACAGACACCAGGTACTCGCCTACAACACATGTCATCCTCAATTATATATCAACAGCAAACTGTGAGAAACTTGTTTAATACCTCATTATGTACCTGCCTCAGTACAGGTGTTCAACTCATCATTTACCTGCCTTAGTACAGGAGCTAAAATCATCAGATATCTGGCTCATTACAGGTGCTAAACCCATCATTTACCTGGCTAAGTACACATGAAAAGCTCATCAGACTTGGCTCAGTACAGGTATTAAACTCATCAGTTACCTGGCTCAGTACAGCTGCTAAATTCATCAGTTTCCTTGCTCAGTATGTGTTAAACTCATCAGTAATCAGGCTCAGAACAGGCG
This sequence comes from Urechis unicinctus, assembly GCA_034190875.2. Taxonomy (NCBI): domain Eukaryota; kingdom Metazoa; phylum Annelida; class Polychaeta; order Xenopneusta; family Urechidae; genus Urechis; species Urechis unicinctus. The sequence continues at coordinate 51,888,965 of CM067343.1, forward strand.
GTAAAACCAGTTACCTGGTTCAGTACAGGTGCTAAATTAGTTAGTTACCTGGCTCAGTACAGGTGTAAGCCACTTCACAAGACCCATCCTTCTTGTCCTGGAAGTCGATCTCAGCCTTGCTGGGTCCTTCAACAGCGATGGACAAACCACCAGCTCCTGCCTCCCGTGTGAAGATGTTGAAGTTACCTGTAGCATTACCAGCAATGAATGAGAACACCCAGAATGAACTGATAGAATGAAGAATGGTAACAGTCCCACAGAGAGCAAGGCAACACAGAATGTCCATAGCAATAACACTCACATGGGTTGTTGACCTCTCCTCGCTCGAGACCGGGTCCGACAGCGCGTACCTTGTGGGCACCTCCGTCTGTGATCGGGCCCACAGTGAACTGGAAGGGACTTCCTGAGAAAGTCAAAACATTCATTGTAAAGATGGCACAACCTACAACAAGATTCTTATGATAACATTCAGAGTTCAGAGCATCAGAGATGAGATAGAAACTAAAACTGACCTGGGATGTGCATTCCCTTGTGTTTGACACTAACAGTGTGGATGCCCATCTCCTTAGGCACAAACTTGATGCTGTAATGACCATCTCCCAAATCGACGACCTGGCAGACCTCAGTCGTTCCCGAGGGGCTGGCCACCGTAGCCTCCATATCATAGGGACTTGTGTTGGGGATCTTGAGACTGAGCTCACACTGACTGCCAACGTGTGTGATGTCAGCAGCTTGGCTCTGTCTGGTGATTCTCTCAGTCATACGACCTGAAGGCTCACCACCCACCTTCACCAAGAAGGGACTGCCTGTAATCACCACATACATCATCATACATCGATGGCAGGGAGAGGTGATCTGACACCAGGGGCTCATATAAAGTACAGCATCCAACACACAGGACATAAATGACCAGACACATGGCATCGGGGCATACATGACCAGACACATGGCATCACAGGACATACAAGACCAGACACATGGCATCACAGGACATACATGACCAGACACATGGCATCACAGGACATACATGACCAGACACATGGCATCACAGGACATAAATGACCAGGCACATGGCATCACAGGACATAAATGACCAGACACAAGGCATCACAGGACATACATGACCAGATAAATGGCATCACAGGACATACATGATCAGGCACATGGCATCACAGAAAATACATGACCATCTCTATTTCATTAACTGAGCCAGACAGAATCTGAAAGTGCTTTACCTGGGACGTGCTCGTCAGCAAACTTGACATTGACAATGTAATTGCCTGGTTCAGTGGGTTTGTAGGTGACCCTGCATGACCCATCCTCATTATCCAGGCACTCGATGTCAGCCTTGCTGGGTCCCTCGATGGACAGGCTCAGGCCACCGTAACCTGTACACACCACATCTAATAAATCAACAGCCATTGATGAAGCAATTGGCAATAGCAAAATGTCGTCACCACATCAGGCAGAGCAAAACCTCTGCCAAGTTAAGTGGACACATGAGACTTGTTACCATTTGATCTTGCAAGTTGCTTGGTATAGTTGGTCACAAAATGCCAGCATCAACATACCGGCATCCTTTGTGTTGACAAAGAACTCGTTGACCTCGTTAGCCATGCCCTCAGTGATGCCACGACCATAAACCTTGACCTTGCTGGCGTTGCCGACCTCAGTCTCTCCGACCTTGATTTTGAAAGGTGAGTTGGGGATCTCCAGTCCATTACGACGAACGTGGACCAGATGTTGACCGACCTCGCGAGGGGTGAATGAGATACCTGTTGACAGGGACACCGCAAGCAAACAGCTCAGGTAACCATGATACACCTGTAATATGCATGCTGGCAAGTGTAGAATGAACAGGAATATACAAATTATCATCTCCATTAAACACAACCACTTAGTGTCCCTTCAACTGAATAGATATTTAGTTAAACGCAGGATCTATAACCAGATACCTTATCCCCGTACACTCCCACATACATAAGATTGTAGTAGGGTCTACTTACCAAGGTGTCCATTTGGCAGGCGTTTAAGGAGACAAGGTTCCTCCATGCCAGATGGAGACTCGATGGTAGCAGTGAGTTGGCTGATGTCTGTCTCTGTCACCTGAAGAGAGACCTCGCTGGCCGTACCAAGTGACACGTGGGCCTGCTGCTGGTCCATACCCACTGTACACACAGGGACACACCCATTACAGCCACAACTCCCTCATACACAACACATCACACCCCACCATTACAGCCACAACTCCCTCATCCACAACACGTCACACCCCATTACAGCCACAACACGTCGCACCCCACCATTACAGCCACAACACGTCGCACCCCACCATTACAACCACAACTCCCTCATCCACAACACGTCGCACCCCACCATTACAGCCACAACTCCCTCATCCACAACATGTCACACCCCACCATTACAACCATAACTCCCTCCAAATAAGACCAGCACTCACAGGGCACCGCACAGACATGTGTGGCCTGGTGACAACATTACAACTGATACAAGCTCCCAAATCCATTCTTTGCAATCACCTCACCAGTCATTGGTGTAAGAGACAGGGGGGCTGGGAGTTAATATTCAGGTTACACTAATGGGGCAGTGACATACCTGGGGAGGTGATCTTGGCGGTGAAGGGGGAGCCAGGGATGTTATTGTCAGCAAACTTGATGACAACCGTGTACTCTCCTGGCTGTGTGGGATAGTAGGTGACAGTGCACGTGCCATCCTTATTGTCCACACATTTAATCTCGGCCTTAGAGGGGCCCTCTACAGCCAGAGCTAGACCACCTGCAGGGTGTGAGTGTTCACATTAGTGTATGACAACAAACATAAACACTGACAGTCATAGTAATACGATTTCTTCCAACAAATTATTAGCAAGATGAGAGACAGTTAATCACTCACCAGCGCCAGCATCCTTGGTGACGATGGTAAAAGTAGCAGGTTGTCCGGCAGTACCATGACTGAGACCAGGTCCAAATGCAGTAACCTTACCCGGGCCAGGCTTGTCCACAAAGAACTTGAAGGGAGAGCCCTGAACAGGGGAATTGTTGTAGAGGATGTCAAGCATGTGTTCCCCGAACTCTGTCGGGGTGTAGCGCACAGACACGGTGCCATTCTTGTTATCAATGATCTTAGGGAAGTCCTTTCGGCCAGACGGTGTGGTGATCACGCCTGAAGTAAATCAGACACCCAAATGATGACTAACTCTCAAAGCAGCCACAAACGTGTTGCTGTAGAAAGTCAACTGTAATATACCAGGCTACAGACGGTCACAACGAACCTGTCACAAAGTTGAAGATGGGTCCAACAGGGATGCAGAAGTCAACAGGCTGTACGCCCTGTGGGATGGCACTAGCAACAGGTTCCTGGCTCTCAGGTGTGATGTAATCAGCCTGTACAGGTCACAACAATAATACATTAAACACCTACAAGTGAAAGTGACATGTACAGCAACAATGGGCTGACCCGAGCACCCGGATGTTACCAGCACGCAGGTCCTTCAATGTATGGGGTATTTATAAGGTAACAATTACAGCAGCTGACCATACAATCTGTCGACTCATTTAGGCAATATATCAACTAATCTATCTTTGATACCTTACACTAGCAATGTAAAACAAGAACAGTGTGCAAGGCTTAAATACATTATGTTGAAGTGGTTGTTGATGCTACAAGCTTATAGTTCAACTACGAGCAACAGCTCTCTTCTCTAAACAAGACAGGAAGGCCAGTCAAGCTGAGACCATAGACGCTCGGATCCCGATCTATGGCTTCCGAGCTACGTTCACACTATCTACATTCCCTATGTGTTAATGTCCATCTCAATCCTGCTCTCGAAAGCCATCAATCGAGATCCGAGTGCCGTGTTCCGCGACATACATAGATATAGGATATCTTGTATGCAGACAGTCTGCTGGCGGGAATGACGGGGCTACGTCTGCGCAACGTGGGCATGATTCCATATACAGCACGACTCCTAAGTCAAGTCAACAACTAGCCCAACACTACCGAGTCCGTCTGGGGTATATTGCCGTGGAATGGGAAAGAGAGAGGGAGAAGATCTGGTGTTTATATGTGCTTGAATCAGGTAAATCAATAGGCTTAACTGCTTTAATAATCCTGCAGTAAGGTACATGGAGAGTGTGGGCAGCCGTTATGCGAGACGGGCCATATCCATGTGGGAAGGCGCCTTTAATAGCCTGTTCGTTTTTGGTGGGGTGGGGTGGGAGGCGGGGGCGTCAGAGGTGAGACCGGGTGAATCTCAACAGCTGTTTTTCTATTGATTTCTATATCGTTAGTCGGTATACGCATCCATACAAAATAGCAGTTATTGACTTATATACACACACTGCATCAGATCAACATCACATGTTTAAACGACCCAAGAAACAATCATATCTATGGTTAGCTACTACAAATTAAAAAAAAAAATAGGAATAGTCCACTCAGTAACAAGAGACTTATATATAAAAAAATCGCCTTGAAAAAAACCTTGTGTTATGTTTTTGTGTTTAGCAAATTTAAAAAATAAGACGCATCTAAATAATGTGAAACAAAGTGTTAGTTAAACTAACAAAATCACTAATCATCTGTGTTGTATTAGCGCACATCAAGAGCTTGCCAAAATATAATGACTGATCATAAGCCTACACAGTCAAACCACACGTGATGGCGTAACAGCTGATTGAAGCGCACATCTGTATCTAAAAAAGGACAAAGGGCAGAGGCGCCCTCTGTGAGCAAAACACCACACTAAGACACCACCCACTACCTACGACCTTGTCTACATTTACCTCACGACCTTGACTCCTCACATCCACCCTCACAGTCGTATTTTGTCAATACACCATGGAATTGGTTCTTTAGCATTACAAGAAGCCATTTTGTTTAAGACCAACGAAACTGGTGCCTCCCAAGGCTTATCTGATGTCCCTGATGCCTCTTATTGTGTTATAAGGAGGGTTGATGTGGGTGATGTGAGGAGGCAGGTAGGAGGCGGGGTGAGGATGGAGGAGGGGATTTTGGTTACCACTTGCTGAGCTTCCTCTTCCAGAGTACGCTGGTAATCTTCCGGAGCAACAGCCTATATCACATGCAAAGGTCACAAAAAAGGTCACAGTAAGAGGTCATAGTAAGAGGTCACGGTAAGAGGTTATATGTCATCCTTGACCGTTGTCAAATTGATGTGGCATGCCCCGCTAGCACCCGTCCTATTTGACATCATCACATGCGAGGATATGTGTATAGAAATGTCCCATGTACGGCCAGAGACGACAAGGATAGAGAGAACAGCAGGCAGGTATAAGTCAAGCCGAGTGTACCGGTGTAAAACGTATGTGCATGTTATCCCGCAAGAAAGCTGGGCAACGTCATTGAACAACATGCAGTACGAATGAATACCTTCAGATCAATACAATCACAAATGAAACAATACAAAACGATAGAGCATATATGCGTGAGGTCGAATTGGCACCTTGCGAACGATAGAGGGTCTGGGAGGAGCTATGAGGTCACTGTGTCGGCTTTGTTCATGGTACACTTGCGCTGTGTGGGCTGAATGCGCCGCCAGTCTGCGCACGGAGAGCGGAGATCCTCGCGGCGACGCGGGACAGCTCGAGCTGCCTGGCTTCACCGGGATACACATGACCACCTCACGCATCGCGTGTCCGTACACAGCCTGGTCCACGCGCTCCCGGGTACGCCAGTATGAGGCATTAGTTGCTCCCAACCCCGAAAGACTCCCTGATGTCGACGGCAGCGATGTCAGTGAGCCCCTCAATTTAGCCAGGTTTCCTTGCGCCTTACAGAGGAGTGAGGGAGAGGTTTGTTGAGGAATGACGACAGGTCTGAAGCCCTCAGACGATGAGGGTCGGTCACCAGAGTTACTGGTGTAGTCGTGAGGTGTAGTGCAGCGCGGCGACGAACGGCCCGGTTGATCAACCCAAGGCGACGAGGGGCCCGATTGGTTTGCCCACGGTGACGAGCGGCCCGGTTGGTCTGACCACGGGGACACCTTAGAAGCGCGGTCCTCCCTCGGCATTGGCGAGTAAGTGTACATCTCTCACGGACAGCGTCTTACAGTACTTCCTGCTTGTAATACGTCCTGCTACAGTCACGGTAGTTGTCGATCTGCAGTGAGGGCGAGCTCGTGAAGCTGTAGTGAGTGGGGAAGAGCGATGAGGAAGAAGCCACCGTAACGCCCTACATCATAGAACAAGACGCCGCCACAGGAGCGAGGCGGTGTGGGGAAGGGAGGGGATGTTTCTACGTGTAACATGGGTCATAACCAAAGCCTCGAAGCGAGGGGAGGGGGAACTCACCGCCTACAGAAGTCGGGATATCCCTAGATCCCCCAAATCAATCTCTCTTCTACGTGTCTTGTTTAGAATCAAGGATGCCGACGATATCCAGCCACCCATCTCCCCACGGGCACAGTTTTTAGCGCCCGCATCCGACCAACCACCCTTCAGTGACTAAACAACCAAACTCTAAGATAACGTCCCAGATTCCATTACCGTAGTGCCTTTAACCTGCTAACGCTGTTTACACGCGACCCATCCCAGATGGAGTATAAGTTAATTACATGATGTTGTCAGTACCAACATAGCGCACGTTGATACATGCCATCAATGAGCTTGATAACCGATACATGTACCCAGCATGAACATGAACCCAACATGTATCAATCTCAATGCCACAGGCGCAGTCTGTGAGGAAGCCTGCCACGCATACACAATACCAGACATGTTTCATCAGATCGTAGGGACATATTTATCACCCAACACAAAACCAGCTTCCCGCCGTTTAATAACCCGATTTATCAAGACCCCGTAAGCCAAACACCGCCAAGAACAATGGACCATAAAGCTTTGATGTTCAGACATAGTTCCCCCGATGCAGCCTCTGTAGCTAGGGCAACCTATGTCTGTCATCCTGCCGCATATCAGGATGTGGTTGCGATAAAGCCGTGCATCATCCAACAAGACAACCTCTCCCCGAAGTCCTCATTACTCACACATCCCGCTACAGCTCCACTGCTGTGGTTCAATGAGGCAGGCAACTTCTTGGCGATATTCCACGGAGCGTATTCATCATTACATCCGTATACCACCACCCCATTCTCCAGCGTGACTGGGTGGTATTCACCATTACATCCGTATACCACCACCCCATTCTCCAGCGTGACTGGGTGGTATTCACCATTACATCCGTATACCACCACCCCATTCTCCAGCGTGACTGGGTGGTATTCACCATTACATCCGTATACCACCACCCCATTCTCCAGCCTGACTGGGTGGTTTCGCTGCTCGTGGTGGGATGGTATTTGGTACGGCATGTTGAGCAGTTTGGAGCGCAGTGTTTAGTCATGTCAAGGTGGAATCGGAGCCGACCTTAATACCAGTCTCTTCCAGGAAGAGCTATCGGATACTTGTCAGAGTACCCGCTGTTCTGACAGGTGTTGTATTATGACAACATGCCCCAGTGGCAGAGACTTGCGGTTCCATGAAGGAAACTCAACACAGCCATGCAAACACTGGAAGAGAACTTTTCATTTCTGCATCCTCGCAGAGGAAGCGAAGAAATTTATTTTCTGTAATGAGCTTTGGGTGAATGGTTGGACTGAAGTGAATATTGAGCAGGGCTTGGACTTGGTGATGTAGTGCTTACACATGGTCAGCAGGGGAGGGTAAACACTTCAAAGTTACAATTCACTCGACCATGTTACAACGCCGATAGGGAAGCCACTCAGTTGTGGCGGGTGTTGGGGTTAAGGGGAAAGACGTCCTGACGATATACATCATTTACCTCATATGTATACAGGTGAGTATCTGTAGCTAACGAGCCCCACACACCAATGCCAGCATAATAACATGGATACACCAGAAACCAATACAAACCAAGAGCAACTCGCTGATGAATATAAAAAAAACGGTAAATGCTGCCTGCCTAACCTGAACAACCCACATATGACATCAACAGTGAACGCCGACACAAGTGGACTTACAGTCTGTGTGATGACGCCATCGGGAATAGGCTGTCCACCAAACTTCAGGTTGAGAGTGTAGGCTCCAGGTACGCGGGGAGTGTACATCACACTGACTGTACCATCGCCGTTATCAACGATGTCAATGTCCACATCGGTACCTGTGTTGCTATGGATACGGCAGGTGATGTTACCATAGCCAGCCTCAGCAGTATTGATGTTGATGACGCATTCCTCGCCCACAGGAATCGTGGTTCGGACGGCCTCTGGGGACAAAACCACATCACAACAATGGGTCTCATGAGGAATAAACCTTATGATAAATGAGCAGTCATTCACGAATAATATCTGAGGGCTTACCATCAAACTTGACCTTGCTAGCGTCGCCTGTAGGTGAGGTTTTGACAAAGAAGGGCGCTTCGGGGACAGTTTGACCTCCAAATTTGACCTGTACCACATACTGTCCCACATCGTCAGGGACATAGGTCACCTTGTATGTGCCGTCACCGTTGTCAGCTATCTTGTACTTCAGAGGAGTGCCGTCAGGGGACTGAAGGTCACAGAGAGGTCATAAATTACATGTTAAATAAGGTTCAATATCATTACTCACCAAATATATAAGTGAGGTATTGTAATGTACATGAGGTAGCAGTAATCCGTGGTTCAGTGAGTCATTATAAGAAGACAGGATCTACCTGAATGTCCACATCCAGCTCAGCAATGCCAGCCTCACGGGCATCAATGTTGAAGGAGACGGGCATGGAAGCCATGACACCCTGCGATTTGACACCATCACCAGTCACACGAACTCGGCTGGCATCAAACTGGGGTAGGATCCTCGTCTGGAAGGGACTGGCAAAAAAAACGATATTGTTCTCTTTAAAAACTCAAGTGGTGAAGAGAGGTTATGAACAGCATGTCTGAATTGAATTTAAGCCATTGAAGGTACCTATTAGGCACGGCCTGGCCGGCGTACTTGACGTCCACAGAGCAAGGTCCCTCCACATCAGGGCAGTAAGCGATGTCATAAGTGCCATCACCACGAGGCTGTACCTGGGCAGGGCGTGGTGTACCTGTAATCAAGACGGCAACCTACAACTCTAGCCGCAGAGCTTCATCACTACATGGACAACCTCTTCATATACAACAGCATCCCTACCAACACCTGAACTGACCTAGATAACCCCCACTCCAAAACATTGATGTTATTCACTGGCATTTGCTTTAGACATGTATCACCCCAAACTATGTGAGGACTGACCAAGGCTGTCAGTGGTGGTGACTTCGAGGGGAGCGTGGCCAGCCTTGGTGGCGTCCACGGTGAACATGGTTGGCTGACTGCGACGTACACCTTGGGGCTCGATGCCAGGGCCGTAACAGCGCACCTTAGATGGGTTCACCTCGTCAACAACCTTCACTTTGAATGGACTGCCTGTTCACCACATAAACATATTATCATTAATAACTAGATATATTTTGTATGTATCCACATAATTAATTTGATAAGACATTTATAAGTTTGCCACATTGTCCACACTGTACCCACCTGGGATGTCCTGGTCAGCAAACTTGACCCCAATATCGTACTCGCCAGACTTGGTGGGCAGGTACTCGACAGTGCAGCTTCCATCCCTGTTGTCTCTGCATGTCATCTTCGCCTCAGAGGGGCCCTCGATAGACAGGCCCAGACCGCCCTGGCCAGCGCCACGCGTCTCGACTGTGAACTGCTGGGGCATGTCTGTGTATCCTCCATCAAGGCCGGGTCCATAGGCACGCACACGAGACGGGTCACAACCGGAAACGACGGCCACGTTAAAGGGGCTATGAGGAACCTGGAGACCCTCATAAGTCACATCTATCTTGTGAGATCCCTCCTCGAAGGGAGTGTACATGGCCTTGTATGTACCATCCTTGTTGTTGTTGACCAGCGCCTCCATCCGGGCACCAGATGGTGCTGTCACAAATGCCTTCACCTTGCCCTCTCCGTTGGGGGTCACTGAGCGAGCATCCACGGTGAAGTCGGTGGTTGATTCGAGGAAGACACCTGTGGATCAAAGGAAACAACATTATAACACCATCACAAAGTGACAGACATCCCCAGCAAGACAAACGACACAGACCAAGGTAACCACCTCCTGTATACAGCCATAGATCTATAGAACTACATGTGATCATATACAGTTTACATTACTAATAGTGACAACAGATTATATTCTGAAAAAGGTAAAAGTATGATAAATCAAAATTGGGAGGGTATCACACAGGTAAGGTCATGTGAAAATAGGCAGTCATTCTCGCATTCTCGAGAGGGAGACCTAACAAGGGTGTTATACAGGCATCAATATCACACTTAACAACCACAGACACAGGGGCTTGAGTCTGGTAAATACACACGGTTAGGAATCACTTCACTACTACCACAGCAAAATAGACATCGGGTTTGCATATTGTCTCACTTCCATAGATCAAAGATTAGTGGGGTTGATTAGCTTAACAAAAGGTGGATATCTGGTCACAGTGGGGATTGTAACAGAAAACAAGCATTTCTTCAATAAAATAAACAAGCATTGAGCATCTCTACTCCTTAACAATCGTTACACTGCCTAGAATGTAAGTGTTATTTTGCTTGCCTGAGAACACATTGTAAAAAAAAAATTCATAAAAATTCATGCAGAGTTTTCATTGACTAAAACTCCTAGCTACAGAAATAAAAACTGAAAACGGACACAAATGAGGCAAATGAGAGGGGTTTGATGGCCAGAGGTGAGCCATGGCAGTTTGTTACCCAGCATGCAGCTTATTCCATCAGGTGTGTCATGCTGTATTACCAGTGGGCTGCACGCCTTGTCCAGTACAGCGTACTCCGCTGACATCCACACGCTTGCTTGGCATCACCTGTGATGCGAAGGGAGCGCCAGGGATGGGCTTGTCGTTGTAGAGCACATTGATCTTGTACTGTCCAGGTTCTGTTGGCCAGTACTGTACCTCACATGTTCCATCACCCTTGTCAAAGCAGTCGATCTTCGCCTCACATGGACCCTCGATGGTGAGTCCGAGCGCTCCTGGTCCCGCTTCACGTGTGTCAATGGTGAAGACGGCAGGGCTATTAGCGGTGCCTCCGTACAGCCCAGGGCCGTAAGCCTTAACCTGGTTCACATCGCCCTTGGCCTTCACTGCCTCATCGGCCACTGCTTCTACACGGATGGGAGAACGAGGAACGGGCTGACCGGCAAAGTTTACGTTGACTGTGTGGGGTCCTGGTTCGGCTGGGGTGAACTTAGCGGCAAAGCCATCAATGGTTTCCTCAATCTTAGCAGCCATAACCCTGCCAGACGGGCTTACAACCATGACCTGCACTTGACCTTTACCTGCCCCCGTTGTGATGATGTCAAAGTCGACCTCTTTACCAACTGGGATTTCTGTTTTGAAAAAACATCTCATTGCCATTGGCCCAACAATAACATACCCACACCAATTCACACACTCCCCTGCTAAACATTTCAGTATGCAATACTCTATAACTCCCAGGGACTCTGCCTCCAACATAGACAGCCATCTATTTCCTGTGCGTTTATCACTCGGCAGCTGCTGTATGTCAAGTAGTGGGAGAAGCATGATAATCTAATGCCTCTGTTTTCTCTGTCATTGCATAGAAAAACTAGGGAAGTCATGTTGTTTTCTCAGCATAAGTTACATTATAACAAATACACCCTTTCCCACCACCACACTACATACTGAAGAAACCAGAGACTTACTGTTATCAAGCCCCTCGACCATGACCTTGCTGACATCCACACTGGGCTCCACATTGATCTTGTAAGGACTGCTAGGAATCTCCTGCTCAGCGAAGAACACTGTAGCAGAGTACTCTCCAACGGATCCCGGCTCAAAGTCAATCCTGAACGTGTTGTTCTTGTTGTCGGTGGTTTTGACAGGTACATCGAGACCACGCTCGTTAGTGAGGGCAATGGCCACGTCACCTGCGTGAGCAACACCGTCATAGTGGGCTCAGTAATAAATACCATCATTTCAAACACTACAAATAAAAGAGTCATTCCGTTATCGAATCACAGCAGTTTCTGAGATAACCAGGAATGTTTAGCCTATTCCTGGTATCTATTCATAAGCAAATGATTCCCCATAATTGATAAAGTGTTATTAGTTATCAAGTGTTAACACTGAGCGACACTTGTGATCCATGTACCTGGGCCTGCCTCTGAGCAGTCCACGATCAGGTATGTAGGCTCGAAGGTCTTGACTGGTTTCTCCACAGCGGGACCGTACACTTTCACCTTACTTGGGTTGCTCGCTTCTTGTACACCAACCTACACATACACACACCCAAATTAGAGTGTCAACTATCTGAATAGTTATAGCTTTCTTAAAACCTGAGTGTTCGATTTGAAACACTGATATAATTTTGTATAGATGAGACTGGGGTAAGGTGATGGTACCCTGAATGGGCTGTTGGGTATGGCCACGCCTCCGTACGACACGATGATGGTGTGTTTGGTGGAGCGTGTGGGCATGTAGCGGCACCAGTAGGTCCCATCCTTGTTGTCCCGCACCAGGACGTCGACGGGGTTGTAATCAGCGTCGATGGCAGAGATGTGGAGGGGGGCGGGTCCAGCACGACGTGAGTCTACAGTAAACTCCGCCCACTTGTTGACAGTATTGCCTTCCTTCTCGATACCAGGTCCGTAGGCACTCACCTGGTGAATATCACAACATACAGCGTTAACACAACAGCCATGGACAACAGTCATCAACAGCTATAATTGACAACAAAATGACCCTACCAAGTATCAGAATGGAAAGGATAACTTCAAGCACCATACTCTGTCATTATAAGCAGGACCTCTATATCAAAGGTTTGGAAAACAGAGAGAGGGACCTCGAAGATATTGTAATTGACAGAAAAACAGCCAGGATAGAGAGGACGCCGGTGGAGACTGACCTTGGAGGGTTCGAAGACAGTGGGAGGCTGTGGGGCCGGCTGGATCTCAGCCATGTAGGGAGACTTGGGGATGTCCTCATCATTACACAGGATGTGTACGGCGTACTCTCCAGGCATGGTCGGGTAGTAAGACACATCAGCAGAGCCATCCCCATTATCCTTACAGTCAATCTTGGCCTGGGATGGTCCCTCAATTGAGAATCCTACACACCATATAGCCAGAGATGAATCACCCAATGCCACACACAATCTGCTCTCTCATACCAAAACAATAGACATGAAAAATGGAGTGCCCCATCACTGGTGAATTGTGCACTACCTAGAGCCCCAGTTTCCCCATTGGTCTCGACTGTGAAGCAGGCCGGAGAGCCAACTACACCACCATCCAGACCAGGACCAAATGCACGGATCTTGGTCTCCATCAGATTTCCCACATCCACCTTGAACGGACTCTTCAGGATGTCCACTCCAGCAAATGTAACCATGACAACATATTGTCCTGGTCTTTGGGGCACGTAAACACACTCTGTGGTAAATGGGTCGACTTTGCGTACAGTAACGGGCTCAGGAGAGCCACCAGGGCCCAGCACCTTGACGGAAACTTCTCCCTCACCAGCACCTTTAACGTGCACCTTGAAATCAGCATTGTCACCGATGCGCACACCCTTGGGCTGGATACCACGACCTGTGGCGTAGGCTTTCTTTGCATCAGCAGCTGCAAGTATATGTTCATGTATGTAACAATTTGCCAAGAATGAAGTTTATGTTCTTCTGGAAGAGAGATATATTAAATCCTGGCTGCTCATGTCATTGTTTGTGACAGAATGATAGTTGATATGACGTTATGATGGATGATTGGGCCACCATGGTGGTTGATTGGGCCACCATGGTGGTTGATTGGGCCACCATGGTGGTTGATTGGGCCACCATGGTGGTTGAAAGGGGCCACCTTGGTGGGTGAAAGGGGCAACCATGGTGGATGAATAGGGGCCACCATGGTGGATGAAAGGGGCCACCATGGAGGATGAAAGGGGCCACAATGGTGGATGAAAGGGGCCACCATGGTGGATGAAAGGGGCCACCATGGTGGATGAAAGGGGCCACCATGGTGGATGAAAGGGGCCACCATGGAGGATGATTGGGTCCATCCATGGATGGATGATTTCGGGTTATCACAGTGGTTGATCTGGAGTCACCATAGTGGTTGAATGGGGTCAACATGGTGAATAATTTGTGCCCACACGATGGATGGATGGGCCCACCATGAGCAAGGTCAGCATGGTATTTGATTGGGGGCCTAGTGTTTGCTTTGATACAGAGTTGACATTGACACTGGCATGGTATTCTTCAACCTGTCTACAAACCTTATCACAACTGCATACCACTTGACATGTCTATCACGCTCAACAAGAACAACCAAACATACTATAAATACTTACGCATAGCTTTCATGGGTGGTGCGCCTTGAGGCTCTGCAGAATTTACAATCAGAATCAAGGCTATAGAAGGTCTTTCATTTCTCAGTCACATACATCATATACAGCAACAACAACACTCCATGCCTCTATCAGCTCAGCTCCAGATGAGCACTACATTCAGCGCTTAAGCACCATTCTCTAACAGACACATAGCAGCTTACTTTACACTTTACACTTAATGTTTGATATCTATGAGAGAAATGCAGAATGCATCATAGATAATAAACTACATCTAATTAGCACAGCAAAAAGCACACGCACACGCACACATCTACTGCTCGCTTCAAAGAGAATTTAAATAGGGGTCACAATGAAAGCATGGACAAGCACGCTATCATATAAACCACCCCACACAGGGGACAAACCCCCAACAGGTGACAAGGCTCCTAAACTGGAGGAGAAAAGATGGGAAGAATATCTACAGAAGCAGAAATCTCTTGGACGAAAAAGAAATGGCTGACAACCTTTCACCTCCCTCTATACAAGCCACGACCTTGAACTCATACACTGCCTAAGATGAAATGATGTGTGACAAGTCATGGGTTAGCAGGGAGGATTTGTCGGTGTATGAAGGGTCAACTGTCAACATGTCATACATATCACAGTGAAATATAAAGAGTTGATGTGACACAAGACATAATTATGCCATTAATCCCCCATCCAGACTAACCTGGCTCGACACTGACAGAGAAGGGGCTGCCCTCGATGGGCTCTCCTCCATACGACACGTCGACCGTGTGAGGTCCCGACGCCTGAGGCTCGTACGTACAGTCGTACACGTTAGGAGCCGAGCAGGTGGCAGTGATGGGCGATGACTTAGAGCCAGGTCCTTTAACAGCCACCTTGAGCTGCGCTGATGGGACATTCTCAGCATGGACTTTGAATGGTGTCGGTACTCCTTCCTTGACCCCTGTAGGCTGTACACCGGGTCCTGTAGCGTACACCTTGGACTCAGTCGGGGCCTTGTCTGTGACATCCTCAGCTGGTCCTACGTCCACAGAGAAGGGGCTGCCCTTGATGGGTTCCCCTCCATAAGTGACATCGATGGTGTGTGGGCCAGGGGCCTGAGGTTCATACGAGCAGTCAAACAGATCAGGGGCTGAGCAGTTGGCAGTAATGGGTGTTGGAGTAGATCCGGGTCCTTTAACTCCTACCTTGAGTGGGGCAGGTACAGCTTTTTCTGCATGGACCTGGAATGGAGCCAGCTTACCTGCCTTGACACCTGTAGGCTGGACACCTGGACCTGTAGCATACACTTTGGATGCATTGGGGGTATCATCAGGACCTCCAACAGGTGACACTTCCACTGAGAATGGACTGCCCTTGATGGGTTCATCACCATATGTCACATCTATAGTATGTGGACCAGGTGCCTGGGGCTCATATGAGCAGTCGAATAGGTTGGGCTTAGGAACAGGTGGCCTTGATTGGAGTGGGTTTAGATCCTGGTCCTTTGACACCCACCTTGAGAGGAGCAGGCTCGGCGTTCTCAGCATGCACCTGAAACAAGGCTGGAATACCTTGTTCCACACCTGTGGGCTGAACACCAGGTCCTGTTGCATACACCTTAGATGCATTGGTCAAGGTCTCGACAACTTCAACAGCGAAGGGGCTGTTAGTGATTGGTTGAGGACCATAGATGACATTGACCTTGTAGGGGCCGGATTTGGTCGGTTTGTAGAGACATTGGTAGGTGTCCGCGTCTACAGGCTTCACCGTAACAGGCACCACTTCTTCCCCTGGTCCATCAACAGTGACAACAAGCATCACCAGCGTTCTTAGTGACCACTTCAAATGGAGCGTCTTCACCAACTACGATGCCTGATGGCTCGACACCCTTACCACGGGCAAATACACGAGACACATCAAGCTCCGAGGTGACCTGGACAGTGAAGGGACTGTTGGTGATTGGCTTGCCCCCGTAGTCCACGCTGACCACGTAGTTACCAGGCTGGTCTGGATGGTATACGATGGAGTAGACACCATCAGGACCCTTCTCAATCTTAGCTTCAGCAGGCTTACCATCAGGTGCGATGACGGAGATTGTGAGCTCAGCCACACCAGCCAAGGCAGTGTGTACCTCAAATGGAGCATCCTTGCCAGCCACAACACCTGTAGGCTCAATACCTTTACCTGTAGCATATGCCTTTGTGGCATCCAAGGTCATGGTGACCTCCACCTGGAAGGGGCTCTTGGCAATGGGCTGGCTGCCATAGTTGATGCTTACCTTGAAAATACCTGGTTTGTCAGGAGTGTACACACAGTTATAGATGCCATCGTCAACAGGTGTAACATTGACAGTCTGAGGTGTGTCATCAGGACCCAATACAGTCACCTGGAGCTCAGCAACACCTGCCAGTTTGGTGAACACCTGGAAGGGAGCTTCCTCGTTAGCGATCACCCCAGTGGGTTCTACACCACGACCTGTGGCATAAGCCTTGGAGGCGTCAACAGCTGGGGAAACCTCAACTTCAAAGGGACTTTTGGGGATGGGTTGACCTCCATAAGCCACACTAACATGGTAGGTGCCTGGTGTCTTAGGTTTGTACATACAATCAAAGACACCACCTTCATCAGGAACAACTGCCACTGTTTCTGGAGTGTTATTAGGACCAACAACGGTCACCTCCAATGGAGCCTCACCAGCATCTTTGGTGAAGACTTGGAAGGGAGCGCTTTCACCACAAACCACTCCTGTTGGCTCAATACCCTTACCCTTAGCTGTCACCTTACTGGCATCAAAGGATGCGTGGCAACCTCAACTTCAAAGGGACTTTTGGGGATGGGTTGACCTCCATAAGCCACACTAACATGGTAGGTGCCTGGTGTCTTAGGTTTGTACATACAGTCAAAGACACCACCTTCATCAGGAACAACTGCCACTGTTTCTGGAGTGTTATTAGGACCAACGACCGTCACCTCCAATGGAGCCTCACCAGCATCTTTGGTGAAGACTTGGAAGGGAGCACTTTCACCACAAACCACTCCTGTTGGCTCAATACCCTTACCCTTAGCTGTCACCTTACTGGCATCAAAGGCTGCAGCAACCTGGACTGTGAACGGACTCTTGGAGATTGGAGAAGCACCGTAAGTGATGGTTACTGTATAAGTACCTGGTTTCTTGGGCACATAGAGACAAGCATAAGTGACATCATCAGTCTTGGTCACCTTGACATCTTCTGGAGTGCCATCAGGACCTGTCACCTTAACAACAAGCTCAGCAACTCCAGCATCCTTGGTGAAGACATTGAAGGGAGCTTCTTCACCAGCCGTGATACCAGTAGGTTCCACACCTTTACCTTGAGCAAACACTTTCTTGCTGCTGACAGGAACAACAACATCCACATTGAAGGCACTGTTCTTGATGGGTGCATTGCCATACAGCACACTGACAACATAGCGGCCGGGCAGCTTGGGTCGGTACACGCAGTCGTAGGTGGAAGCATCCACCTTCTTCACTTTGCACCCCTCTGGCTTTCCATCAGGCCCTGCAATTTCTACTTTAAGCTCTGCCTCTCCAGCATCCTCCGTGTGAACCTTGAACGGGGCATCTTCATCGACAAACACCCCAGTGGGTTCAACACCGCGCCCAGTAGCATATGCCTTGCTAGCATCTACCTTCATGGTCACCTCTACCTTGAAGGCGCTGTTCTTGATGCCACTTCCTCCGTAGGTGACAGTGACGGTGTACAACCCCACTGTCTTGGGATGGTAGACACAATCGTACGTATCCTCATCTACTTTCTTCACCGTACACTCCTGGGTCTTGCCCTGTGGATTGCTCACCTTGACCACCAGCTCGGCCTTACCTGCCTCCTTAGTGTGCACCTGGAATGGAGCATCCTCGTTAGCCTTCAGTCCCTTAGGTTCCACGCCTGGACCAGTAGCAAAGGCATTCTTAGCATTCACAGGCAGCTCCACGCCCACTTGGAAGGGGCTCTTCTGAATGGGCTGGCCTCCATAAGTCACACTGACCACATGGTCACCTGGGCTCTTAGGCTGGTACACCACTTCATGTGTGGTGGCATCTACCTTCTTAACGGTGGCTGGGATGTTCTCCTTGTTGGGTCCTGTAACCGTCGGGACCACCTCTGCTTCACCAGCCCCCTTAGTGAACACATTGAATTTAGCATTATCGTTGACTTTGACCCCAGTTGGTAGAATACCTGGTCCTCTAGCATACACCTTGGATGCATCCACACCCTGAGCAACATCCACCTTGAATGGACTCTTCTGGATGGGCTTGCCACCATATGTGACAGCCACAGTGTGCATACCGACCTTCTTGGGTACATAGGTGACCTCATAGGTCTCCTCGTCAATCTTGGTGACGGTACTCTTGACCAACACACGAGTGTGGTCCTGTACGTCCACCTTCAGCTCAGCTTTACCAGCTCCCTTCGTGAACACCTTGAAGACAGCGTTCTTATCCACTACGACACCCTTGGGTAGTATACCTGGCCCCTCAGCGTATGCTTTCTTGGCATCCACTGCAACATCAACGTTGACTTTGAAGGGACTCTTTTGGATTGGTTTACCTCCATACAGAACACTAACAATATGAAGCCCATCCATTTTGGGAATGTACATCACACTGTAGGAGGAGACTTCAAGCAGCTTTATGGTGGGTTTAATGGTTGTCTTGCTCTTCTTTGGGTCTGTGATCTCCACAGTAAGCTCAGCTTCACCTGCCTCCTTTGTAAACACCTTGAATTCAGCCTTGTCATTCACTTTGATACCAGTTGGCTCAATTCCAGGACCCTTGGCCCAAGCCTTCTCTGAATTCACAGGAGATCCCACTTGGACCTCGAAGGGACTCTTGCTGATGTTACTTTGGCCATAGAGGATGGTAATGACGTATTTGCCTGTTTTCATGGCTGTGTACGTGCATTCATAGGTCCATTCATCCACGCGCTTGACCAACACATCGACTGGTTTCTTATCGGGATCCACAGCTTCGATCTTAAGCTCAGCTGTACCTGCTCCTTTAATAAACACCTTGAAATCAGCTTTGTCTTTGATCATCAATCCAGTTGGCTCGATACCGCGACCTTTAGCGTATGCTTTCGATGAATCAACAGGTGTGCCCACATCGACCTTGAATGGGCTGTCCTTGATGTGACCACCTCCATACTTTACATCGACAGTGTGAATGCCCGTCTTCTTGGCCGTATACACACACTTGTACTGGGTCTCAGTCACCTTGGTTGTAGTAACCTCGACAGGTACCTTACCGCTGGGATCGACCACCGACACCTTCAATGCCCCCTCCCCAGCGCCCTCGGTGAACACCTCAAACCATGTCTCCACTCCCACAGTCACTCCCTTGGCCTCCACGCCCGGTCCTTTAGCATACGCCTTCTTGGAGTCTCCAGTCTTCTGCGTAGGTTTCTGGGCCTCACCTGCCACGGCTACTTTGTATGGGCTGCCCCTGATGGGGACCACTCCCACCTTGATGTGTACCGTGTACTCGCCAGCCTTTTTGGGGATGTAGGAGTACTCGTAGGTGGTGGAGTCAATCTTGGTGGTGGTCAGCTTCAGGGGGATTTTGCGAGGATCAATAACTTCAACTTTGGGTTCTCCTCTGCTTCCCTCTTTGAGAAACACTTTGAAAGGTGCCTTCTCGTTTAAGACAGGGCCAGTGGGCTGGATTCCCAACCCCTCAGCATAGGGCCGGACCTGGTCCTTTTTGGGAGTTTTCTTGACGGGTTTCTTTGCCGCTGCAGGGCAAAACAAGTTACAAAGTACACTTACTGAGGAGGCTATTTTAGTTAAGCTCATTTGTGTGGGAAGGTTTAGTTGCCATCATGCCTAAGCTGACACAATATTGCTGTGGGGAGGAGACTTTAGTAGGGGAAGAACAAGAGGCACCTTTCAAAGTGGCTCAACCCTGCCATCAACTCCCGACCCCACACACACCCTCCACATCACTCCCAAAAATCCCAGCCATCAAGTCCACACAAGTCAAACGTAGGTCATACCGTACAGCGTATCTCGTCCGATGGTTCCTCTTATGAAGAAGACCTGCTTACTCTATCGAGGGCAGCGGGCACCTGTGAGAACGATACTCAGGTAGGTGATGATAAGGTGATTAGAGCAAGCACTAGTAACTCATTAAGTCATCTACGCATGAAACTACGCAGCAGTACTGCAGGACTGAGAGACCTGAAAACGGGAGGGGCTGTTAGGGGACCAACACAACCAACACACCTCCTGGTGACGCGCGCGTCAATCGGGCAGACATGAGCCAAGGGACCAGTCTACACCACACATTAACACTATTTACCCCTTCATGGCTTAAGATACACTAATATTATCAGCCAAGACTCATCCTAAGGACGGGTAAAAATCTGATGTCTATACAGCAGACGATATGGGATAAAGGAAAGAGATCCAGGCTTTGTAATCTACACAGCAGGTATGTTCCCCCACCTGAACGGACAGCATTTGGACTGAACCAAACTTACTAGTGATCTAAGGGCATCCATAAACAGCAAGAAACTGACCCAGATGGCAGAGTGTGACCTACTTTTGGAGGTGAAAGGTTTACAACATTGTAATGCCAACCAGTGCAAGTGGCTCCTTCACACCATGCATAACACAGAACAACTGGGCCATAAAGCCACATCAACGTTTAGTAAGAACCAAGTGATCTGAGACAGGTATACAATGATTGCTGTGGGAACATGACAGATGTAATACAGGTGACGTGAGGACAGGTGATGTGACAGTGGGAGGTCAGACCTGTATCAAGTGAGGTATCCAATCAGAGATTCGATGTAGTTCTTATGTATGGGAGACATGAGTAACAAAACTGGACAGCGTAAGAATGTGAGGAGCGGGGTGAACGAGCGAGTTCATGCTTCATCAATGCCAACAATAACACCATGCCTCATAGCAAGAGGAGGGCAACTTACGTTGAGGTACAAATGGTCTATAGGCATCTAATCAACAATTACCAAACAGTCAACTGACACTATGCACATACGCAGTGATTCCAAAATACAACTCACAATGGAATTCAAACTGAATTATCATCGTAACAACACCAAAACTAGTAACAGGCAATGAGACAACAGGCAGGAAGCTACACAGGGCCATCATGGAGGGAATGATCCCCAGTACAATAGTAAGATTACATCAGTACAGTACACCTGCTGAATAGACACAATATGTAAAACAGAATATAATTTATTTCAGCTTTTATATTTGCACGAGTCGGCAGCAGATGGGCCTGCTATTGTGGAGCGTAACGTAGAATGCAGCATGAGACTAGAGGTACTTACGTGGGGCAGCCTTAGAAGGCTGGACGCCTGGTTCTCTGACAGGCCTCTGTGCTGTAGAACCAATACCAAAAATCATCTCATACACCCACTCAATATACTTCTCATTACAGGTGTTATTTAATGAAGGTGGGTTAAGAAAATCTCATAATATATCATTGCTAGCATGACAACATGCACATATGAAACGCTCGCATGAAACTGACGTGACAAACTGACGTGACAAATTGACGTGACAGAACATGAAGCGGAGTGACACTCACAGTATGGTCGAGGTTTCTTGTCAAACTCAGCTGTATGGGGACATTCATGAGGCTAGGTTAGATTTACTGACATGGACATTATGACAAAGCCTAGTAGCCACAACACAAGAACTTGTTAGTATCAAATGATACACCTAAACTTCTAATTCATAAATATTCCATCCACACACAGATAAACCTTTAAATTCATGGTCTAGCCTCGTAAAATGACAAACCATTACATCTCAAAACGTACAATGCTAGTATGAACAGTGATAGCGTTATGATAGCATATGCATGACACTGCTTGAGCATTATGATGATAAACATAGAATCGCCAGTATGATGATCTATCTATCACAACAAGCCAACCATGCATCGCTAACAACAATAGGGATATCCTTACACTTGCAAAAACACTACCTGACAACCCTTATTAACGGTAATGAGAACTGTTGTAATTAATCACACAATTTTTTTATAAATGTCTGTTCAAGATAAATGTAAAGTTCAATACAAATCAATCACTGCCTGATAGGGTAATCTTGGCTCAATGATCACACCATGCATTTGTACTTACGGACAGACTTAGAAGCCTTAGCCGCATCAACTAGAAAGTCAAAATGGATTCACAGATTTCAGCTTCAAAAACAAAAACCTCTCAATGCAAAGTATAAATTTTCTGTCCTAATTTCTAATATCATGATTACATATGTACAGGTGAAATAATTGCTTTACCTGGAGATATTTTCTTGGGTGGTCCAAGCTCTGGAAGAACCAGGCAATGACATAGCTTAACCATCATTTCACAAGCCAACTGACAGTACTGAGTTATAATACAAGGATTCACGGAACATATTTGTCAATTCTCATGGATATATTCTGATCTAAATCTTAGTACACTTTCCTGATCCAGAAACACAGTCAAAAGCAACCAAAGCAAATATATCTAATCCATATATTTTATGTCGTATAAAATAAGTAATAAATTCTTTGATATTTTACAAAAGAATTTCCACAATGCAATGATAAAAGTCAAACGACTGTAAGCTGGGTTGAGTAAGGATGGAGAGGTGGATCAAACACTGCCAGTCAGTATGGATGGATCATTGTTATATTGGTACGTGTGTTAATCTCATGGGTACAAACACCATGCTGGGTGAGGCTATACCTCGGCCCACCTTCCAACAACACCCACCCCAATCAGCACAGGTGAGAAAATAATATCAGTTGATATAACATGTCATAGGAGCATGACAGGGAGGAGTGGGGTGGCCTGAGGCCGTATCTAGCAACACACCATATCTGCATGGCAGCACACTGCGGGGTCATTGCTATTCAGAACATTGCATTGTCAGCATTCAAGTCAACAATGCCTTAAAACAGGCCACACACAATGAACCATGCCACTGGGCAAAATCACTTTGAGTACATCTTCCCAACTTACATGATAACACCATGCAATGGGATATCCCCGGCTGGGGGTCACTCAACATGGTTAACAAAAACGCAGTGAATTGTATGAGTTATATAAAGCATTCCATGCCACTGGGCAACAACAACAGCAGCTGATTCACACGAGGCAGACTTACTTGACGGGTCAATGGACTTGCCATCTGTTATCAGTACCAGATGGGAGATAAGACAGGGATTCAGCAAAGGAAGGAGCATGGACGGATTGATGGAAGGACGAATGAATGAATGAATGAATGAATGAATGAATGAATGAATGAATGAATGAATGAATGAATGAATGAATGAATCAATCAATCAATCAATTATCCATGAAGAATTCAGTTGGTAGATGATTGCAGGAGCAGAGAGATGGGCATATGGTTGGGATTGATGGATGAATGGAATGATACATATGTAGAGATGTAACAATTAATACATGGATGGAAGATACAATGTAATTTCATGGATATCATATCACTTTATCTTTAAAAGTAGCTTCAGTCAACAAAATTTCAGTATTCAAGTTTGATGTAATGTATTAGAAGAGACTGAGGTAGAACATACCAGATCCAACAGACACCGCAAACGGACTTTTGGGAATGGCGCCCCCAGCAAAGAATATGTTGACGGAGTGCAGACCGGGTTCTAGCGGGATGTATTCCACATACCACATCTCTTCCGACTTCCTGACCACAAACGGCCTGATGGTGTTGGAGTTACCACTAGGATCCACAATACCCACATCCACAACTCCCATACCAGCATCTGTTCCACACATACCATCCTATTGTCATGCCTGTCTCAATAAGGAATACCATTTCTACCTTGACCACTGCAGGTCATTAACAGAGTTGATCCACTTATTGACCTTTGGTGATGACTTCAAAGTAGGTCTTCTTCTTGACAACGACCCCAGTCTTTTCAATGCCGGGACCGCGGGCGTACACAAGGTTAGGATCGCCAGCACGGCCTGTGACACCAACTACGTAAGGAGATTTGGGGATCTCCTTGTTGGCAAACTTAACATGAACCTGATCACACAAACACACAGAGTAATAAGCACAAAGAGGCTCCTGATTGTTGTACTTCCTGACAGCTGCTACAGTAACCATGTGGGGGTGGCAGTAACCTACCTTGTAGTCACCTTCCATGGAGGGGGTGTAGACACAGGAGTATGTAAGGTTCTTATCATTGTTGAAGACGACTTCACACTGAACACATACAATACAACCGCTCTACATATTGGAGATCAACTTCAAAGCTGATGACAATGCATAGGTGAGGGATCCAAAATTCATCTAATAAAATGAGATAATTGGCTGCATCTCAAATGCTATTTCTACATCGGCATGACAACTTACAGGTTCCTTTGCTCCCTTGGGGTTGGTGATAACAATTTCCACTTCACCACGACCTGCACTGAATGTCTCAACAGTGAAGCGGGCAGGTGCACCTACACTGTTACCAGTAGGCTCAATACCTGGTCCGTAAGCCCTGACACGAGAGGGGTTGGTCTTGGGGCGGAGGGGAGCGCCAGGCTTCACCTTGGCGTTGGGGAACTGAGAGAGGTAGGTCATCATACTGAGGTCGTCTACCTTAGGATTGCACATCTCCTCAGGTTTGATGAGCTTCACACACACACAGATTAAAACAGGTTATAACAGGTGGACACTTGTAATAACAGGCAAATACAGATGGACACAGGTAATGATAAGTATATACAGGTGAACACAGGTATCGACAAGTAATTACAGGTAAACGGGTAATGATATATATTTAGAAGTGAGCATAGACAATTACAGGTAGTATCAAATGGATATGAGATATAACAGGTAATTACATTTGGAAAGTGGAAATTACAGGTAATAACAGGTGCATACAGGCAATAATATTACAAGGTGACCAAGTGTATATCGGTAAATCCCCATGAATACAAGTAATGTTCCATGATGACAGGCGCAACATTTTAGGCTTCAGGCTTGAGATTATCAGGTGTTGAATTGCTGCTGTTTGAATACATTGAGTTTGAGAGGTTATATAGATTACATTTCAATCAATAAGTGATTCCATTACATTATCGGTTTACAGACAAGACTCAGGTGTGTGATGATGCTATCTGACATCAATCAAGTCTCATGTCCTCTTGATTGTTTCAATAAACGTTTGTGATTTACAATCAGGATACAGTCCATTCTAGTTCAATTGGGTACATCAATGGCTCCCCGCAAAATGGTAAGCCAGGTTCTAGACTAGGAGTTGGTATGCTGATAAAGTAAGCAAATATGCTGGCATTCCTGGACAACTGCATGGTCTGGTTCCCTCCCATAAATCTCCTGACAGAGACAGAAATGCCCAACAAACCACAGCTTGTGATGTGATGGGAGCAAGTGATATAGGCAGGTAAGTGGTCCATGCTGTCTGCACAGGTAGGTGTTGATTGCTTGACAGGTGGGCTGGGCAGGTAACTATTGATGATATTTAAGTCTTTGTGTAAGTTGTGCAGGAACTTTTTTTAAAACCCTTCCTTATATTTGCAATTATTGAAGGGATACTTGCTTAACTGTCAGCACAGTACGTCCACATTTTGATGACAAGAAGCTATGAATTATGTTACACGATGAAGTACTCAATGGTTAAATAGACAACAAACTATTGACAGGTTGATATCAAAACAACCTTCCCCAGTTAAGAGTTATAGGCTAACAAGATGTGCAGAGAAACCCCTGCTCTAAATGCTTCAATGCTAAAAGCACCAAGCCAACAATATTATCCAACCAAAACAGACACAGCAGCCTTCACTTCAACTCAAAAAACCTCCCTTAGATATATGAGTCTGGCAGCAATCTGCCCTGTAGCAAGCCCACCTGCTGGGGGTGCAACGCTCTCCCGCCAGCACCACCCAACTCCCCTTCTTCAGCTCTCCTGGGAAGCCTGAGCTGGATAGCCAACTCGAAGGAGCACCAGTGAATACTTGTCTGGCTTATTAATGTGAGCACCTGTGAATACCTGTCTGGCTTATTAATGATCTGACTTCACGGGCTGTGCTCTTTACTGCAGACCGGATGGTTTATAATGGAGGTTCAGGTGGACAGATAAGGCAGGTAACAGAAGCTAATCGGCAGAAAGAACCCCCAGATATACCCAGTCCTAGTTCACATTCTATAGTCGCTTAATATAAACTCAAGTGTTTAACATCACTATTCCTAGGATGACACTGATTCCATTCACACACCTGGCTAGATAAAGCAGCAAAGCCTTCTTGCTGGGCGACAGCGAACCACAGTTAATGGACTGCACATCATAACGTCCCTTCGCCTAACCTGCCATGTACTGGCGCCATCAAGCGGCCGAGACTGGTATATGCACCATTCCCTCAGCACCAACACTTTCCAAGCACGTAAGCCTGTCAAGTTCGCAACTTTACTGCACACGGGAGATTAAAGATTCTATTACACTAGCAGAGATACTGCTGGGTATTTACCTGACGTCATCATGGTGCAATAAGCATGGTTATTCACTGATAAACCGGGTAGTAATATTGTCAAAGGTACAACCCCGTTCAACTCTGCTAGTGCTGCCATATTACCCGACTTCCTATGCTTTATTAGCAGCCCAACTAATCTCCCATGAACACACAACATGCACACCCCCATAGACGCCAAGGCCCGTGTAATATAAGCGAAGCAACCCGGGCAGTAGACAAGCTAGCGCCCACGAAGCACGCGGTTTTCCATGAGTTTATATAGATATATATATATATATATATATATATATATATATATATATATAGAGAGATATATAGATATATATAGAGATATATAGATATAGAGAATATAGATATATATAGAGAGAGAGATAGAGATAGAGATATAGATATAGAGAGAGAGAGAGAGAGAGAGATATCTATCTAGAGAGAGAGAGAGAGAGAGAGAGAGATCTCTCTCTCTCTCCTCTCTCTCTATCTCTCTCTCTCTCTCTCTCTCTCTCTCTCTCTCTCTCTCTCTCTCTCTCTCTCTCTCTCTCTCTCTCTCTCTCTCTCTCTCTCTCTCTCTCTCTCTCTCTCTCTCTCTCTCTCTCTCTCTCTCTCTCTCTTCTCTCTCTTCTCTCCCTCTCTCTCTCTTCTCTCTCTTCTCCCTCTCTCTCTCTCTATATCTCTCTCTCTCTCTCTCTCTCTATATCTCTCTCATATCTCTATATCTCTCTCTCTCTCTCTCTCTCTCTCTATCTCTCTCTCTCTCTCTATATATCTCTCTATCTCTATATATATATATAGGTCAACCACACAGCCGCTGTGTATCACGTCTGTCTCACAGAGCTGAGACTTACCACCAGTTTTCAGAGCTGTACCAATATTAGAATATATAATGTATGGGTATTGTGAAAATGCTTTTCTGTGTATGTGCTAAAATGAACCCGCAGTTTCATGTAACAGAAGCATGTCTGTAAAAGCGCGATGTTTGGAATCCGCGAGAATTATTTGACACATTTTCTTTATCAATGGTGTCGATTTTCCAGTCGTACCATAAACAGCGTTTTTATTGCCTAATTGAATAAAGCAAGGTGTAACCGACTAGTGGGACTCGTTTGGGGACCGTCATCTGGGTCATTACTAGGGGATGATTTGACGTACCTGTGGTACATCGAGCCATTGCTCGGCAGCGTCCAAGGCTTCCTTAGCGTTCTTTGGTCCGTCTTTAGGATCCCAATCCTCCCAATCAGGACACAATCCTGAAACACAAAGCCAAGGTCATAGACAAATAGACCAAGGTCAAATTCATATTATTATTATTATTATTATTGTATACAAATGGGCGCTTTGGCGGGATTAATTTGAGTTCAAACGTCACATGGCATCATTCCAAGAGCACTTCTGGTTAGAGACAGGGACCATTTACACAGCACTACACGATGCCAAATGGGACGTGTCGCTATCGCCAATGGCACCACCAGTTATCACTCACACTCACTCTCTCCAAAGACCACATCAGTCTACAGCGACCTCAAAGCCCACACGGGCGCCATCACTGGTTGACATTCACACCAGCCAATGCGGTGATTAATGTGGCGGGAATCTTGGCAGACCCGCCATGGACGGAGGTTACTAGGGACTGATACCGTGCATGGAATGGGATCAGATTTGTTTAGAAAACGCTGGCTGCAGAGTGGAAACTGGCCGGCCAACATACAACCTTCACAGCCACCGCGAGGCTGCGGTATCGTAACATCCTATGCATTACATGGAGGGCATATCATTTTCACTCTAGAAATGTTTCGCGTTCAGGATGAAAACCTCTCTGTGGCTCAGGTTACTTAACGGAGGCTTTCCTAACTCACTTATACATACAACCAATAATACGTTACATAATAACGGAGTCAATCCCGCTGTAATACACGCGAACGTGACGGGAATTCGTGGCCATCCCAGGTAACGTTACACATGTGTTGAGCAATACAGTAGTTATTAATTAAGGAGGGTTGAAGAAGTATTGGGAGATGAGGTAACTTGGCTTAATCAGCGGATAGACAGGTAAACCAGGTGAGGCTTGGACTACCTCGACAGCCAGGGCAAGACTGGGGGTGATTGCTAACCCCCGTATTATTGAGAACCATGTTTCCTGATCATAGCTAATCACTGTTGATAACACGGGTGATCGGTGAGGAGTTTCACCGGAATGACTCTCACGGGCCAGACCATTACTGTTTATGCAATTGAGAGGCCTAATCATTGTCGTGCTTACCAACAGAGATGGATTTGGTCGAAATGAAAAGAAGAAAAAACACACACACACACACACACACACACACACACACACACACACACACACACACACACACACACACACACACACACACACACACACACACACACACACACACACACACACACACACACACACACACACACACACAAACACACGCACTTATGAACACACACACACAAACACATTGACTGACAGCCCACTTAAAAGAACTCGCACGCCAAAAGAGGTGCCATTCAGCCACTACATCCGCGCCGCCAGATCGCACAACAAACCAGGATTCGCACGCATATGGGATGACACAAGGCTACATTAGCACACATGCATATAAGGTGAGATGGATAAAACATGGAATTGCGGCTAACCGACCTGGCGTCGATTGGGACATGGGGAGGGATGAAAAGACATAGGCAGACACCAGCATTATGTGTTGTCTGTCCCGGAGACGACTGGTAACAGCTACGGAATCTGTGTTTATCGGACATTCCAGCTACGCCATATGCAGGAGATACAGTCAGCAAAGATGTGGTTCTAATTCAACAAGCACGGGTTGTATTGGAGGACACTAACACTACCTACAACAATACCACCAATAACAACGCCCCCCCCCCCCCCACACACACACACACCCCCTTACCATGATGATTCACCGACCACAGCGCCGGTCAGGAGGATAGGGAGGGAGGAATTGGAATCACGGGAAGGGGGGAGGGGAGATAAAGATGCTAGTCTCTGTGCTGCTGAGAGCCATATCTCACGGCCTGCTGTCATAACGCCAGCTCCCTGTCTCCTAATAAGGCCACGAGCCGAGTCATCCTCGCCGTCTGTCTGAGCGCCGGGTAAAACTTAACGTGAGATAAGGACGGGCTGTGAGGGGTAGTTAGGGGGAGAGGGCTAGCAATGAAGGCGATGTGATAACGTCAGGAGGTACACAGGAGACAATCTATCTCAAGACAACGGCAGCGCGCTGCAGGGGGATCACAATGGTTTATTTAGACAGACTTGAGGATGGAAGCCGACACACCGCACACATCCGCTCCACACCATGGCAACATAAAGTGAATAGAGGAGGTCGTAGTGTCACGTGTAGTAGACATATAGCCGCGTATTACACACGGCCTTACTGACACCGTGGAGTGTTACTCGGGACCGGGACTCACCAGGGGCGATGGAGTCGACGAGGGCGCCGATAGCCTTGCCATCGTTCCAGTCGTTGGTAAAGTTGGTGATTGGAAGATGAGGCACCTGTAACAGGACAATCATGTATTGATGAGCAGCGTGATCTCGTGTTAATGATCTTTACCGAGACCAGGTGGCCAGGCGGGTTGTAAGAGAGGGGATTAATTAAACATGGCCAGGAAAAGTTGGAATACAATATGAGGCATCAGTGATCAGACAATCAGGTATTGATGAGAGAATCTCGTGTTTTGCACCATGACACAGCTGCGGCGTTTGTAATGCGTTTGTGATAAAATGCTATGCAGAGCAGATTTGATGTGAGGTGATGGAATGAGGTAGAATGGTGTTTGTGGTGCGAGGACAGGCTGATGTTGTGGTATGAGGTGATGTGTGTGGTGATGGGTGGGTGTGGAGTGAGGATGTGATGTGAGGTGTGAGGTGATGGGTGGTGTGGGGTGTGGTGAGGCAGGTTGGATGTGATGGTGTGAGGTGATGGTGTGGGGTGATGGTGTGGTGTGGTGTGAGGCAGGTTGATGTTGTGGTGTGAGGTGATGGTGTGTGGTGATGGTGTGGGTGGTGTGAGGCAGGTTGATGTTGTGGTGTGAGGTGATGGTGTGAGGTGATGGTGTGGTGTGAGGCAGGTTGATGTTGTGGTGTGTGGTGATGGTGTGTGGTGATGGTGTGGTGTGAGGCAGGTTGATGTTGTGGTGTGTGGTGATGGTGTGTGGTGATGGTGTGTGGTGATGGGGTGGTGTGAGGCAGTTTGATGTTGTGGTGTGTGGTGATGGTGTGTGGTAATGGTGTGGTGTGAGGCAGGTTGATGTTGTGGTGTGTGGTGATGGTGTGTGGTGATGGTATGTGGTGATGGTGTGTGGTGATGGTGTGGTGTGAGGCAGTTAGATGTTGTGGTGTGTGGTGAAGGTGTGTGGTGGTAGCCCACCTTGGTTTGGATCCAGTCGAGGAGGCGCTGTTTGGGTGTCTTGTCCTGTTTCTGGTCGGGATGGCCAACAGTATCTTCGTCCCACATGGGCATGGAGATGGAGTAGTGGAGAATAAGAGTCCATATTAGACCAAGAATCAGCTTCAACTTGCTGTCTACAATGTCGGAGCTGTCTGCAGACACACATAAACACACACTGTTGTACACACGCGAGCCGTTTTACATGGGTAAGTTACTCAAAGCCTAGCCTGATCTCCAACACAAAACAACCAACACCTCTGCACGAGTTGTGCAGTGCTGGGTAAAGTTGATAATCGAGCTAATCCATAACAGTTGATGCATTGTTACTGCACAGGTGTGTCGATGTTACAAAACAATGGTTAACCATTCATTGGCATACAGCCCGGGTTTGCGGTCAAACCATCACTCGGTCACGTCGTGGCAGTAGGGTAGGGGGGGTATTGATTGTGACGTCATGGGAGGGAGAGTCACTCCGCGTACTTTCGCTCTACGAGATTCGTCCGTGATAAAGCATGAACTAAAATATGATAAGTAAGTTCGTAAGCATACTGAGACGTCGGGTAGATCAGCATTGATCCACACGATCACGTGCTCGGTACCCTGGCTTTCTACCACGACAGGACGCCTCTTTTCACCTGCATACATTCGCCTGGCAATCCTCATAACACGGATTGTTTGCCTCATATATATCCCTGACAGCTTTAAGCCCTGAGCCACTTGTCGCTCCGCTGGGCGCCTCTTCGAGTAGGGCTTGAAGGAGTGACCTCATACCAAACCCCCACTGGCTACACTGCCTCTGTGAACGCAAATGAATATCATCAAAGAGTCGATTCTGAGAATCTCTCCACAGAACCCTTACCCCTTGACTATCACTCGACACATGACGCGATCACATATGATTCAATGATCGGGGCTTTACGGCCGACAGAGTCCTAAATAAGCGCATCAGAGCAGACATCACCTGATAACAGGCTCCTGACGGGTTGGGAGATCACCCCCAGGAGGGGTAGGGGTGGCAATATGTGACCAGTCGGGATGATCTATGTCAACAGGCCAAATATGACGCAAAATCCGTCCCCAATGTGAAACAAACCACTGTAATTCATGCTCTGGTAAACTAGTGTGTATATTATATTGCTGTCTGTCACGCTACCGCACACGGCGTCAGAACAGGTGGGCATGTTTTTTTTGAAAACTTAAGCATGTCAGACTTGCCGTCCGCATCATACCATAGATATCTACATATAGAGCCGACCAGTGCCGTCCGCTGAGCGGCATGACACTACAGTAGAACACACGAAAATTGAGGTTCACCACAACCGGATCCGGCGGATTCCTGAGACCCAGAGGAAAAACGCGTAGAAGCGCGGCGTGCAACCAGGAGGTGGATGTAGGGCAATGACAGCGGTATGCGGTGGATGATGGAAGATGAGAGAAAGCGGACGCTCGCCAACGGCTCATCTTTCCTCTCACAGCGAGTTGACGTCATGGCGTGGTCAGGCAGTAAGATGCCACCAGTCCGGAGACCACTAACCAGGATTTCTAACCAACATGCGCTCAAATCGCGCATTCCCAACCACACGCTTCATGTCACAACCAGAGAGAAAAAATTACGGTTTATTGGAAAGGATATAGTATTAGATTGCACATCATCCTCTCTAAGAACTGTAGAGAGCGAATGAAAAAACACGGGGTCACGTGACGCGCTGTGCACGATGCATTGTTAAGGCGTGGCAGGGAGGATCGGTAGTCGACGTCACCCACTGCTGTCATGACGTCATCCGCTAGATGCAAGACAAAAAAAATCATCGGTTACGAACAGACAGATTCTAACAAGGACTACGAATGGGGATTTATAACGATGTTGTGTTACGCTCCACAAGCCGTATTTGTAAGTTCTACCCGTCCAGCATCACACTAAGACAACCTTATTGAGTACGATGTGACCAATGACAACACCGCTGTGACCTGGCATCACGGGTCGGCCGACCTCGGCCACAGCTCTGCAGAGATCACCCCAAGGCGAATATCCCTCACAAAACGCTCACAGTTACACCGTTGTTTTGAACTCTGTCCCAACAAGAGGACATTAAAGAGCCATTAACCACACATCTAATCTCACCATATATAACCGGGTATGGATCACAGCAGCGCCAACTCGCCGCTTAACCCATAGGTGCCCTGAGCTTCCAATAAATTACACCAATCATCTGATCCATTGGGACTATTACAATGTCAGTAAATCCTACAGAAATAGCTCTGGAAACAGACACATCTTCCACTACATCCTGAGGATTCAACTAAAACATTAACAACATGGCGCGTGATCAGCAGAGGACACAGGACGATATGAATCAAGGTTCATTGATTCGCAGAACAAAACATAGAATATATCAATATTAACAGGGAATAGAGGGTTTAAATCTAGCATAATTGTCACTGGCTGCCAGCGGTGTCGGCTGCCATGATGGATGTGTGCGATAAGTGTTTCATTACCAGTAATCCTTATTCTATTCGTAACGCTGGTAGATCATTAGCCAAGACGACTTCAGTCGGTATCTCTCTGGGGTCATGTTGGGTCATATTGAACCCCGCTTGCTCATGATCGTACAAGCACAAGCTCCATGTTGATGGCGATCAGTGGTTATTGGCAATCTACACCCGCCACCCAGATCCGATAACAGCGAGAGGGACGTGTAGACGCAACGCGAGAAGATACCGCTTACATCTCGGCATACCAGACGCCCAAGCGCTACATGCCAGAATTGTTTACACGCGAGCTGGCGTACAAAAGCTAGGTGAACAGCGCTCCCAACAGCTGAGTGAGCGCGGTATAGTATGGGCTGAGCTCGCGTAGACGGACAATATGCTAGCTCCTCATCTATAAACAACGTCCCATCACACCTCGACCAGATTCAACCAGTCAACAACAATTCTGCCTGACTCAAGCAAAGACAGACAGAGAGCTCATGTCGATGTCTACCGGGTTATTAGAATCAAGACGGCGTGCCGCCGAGCGGTGCGTCGATACCAAGAAAGTTTATCACTAGAAGGGGCTACCAATAGGGTTGGGGATGAGGCGAGGCAAGCATGATGCTTTCACTAGGGTAGAATATTGCTGACGCTGCACATCTTCTTGTTGTTGCTGCTTCTGCAGTTACTTTAACCCTCGCTAGTCATCTCTACCACTCACAACTGATCTGTAATACAACCAGCAGTTAGCACAGCGCATTAGAGGATCAAAGAGGTATGTGAGTGAGGGGCAAGCCGGTCGCATTAGCACCCTCACCCCTTGACCTGTAGGTCAATGCGCAGCGCGGTTAAAACCACTTTGTTAGTTGATTACATTCTTTCAGCTTAGAAGATGCCGGCTTTCTGCCAACTTCATTCAATACAAGCGATTAGATTCCATCACGTGGGCTATGTTAGCGGCAGGTAAGGGGACAATAAACATTGACGCGTGAGAAATGTGATTGGGATCGTGAAGTGGACATGAGGACTTGACGTGAGTGTAACCGTTAAACGAGCAGGAGATATAGGTCACAGGTGCCAATACACGGCGACTTGTGCTCAGGCAGGCTTTTATAATCACATGTGACTAAACACCACATTTTATGTGACACAGGTGCAATTCAACCACACAGGTGAAATACGCTAGCTCCAATAGCGTAACTCATTCACAACAAGATGCAACTCACCCACACACATGTAAAACATCCACCTACAGGTGTAACATATTTTAATTGATTTGCAAAACACCCACATATGAACTTATAGAGTAAAGACAACAACTTCACCTTAACCTTCCCGAGCCCAGCCACATAACCCAGACGGACGGTACACAGATTACATAGCGCTAGCTCCTAGCCACAGAACCTAACCACACAGACACCTCATCCAACATAAGTCTCCCGACCCTCACCGCTTACAGGACTGCTAAATATAACCGAGTCTCAGACGCTCACAATAAACAAACGGTGAGCTTTGAAGGTTAATGAGGTTATGAGGGCGGCGATCCTCCTGGTGTCCACCAGGGATGCACGCCGCGAACGAGCGAAGAAAGGTAGCGGCGTCAAGACGCTTTGATCTGAGGAGACGATTATGTTTGATGGAAGACGCATACCAGAAGTGCGGAATGCTACCACCGAGAGATCCAGCCTGGTAGGTGGTGGGGTGAGAGCATGTAGGAGGCGAGTTATATGTTTGTATCAGTCCCCATCTGATGTTGGGTCACGACAGACAACGCAGGGATGCTACCAATCACCGCTCGTAACCAACCACACCATTTTTCACTACTTCCTCTCGTCGACACCAGGGGGCGTCAGTTTCCATCAGCCCCACCAATACACGGGCAAGTACACCGACCGACATACGATTACGATACCTGTAGCATTTTAAGATATTGACTAAGGTAACCTCAGGAAATGCCAGATGGCTACACACAGAGAAGGAATACATAGCGACGGATGGATGATACTGGTTAACACGCCCCGATCCCTGTCCACCCCCAACCCCCACCCCCTACATCCCCTCTGATCTATTGTAAGGACCAATTAGTGAAAAATACCTAGAGTTCTATCTAGATTACGCTCGGAAACCTGATATCGGGATCCGAGCGACAGTACAGTGTGGTCGTGCGGTTCGCCAATATCGCACAGGTGTATGTGGGGCTGGTTTGTATGCACAGTTGACCGGCGCTCGACGATCATACATCAACATGACAAGGGGAGCTCGAGAATGTCTTATATGGTAGACAGATAGGATATCTGCACACTCGATTCACGAGGCATGCAAGTTATTTCCGATATACAGTTCCGAGTAGTGTAAGAGGAGGATGTAAACAGAGCCATTTAGGACTCCCCACCCACAGATAGTGACTCGGTGCTCGGAAGCGGCTTGGCGCTCGGAAGCGTGGCATCGGGAACCGAGCGCCTGTGTCCCTAGCTATCTGACTTCTGCCACAATACGACCCTCATGCTTACATGCATTGATAAAGAATCCCAGGATGCATTGACTTAATCTGCTTCTGACTGGGGCAGTGCTTTCAAGTATTGTGTTGACTCGCACCCAATTCTCACTCGTATAAGACGTCGTGCGAAGTGAGGAATTCTAAGGCGTGGAGAAGTAAAAAAAACAAACACCGAACGTATGGTTGATGGTGCAGTGCCGGCCTGGAATGATCGCTGTAGGATGTGGTCAGCACGGCTTACACGTTGCCGGTCTTATTATCGCATTGTATGAAGCATTTCCCGGCTTCCGCCGAGTTTTTCTGGCATGAATCACAGTCGTGTACTGTCATGTTATTTGTACACACCCTACCTCCCATCCCGCCTGGCTGTACGCATAATAAAGTATGATGCCTCGGAGCGGAGTGCCTGCGTTTACCAGTTTACATACCGGCACAACGTATCTACAACACTGCTGCTGTTGCTGCATAGCGAAGGCTAACGTGATCCGTACATATCCGCGTTCAATCACTCCGACCCGAAGCCTTACCCAATTACCGCAGCAGTCTGCAGTTTCGCTAGCAAAACTTGGGCATGTTGTTGTCGGCTTGGACCGCAGGGAGTCGTTAGGTGCACATCACCTGCCGCCTGGCGGAGGGTCATAGATCGCAGACGACAGTCATCTCAACACGAACAATGGCAGAGCAAGTTTTCTTTGCTAACACAGTTTTTCTCCAAGTTGCCCGCTGTCTTTCGCTCAAACGGTGCTCTAGTGGGCAATATTTCCCCGACCTATCCGCTGGTAGACTGTTTCCACGTATAGCCCACTTGTTGTCTGTGATTACACGAGTTTGCCCGTTTGAAAGCAGTTTCCCCCTTGTTGGCGGCACACATAGCGAATACCCACACATCACAGCCCCCAATCCCACCTGCGGACCCCGCCCATGTTATCATCATATATTATTTTTTCTGTATCAGTCCGTATCAGCAGCCATTCAGCCTCATCACCTCAGAGAAGATACGCCCACTCTAGTTACTAGAAAGCGACTGGGACATGAGCCCTGTGGTATGGCCGATATTGTATCGCGCCTAACAAAGGGTCAGTGAGACCAGATTTCTCCGAAAATAAAACAATAATTAGCAGCATCGATACTTCAAGAGCCACCGATCTCCCCGTCAGATAAGACTCAAGTATTTGGTGGAACAATGTACACCTGTCTGGGTAGCGGGGCAGGTACCAAACAGACGATGTCTGAGTAGCACAAGCCCCTCCCCCGTGACCGACGCAAGCCCCTCCCCCGTGATCGACGCACTATCGAACTCCAGCATTTCATTGCAGATTAATGGTCGCCAGATATGACAACGCCTTTTGACTCTCTTCGGGAGTGGTTAAACACATGCCATACGAGCCGATTCATTCCCGAAATGTCCGCTGCTGACAGCGAGACATCCAAACCTCCACACGCCCACCCGCTTATTATTGCTCCGGGAGCAAATAAAGGTCCCGTCAATTTTTGTTCTTGATCCCCAAGTCAAGCTTCCAGATAGCAGGCTTGCACAAGACGAATGATTCAGGACTGAGTCATACCCCAGCTGTACAGCCCAACAAGATATGGAACAAGTGAGGACAAAAAAGTGATCACCACGACAAGTGGGCACAGGATGGCGGTTGAAGACCTTGATAGGTGTACTACCGGAAATGCCACTGGTAAAGCGCCACTGGGGTAGATCTTAGCCACTTAGGGTCAATATGTATGAATGACATAGAGTGTTCCTATGTATAACCACGTCCACTACCAGTCAACGGTACGTGCTGCTTTGTCATCCGGGACCATGACATGCGGTTGATACACGAGTGGACAGCCGGCGGACAGCGCTACCGAGGCGGGGCACTTTGCGGTCGCGGTGTGTTTTGACTGGCCCCAGGATCATCGTCTACCCTCTAAGCATCAAGCCGAGCTTATCAGAACCAAATGATAATGGTTATCAGAGAAATCAGCTCGTAACAGTCCTTCATCCAGTTACCTTTCTGCTAACATGGTAACACACGGTCAACGAGACCCATACTGCATGTAAGGGCATCTTGAGCATGCAAATCACTCGCCCTCAAAACAACTCGACCTCAACACCTTACCCCACCCCTGTACACCCGTTAAAGCGAATATACATTAATTGATTGCTTGTTGGTAGACATATTACCATGATAATTATGATACACTCGAGAATCGAGTGTCAATGGTGTGATACTTACAGTAGGTGAGCTCCCATCAATCACCTCAATGGGAAACGGAAAGAAATTAATGGATACACCCGTAGATATACATCCTAGCACAATCTCCAGTCTAATTGAATCAGGTGACGGCAACATGCGCTGGTTTTACCGCAGAAGTGCTGCTTCTCGGGGAGCTTCCACTCACCACTTACTAAGTTACTTCAGCACTTCCCACACACCCTAAGCATAACCCATAGGTCCCTAAATCAACTCTACCCCCACCCACCCCCAACCCCCTCTCCTACCCCTTACACACATGCTCGATTAATTCAACTTGTCAGTGAAGAATGTTACTTAATTCCTAAATGTCAGGAAGCAGACGACAAATGCGTGTTTTCTGGGCGGTCGTCCCCAGACGCAGACAACACTGAGTCTGAGATCTCTAGCTCAACCATTACCCACCGCGACCAAGGTCAACTTTGTTACACCAGACACAACATTTCCATGGCGACCTTTATAGGTCAACACATATACTCGCTGTCCACTTATCTTGATAAAAGCATTTCGTTTCGCGACAGCGCGTGCCGCAGCGAATACATGAACAGCAGACTGCATTCTGCAGACACACCCACTTATCTACGACCGATCACAATCTCACGTCCGGACATAAACAGGCACGTAAACTGAAGTATTTTAAACAGAGACGAGCCTGCTACAGGCAAGGTCGTGCACTACCTCAGCATCCATTAAAGATGAATCTCACATGTGTACAGTGGTTGACAAACTGTCAATCACCCGAGTGCCCGGATAGCCAACTGAGGAGGGACCCTCTTCTCCAGACCAGCTGGACGCTGGACTACAGTACACTTTCGTCTAGACGAAACTCATAACAGGATGTGTAGTTACACTAGCCCAGTAGATAGGCCGGGGATGATTGAGTCAGCAGGGACTTCAACGTGGATTACTGCAGCTAATAAATAAGATAGCACAGGTTGCTATCAGTAACGACCATACTCGTGTGTGTGGGGGGGGGGGGGGAGGGGGGGGGGGGGGAGGGGGAGGGGGGGGGGACAATAATTCAGCGGGTAGCCTGATCACCAAGGGACAAGATCGCAGTGTGTTAATTGGTTTTCGCGGTTGTCACAACAAAGTTCACCTGAGAGGCACAAGCATGAGATGTAACAGCCGTTATCTATATAATCGTACATACAGATGATCACCAATTAGCATCCTTATCATCATCAGGAGGCCACAGGTCGGGAATTGACGTAGTGTCGTATGAAAGATGTCACCCCTTGCAACATCACGCCAGCAATCCAACTACCCGCAGGCATGCACGAACACTCAATCGGGAACACTACAAACCAACGCTAGCCTCAACCCTGATAATTGTTACAACGATTGTCTAAATTATTAATTCCAACAACCCGGACCACCATAACAGTTGGACATGTCTCCGCACTGCAGCGCATGGTAATTAACAAGGATGGCGCAACGAGCGGTAATAGGGGGCCCGCGTAAGAACATTCCACGCACCAGCACCAGCCATATTAAACCCCGAACCCGATGTCTCCATTCATACCCCACCCACCACACCAGCAACCCAACCGCGAAAGTACTCGCCCCTAGTCTTCACCATCTTCATTCATGTATTCAGCCACGCTCGGGTGACTTTGTTTGGAGTTGATTTTGGGGCCCGATGACCCCATTCTAGTACCCAGCGTGGTGATGAGATGTTTATCAAGTTAGGAAGCTCTTAACACCCCATGAAGGTTAGACAGAAGGACCAGGGAGCAACAATACCTACCTTTTCCGGTCCACTTGAATGGAGATATTTCAACCATTAAGTGAGGGAAGTTGGAGTAGGATAAAGTATGCTGGAAAGTAGGGGGGGTGGGCGTGACCAAAGGCTTTTAATCCTATTCTAAACGCTGGTTACCTCAATCCAAGATAAGTAACCTTTAGCTTCAACCCATGTACGGTGGCAATTTAAACTTGGTCAAACAAACAATAACATGATCACTCGCTATGAAGAGAGATAAGCCTCTAGGAAGAAGTCATTATGAAATCATATCACTGCTCAGGCAAGTCTTCACCTCACACGCTATCTAGTCTGAGGTAGACAATCCATCAGGTTCACTGGTAAACGGCCCAGTAAACCAACACTGCTGCCTAATGAAGAGCCAAGAATCAACTGCTGCTTTATTCAAATCAATCAGTGTTTATTCTATCAAACCTTTTCATGAAAGGCTTTATTCCTTAAGTCATGAATAAAGAAATCCAATATATGCAACAAGGGTTATATCATGTCCCTTAAAGGGTAGTTAGGGCATTATATTGAAAAAAGCCGAATGTCTGGGTTGACTCAAACATTTCATGCTCCTCACTTCACTTGAGATATGTAAACAAGTCACCTCTGGGTCATCCCAGCAGGATTAAATGGAAACCTATATCCCCACCCACACGTCGTGTCAGAGCAAGAGGCACAGGAAATGTCAAAACTATTCCAATATCTATTACTTGATCTACCAGTGAAGGGTTTCCAAGAATCCTACATATCACCACAACATGGAAAGATAGCAGTGACTAAGGGGAAATTGTTTGTTCAGATTCACTTCAACATTACAAATCAGGGAATGAATCCATAGAATCCAAGTAAATTTCTCATATTGTTAAATGTCACATCCACATTGAATTGATATCGAGTGTTGCAAGTTGTGGTCTGATATGATTACAACTGTGCCCTTTGAGTGTTCACGCCTATATCAATGACAGACTGAAGTTCTTCATCAAAAGCACTCAGCGTGTGCTTAGTAATTATGATATATTGAGCACATTTAGCCTCATCTCGACTTCAAGTATCTTGTTTAATGTCAATCCCGCTTATTGGCCCAAGACAGTAGTGAACAACTGGTGAAATGGGCGTGTCATATTGAACATATCATCAAACCATAACATGAAATAAACAGTTCACAAACAAAACACGATATTGCGTCAAAGCACGCGCGGTTTAACTGCACCGGACAATTTGAAAAGCCGAGGCCGCGACAGATCACTTGGGCCTTTGAATATACGCGAATGCCAACAACCCAACATAGAGTTCCCCCATCCCGGTAAACCATGACGTTCTGACAGGTGCGGAGATCTATAGCGTCTGCTCGCACCCGGCGTTCTTGAAACGCTCGTGCCAAGATAAGAAGCAATATACACATGAAATGAATTTCACTTACCTATATTTACAATCCTGATGCCTTCTACATCCTCGAGGTGTTTCAGGGTCATCGTCACATTCTCGAGTTTTTGGGTTCTAAAGTTGGGTCTACGGTTGTATTTGGAGAACTTGCTACCGGAGAGAACTTCAACCAGGCTTAGCAGCCTCAAACCATCCGAAAGATCGGTTTCTAAATCGGCCAAATGCTTGTTGACCGTCTTCAAATGCTCGTTTGCCCATCTTGTGAATGTATTCTTCTGAATTAACTTCCATTGGGCGTCTTCCGCCAATTCTCTCTCCGTAGCAGGCATTTCTTCTTCGTCTTCGTCGCCGTAGTCGGCGTACGGGTCGTAGACTGCCTCGTTTTGAGCCATGGTTGCGGATGTCACCTACGCTATGATGACACAAACGTGCGCGACCTCCAGCGAGTCGCAGCAGAACTATCGTTTATTGCCGGGTTCACGGGGACCGACTGAACTCCGTACTGGGTCTTCCTTTGGGGAATGTTCTCTGGTCAGGGCTTTTCTACACGTCCTGTAGCGAAAATAAACAAGTAAACACACTTACCAAATAATTCAAACTGTTTAGCGTGCACCTCGCACAGCCCAAGTTTCACAACAAATGAAGTGCCCACTGGTTATAAATTCATCCCAGAGGCAAAACGGACATACGCGTGACTCAGCATCAACATACCACAATATATATACCAGAGGCTATGTTAACGACCTGGGTACAACTTGTTTACTTGCTGTGAATTGAAGTGGTAGCTCTTAAAATGATTGCACAAACATTGTTTGCATAGATGTCACAATGAAGATTTAGATGTGTTGCTAAGGGTATATTAAGTCTTCAGTTAAAACCGAAACCTCTGTGGTTACTATGATACCGAGAAATGCATACATAAAATATGACTAAACGTCCGTCAAACGAGGACATTCCTGACATATTTCTATCCCCCAAGCACAGAAATGAATACAGGTCACCCAACGTCTGAATGTCTGGAATGGGAGGTATATATCCGCTTTTCGTCTGTTTCAATGTTCCTGGGAAAACAGGAAGTTAAGCAGTTTACCCGTTCCCTGTACTCTCCTTGTTATCATTAAACACCATTACGCGCGCCATTAGCCGGGTCGAACTGCTTGCTCTGAGCATTATCCTTTATGGTCCACTGATGTCCATACTCCTGCGCCACTGTGGTATATCATATCGGCTCCAACAATGACACCTTTCCGATGTATTAATTGGTAAATCCAACGCCACAAATTGTATATCCACGAGAAACAATGTGAACATATTTCAAAACCAATTATAAAAGTATTAAGAAATTGTAAAGAAAAGTATGATTACCGGAGAAGTGTAGACGAACTAGGTGTGAGACTCTCAGCACCTCGAACGTGAGAAGGGGAAGAACACAACAACCCGGCCGGCACTTTCAAGTAAACGTCTAGCTAGACCCCAGCGGCCTCCAGATGCGCTTAAGTTACTATGCCCAAGCTAAATCCGGCTTCCTCTACCAGCATATACCCTCAAGCCTATCCCAGCCTCCTTCTATACATCAACTTAACTAGAACCTCAAATTAGCTACCCCAGCCCCTTCAAAAGGACTAGATGTATAGAAGCGATGCTTAGATGGAGCAGGGAAGCGAGCGGTCTGCGGGCGGAGTTTCAGCCTATTTATGCAGTCAGCATGCCCCTAATTTGGCATATGCCGCGAAGAACCAGGAACATGGCCGACTGCGAACGCCGTGCTGTAGTCATGGCAACCGCTTCACGGGATCTCCGCTCTGCCCACTTTCTCAAAGCTTCGCGAAGTTTCACGGTAGCTTATGCGATCTGGTTTCCTTCCTGGGCCGCCTTACCACCACTGCTCACACCTTAGACATTTACGTGGGCATGAACATCGATTGTAAGGTGGTCGAGTCAAAGAGGATGGTTCCCATATTACTCATTTGTAAAGATAAAGGCGACAGCTATTTATCTTTATTGTGGAATAGTATAATGAATATTAATAAGATCCGATATAAGTAAGCGGATTTGCAACACGAGGCAGACACTGGCGTGTAGGTAA
Organism: Urechis unicinctus; assembly: GCA_034190875.2. Lineage (NCBI taxonomy): Eukaryota > Metazoa > Annelida > Polychaeta > Xenopneusta > Urechidae > Urechis > Urechis unicinctus. The sequence continues at coordinate 51,932,715 of CM067343.1, forward strand.
ACGGATAAATACACCCAGAAATTTTGCTTCAATTAAGCTCGTCCGCTTATCCATGTGCTCGCCTTTGATATGTCTTCTGAATATAAACATATTTTATTGATAGCTATACAAGGAATAAACTGTAACAAAACAGCTTTGCAACACGAATTAATTCATGTGACAAAAAGGAGGGACCAAAGTCCTTGATTAGATAAGGTGCTGCAATTGAGACAGAGGACTTACATTATGGACGAGAAACGCCGAATAATAAATAACTCGGGACCTATAACGCTGCCCAGCTAATACATGAAGTAAGGTAATTTTTTTCTCGGCTGGCAGTCTAACCACATATTGCATCCTGCATTAATCACCGACTTTACCACTGGTATCTTCCCTGTTGTCAGATAAGACCGGCTTGTGTGAGATGGCACGCGCCCAAACATCTCCCCCGCACGTGCCTGATTGGCCCCTCGAGAAAGAGGATCGAAACGCCATTGGGAGAGCATGGATATCTCTTTCAGAATTTCTGTTATCAAACTTCATGAATAACTACAACAACATGACAATCCATTTGATAACCATATTTTATGATATCTTACAGAAATTTATTTGATTTCACACGCTCAATACCATGTAATGTCGTTTTCGATCAACGCAAGGATTAAGAGACCTTAAACGAGCGGTAAACACCATTAATGGTGACCATTCAAATGCGGATGTAGAATGCTATTTGCAATTGACGAGAGGCGTCTGTGCATGCGGTCTTCAGCGATAATGATACGCTACATTCCCCGCATCATCTTGGCATAACTTCCAGGTAAACCTAAATATTAAAGACATAAATATATTGAATGAAACAGTTGTTTGCAAGAGAAACTGAATCAGGATGACAAAAGAAGATTCCTTATGACTTTCAGGTTTTGCTCGGTAGAATACTTACCATAACAAACATTGGAGTCTGGTCCCGGGCTCCACATACCCACAAGACCATCTGCTTCATTGTGTGCCTCATCATGCTTGCATTTGAAAAACAATGATGTGTTACAATTTGTAATCTGAAAACAATCCGACTCATCATCTACGTAGGCGTAAATAGATGATATTCATTACTTCACTTTGGTATTCAGCGGGAATGCTGATATACACGGAGTGGAGGCTGGCAACACATTGATGTCTCAAGGCTAAATGGGAGGGAATATGTGCTGGTTCAGCGGCAGATTCTCTGTCATCGCAAACAGATAAACACAGTATATAACAAGCCACCCTTCGATGGCCGTAACAGCCAGAGGTTATAGGTGATAACCGCCTTTGGATCTTGGCATCAGCAAACACCTGTCTGACTTGTGCCAAGAGTCACCTGTTTAACATGTGCCCAGAAACAGCGATTATACTAACATCATTAATCCCCCAGCGTGGGGCAGGAAACCTTATAGAGGACAGTAGGTCACTTTGTATCAAATATGCTCAGTGAATGGGGTGTTCAAGTTTCCATTAATGACCATATTAAGAAAGAAAGAAAAACACTCGTAAGGTTTAATAGGAGGAGGTCAAGATTTTCCCCCATTAGCTTTGATGTAAGTCGTGAGGCTGGGTGGTAGCCAACCCTATTTTAACCCCTCAAATAGCGATAACCCAACCCTCCTCTGAAGATAATGAATAAATCAAATGAATGTTCTTGAAAGAATTTGCGTTCATATTGTTGAAGTCGACTGGTAGTTTTACATCATAGTAAATTTCATTGTCTTTCTTAATGTTCATTGGACCCAGCCTATTTTAACGACCCATTGTCGACAGCAGGTCACCAGGTGGATGACTTTTGCCCTCAGCCACAGCTAACTCAACACATTTATGTGCGGTTTAATTACACAACGTCATCCATATTTTCATGGTTGTTTTTTTACAACAGAGCATACGAACCGCCCAGTCAGCTGGCTGCTCAGGCATGTGATGGAATTCTGTTGGGTTATTTTTCTCTCGAGGACGTGATATATCTCATCTATATTTATAAAGTAGGTTTCCTAGCTTACAGCTATGCCGCGCCTACAATATCGAAGGCAAGCTGATATAACGTACTGCCAGCTAGCTCTAGTATTTCATATAATTCAATCCCTCATTAAAAAAAACCTCGATTGAAACTATATCCTTTTCCAAGCAACCGACTGGTTGATATATACCTAAGTACATCTCAAGTGAGAAGACCTAGTTAAAGAGTAATCACATTGTCATATCGCTACAAAGCTCAGACATTACAGAGTTAAAACGCCCCTCCGGTGTAGCGTTTTAATATTCAGTCTGTATATATTAGAAGCGAGAGAGGAAAGGCGTCATAAGTCTCTATGTCTGAACTTCCAAATGTTTCAGACAGCAGTAATCGGTTATTATCGATTGACTGATCATTCGGCGGCATTCACCTCCAAAGAAAGTCTGAAATCCATTTGTGAAAGTCAGTGCCGGCTGATACAGGGAGTGGGCGCATTAATACGGAGGATTATACAGGAAACCGCTTGCCGCCTACTACAAAAATGTGTATTACTGATACAACCCGTAGACATGAAGTACACCCATGTACATTGGTCCATGTTGACGCAAGATCCCTCTGCTCCGGGAATGACCAGATATGACGTATACCTGCATGATACGGTCACTTCTCGAAGTACTGACTTTTCTTCCATCGCCACTCTTTTTATGCGTCTTATCTTACAGCAGTATGTTTCCATTTTGGAGCCCTGTAAACCCGTTAATTTCTGTAGGTGTATCAGACCGGCCCCGGAAATCATAACGTTCAAGGAGTCTCTATGATGGAATAACTATTGTAGCTGAAGATACAAAACAAATTTGAGTACCAACAGTTTTATTTGGTAATCTCGATGAGAAAGAAAGATGGCACCAACAAACATGTTCAGTTACTTGCTGAACAAACAAGACAAGAAAAAAATGAGAATTATCCACTAACTGACCATTTCCTGTAAGGTAATGTCAGAAGTCACCAATAACCTCATCAACAAAATATCATTATCAAATCTTAACTTACTCCAATAGATGAAACACTCAGCTTTGCATAGGAAACAGAATATCAAGACTGCCACTCCAATATGAAATACATAACATACTTGGTTATTTAATGAAATCATACCATGAAAATATTGTGCTAACAGTGAACTATAAAACACATCATACTGTTTATAAACATGCAGCTAGTAGAAATAATGTGGGTAGTAGTAGAAATAACGTGGGTGTCAAGAGAAGACTGGTGATCTGGTTACTTGCCCTCCAGGTCACATGTCCTCAGAGCTGGAGGAGGGAGAAGAGGAGGTGGCAATGAGGGCATCAATGTGTTGGCAGAGGCTCTCCCAAGACTTGCCCAGGTTTATGTGGTAGAGATCCAACTACGACACAGTAAACATGATTCACCTGACATACACAAATAAAATCAGGATAAAACCAACACCCTAAAGTAGCCACCTGGTACACCATGACAGCCTAAAGTAGCCACCTGGTACACCATGACAGCCTAAAGTAGCCACCTGGTACACCATGGCAGCCTAAAGTAGCCACCTGGTACACCATGACAGCCTAAAGTAGCCACCTGGTACACCATGACAGCCTAAAGTAGCCACCTGGTACACCTTGGCAGCCTAAAGTAGCCACCTGGTACACCATGACAGCCTAAAGTAGCCACCTGGTACACCATGACAGCCTAAAGTAGCCACCTGGTACACCATGACAGCCTAAAGTAGCCACCTGGCTCACCATGACAGCCCAAAGTAGCCACCTGGCACACCATGACAGCCTAAAGTAGCCACCGGGTACACCATGACAGCCTAAAGTAGCCACCTGGTACACCATGACAGCCTAAAGTAGCCACCTGGCACACCATGACAGCCTAAAGTAGCCACCTGTTCAAACTCAAAATTCTGTATCATACGTGTGCACTGACCGATTTGAGCATGTCATTGTAGCTGTCCTGCAGCTGCTGCATCTTGTTGCCATGGGCACGGGATGCATCCATCTCCCGCTCGCGAAGCACTTGCAGCTCTTCCAGTATGACCTGTTTCTCTTGGCTCTCATGGTGATGAGCCTGAAGCAGTGTCTCTCGTTCACTGCATCAACCGCAACCACACACAAAGAGACATGTGCACACTGAGTCCCATACACACACACACACATCCCCATCACAGCCACTTCAACTAAGCGACAGAGCTAACCCTCACAACAGGTTTTATTGGATAAAGAGTCACTAAACAAAATGACATGTGAGGCGGAGAAGAATTGTGTTACTGACGCTTTGAGCTGGGCCCGTGTAGCAGTCATGTCGTCATAACGCATCTTGCTCTGCCTCACCATCTTATCAAGCTTGCCCATCTTGACATTGAGGAGTCTGGTGAGCTGCTGTTCCTTTGTCTCAGCAGCGTGGATAGCTTCATGGCGGGTCTGAGCCTCTTCCTGGATCTCACGAAGCACTCGCTTCTCAGCACTGGACAAACAATCATAACGATGTCCTCATGTTATAGCACAGCATCATCCACTCCAATAACACAATCATAACAGCTTCCTCACATCATACCCCTGCCACTTACACTCCAACCAAACACTTATCAGATTAACTCTGATAGAGTTATGATGAACCAGAACAAATTAGCACCAGGACTACAGACACAAGACAGAAACCCTTAATCCAGGGAGGAACCTACTCCTCCTTCTTAATGAGAGAGTGTATATCGTTGATGAGTTTGAGAGCCATGTCACAGAGCTCGGTGAGTCCCTGAAGCTGTCTCACGTTGCTGCGTAGCTCCACCATACGCTGGAGTCGCACCTCCTTGTCCTTCTGAAGAGACCCCACCTGTCAAAACATACACAGCCCACCTGTCAAAACATACACAGCTCACCTGTCAAAACATACACAGCTCACCTGTCAAAACATACACAGCCCACCTGTCAAAACATACACAGCCCACCTGTCAAAACATACACCGCTCACCTGTCAAAACATACACAGCTCACCTGAAAAAACATACACAGCCCACCTGTCAAACTAACATAAACTTCCCGCCTGTCAAACTAACATACACTTCCCGCCTGTCAAACTAACATACACAGTCCACCTTTGACATGGTGTCTGTAATAAGAGGTAACAAATGAGCAGTAAGAGCTTTAGTTTGGTTAACATCACGAGAACCAGGGGCTTTTTAGATCTGAAAGCGCTTTAGTCGACAACTTTAGGTGTGTCAGTTGACTCAGATTTACCTGGCCACACAGCTACAGACATCACATGATTCAGCCATGTCTCCTTACCTGTCTGACCATGCGTTCCTTTTCAGACTTCATGCGGTCAGGAGACTGAACAATCTGGCTCGCCAGTTTGGCTTTCTCTTGCTGGGCACTGGCCACGTGTTCCTTAACCTGTGCCTGGTACCAAAGAATGCTACCGTAAATACAATGTCAACTCAATCACATGGCGGTCATCAATTATTACCGTAAACAGCCATGAATAACAGCTTGCTGGTGATACCTACGATTTTGACACGGCAGTCGGTATTTGCTGCTTTCTTCTGGTTGAGTGTTCTCTGAACAATAATGCCAGTTTCCTCTAAAGTTTTTAAGGACCCTTGCAAGTCATCAATGTTTTCTTGCATCTGTCACACATTTCAATCAAGCATCAATGAAAATACCTGAAATATGCTGAATAGCAACAAAAAGGCCTTTGGTGCGATCAACTTTGGCTTTGTATATATAGTTGGCATCAATACTGTTGACAGCACTGGCAAAGATTAGACATAGGTTGTGGTTCACAGACTAGCCTAGGTAATGATCCAAAAAGGCTCTAGTGGAGAAATAAATCTAGAATATGACCTAAGAAATCATGCATGAGCTACATGAATGAGAAGCAGGTTTCTGATGATAAACCATTTCCACCAGAATCTTCTCTAACTACAGGTGTCACCTGTTTGAGACAGGCCTCGTTAGTGGCTCGCAGCAGGTGAATCTGGTTGATTTGTTCCTGTATTTGATCATTCTCTTTCTCCAGACGATTCCTTGTTTCCGCCTCCGCCATCTACAACGCATAGCTTCACGATGATACCACCAACATCCCATACCAACACAACTGTCAGGTAATGTGTGATCATAACAGAAGCCAACATGGTCAGTTATTCACAACCCCACAAAGACAAAAATGAATAATTCATCAACAATGGCGCCATACTTATCCTTCAAAGTTGCCAATTTGGTGCTTCATTATCATTATATAGTTTGTGGAAATATTTTGTGTGGTTGAAAAAAAATTCATATTAGCCTTATAGTATTACCAGCACACCTTCAAGTCTAAAGGGAGATTAAATATTGCCTGCACACTGGTACATCACTTGTGAACAATTAACTATTGAGCTTGACTCACATCGTCTTGCTTGATGCGATCAAACACCTGCAAACGCTCCTGTTTGAACATGTAGTAGTTACAATACGCTGAACAAATCCTCATTGTTCTTTTGGGATCTGGACACACACCCAGAAGCAAAACATCAACCCGTAACATCGCTATCCAGAAGACATTATTAAAAAGGTAACAATTTTTTGTTACCCAGAAAATAACAAGCGTTACTTCAGTTAACCCTAATGCTGTAGGTATCTACAGTTGGTAGGATCAAGCCTTGTTATTGAACCAGGTAGGATGTTCTGGATGCTAGCACACCTGGATTACAGAAGATAATCACCTGGTCTGATGATGTCACTCATCCCAAACGATTCAAACCCCATCGAGGGCAACAGGTGTCTCCTGGAACATAACCACAAACACTGGTCAACTGTTCCTACCACAACAGATATGATTTATATCTTAGACAGTTAAGGACCTGCAAAAAGCAGATGAGACCTATTGTTATGTTATACTTTGGTCACTTTCTACATTAAGTTGAAATCAGGACCATGATGAATGATTGCAATAACTGGATAGCTTCACTAAAATGCAAGTGCCTACTTGGCACAAACCCTATGCTCAGACAGGAATGTGAAACCCATGCTATTGTGAGAAAGGTCCACAGCAATACCATTAAGAAAAAAAGGTGGGATTCATCCACTTCCACCAGTCACTTAACACGATTGTCAGGGTCAAGAGTATCCAGTCGGGTTGACCAACATTGGGACCAATAGTAGCTACGAACATGCCACAGAACCGGCTCAGAACCGACTTACATGACAGCCAGGAGGTTCCAGAGGAAGGCGGAATCTGTATGGAGCTCTGGGTATTCAATCGGGGAGTTGGTAAGCTGCATCTGGATAAGAGGCAGAGGGTATCGTGTTGGGAGGAGTTTGGTGTCAAGAAAAGACAAAAACATTTAGTGTTGTGAAAGATTGACTAATAGTTCTCATGGGTACAGTGTACTGTATCAACAAGCCTATACATATCTTATAGTAATTACTGCATTTTTAGTAAAATATATCTTTAAATTGCCTATTTTTACATCTGATCTTGTCCCAAGGATAAAACTCTTAGCCCTGGTTGTATTTATCTTCAATAAGCTGATTCTAAATACATCCTTCATATGGAAAGTAGCACCTGCAAGAGGTGCTTGATAAATTTTGAAATTCTAATTACGCGTTTTAGGTTTTCCGAGTTGAAGCCGGCCACCTCCGACATGAACACAGAATAAATCATCAGCCATCTGTCTTTCTGAATACACAAACGTCGACAAGTGAGGGTCAAAAGAACTGTACATTAGGAGATGATATATGTACCAGAGATCTTCATCTAGTGACTTACAGTTGGCTGCTTAAAATCTTGTTCAGTGATATTCAACTCGGGGAAATCAGTTTGGAATGATGTCACAAGTTCTGTGACTGTGCGAGTGGGGAATTCATATGCCATGTTACATCAGCTGGGGAGAAATAAATTTAGTTGTCATTTGAAACATAATAAATTTACAAAGCAACAAATTAATACAATATGAAACAAATCTAAAACATTGTAATTGAAATCCCTTTGGTAGGGATTTGAATAATGACACAGGAGAAGCCTCTCCTTCTATTGGAATCTGGCTCAGAACACCACAGGTAAAAACTAGGCAAAAAAACGCAAACAGTAAAGAATGCAACTAGTGAATCAAACGCCAGTTTCATAAACCTTTAGACGAATATTCGCAAATAGCCAGTCAGCATATCTACTAGCACAGAGCTTATGTGCGCTCGCAACGCACAACATTAAATAAAAAATAAATCATAATTAGTAGCTTACGCACAAAGTGTGAATTGTTGTCAAATGTTCTTCCCGTAGGATATGTATTACATGCCAGGTTCCCAATGTTAAGGTTTTAATTGCACATTTTATAGAAGCCCGGCATTGAAGAATCAGAACATGGTCATATATAAGCATCGGCCTAGGAATCAATTTGCAAATTTGAAGTTAAAAACCGAAAGCAGCAAAATCACTGGCAACCATGAACAAATTAGCTATCAAAAATTCTGTGGATGCTGAATTTTGTTAGGAAGTGTGGTTATGGAGAATTGTGCCTACCACTCCCTCTCCACTGATCACATATTGAATTACATGGAGTATGTGATCACTTCTCAAAAACTCAACTGTCTGATTTCCCTATGATATTTTTTTTTTATGAATATAACTATACATACAATCAAAAGTTTTCAGTCTTGTCCTACTTTCTGTCGATTTTAATATTATTCAATGTTGTAATCATAGAGAAAACCACCTATGAATCCCATAACTGTTCCGGGGTTTGACATGAGTTTAGCGGCAGACTAACCCCCTCACATCATCATCCCCTACACCAAAATCCGGTCATTATTGGTGGGGATTCTGACACAAACAAGCAGTCATACAATCATTGTAAAGCCTTGTCATGTTCTGAATAGGAATTCTTTAAAACTGGGGATGGTCTGGTAGAGATCTACAGAACATTCGCAGCTTGTAACTGTTAAAGTTGGTGGTAGGGCTGGTCTCGTAACAAACATAGAACATTATCGAATCAACCATGGTTCCTATGATTGATGGTTGAAAAGATAGAGGTAGATAGTCTGTTTTTCGGCCACTTCTGCCAGAACAGTGGTCCAAATAAACTAGCCCTATAAGTACAGGAGCTGCTGCTGCACTAAATAAGGTAATAAAACCTGAGGTTGTTCTAACATAAACAGAATAAGTGAACAATGATGTTGCCAAGTGCTCAAAGAAGTTTAAACCAGTCCAGTCTTATTCTAGAATAGTTAGGCGAAGTAAATAGCAAAATAGATTGAAAAAAAACTTATTTTCAGATTGATCTAAGACTAATCTACACTAGGCTAAGAAACTTCGCCTCTGACAGCATTTGCGCGGTTTACTATTTTCGATCTCTCCTATCCGCGCTAAGGTGGCATCAGGTCATCAAGACACCAGGGGCGAGTACCTTGCCTAAATCTACACATGAACTAGCCATAATAATCTGGCCTCGAACTTACGTTCTTAGAACATAAGGCCAGATGCTTATGGCTACACATGAACCAATAATATTCGATCATATTTAAGTTACGGATTACAGCAGAGCAAAGTGGTTCTAAGTGAAACAACCAATTTAAGATAATCGTCAATAAAACCACAAAAAGGTAATAATTACATCCGTAATTTTAAATCTAGCTTGAATAGTGTCTCTATTATACAATTCAAAGTACGATGAAGGAAACTAGCGGTGCAGAATAACTGTCGGTAAGCAACTGGAAAACACTGCTCAAAATACGCGCGCAGGAAATCTATTCGGCGCATGCGCAGTCAAAACCAACACTCTCCGCCAGTGGAGTGGGGTTCTTTCACTAAACTCTGCATAAATATTGATTCAATCTGAGGTGAGATGGCGCGGAAGCTTGACTTTATCCTCGTTTTGAGCGCGCACACACACACACACACACACACACACACACACACACACACACACACACACACACACACACACACACACACACACATACACACACATACATACATACATACACACACACACAAACACACACACAAACCCCCACCACACATACATAGACACACACACAGTTTGCGTTTAAATCTTGGTTGTACTTGACGTAGTATGATAAATGGCATTTTTGTGTGGGTGTGGGTGTAAGAAAGAGAGAGAGAGAGAGAGAGAGAGAGAGAGAGAGAGAGAGAGAGAGAGAGAGAGAGAGAGAGAGAGAGAGAGAGAGAGAGAGAGAGAGAGAGAGAGAGAGAGAGAGAGAGAGAGAGAGAGAGAGAGAGAGAGAGAGCATAGCGTGTGTGCGTGCGTGCGTATGAATGTGCGTTTCTGTGTATGCATCTGTGTGCTCGAAAAAACGAGATCGAAAAAACGAGATCAACCGTGACATGCAACTATTATATAACTTAATGATTTCCATAATTTACTTGGTAATCAACAGGTGTACTAAGTGGCGAACCGACAATAAATCAGGCTTCATGTAAATCGCCCCATTCATTCACGTACGCATGCGCACGTTTGTTTATCTGCTCGCGCGAGGGTATGATTAACAGAATACACAATATCTTAATGAACAATATTTAGGTTGCAGGGGTTTGAGTAACAATTGTCATCATTATCCGTCATAAGCCATAAATGGACTGGGCATTCATGATGTCCATTTTTTTCCAGTCGACCCTCGAGGGAAATATAAGGTCGACATGTTTGATTACATTAGCATGAAATACAGAGAGAGACATTCACAGAACCACATGATGATGATTATGATGAATAATGTGGTGCTTGAATATTGCCCTTAAGGTACTTTTTCATTCAACGAATAGAAATAAAGCGGATGATTTGACCACAACTACATCCTTCGACAATGATATAAGGAGACTGATACGGATCTAAAAATGAGAATGACCATATATACAAGCCACCAAGCTTTGTCAGAGTAAAATTGATTATTTGTGTTTCCTTTTCATGCAAAATATTGCCTGATGACGAATCAATAGGTATTTGATAAAAGTTCTACAATAAGATTATTAGCTCTAAGTTATGGGTTTTACAAATACCATTCACAGATGAACGGGACAAGGACCGGATAAAGCTACAACACTTTACAGTCCAGTGAAGCAATGTAAAGGCTACATGCTAATCATATATCTAACCGATTGTGCATGTATTATATGGATAAAACAATAATCAAACGCGGCTGTTGCATGAATCATTTCATTTATGACGATTACAAAAAATCGATTCGGTCAGACAATAGATACAATGTCATATAAATACCAAGTATATAGAACAGCTCTGATCCTGCATTGACATGCAGTTGTTCACTGGTTCGCGATCACCACAACACCTCTAGTTAAGGTCATGACATAACATTATGAAAGAGATATTTATAGGGATCTGAAAATACAAAAGACCAGATTTACAACCCATGTAGTCTTGCCGGAGTCAATAGGTTTAATTGTTCCCTTTTTTATGTAAAATATTGACGGGAAGAAACTATAGGTCTTTGATAACTCTTGAACAATGCGAGGATTGGCTCAATGTTATGGGTGATACATATACGATTGACAGATAAACGGGGCGCTCTATCGAGGGAAAGGCTGCTAACTTATCTTATAAAAATAACCGATTGTGCATAAAATATTAATCGAACACGGTGTTTGGTATTAATTTTGTATAATAAATGACAATTACCAAATCGATTCGGTCAAATACCTGACAATTGATAAGATATCCTGTTTATTGTACAGCTCTGATCCTGCACTGACATGCTGTTGTTCACTGGTACGTGATCTGACAGTACATTAATTTATCACACACGGTGCATGGCATCCTTGTAGTGGACAGCAACGGTCGAGGCGGATAACATGGCGCCGTCATTAACGTACAGCTCTGTCACGCTCTCTACCTCACCATCTTTCATCTTCAACTTGAGTACCTAGTGTGGTAGAATTAACGCAGAATATAATGGTTACCAAAAGTTACACAATAAGACAACAATACATTCAACGGAAAGACATGTGATATAATGGTGCGATATACCTGTGAGGGGGAGTAGTGATTGGCTGGGTCCTCAAAGGCGGATATCGTCTTGTAAGCTACGGGATGGCAGCCCGTCCAGATGTCATCTTTCGTTACATCCACGTTCAGGTTGTCTGTTATGGTGTGAACCTGGTAGCTCTGTCAAGCATTTACACCCCGTTAGATATTCCGCGCTTACTCATAAACCAACCCTACATTGGTCTCTTACGGTACGGGGAATCATGAATTAAATAAATACTCGCCTTCTTGAGCGAAATCGAATTATTTGGATGCCGGTTGTACACTCTGACTTCTGTCTCACCAATGTGAATCAAGTACACAAATCTAGAAGAAGTAGATTAAAAGGGGAAAATCAACTCATGGTGCGTTATAATGTGTCGTTATGTTTGGAATCAGAAATATAGATAGGTAAATTCACCAGATAAACTCGGTGTGACTTACTTGCGGTCGGATGACACGTTAATCCCATTGGGCCTAAGCAGATGGTCGTCTACGATAGAGGTTGACTCGCCGTCGTAGAACCCTATACTCCCCCAATACAAACGTGCATAAGTCTCGATTTTATGCGGAACGTGGAGGTAGTTGGTGTAGACTTATCGTCGAAGCGGAAATAATCGACGCGTTCCTGGCTCGGGGCATGGTTTACGACGTAAACAAAGACAACTCCTGTACGTCAAACATCACGTTGAACACCGATAGTCGCAAGGATTATAGCGTGATTCTTGTAACATGCAACTACACGATGCTTACATGGTAATTTTGCAAAGGATTTACAAAATAATCGAGGTTAACTGTCGAAATCGCTCAGTATGGGCAAATCGGAGCATCGCTGTTAGAGATATGGATATTATTATTATACTACCCAGATTACCAATAATTGAAAAGGTGGATCATTGTCGATCAATTTTCATCCAGAAATCAAACGGACAGAACGGCTTACCACAGCGGGCTGACGGACACGATCAGATTCAGTGTTCTCAAGATTGTAAAATATGTACAAAAACATATAAAAGCTGACAACTCACATGGTTTGATACACCCGCTGGGCTACTATAGCAAGGACGAAGAGAAACAACAATTTCACGAGTGAAGGCATCTTGACGCGATCTCGAACAGAAACATATGGACACAATGCCGATGCAAAAACGATATGTATGTGCAAACGAATCTCATATATCTGACTCAAGTCGTCCCTGAGTTACAAATAAGGATTCTAAAGTGAATAAAACTTTACATTTTCGGTGCTAAACATTGCCTGCCATAAACTCGCTTTCACAAACTAGCCCTACAAGACGTCTGAGTAGACGTCTTACTTTCTCTTAAAACGACACAAGGTAAAAATTTTGAGATCGATTCAGACAACTACCAAACACCAAACATACCCAAGTGATGGAGTTTTAGAATGCATTGATGTTCACGAACAATTTTATCCCTTTTCGGTGGGGGATTTCATCCATGGTAATTAGTTATAGTTCGATTAATTTGGGAAGCGGTGAAAAGTCCAAAACACAGCAACATGTTTGTTTTCAAGTTCAAGACCACGTGCATCGCGCATGCTCAGAATGACGTGACCCATCGACGACTAATGCTAAGGCAATGCGGATGAGGCGGCGGGATATCGCGGGAAATCACGCGACCCAATATTTCCAAAATGGCGGTCATCGTATCGCGATTTTTCGGAAATGATATATAGATGGCATTTCTTGAAGATTAGCGTCGAGTGGGGTTAAGTTTTTTGGAGCGTTAGGACTTTTTTTGTACAGGCTCTTGATATATGTTATTTTCTAGATGCGTTAAGTAGCACATTAGCCAAACGCGTTTTCTTGGACGCGCCGAAAATGTTGAAGCAGAACGGTATATATTCATATTACCGTTCGACCGGAGCTAATTCACAAACAATCATTGGTACAGCTGCACCAGCAACATAAAACTTGGAATTTTTGTTCACACAAACTGACATAAAAATCTATCCAATGCTACACCGTAAGCAGCCAGATTCACCGAGAGTCCTCGTTTTGCCTGGGTCCCAGATTCTACCGAGCGCCAGTTACTGACCCCATCGCTGATAATGGTCCAAACTGGCTCCTTGACCCCCTTTCGCTGTAGCATTCTAGTCATGTCTGGGAGGCAATATATCGTTGACCACTGAGGGGATGTATATCAAACCTACGTGTTTTTAAGGGAATCTCTGGGGCCATAACATTATGATGATTCGCCAGCTACAAACAACTTTAAGCATAAAATGCAAGGAGTCAAAAGTCCTTATCTTGTATAGCATTGCTGCTATACTGCTTAAACTTCACTAATCTCGTAGATATTTATCATGTTTGCCTGTTACGCATTCTGATCGCTGCAGGGAGCATCTGTACAATGCAGTGGAACCAGTGAGACACAGACAAGAATGTTCCCCTTGGCGATAAAATTTCGTGCGTTCACCAGTGTAGACATGAGCATGGGGTAATAATGGAGGTCCCATACCAGGCCATGATATGGAGCATAACACTCCGTTACGTGAGCATTCCTCGACCGTTCTTAGGTTTTTGCCCTGTTCGTGTTTAATGCCTCAAGGATAGAATTGCGCAAGGCGTAGATATTAGATTCGGAGGCGAGAGGTAAGGAGTTGCGGACATGCGCCAAGTACTTGTCATCCTTGTCTACGTTTCTCTAACAAAGGAGTTATAAGTAGCCCAACAGACCAACAGTCGATCGGGTACTCGGGTAAGACAGACAAGTGTCGGGTACTTGGTTCATAAGAGCTAGTTGTAAGGGGTTACTTCGTGCTTTGCTCAAGCCAAAAAGACTTCATGAACATGTGTCGCTATTGTAGCTGAGGAGCAACACTTAGATCGCAACGACCCCCTGTCGTACGATTATACCACCGACCTGCCAGGGTTACTATACGATAAAGTTTAGAATGACATAACCGGGGGTCACCTAAAGAGCTCCGGCCCAGATAGTGTCAAGGGATGCCCATGCCGCGACCAGGATGGGGCTACGTCGTGTACAGCGGAGGGCGAATGAAGAAAATACCGTCGTGGAAAATGTAGGCCGCGGTGGGCTTGGATATTTGTTGTATCACTTGTGAACCAGTTTCAACGGCCGCAACCATATGTCACCGCCAAATCGAGAAAGTCGAACGGCCTATGATATTTTATTATACTAACTTATGCATTGTGCCCCCTGTTATGGTTCAATAAAACATGTGGGGTTCATATAGCACGCACGGTTCAGTAAGTTTAGGTGTCGGTGCAGAATCAAGGACCCAGACAAAACGAGGACTCTCGGTGATTCTGGCTGCTTACGGGTGAAAGTAGGTTGTTTACGTGTAAAATCGAAAACGAAGATTATGTAGAAATTAGCTTGCTTGTTTGTGAATAACAAACAATTTACATTACGGTATAAAAACCGCTAGGGAATGTCTGTTTGGATGCAATGTGCTTAGATTTATTTACTTGGTTCAAAAGATCTATTAAGCACCAAAAATGTAACGTGTTATATAATTACTTTAGAATCCTTACTTGTAACTCAGGGACGACTTGAGTCAGATATATGTGAATCGTTTGCACATACATATCGTTTTTGCATCGGCATCGTGTCTATATGTTTCTGTTCGAGATCGCGTCAAGATGCCTTCACTCGTGAAATTGTTGTTTCTCGTCGTCCTTGCTATAGTCGCCCAGCGGGTGTATCAAACCATGTGAGTGGTCAGCTTTTATATGTTTTTGTACATATTTTACGATCTTGAGAACACTGAATCTGTTAGTGTCCGCCAGCCCGCTGGGGCAGATGATCTGTGTGAATGTATGTCATCAATATAATACTTAACTCTCTACCCGCGCGCTTTCAGCTCCTTCATGAAGTTGGGTCACGTTGTGTATAATCACACCCCAGGTCCATGTAAACTGGTCGATGGCATCGGTGAGTTCAACCCAGCTTTATCTCACTCCACTCTTATCAATTGTCATAGATAAATTATATAATGATGTTTAGTTTATATCACGCTAAGCAAATGTTAGTAATTTAGATCGTACCTTGGCAATCCACCATGATTCACGTTGATTAATTAGACCAGTTATAATTATTATTAGTCCCATTGTTGTACACAGATCATGGCTCTGAAGATATCCAGGTTCTTCCGAACGGATTGGCCTTTTTCTCGTCTGTGAGGGGTTCTGCTTAGACATTTACATCCAGGGCCGAATTAACCGTGGGGCAAGTTGGGCAAGGGCCCAGCCAACCCTAACCCCCCCCCCCCCCACACACACACACACACACACACACACACACGCACAAGGACACGATCAGATTCAGTGTTCTAGAGATTGTAAAATATGTACAAAAACATATAAAAGCTGACAACTCACATGGTTAGATACACCCGCTGGACGAGTGAAGGCATCTTGACCTCTGATAGAAAATGCACCCACAATGTAGTTTTCCCAAGTGCCCCCCACCTGGTTAATCTGGCACTGTTAACGTGTCTCAAGTCGTGTACCTAAAATCTTGAATTCTGCCTGCACAGATAACCTGATAATGATAACAATTGAAATTCAATAAGATATTAATTGTTGTCATGTTGTTACCAGGGTTTAAGGTTCATGAATCCTACAGGTGAATTCTTCGAAAATTCTAAAGGAAGGATATACCTTTTTGATTTCAATAACCCAGGTAAGTTTCCCACAAACGACTTTTGTGTTGGGGTGGGGTGGGGAGGGGTGTACGTAACTGTTAATTGTCTGCTTATACTTCATGGATCGAAGGGCAAAACAGCGAATACAATGGTACAAATACTGTTGCAGAAAAAAATCGCCAGAGTTGCTACATATACCCGGGAAGGATTTCCACGAAGATATATTCAATCCTCATGGCATTAGTGTCTGGACTGATCCCGATGGTAAGCCGTGCTGTCCGTTTTGATTTTTTGATGAAAGTTGATCGACAATGATCCACCTTTTCAATTATTGGTAATCTGGGTAGTATAGTTATATCCATATCTCTAACAGCTATGCTCCGATTTGCCTATACTGAGCGATTCGACAGTTACCCTTGATTATTTTGTAAATCCTTTGCAAAATTACCATGTAAGCATCGTGTAGTTGCATGTTACAAGAATCACGCTATAATCCTTGCGACTATCGGTGTTCAACGTGATGTTTGACGTACAGGAGTTGTCTTTGTTTACGTCGTAAACCATGCCCCGAGCCAGGAACGCATCGATTATTTCCGCTTCGATGACAAGTCGCGGACTCTGGTCCATGAAGGCTCGGTTGTTGCTGACAGCAACTTTGGGCTGTAAGCCGCCTTCGACTGCACATCATATAAACCCCCCAAAAAATGTTGTTATTTCGATGGATGCTCTATGACATATCTCAGGTGTCTCACATTTGACCTTCCAGGTTAAACGATCTGGTCGTGATCGGACACAGAGACAGTCTACTACACCAACTACCTTCACGTTCCACATAAAATCGAGACATTTGCACGTTTGTATTGGGGGAGTATAGGGTTCTACGACGGCGAGTCAACTTCTATTGTAGATGACCATCTGCTTATGCCCAATGGGATTAACGTGTCACCCGACCACAAGTAAGGCACACCGAGTTTATCTGGTGAATTTACCTATCTATATTTCTGAACCCAAACATATAACGACACACCATGAGTTGGTTTTCCCCTTTTAATCTACTTCTTCTAGATTTGTGTGTACTTGAGTCACATTGGCGAGACAGAAGTCAGAGTGTACAACCGGCATCCAAATAATTCGATTTCACTCAAGAAGGCGAGTATTTATTTAATTCATGATTCCCCGTACCCTAAGAGACCAATGTAGGGTTGGTTTATGAGTTAGCTTGGAATATCTAACGGGGTGTAAATGCTTGACAGAGCTACCAGGTTCACACCATAACAGACAACCTGGACGTTGATGAAACGACAGGTGACATCTGGACGGGCTGCCATCCCGTACCTTACAAGACGATATCCGCCTTGGAGGACCCAGCCAATCACTACTCCCCCTCACAGGTATATCGCACCATTATATCACATGTCTTTCGGTTGAATGTATTGTTGTCTTATTGTGTAACTCTTGGTAACCATTATATTCTGCGTTAATTCTACCACACTAGGTACTCAAGTTGAAGATGAAGGATGGTGAGGTAGAGAGCGTGACAGAGCTGTACGTTGATGACGGCGCCATGTTATCCGCCTCGACCGTTGCTGTCCACTACAAGGATGCCATGCTTATAGGCACCGTGTGTGATAAATTAATGTACTGTCAGATCACGTACCAGTGAACAACAGCATGTCAGTGCAGGATCAGAGCTGTACAATAAACAGGATATCTTATCAATTGTCAGGTATTTGACCGAATCGATTTGGTAATTGTCATTTATAATACAAAATTAATACCAAACACCGTGTTCGATTAATATTTTATGCACAATCGGTTATTTATATAAGATAAGTTAGCTGCCTTTCCCTCAGTCCACTGGTCAGTAGAGCGCCCCGTTATCTGTCAATCGTATATGTATCACCCATAACATTGAGCCAATCCTCGCATTGTTCAAGAGTTATCAAAGTTATTAAACCTATTGACTCTTGCAAGACTTCATGGGTTATAAATCTGGTCTTTTGTATTTTCAGATCCGTATGAATATCTCTTTTGGTGCTAAACATTGCCTGCCATAAACTCGCATTCACAAACATGCATTGGGACAGCTGCACCAACAACATACAACTTGGATTTTTTGTTCACTCAAACTCACATAAAAAATGATATCTTCATAAGCTTTCCATCATATGTTACACGTCAACAACTACTTTCGACCGTAAGCAGCCAGATTCACCGTGAGTCCTCGTTTTGCCTGGATCCCAGTTACTGAACCGTGTGCGTCGATGATACATGTAGCGTGAACCCTGACAGATTGCTGGCGAATTGCAGTGCCCTGTGTTTGCCTTCAATCTCTATAAACTAATTCGCCACCAAACTTAACCTTAAACAAGTGAACGACCGGGAGTTGTTCAACTGAGTGAAAGAACCATGACATTTATTGTAAAAACCAGTATTATTAACTACTAATACTGCACAAGTCAATAACGATCGAATCCAACAAATTCGCGACACCAGCGACCAAGTTAACGACGCCCTCTAGATTTGGGCGCCGAAACAGAACACTAACAATGCAACCAAATAGGGCAAGAATGCAAATATTCAAAGCAGCGACACCCCGACACCAGCGATCAAGCTAACGACGCCCTCTAGATTTGGGCGCCAACACCCGAAGACTAAACAATTGCAAATTCACAGGGCCAAACCGCTACTATTACGAGCAACGACCCGCACAAATTCAGTAGCACAAATGGTACTTACCACAAACAATGTTATCCCGACTAATCAGAATAACTAACGCTTGGATCGTCCCACTTTCTCGGATCTGTTGGTGAGGTTTGTCCGACTTGCTCGGAGACCGACTAATCGGAACTTATTTAACGGGCTCATGCCCCAGGTTAAATACAGTTATGGTGAGTCACGTGACCACACCATAACAAAAGACAAATATTCAAGTTATTACATTCAAAACAATAGAATAAGTTGGCAAAACACATTAAAAAGCGAAATACATAAAGAAACCCACCAATGAACCTTTGCCAATAAAAATACATAAATCATAAAAATGCAGGTACAGCCGCACAAACGCTAATCCCGAGGCTTGATGAAAACCATGTGCGTCACATACACATGCCGCGACTAGGATGGGGCTACGTCGTGTACAGCGGAGATGGAGAAAAAATACCATCGTGGAAAATGTGGACCACGGTGGACTTGGATGTTTGTTGTATCAGTTGTGAACCAGTTTTAACGGCCGCAACCATATGTCGACACAAAATCGAGAAAGTCGAACGGCCTATGATATTTTAATATACAGACTAATGCATTGTGACCCCTGTTATGGATCATTTAAACATCGAGGGTTCATATAGCACGCACGGTTCAGTAATTTTAGGAGTCGGTGTAGAATCAAGGATCCAGACAAAACGAGGACTCTCGGTGACTCTGGCTGCTTACGGGTTAAAGTAGGTTGTTTACGTGTAAAATCGATAACGAAGCTTATGTAGTAATCAGCTTGCTTGTTTGTTTATGCCAATATACATTCTGGTATAATTACCTCTAGGTGAATGTCGGTTAGGATGTAATGTGCTTAGATTTATTTACTAGCCTAACGGACCAACAGTCGATCGAGTACTCTTTGTTCAAGCGCCACTTGGTTCAAAAGATCTATTTAGCACCAAAAAATGTAACTCTGGGACGACTTGAGTCAGATATAGGTGTAGCCGTGCACGACGTATTGTTGACGTCGTGCGATGGTCGTAACCGTACACGATAATTACACTAATGAACATATGTAGAGGTATATTTTTTTCACATATATGAATGCTTATTTGAGTTAGTTTATTTGTGAGATTTCGTCAAAGGCGATTTAATCCGGCCAGACAAATTTTGAAAAGTTCGTGTTTATTTTGAATGACAAGATCGGTTGCTGCGCGCACACGCAGACAAGATTCTTCGCAAGCGAACTTTTGCTTTCTGAATTTTATAATTTGAGTATATGTGTCATTTTGTTAATGATTATCTTTTGGCAATACCTACCTTAGAGAGGGGAAATGTATTCAACGATATCGCATTGACAATTGAAAAAAGATAACACTTATGGATTCTCGCAAACTGGAGGGGGCACCTTGTCCTGAATAGGGGTGTGTCCTGGGATCTCGAACACCCATACCCGTCCTACAAGGTGAAAATGGCAGAAGCATATCCCGTTCAACAATTACGAGGCCCAACAAAACCCGTCGTGCAATCCGAGAGGCCTAAAAAAACATACCCGGCACATGTATACTACCTATATTTACGTAAGTGTCCCCCACCCTGTAAACAATTCAAGTTACCCCCCCCCCATTCAAGTTACCCCCCGGTAACTTGAAATCGATTTCAGATTACCCCTGGGAGTAGTCTGAAATCGATTTCAGATTACCCCCCAATTCAGATTACCCCCATCCCTAAAACCATCTCTGCTAATGCTATCAATAAAATACCCCCGAAATAAAAGTCTTATTTCTTTTGAAAAACAAATGCAGTTTATTTAGCTCACAACCACATTGTACAACATCTTTCAATTTAAAATAAATAATCTAATTAATATCGCAGGCTCAAAATGCTGAGACAAATTTGAAATCATGATTGCTTCATGAGCATGAATGTCTTTTTGTCTTTTCCATTGCTCTTCAGCGGATCGTATGAGAGCCATTTGTTGTCACGTCCACATTTGGTGAACACATAAATCCGAGTGTTCAACATTGCAAAAATCTCTACCACTGTGCCCCAGGACCCTAATTCACCCATCTTTGTTGCCGTGCTGTGATCTTTCACACTAGGACACGTCCCCTGGAACAAATTTGGGTTGTCAAGAATATACGAAATAACTATTGTTCTCAGAAGTCCGTGGCTGTTTTGTGTTCCTGTCAGCACCTGACTGAAGCTTCTGAAGAGGCAGTTTCCATAAGCCTTGATCCTGGCGGTTCTTAGTTGCTGGTCGATAGGGATATTCTGTCTCCCAATGCCGTGAACCACTTTTGTTGCACGTTCGCAATCTAACTGTAGTAGTTTGCATTGGTTCCTTTGCCATTCCTCGCACACAGGAATCACGGTTATGCAGTCAGGTGACACGGCGTTCGAAAAACACACATCAGGGTTCGGTGCGCTGAGACCAAGTCTGAGGCGTTTTGATGGACGATCCTGGGTGCTTTGCTCGTGCGTTGATGCAGACTGCTCAATGTACCTGGTGAGGTTGATGGAATTTACTTTCTTCCTTCTGGACTGACTGTGCTGCCTTTATGTTTGCAGACACCTTTGATAGCATACGCTCCCTTATTGCTAACATTACGTCGATTGTGTTTGCCAATTCATTCTCAACATTATCCTGTCTTCGGGAATCTTGGCTGATTTCAATTGGCAGTACAGCTTGTCTGCTGTACATGACTTGAAATGGTGTCATCTTTGTTGAGGAGTGTTTAGACGTTCTATATGCAAAAAGCACTGCTGGAAGGCAATCCATTTAGACCGGTCCTCAAGAGACTTTATCAGAGAATCTATGATGGTCCTATTCTGACGCTCAACAAGACCATTAGATTGTGGATGATACGCACTTGTGACATGCTGCTCTGTTCCGGTTAATCGATGGAGCTCTGAAGACACCTTGTTCACAAATTCTCTCCCTTGATCATTTATCTGGATTTTTACACAACCATGTCGACAAATTATGTCTTCAAAAAGAAACTTAGCAACACTTTCTGCTGTGTGGTCTTTTAGAGCTCGAGCCTCTGGCCATTTGGAAAAATAATCCATTGCAACCACAATGCAACGATATCCATCTTCTGTAGTGGGCAAATTGGTGATGTCGACCCCAATCTGAACCATAACTTCATTTGGAACAGGCACGGGATGCAGCTCCCCAACATTCACCTTCCTGACTGAATTCACCTTTTGGTTGATGGAATTTACTTTCCTCTTTAGCACATTTTTTTCGTTGGACACCCGGTATGTGTTCTTCCCACAAACTTCTGACACAGTATACGGACCTGTGCGACGTTCACAGAATCGCCCACCCTTTCGGTCTTCCCTCACCAAATTCTTCACCAGAACCTTGTCGCCAACTTTAAATTCCTGTTGTTGATGTCTCTTGTTGTACCGGTCCTTCTGGACTGACTGTGCTGCCTTTATGTTTGCAGACACCTTTGATAGCATACGCTCCCTTATTGCTAACATTACGTCGATTGTGTTTGCCAATTCATTCTCAACATTATCCTGTCTTCGGGAATCTTGGCTGATTTCAATTGGCAGTACAGCTTGTCTGCTGTACATGACTTGAAATGGTGTCATCTTTGTTGAGGAGTGTTTAGACGTTCTATATGCAAAAAGCACTGCTGGAAGGCAATCCATTTAGACCGGTCCTCAAGAGACTTTATCAGAGAATCTATGATGGTCCTATTCTGACGCTCAACAAGACCATTAGATTGTGGATGATACGCACTTGTGACATGCTGCTCTGTTCCGGTTAATCGATGGAGCTCTGAAGACACCTTGTTCACAAATTCTCTCCCTTGATCATTTATCTGGATTTTTTTGCAACCATGTCGACAAATTATGTCTTCAAAAAGAAACTTAGCAACACTTTCTGCTGTGTGGTCTTTTAGAGCTCGAGCCTCTGGCCATTTGGAAAAATAATCCATTGCAACCACAATGCAATGATATCCATCTTCTGTAGTGGGCAAATTGGTGATGTCGACCCCAATCTGAACCATAACTTCATTTGGAACAGGCACGGGATGCAGCTCCCCAACATTCACCTTCCTGACTGAATTCACCTTTTGGCAGCGATCACATGACATGATATAATCTCTGATGTCGCTGCCTACATTCTTCCAGTACCACCTCTCTAGAATTTTTGACCTTGTCTTGTCAATGCCAAGGTGACTGCCCAGGCTGTGTGCAGTATAACTCTCTCCTGTTCCCATATGAACCCTTTTCATGATACTTTGTTGCTCGTTATGGTCACGAATGACTAACAGTTCTTTGTACTCATTAGTTGCCCTCTCTGCTTTGTGACGGTAGTAAAGCTTTCCAGCACGCGCAAAGTACTGCTTGGATAGTCTTCTTAAGTTGGCTTTTTCATTCTTGGATAACCCAGAGGGATACTTGCTATTGACGACATATTCAAAGATTGATTCTATGTTATCTCGAGACTGTTTAACTTCACTCATTGTGACTGATGATGATCATGATACATGGAAATCGTGATATATATCCCGATGTTAACGTCATGCACGCGCTGACAGCGTTTGGCTCGGAAGCCATTTCGTCGACTCTCCGTTGATGATGAGATACAAAATAGCCAACAAAAATAGTTTAACTCTAAACTTAACAAATACTGCAGTTAAATAATTGGATCGCAAATACGCCATTCCCCAATATCGTCCCAATCACATAAATGTTGTACTACAACTTCACGTGAAATTTTCATAAATTTTTACCAAATCTGCTGAATTTTATCATTCGTCCATATTCTTTGTTTGATTAAATGTACTCTTTATGACATTATATTAAGTATGTCAATTGATTACTGGCAACATGTAAATGAATGTGAATCATTAAAGTATCACATGGGGGGTAATCTGAAGTTGATTTCATCCTACCCCCCCGGTAATCTGGAATTGACGGGGGTAATATGAAATCGTCATTCAAGTTACCCCCGGGGGTAACCTGAAATCGCATTCAGATTACCCCCCGGTAATCTGAATGCGATTTCAGGTTACCGGGGGGTAATGTGAATGGAGGGTAATTTGAAATCGGTACACCGGGACATGCAGCCACATGGCGAATGAAACTGAATGTGCGTAATGTGACGTCATATTTCCCAAAATGGGGGTTGCCGTTAACGAAAGTTGTTATTCTAAATGTTTATGTGACAATTGCTAAATAATCACGAGACAGTGGATAACCAAAATAGTGTCGTTCAAAGGATATTCAACTCAATTCTCGACATATATAGATATGCAAGTACACAACATTGTTGAGAAGCTTCATGCATTCGAAATAAAACGCTCATCGCACGATGCACATAGCCTGGCGCACGACGGTATATATTTATATTACCGTCGTGCGCGGCTAATATATGTTATTCGTTTGCACATACATATCGTTTTTGCATCGGCATCGTGTCTATATGTTTCTGTTCGAGATCGCGTCAAGATGCCTTCACTCGTGAAATTGTTGTTCCTCGTCGTCCTTGCTATAGTCGCCCAGCGGGTGTATCAAACCATGTGAGTGGTCAGCTTTTATATGTTTTTGTACATATTTTACGATCTTGAGAACACTGAATCTGTTCGTGTCCGCCAGCCCGCTGGGGTAGTTGATCTGTGTGAATGTATGTCATCAATATAATACTTAACTCTCTACCCGCGCGCTTTCAGCTCCTTCATGAAGTTGGGTCACGTTGTGTATAATCACACCCCAGGTCCATGTAAACTGGTCGATGGCATCGGTGAGTTCAACCCAGCTTTATCTCACTCCACTCTTATCAATTGTCATAGATAAATTATATAATGATGTTTAGTTTATATCACGCTAAGCAAATGTTAGTAATTTAGATCGTACCTTGGCAATCCACCATGTTTCACGTTGATTAATTAGACCAGTTATAATTATTATTAGTCCCATTGTTGTACACAGATCATGGCTCTGAAGATATCCAGGTTCTTCCGAACGGATTGGCCTTTTTCTCGTCTGTGAGGGGTTCTGCTTAGACATTTACATCCAGGGCCGAATTAACCGTGGGGCAAGTTGGGCAAGGGCCCAGCCAACCCTAACCCCCCCCCCCCCCACACACACACACACACGCACACACACACACACACACGCACAAGGACACGATCAGATTCAGTGTTCTAGAGATTGTAAAATATGTACAAAAACATATAAAAGCTGACAACTCACATGGTTAGATACACCCGCTGGACGAGTGAAGGCATCTTGACCTCTGATAGAAAATGCACCCACAATGTAGTTTTCCCAAGTGCCCCCCACCTGGTTAATCTGGCACTGTTAACGTGTCTCAAGTCGTGTACCTAAAATCTTGAATTCTGCCTGCACAGATAACCTGATAATGATAACAATTGAAATTCAATAAGATATTAATTGTTGTCATGTTGTTACCAGGGTTTAAGGTTCATGAATCCTACAGGTGAATTCTTCGAAAATTCTAAAGGAAGGATATACCTTTTTGATTTCAATAACCCAGGTAAGTTTCCCACAAACGACTTTTGTGTTGGGGTGGGGTGGGGAGGGGTGTACGTAACTGTTAATTGTCTGCTTATACTTCATGGATCGAAGGGCAAAACAGCGAATACAATGGTACAAATACTGTTGCAGAAAAATCGCCAGAGTTGCTACATATACCCGGGAAGGATTTCCACGAAGATATATTCAATCCTCATGGCATTAGTGTCTGGACTGATCCCGATGGTAAGCCGTGCTGTCCGTTTGATTTTTTGATGAAAGTTGATCGACAATGATCCACCTTTTCAATTATTGGTAATCTGGGTAGTATAGTTATATCCATATCTCTAACAGCTATGCTCCGATTTGCCTATACTGAGCGATTCGACAGTTACCCTTGATTATTTTGTAAATCCTTTGCAAAATTACCATGTAAGCATCGTGTAGTTGCATGTTACAAGAATCACGCTATAATCCTTGCGACTATCGGTGTTCAACGTGATGTTTGACGTACAGGAGTTGTCTTTGTTTACGTCGTAAACCATGCCCCGAGCCAGGAACGCATCGATTATTTCCGCTTCGATGACAAGTCGCGGACTCTGGTCCATGAAGGCTCGGTTGTTGCTGACAGCAACTTTGGGCTGTAAGCCGCCTTCGACTGCACATCATATAAACCCCCAAAAATGTTGTTATTTCGATGGATGCTCTATGACATATCTCAGGTGTCTCACATTTGACCTTCCAGGTTAAACGATCTGGTCGTGATCGGACACAGACAGTTCTACTACACCAACTACCTTCACGTTCCACATAAAATCGAGACATTTGCACGTTTGTATTGGGGGAGTATAGGGTTCTACGACGGCGAGTCAACTTCTATTGTAGATGACCATCTGCTTATGCCCAATGGGATTAACGTGTCACCCGACCACAAGTAAGGCACACCGAGTTTATCTGGTGAATTTACCTATCTATATTTCTGAACCCAAACATATAACGACACACCATGAGTTGGTTTTCCCCTTTTAATCTACTTCTTCTAGATTTGTGTACTTGAGTCACATTGGCGAGACAGAAGTCAGAGTGTACAACCGGCATCCAAATAATTCGATTTCACTCAAGAAGGCGAGTATTTATTTAATTCATGATTCCCCGTACCCTAAGAGACCAATGTAGGGTTGGTTTATGAGTTAGCTTGGAATATCTAACGGGGTGTAAATGCTTGACAGAGCTACCAGGTTCACACCATAACAGACAACCTGGACGTTGATGAAACGACAGGTGACATCTGGACGGGCTGCCATCCCGTACCTTACAAGACGATATCCGCCTTGGAGGACCCAGCCAATCACTACTCCCCCTCACAGGTATATCGCACCATTATATCACATGTCTTTCGGTTGAATGTATTGTTGTCTTATTGTGTAACTCTTGGTAACCATTATATTCTGCGTTAATTCTACCACACTAGGTACTCAAGTTGAAGATGAAGGATGGTGAGGTAGAGAGCGTGACAGAGCTGTACGTTGATGACGGCGCCATGTTATCCGCCTCGACCGTTGCTGTCCACTACAAGGATGCCATGCTTATAGGCACCGTGTGTGATAAATTAATGTACTGTCAGA
Source organism: Urechis unicinctus (assembly GCA_034190875.2). NCBI lineage: Eukaryota > Metazoa > Annelida > Polychaeta > Xenopneusta > Urechidae > Urechis > Urechis unicinctus. The sequence goes on from CM067343.1 coordinate 51,960,131, forward strand.
TCACGTACCAGTGAACAACAGCATGTCAGTGCAGGATCAGAGCTGTACAATAAACAGGATATCTTATCAATTGTCAGGTATTTGACCGAATCGATTTGGTAATTGTCATTTATAATACAAAATTAATACCAAACACCGTGTTCGATTAATATTTTATGCACAATCGGTTATTTATATAAGATAAGTTAGCTGCCTTTCCCTCAGTCCACTGGTCAGTAGAGCGCCCCGTTTATCTGTCAATCGTATATGTATCACCCATAACATTGAGCCAATCCTCGCATTGTTCAAGAGTTATCAAAGTTATTAAACCTATTGACTCTTGCAAGACTTCATGGGTTATAAATCTGGTCTTTTGTATTTTCAGATCCGTATGAATATCTCTTTTGGTGCTAAACATTGCCTGCCATAAACTCGCATTCACAAACATGCATTGGGACAGCTGCACCAACAACATACAACTTGGATTTTTTGTTCACTCAAACTCACATAAAAATGATATCTTCATAAGCTTTCCATCATATGTTACACGTCAACAACTACTTTCGACCGTAAGCAGCCAGATTCACCGTGAGTCCTCGTTTTGCCTGGATCCCAGTTACTGAACCGTGTGCGTCGATGATACATGTAGCGTGAACCCTGACAGATTGCTGGCGAATTGCAGTGCCCTGTGTTTGCCTTCAATCTCTATAAACTAATTCGCCACCAAAACTTAACCTTAAACAAGTGAACGACCGGGAGTTGTTCAACTGAGTGAAAGAACCATGACATTTATTGTAAAAACCAGTATTATTAACTACTAATACTGCACAAGTCAATAACGATCGAATCCAACAAATTCGCGACACCAGCGACCAAGTTAACGACGCCCTCTAGATTTGGGCGCCGAAACAGAACACTAACAATGCAACCAAATAGGGCAAGAATGCAAATATTCAAAGCAGCGACACCCCGACACCAGCGATCAAGCTAACGACGCCCTCTAGATTTGGGCGCCAACACCCGAAGACTAAACAATTGCAAATTCACAGGGCCAAACCGCTACTATTACGAGCAACGACCCGCACAAATTCAGTAGCACAAATGGTACTTACCACAAACAATGTTATCCCGACTAATCAGAATAACTAACGCTTGGATCGTCCCACTTTCTCGGATCTGTTGGTGAGGTTTGTCCGACTTGCTCGGAGACCGACTAATCGGAACTTATTTAACGGGCTCATGCCCCAGGTTAAATACAGTTATGGTGAGTCACGTGACCACACCATAACAAAAGACAAATATTCAAGTTATTACATTCAAAACAATAGAATAAGTTGGCAAAACACATTAAAAAGCGAAATACATAAAGAAACCCACCAATGAACCTTTGCCAATAAAAATACATAAATCATAAAAATGCAGGTACAGCCGCACAAACGCTAATCCCGAGGCTTGATGAAAACCATGTGCGTCACATACACATGCCGCGACTAGGATGGGGCTACGTCGTGTACAGCGGAGATGGAGAAAAAATACCATCGTGGAAAATGTGGACCACGGTGGACTTGGATGTTTGTTGTATCAGTTGTGAACCAGTTTTAACGGCCGCAACCATATGTCGACACAAAATCGAGAAAGTCGAACGGCCTATGATATTTTAATATACAGACTAATGCATTGTGACCCCTGTTATGGATCATTTAAACATCGAGGGTTCATATAGCACGCACGGTTCAGTAATTTTAGGAGTCGGTGTAGAATCAAGGATCCAGACAAAACGAGGACTCTCGGTGACTCTGGCTGCTTACGGGTTAAAGTAGGTTGTTTACGTGTAAAATCGATAACGAAGCTTATGTAGTAATCAGCTTGCTTGTTTGTTTATGCCAATATACATTCTGGTATAATTACCTCTAGGTGAATGTCGGTTAGGATGTAATGTGCTTAGATTTATTTACTAGCCTAACGGACCAACAGTCGATCGAGTACTCTTTGTTCAAGCGCCACTTGGTTCAAAAGATCTATTTAGCACCAAAAAATGTAACTCTGGGACGACTTGAGTCAGATATAGGTGTAGCCGTGCACGACGTATTGTTGACGTCGTGCGATGGTCGTAACCGTACACGATAATTACACTAATGAACATATGTAGAGGTATATTTTTTTTCACATATATGAATACTTATTTGAGTTAGTTTATTTGTGAGATTTCGTCAAAGGCGATTTAATCCGGCCAGACAAATTTTGAAAAGTTCGTGTTTATTTTGAATGACAAGATCGGTTGCTGCGCGCACACGCAGACAAGATTCTTCGCAAGCGAACTTTTGCTTTCTGAATTTTATAATTTGAGTATATGTGTCATTTTGTTAATGATTATCTTTTGGCAATACCTACCTTAGAGAGGGGAAATGTATTCAACGATATCGCATTGACAATTGAAAAAAGATAACACTTATGGATTCTCGCAAACTGGAGGGGGCACCTTGTCCTGAATAGGGGTGTGTCCTGGGATCTCGAACACCCATACCCGTCCTACAAGGTGAAAATGGCAGAAGCATATCCCGTTCAACAATTACGAGGCCCAACAAAACCCGTCGTGCAATCCGAGAGGCCTAAAAAAACATACCCGGCACATGTATACTACCTATATTTACGTAAGTGTCCCCCACCCTGTAAACAATTCAAGTTACCCCCCCCCCCCCATTCAAGTTACCCCCCGGTAACTTGAAATCGATTTCAGATTACCCCTGGGAGTAGTCTGAAATCGATTTCAGATTACCCCCCAATTCAGATTACCCCCATCCCTAAAACCATCTCTGCTAATGCTATCAATAAAATACCCCCGAAATAAAAGTCTTATTTCTTTTGAAAAACAAATGCAGTTTATTTAGCTCACAACCACATGGTACAACATCTTTCAATTTAAATTAATCAAATTAATATCGCAGGCTCAAAATGCTGAGACAAATTTGAAATCATGATTGCTTCATGAGCATGAATGTCTTTTCCACTGCTCTTCAGCGGATCGTATGAGAGCCATTTGTTGTCACGTCCACATTTGGTGAACACATAAATGCGAGTGTTCAACATTGTCGCCATTGCAAAAATCTCTACCTCTGTGCCCCAGGACCCTAATTCACCCATCTTTGTTGCCGTGCTGTGATCTTTCACACTAGGACACGTCCCCTGGAACAAATTTGGGTTGTCAAGAATATACGAAATAACTATTGTTCTCAGAAGTCCGTGGCTGTTTTGTGTTCCTGTCAGCACCTGACTGAAGCTTCTGAAGAGGCAGTTTCCATAAGCCTTGATCCTGGCGGTTCTTAGTTGCTGGTCGATAGGGATATTCTGTCTCCCAATGCCGTGAACCACTTTTGTTGCACGTTCGCAATCTAACTGTAGTAGTTTGCATTGGTTCCTTTGCCATTCCTCGCACACAGGAATCACGGTTATGCAGTCAGGTGACACGGCGTTCGAAAAACACACATCAGGGTTCGGTGCGCTGAGACCAAGTCTGAGGCGTTTTGATGGACGATCCTGGGTGCTTTGCTCGTGCGTTGATGCAGACTGCTCAATGTACCTGGTGAGGTTGATGGAATTTACTTTCCTCTTTAGCACATTTTTTTCGTTGGACACCCGGTATGTGTTCTTCCCACAAACTTCTGACACAGTATACGGACCTTTGCGACGTTCACAGAATCGCCCACCCTTTCGGTCTTCCCTCACCAAATTCTTCACCAGAACCTTGTCGCCAACTTTAAATTCCTGTTGTTGATGTCTCTTGTTGTACCGGTCCTTCTGGACTGACTGTGCTGCCTTTATGTTTGCAGAAACCTTTGATAGCATACGCTCCCTTATTGCTAACATTACGTCGATTGTGTTTGCCAATTCATTCTCAACATTATCCTGTCTTCGGGAATCTTGGCTGATTTCAATTGGCAGTACAGCTTGTCTGCTGTACATGACTTGAAATGGTGTCATCTTTGTTGAGGAGTGTTTAGAAGTTCTATATGCAAAAAGCACTGCTGGAAGGCAATCCATTTAGACCGGTCCTCAAGAGACTTTATCAGAGAATCTTTGATGGTCCTATTCTGACGCTCAACAAGACCATTAGATTGTGGATGATACGCACTTGTGACATGCTGCTCTGTTCCGGTTAATCGATGGAGCTCTGAAGACACCTTGTTCACAAATTCTCTCCCTTGATCATTTATCTGGATTTTTACACAACCATGTCGACAAATTATGTCTTCAAAAAGAAACTTAGCAACACTTTCTGCTGTGTGGTCTTTTAGAGCTCGAGCCTCTGGCCATTTGGAAAAATAATCCATTGCAACCACAATGCAACAATATCCATCTTCTGTAGTGGGCAAATTGGTGATGTCGACCCCAATCTGAACCATAACTTCATTTGGAACAGGCACGGGATGCAGCTCCCCAACATTCACCTTCCTGACTGAATTCACCTTTTGGCAGCGATCACATGACATGATATAATCTCTGATGTCGCTGCCTACATTCTTCCAGTACCACCTCTCTAGAATTTTTGACCTTGTCTTGTCAATGCCAAGGTGACTGCCCAGGCTGTGTGCAGTATAACTCTCTCCTGTTCCCATATGAACCCTTTTCATGATACTTTGTTGCTCGTTATGGTCACGAATGTCTAACAGTTCTTTGTACTCATTAGTTGCCCTCTCTGCTTTGTGACGGTAGTAAAGCTTTCCAGCACGCGCAAAGTACTGCTTGGATAGTCTTCTTAAGTTGGCTTTTTCATTCTTGGATAACCCAGAGGGATACTTGCTATTGACGACATATTCAAAGATTGATTCTATGTTATCTCGAGACTGTTTAACTTCACTCATTGTGACTGATGATGATCATGATACATGGAAATCGTGATATATATCCCGATGTTAACGTCATGCACGCGCTGACAGCGTTTGGCTCGGAAGCCATTTCGTCGACTCTCCGCGTAAAACTCGTTTGATGTGGAAGCCACTTCGCTAACTGTGCGTTATTGAGGTTACGTCTTTTGTGATCAGCTTTCGCGCGGCTAATACGCGTGTTGGTGTCGTGCCAGTAAGACGCGTCCCCGCAGGACCTTTGAAGTGGAAGCCACAGCGTAAAATCTGTGCGCAGGAGATATCTTGGTATCCTTTTGATCGTTGTTCTAAATACATTGTTCTGAATTCGATATCAAATCTACACAGATGTATAGAATAATCAGTGTGGGCGAATTATTTTGACTATGCTATGAAAAAAGTATATAAATAAGTTGATGATGAGATACAAAAGGGCCAACAAAAATAGTCTAACTCTAAACTTAACAAATACTGCAGTTAAATAATTGGATCGCAAATACGCCATTCCCCAATATCGTCCCAATCACATAAATGTTGTACTACAACTTCACGTGAAATTTTCATAAATTTTTACCAAATCTGCTGAATTTTATCATTCGTCCATATTCTTTGTTTGATTAAATGTACTCTTTATGACATTATATTAAGTATGTCAATTGATTACTGGCAACATGTAAATGAATGTGAATCATTAAAGTATCACATGGGGGGTAATCTGAAGTTGATTTCATCCTACCCCCCCCGGTAATCTGGAATCGACGGGGGTAATATGAAATCGTCATTCAAGTTACCCCCGGGGGTAACCTGAAATCGCATTCAGATTACCCCCCGGTAATCTGAATGCGATTTCAGGTTACCGGGGGGTAATGTGAATGGAGGGTAATTTGAAATCGGTACACCGGGACATGCAGCCACATGGCGAATGAAACTGAATGTGCGTAATGTGACGTCATATTTCCCAAAATGGGGGTTGCCGTTAACGAAAGTTGTTATTCTAAATGTTTATGTGACAATTGCTAAATAATCACGAGACAGTGGATAACCAAAATAGTGTCGTTCAAAGGATATTCAACTCAATTCTCGACATATATAGATATGCAAGTACACAACATTGTTGAGAAGCTACATGCACTCGAAATAAAACGCTCATCGCACGACGCACAGAGCCTGGCGCACGACGGTATATATTTATATTACCGTCGTGCGCAGCTAATATATGTGATTCGTTTGCACATACATATTGTTATTTGCATCGGCATCGTGTCTATATGTTTCTGTTCGAGATCGCGTCAAGATGCCTTCACTCGTGAAATTGTTGTTCCTCGTCGTCCTTGCTATAGTCGCCCAGCGGGTGTATCAAACCATGTGAGTTGTCAGCTATTAAATGTTTTTGTACATATTTTACGATCTTGCGAACACTGAATCTGTTCGTCTCCGCCAGCCCGCTGGGGCAGTTGATCTGTGTGAATGTATGTCATCAATATAATACTTGACTCTCTACCTGGTGCGTTCAGCTCATTCATGAAGTTTGGCCACGTTGTGTTTAATCACACCCCGGGTCCATGTAAACTGGTCGATGGCATTGGTGAGTCCCACCCAGCTTTATCCCAGCGCACTCTTATCAATTGTCATAGATATATTATTTTATGATGTATAGATTGTATCACGTTTTTGTTAAGCAAATGTTAGTAATTAAGAGCGTACCTTGGCAATCCATCATGTTTCTCGTTGATGTATTAGACCAGTTATAATAATAATTAATCCAATCATTGTAAACAGATCATGGCTCTGAAGATATCCAGGTTCTTCCGAACGGATTGGCCTTTTTCTCGTCTGTGAGGGGTTCTTCTTTAACATATGCATGTTTCAAGATGCTAATCTTGAAACTTAATTCCGCTTGCACAGATTACTTGATAATGATAATATTTGAATTTCAATAAGATATTAATTGTTGTCACGTTGTTACCAGAGTTTACGGATCATGAATACTACAGGTGAATTCTACAAAAATTCTAAAGGAAGGATATATCTTTTTGATTTCAATAACCCAGGTAAGTTTCCCACAAACGACTTTTGTGGCAGGGGAGGGGTGGGGGGCGGTGTTGTACGTAGCTGTTAACTGTCTGCTTATATTTCATGGATCGAAGGGCAAAACAGCGAATACAATGGTACAAATACTGTTGCAGAAAAATCGCCAGAGTTGCTACATATACCCGGGAAGGATTTCCACGAAGATATATTCAATCCTCATGGCATTAGTGTCTGGACTGATCCCGATGGTAAGCCGTTCTGTCCGTTTGATTTCTTGATGAAAGTTGATCGACAATGATCCACCTTTTCAATTATTGGTAATCTGGGTAGTATAATTATATCCATATCTCTAACAGCTATGCTCCGATTTCCCCACACTGAGCGATTCGACAGTTAACCTCGATTATTTTGGAAATCTTTGTAATATTACCATGTAAGCATCGTGTAGTTGCATGTTACAAGAATCACGCTATAATCCTTGAGACTATCGGTGTTCAACGTGATGTTTGACGTACAGGAGTTGTCTTTGTTTACGTCGTAAACCATGCCCCGAGCCAGGAACGCGTCGATTATTTCCGCTTCGATGACAAGTCGCAGACTCTGGTCCATGAAGGCTCGGTTGTTGCTGACAGCAACTTTGGGGAGTAAGCCGCATTTGAATGCACATCATATAAACCCCGAAAAATGTTGTTATTTCGATGGACGCTCTATGACATATCTCAGGTGTCTCACATTTGACCTTCCAGGTTAAACGATCTGGTCGTGATCGGACACAGACAGTTCTACTACACCAACTACCCCCACGTTCCTCATAAAATCGAGACATTTGCACGTTTGTATTGGGGGAGTATAGGGTTCTACGACGGCGAGTCAACCTCTATCGTAGATGACCATCTGTTTATGCCCAATGGGATTAACGTGTCACCCGACCACAAGTAAGGCACACCGAGTTTATCTGGTGAATTTACCTATCTATATTTCTGAACCCAAACATATAACGACACATTATAACACACCATGAGTTGGTTTTCCCCTTTTAATCTACTTCTTCTAGATTTGTGTACTTGAGTCACATTGGCGAGACAGAAGTCAGAGTGTACAACCGGCATCCAAATAATTCGATTTTACTCAAGAAGGCGAGTATTTATTTAATTCATGATTCCCCGTACCCTAAGAGACCAATGTAGGGTTGGTTTATGAGTTAGCTTGGAATATCTAACGGGGTGTAAATGCTTGACAGAGCTACCAGGTTCACACCATAACAGACAACCTGGACGTTGATGAAACGACAGGTGACATCTGGACGGGCTGCCATCCCGTACCTTACAAGACGATATCCGCCTTGGAGGACCCAGCCAATCACTACTCCCCCTCACAGGTATATCGCACCATTATATCACATGTCTTTCGGTTGAATGTATTGTTGTCTTATTGTGTAACTCTTGGTAACCATTATATTCTGCGTTAATTCTACCACACTAGGTACTCAAGTTGAAGATGAAGGATGGTGAGGTAGAGAGCGTGACAGAGCTGTACGTTGATGACGGCGCCATATTATCCGCCTCGTCCGTTTGCTGTCCACTACAAGGATGCCATGCTTATAGGCACCGTGTGTGATAATTTAATGTTCTGTCAGATCACGTACCAGTGAACAACAGCATGTCAATGCAGGATCAGAGCTGTACAATAAACAGGATATCTTATCAATTGTCAGGTATTTGACCGAATCGATTTGGTAATTGTCATTTATAATACAAAATTAATACAAAACACCATGTTTGATTAATATTTTATGCACAATCGGTTAACTATATAAGATTCGTTAGCAGCCTTTCCCTTAGTCTACTGGTCAGTAGAGTGCCCCGTTTATCTGTCAATGGTATATGTATCACCCATAACCTTGAGCCAATCCACAATTAAACCTATTGACTCTGGCAAGACTTCATGGGTTATAAATCTGGTCTGTTGTATTTTCAGATCCGTATAAATATCTCTTTCAAAATGTTATGTCATGACCTTAACGAGAGGTGTTGTGGAGGTCAAATCATCGTCGTCGTCTCTTTTCGTTGAATGGATATTGCACCTTTAAGTCACTGTTGAAGCATCACAATCACAATCACAATCATCATCATCATCATCATCATCATCATCATCATCATCATCATCATCATCATCCCTAACTACCACGATATCGCCGTAGAAAGATGTGTGAAATCTGCCCAAAATTCTTTCATTTCTTGATATGCTTTGACGTCTTCAATTTCTGATCCAACGTGTCATATTGGAATGAGTACTTAATACTTGCTTGCATTACCCGGAGAAACAAACAGTCAGCGACAATGTTTTATTCCATGGGTTAATATTGCTACATGATACACACACACACACACGATTTCTTTTTAATAGAATTCGCAAGCATCATTTGTAAACATTGGCGGAGTGGCCGATCAGAGAGTATGCATTTGTCACGTGACATGTATCCGTTGGTTGCTAATTTGCTTTGAATATTACGGTTGTCAGCGTTTATTTGAAAAGACATTTTACGTCCGGAAATTATACAGGTATATTCAAAGCTGTAATGCGAGCAGGTGCGTGCCTTAAACGTGTCAGGAAGTAAAGACGCGACCTTCGGCATTAGCGTATAAGTCCCGATCGCGCTTAACTAGTCTGGTTTTAATCTGCAGATACACTGTCTCGGTCTTTATAGCATATCGACGTATCAAATGTGAGTTCACATCCTTGTTAGCGACTATACTAGTCGGGTTCGGTGATCACATATAGTTTATGTAAAATTTGTCTGGCTATTGATCGAAAGGCTGGGGCTTTTATGTGTCGGGGATTTGACAATTATAACCATCTTAAGATACCAGATGCCAACCATCAAAAGTCTTGCGTATCGATGCCATAAAAACTTGTCATTATGAGAATCAGTCAGTCGATTTTGGAATAAAACTTTAGCCCTATTTTCAAATGCTTTGGTAATGTTGATGAGTCAAAGAATACATAAAATGCAGTTATGTTATGGCATCTCCGTACGCGGCGTTGCGCTGAGCCCAGGTGAGCGCAAGATAAATGCATGGCACATGACATTTAGCATATGTCATGGCATATATCAGACATAGAAAACCGGATATATAGAATATATATATATATAATATATATAGATATATATATATATATATATATATATATATATATATATATATATATATATATATATATATATATATATATATTATATATGATATATATATATATATATATATATATATATATATATATATATATATATATATATATATATATATATATATATATATATATATATATATATATATATATATATATATATAAGCATACACACGACCTTTGAGCTTGATAACCGAAGCCAGATCATGGCGTCTAGCGAACTCAACATCTATCGATAGATGACGTCATCAACGACTTTCTCTCTCCATTTCTCTCTCTCTCACACATCCACATTACTCACTCTTCCACTCACTCACTCTTCCACTCACTCACTCTTCCACTCATTCACTCACTCACTCACTCACTCACTCACTCACTCACTCACACTCACTCACACTCACTCACTCACTCACTCACTCACTCACTCACTCAATCAATCAATCACTCACTCACTCACTCACTCACTCACTCACTCAATCATTGAATCAATCAATCAACCAGTTAATAAACCACATATTGTATTAAATCAATGAATGAATCAATTTAATCAATCAATTAGTTAAACAATCAATTAATCATGCATTTAATGTTGCAAAACCACCCATTGTACCATTCTCCTGAGCAGAGGATGCTGCTCGCACCCATGCGTGTATTCTCTGCTCAGGAGCACAGGCACTCGGGTTCGTACATCATGATTTACTATCTCCCTTGCATCATGATATAGTATTATAATATTAATATCATATATCATAATGATGTCAGAACATAATGTCAGAACTCGAGTGCCTGTGCTTTGGAGAATGCGACTTGGTTTCGCATCGGGTCAAATTTACAGATTGAAGCATTATGATGACACAGTGAGGAGATTTTCATAAAATAAACGATAAGTCGGATATTGTAGTGCACGTGACATCATCCTAAAATGTAAACAGAAACCATGTTGGCGCTGTTTGAACTGGCGAAGTTGTGTGATTTTGTGTCTTCGAGAGACAAAAAAGAAAATCTCGTGTCACAATTCGCTTTCAAAGCTGTCGGTAACAAAAATTACTGTGCACTCTACTTCAGCAATGGTAAGTTTGGTTCCATCTAATCATGGGGCTGTCCCTTAATGAACATTAGTTTTGTGGAAGTGGGCGGGGCAAGACTAGACACAAGAAAGAGAGAGAGAGAGAGAGAGAGAGAGAGAGAGAGAGAGAGAGAGAGAGAGAGAGAGAGAGGTGTGGGGACAGCTGTCTTGGGTCCCTTCAATATACAGCGGGCATATGACGCGTCGCGCTACTGGGCTGCAACCGGCCTTAACAGGGCTCACTACCTCAGCAGCGGGGTCTGCTGGCATGTTATCCCTCTCTGGAAGGGTGCGTTAACATATGTTATGACCGCAACAGCCATATCTCAATTATTTCAGTGCGCACACAGTCATTATGATACCTACTATCTCACATACTATGTTTTTGGCATCAAAGGGCTCCCCAGCCCCTTGGTCAGATTAGACTGTCCATCCTCACAGCCCTGATAGAGGCACTACAATAGTGTTACCGCGTCCCCAGTGCATATGATATAATAGCATCCAAGGGTCGAGTTGGTTGTGCCAGGGGTCAAGTTGGCTGTGGGTTGATTTGGCTAGGGGTCGAGTTGACTAGCATTCTTTAAGAACGATGTCATCCACAAGGGGAGAGGCAACTTGGTTAAACAACAAATGTTGAGTTTCCAAGTATTATTTAAGTATGGCGATTCGGTGAAGATTTATCGAATTCAGATGATGGTTCTTAGTTCTTGCATCAATTGGTTACTGGGTTGGTTCTTAGTTCTTGCATCAATGGTTACTGAGGTTCTTAGTTCTTGCATCAATTGGTTACTGAGGTCGGTTCTTAGTTCTTGCATCAACTGGTTACTGAGGTTGGTTCTTAGTTCTTGCATCCATTGGTTACTGAGGTCGGTTCTTAGTTCTAACATCAATTGGTTACTGAGGTGGGTTCTTAGTTCTAACATCAATTGGTTACTGAGATTGGTTCTTAGTTCTTGCATCAATTGGTTACTGAGATTGGTTCTTAGTTCTTGCATCAACTGGTTACTGAGGTCAGTTCTTAGTTCTTGCATCAACTGGTTACTGAGGTCGGTTCTTAGTTCTAACATCAACTGGTTACTGAGGTCGGTTCTAGTTCTTGCATCAATTGGTTACTGAGGTGGGTTCTTAGTTCTTGCATCAATTGGTTGCTGAGGTGGGTTCTTAGTTCTTGCATCAATTGGTTACTGAGGTTGGTTCTTAGTTCTTGCATCAACTGGTTACTGAGGTCGGTTCTTAGTTCTTGCATCAATTGGTTACTGAGGTGGGTTCTTAGTTCTAACATCAACTGGTTACTGAGATTGGTTCTTAGTTCTAACATCAACTGGTTACTGAGGTCGGTTCTTAGCTCTTGCATCAATTGGTTACTGAGGTGGGTTCTTAGTTCTTGCATCAACTGGTTACTGAGATTGGTTCTTAGTTCTTGCATCAATTGGTTACTGAGGTGGGTTCTTAGTTCTTGCATCAACTGGTTACTGAGATTGGTTTTTAGTTCTTGCATCAATTGGTTACTGAGGTGGGTTCTTAGTTCTTGCATCAACTGGTTACTGAGATTGGTTTTTAGTTCTATCTTCAACTTTTTACTGCGATTGGTTCTTGGTTCTAACATCTACTGCATCAGCACTGATATTCTTCGTGAGGTACTACCCAGTATGCTTAAGCAACAAATGGTTACTGGCAATATGTTGTGTATGCATTATGTACTCTTTGTATGCTAGAATTTTATATGTTTGTTTAACAGCCAGGTTACAGGGTAGTGTGGAAAAATAATGGTGGAGATTTAATTCTACCTTTAGCTAATTTTCCATTGACAAATGATCTGAATTGTAGTTGGTCTATTGAAGATGAAACATTGTGCTTAATGAAGAGAGTCAATGCACAGATATATGTTGTATGGAGTAGGGAGTTTTTGGAGCAGACCTACACATTTGACAAGCAGCGGGCGCTTGAGCTATTGGCAGAGCATAAGCAACTGAATCTTCTCCATGACTTTGTCCTGGGAAGAGGTATGGTACAGGCTGCCCTCGAAATGCTTCTGGACGAGGACAACAGTTCCAATACGAGATGGGCTGTAAAGGAGGGAGAGCAGAGACTGGTCCGGACTCACACACCTAATATAGGTACATGGTTTTAGAATCTAACTGTTTGCCAATATTCACCATAATCACCAGAAAACAGCTTATTTATCAGAAGATTCTAATATGTGTAAATAATGGTCTAATTTGAACGATATCTAGTATGATTCAAAAGGTAACTTATAAGTTAATTTCACAACATTCTTGAAGCAGATCAAAATATGAATTCATGTATTAATCACATATTTTGAAACCAGAAGAGACCTGTCCTGTGACTTGTGTTACCAGGAGCATTATGGCCGCTGCTGGGAGTTGTTGATTTCAAGGATCTTCTCGAGAATGAGGAGACAACTAACATCCTGTTGCGCCACCTAGGGGCAGAGTTAGCAAGCCTGCCTCGAGATGCTCTCATCTGTGTGGCCGATCTCCTCCAGCCCTCCTCTGATTGGCTGAAGACATCCTGGTCTGAGCCACAGCCTGACAGCCCCAGGTATGCTAGAGTCGGGCCGGTAAAGACTTTTAGCTTATTATTTGCATATTTAATAATAAACATTTTATTCCGCATTGTTGCTATGTAATAAGTAACTGGATGTCAATGAATACTGTCCAGCAGGGCCGGTTGAAAATACAAAATGATAAACATTATCAATCGCTGCATTAAATTATCATCGTGTCCTGTATGCATCCGGTATAATGATGTGAAGATAAGCAAGTATTATGATTTATCATCCATTGCAGCAGTTTACCAAGTGATCCAGCTTCCCTCGTCGCTCAGGTTAATATTCATTTACAGAGCATTGTCATCAATACTATTTCTGGGATGAACTAACACTTAATTGGCTTCACATATCCTGTACATGATGGCTGCTGTGTGTGTGGTGTAGTGGCAGACAATGGGTGCAAGTTCGATCCCCGTCCATCACTTCACACGGCTGTTTGTGGAAGCTGTGGTGTTGCTGCATCAGCACAGGATGAAGCACACTGCATGTACTGATGTGATGCAGGAACTGCTGCTGAAGCTGGCCAGGACTGTGAGTGAGCAGGTTCCTCTGGGGAGGGGGGGGGGGGGGGGGGGGGCAGGTGGGTGGGTGGTTGATGCGATCAGGTGGGAGGGTTTCCAGCTGATGTTTGTAAGCCCAGATCAGTGTATCATCACTAGTTTATTGTAATATAATGGCATTAGTGAAGTGGGCTGTTAGGAGTGATGCGGTGGGGGTTAGGTGGTGGTTCTGGTGGGGCTTATAATAAACTGAATCCTTCTTATGTTTGCAGGGTGGTTGTGATAAGGGTAAGGCTCAGTGAGTAACAAGTACTGTTGGTATGACATGATGAACCATGGTTCTAGGACAGTTTACAGCCATTGTTCATCTCTCTTACAGCACGTTTTGGGGCTTTTGTCTGCAAAGTTCATTCAGCTGTCAGGATGAGGAGTGATAATGATACAAATGAACACAGATAAATAATGTTCAGTTCATGTGTGGCATTTGACCAATTCCACAATAAGAAGAATAAGAACAATTAATAAATCAATCACTCCATTGAATTATATCCAACTTAATCTCATATTCAAATTGCAGGCACAAATGTGTTAATTTTCATGCATGTCCCCCCAAAGCTGTATGCATTATATAAAGCTGTAAATGAAGTGCCTTCTGACCTACTTCCATCACTGCTCGTCACCAGGAGCGCACAGCCGGGGAGGAGAAGGAGGGGAAGCCTCCTGCTGTACGTCGTGAGCTACGTCACCAGCCCCACCAGGTGGCGTGTGGGTTTGCCCACGCAGCAGCTGTGGTCGGTGGAGAGTGCTTCACTTGGGGCCATGCCACACGAGGACGGTAACAGCATCTTAATCATTAAACCTCCATTGCTGTGGATTATTGCATGTGTACCCATGCTTTGGTTTGGTAATAGTTACTTGATAGTTGGACTTTATAATTGGTGTTGCAGTTTAGGTCATGGAGATTCTTCATTGGTGAATGAGCATCGTCCTTTACGTTTGGAGGGTCTGCCTGCTATGACCTTGAGGGTAACCTCTGTGGCATGTGGGGCTGAACACTGTGTGGCTCTGACTGATAAGGGGGTGCGTGAATCAGATATACACATCCGAGTATTCATGGATGGGTTTGATGTATGCAATAATGTAGGGTGTATGCCATTTGCTACTTGTCTGTGATATTATCAATCTTGTTTTATGTATCCAAATGATTATGCTCACATATTATATGTAGTTCTAATCCTGTCCTGGTCTTTTGATGTCAGGTGTTTGGTTGGGGTAGTTCCTCATTAGGCCAGGTAGGTGCAGGCACTCGACAATGTTACACCCTCCCTGTAGCAATCACTGAGCTGCAGCAGCAGAGAGTTACTATGGTGACTTGTGGACAGTATCATTCAATGGCACTCACCACTGACTCCAGGTGATGAGGAATACTCCATTCCTATGTGAAATAGTCCTTGTTTAGTTTGGTGTAAATATGGCGTAAAAAGGGTGTTTGAATTATCTGCATACCTTCATATTGGCTCTGCATACAAGGTAACCTCGGTAACATGCCTGTAATGTGCTGACTATGTACATGAAGTAACCTTTGATGAATGCTTCTCTGTTTGTAGAGTGTATACGTGGGGATGGGGAGTTCATGGCCAGTTGGGACAAGGGGATATCGAGGACCGACTGGTACCACACCTGGTACAGCAGCTAGATGGCGCTAGTGTTGTGAGTCTTGCTGCAGGACACAGCCACTCTATGGCACTAACACAAATGGTGAGATGAGTGATATAACTATTGTTGGTAGATCTCTTAGTTGTCTGAAAGCATTTGATTGCAGTGTGGCTTCTTGATTGCTGTGGCTTTTTTATTGCTGTGGGTTGATTGCTGTGGGTTGCTTTTAATATTATGAGGTGTATTGTGTTCCTGCAGGGAGAGGTCTGGGTGTTTGGTTGCGGAATGTTTGGCCAAACCGGACTTGGGACAACACAGAAAAGAAAGATTCCTTGTAAACTCAAGATTGGTGCTGGAATCCGCAGCATTGCAACCAAATTCTTCCATTCTGTGAGCAAAAGCAATTTGATATTGTACTGTTAAGGATACTGTAGCATGATGCATAAATTTGCTTTTGGATAATTCCATTGTTTAAGACAGAAGTATCCCTCATGTGGTGTTTATGTGTTGAACGAATCAGTCTTTATAATAAGAGTGTTTGATAAAGTTGCCTGTATGAACCCTGTGTTCATATGCTCATCAGCTGGCAGTAGGCACCAATAATGTGGTGTACACATGGGGACTCAGTCCAGAGATGCTGCGTCTTCACGTATCCATGATGAAGCGCTCACAGCAGCAACCCAACAGAATACATGCCTACATGGCGGATAACTACCATCATCCGACCCGTGTTAATACAAGCGGTGTCAAAGGTCACATAGTACAGGTATATACAGCAATACCATCATCCGACCCGTGTTAATACAAGCGGTGTCAAAGGTCACATAGTACAGGTATATACAGCAATACCATCATCCGACCCGCGTTAATACAAGCGGTGTCAAAGGTCGCATAGTACAGGTATATACAGCAATACCATCATCCTACCCGCGTAAATATAAGCAGTGTAAAAGGTTACATAGTACAGGTATATACAGTACTACCATCATCTTACCGGCGTTAATACAAGCGGTGGCAAAAGTCACATAGCACAGGTATATACAGCGATACCATCATCCTACTTGAGTTAATACAAGGGGTGTCAAAGGTCACATAGTACAGGTACATTCAGTACAGTCTAAGAAGATTCATAGCTAAAAACAAGTGACTGCTAGTACAACTACAAATATTTCAAAAATTTATATTTCTCATTTATATCAGCATATATATGAATAGTGATGTTTGACAGGGTGTGTGTGGTTTGAACATGAGCGGCCTGCTGACCAGTGATGGGAGTGTGTACACGTGGGGCAGTAACGCGGAGGGCCAGCTGGGTCTCACCAACACCTCCCTCACCGACGCCAGTCTGGTGAGAACATATACTCTGTACTGTGATGTTTAAGAGTTCTTATCATTGAGGTGAATTTTATACAGAAATGTTTTCCAGTAGCCATTTTGACAAATAATGCTAATAATCTATTGGTAACACATCATACACCATTCTTTGGATTTATACAGACCATCCCTAAGAATGTTGCCACTGCCGCCAGGATTATCACACTTGCCATGGGAAAGGACTTTGTGGTTGCCATGGACAGCAAAGAGACCCTGTGGGGTTGGGGGTCAAGTGACTGTGGTCAGGTAGGTGAAGTTCGCAGTAGCCGCTGTGTTGTAATCGATTTAAGAATGTCCTTATATTGAATGAAATAAGCTCGATTTTCTCTAAAGCTCTTTGAAACGTATCTCTGGATAACATTTCCCTGTATTTAAGAATATATCTAATCATTACATAGTCCATCTTGTTAAATGTTACTTAGCTCCATGATATTAAACATTTCTTATCGTTACATATCTCCATGATATTAAACATTTCTTATCGTTACATATCTCCATGATATTAAACATTTCTTATCGTTACATGTCTCCATGATGTTAAACATTTAATTAGCCATGTGTTGTGAGCAGCTGGGGAGGGAGACGTCCGGGAGTGGGGACGAGGACTCACCTTCTGCATTGCTACACATCATGCACCAACAGTGTGACACTGTCTACAAGCCAGCCAAAATCACTGTGCCAGCCTCAAGGAACATCAGGAACAAAATCACAAAGATGAAAGCTAATGAACTGGTGCAGCAGGGTGCTGAATGGGTATGCAAAGCTTAGATAATTATGTATGGGGTATTTGTAATGTAGTGTCAATGGATGTGAAGCGGACATAACAGAGAGTTTGTATGAACTGCCCATATTGATAACCTCACTTTAAGATCAGCTTGTTGCGTTACGGATCATATAGATTGGCAATCAATTGCAAGTGTTATAGCTGATGAAATGCTATTGCAGTGTTTGTCTTGGTTTGCTGTGTGGTGCAGTGCTTTGAGGATGTGGGGGCAGTGACGATCCCGGAGCTACGAGGCAGCGGAATGTACCCCTACTCAGCTAGTACCATTCAGAGTCTTCTCCAGGTGAGACACACCTAATTAGCTCTCCTTCAGAGACACTTCTCATTAGCTCTCCTTCAGGAGAGGCACACATCATTAGCTCTCCTTCAGGTGAGACACACCTAATTAGCTCTCCTTCAGAGACACTTCTCATTAGCTCTCTTTCAGGAGAGGCACACATCATTAGCTGTCCTTCAGGAGAGGCACACATAATTAGCTCTCTTTCAGGAGAGGCACATCATTAGCTGTCTTTCGGGAGAGGCACACATCATTAGCTGTCTTTCGGGAGAGGCACACATCATTAGCTCTCCTTCAGGAGAGGCACACATCATTAGCTGTCTTTCGGGAGAGGCACACATCATTAGCTGTCTTTCGGGAGAGGCACACATCATTAGCTCTCAGGAGAGGCACACATCATTAGCTCTCTTTCAGGAGAGGCACACATCATTAGCTCTGATTCAGGTGAGACACAGCTGGTTAGCTCTTCTTCAGTTGAGACAATCCATGTTAGCTCTCCTTCAGGTGAGACACAGCTGGTTAGCTCTCCTTCAATCAAAACAAACCATGTTAGCTCTCCTTCAGGTGAGACATAAATGGTTAGCTCTCCTTCAATCAAAACAAACCATGTTAGCTCTCCTTCAGGTGAGACACAGCTGGTTAGCTCTCCTTCAATCAAAACAAACCATGTTAGCTCTCCTTCAGGTGAGACATAAATGGTTAGCTCTCCTTCAATCAAAACAAACCATGTTAGCTCTCCTTCAGGTGATACACAGCTGGTTAGCTCTCCTTCAATCAAAACAAACCATGTTAGCTCTCCTTCAGGTCTCCTTCAATCAAAACAAACCATGTTAGCTCTCCTTCAGGTGAGACACAGCTGGTTAGCTCTCCTTCAATCAAAACAAACCATGTTAGCTCTCCTTCAGGTGAGACACAGCTGGTTAGCTCTCCTTCAATCAAAACAAACCATGTTAGCTCTCCTTCAGGTGAGACATAAATGGTTAGCTCTCCTTCAATCAAAACAAACCATGTTAGCTCTCCTTCAGGTGAGACACAGCTGGTTAGCTCTCCTTCAATCAAAACAAACCATGTTAGCTCTCCTTCAGGTGAGACATAAATGGTTAGCTCTCCTTCAATCAAAACAAACCATGTTAGCTCCTTCCTTGAGACAGGGTTAGCTCTCCTTCAATCAAAACACATGTTAGCTCTCCTTCAGGGAGACACAGCTGGTTAGCTCTCCTTCAATCAAAACAAACCATGTTAGCTCTCCTTCAGGTGAGACACAGCTGGTTAGCTCTCCTTCAATCAAAACAAACCATGTTAGCTCTCCTTCAGGTGAGACACAGCTCGTTAGCTCTCCTACAATTGAAACAATCCATGTTAGCTCTCCTTCAGGTGAGACACAGCTGGTTATCTCTCCTTCAATCGAAACAAACCATGTTAGCTCTCCTTCAGGTGAGACACAGCTGGTTATCTCTCCTTCGATTGAGACAATCCATGTTAGCTCTCCTTTAGGTTGAGATACTCCTCATAAGCTCTCCCCTGGTGAGGCACTCCTAATTAGACCCCCACCTATTACCTCCCCTCTCTCACCCAAGGTGAGGCATACCTCATTCACTCTCCCCCAGACAGGGATCACCTTGTTAGCTTTCCTCCCTGTGAGACACATCATTTACTATTCTGCATTTGAAGAACACTTTGTTACCTCCATAGTCAGTTTCGAAAGTTTTAAAGGGCCGTTTTTAGTATAATAATATATATATATATATATATATATATATATATATATATATATATATATATATATATATATATAGATATATATATATATATATATATATATATATATATATATATATATATATATATATATATATATCTATATATATATATATATATATGTAAATGTATATATAAAGATAAAGGTGCTTGACACCCAATATCACCAAGTGATTTTCTGTAGTCCAGCATCACCCATACTATCAGGTATAAACTGCTATCCATTCATGCTGTTTCAGTGTGTACCATCTTTGACCGAGTCGCAGTATGTGTTAGAGGTGTGTAAGAAACATGAGGCTTGGGTCATGGCTGTCCATATAGCCCACTACACAGGGCACTATACTGAGGTGAATTGACTACTGAATCGTGGTTATGCTGTGTCATAACACTGGTTAGTGCTGTATATTTGCTTACTTTATTTTCATGCTTATATTCGACCCATCACTCTGTGTGTGGTTGCCCTGACAGCTGATGGACTACTTGGCCAAATACCTACTCACCCAAAACCTCAACACGTCAGATTTCTCTGGTTTCATTTTCAAATGTGTGGATGTTCTTATGAAGTATGTCAATGAAAATCTTTGTGCTCACATCAGCAAATTATTGAGACAGTTGAATTTTCAAACTGTTGCTCACGTCGAAGTGAAGCTGCTGTGAAGTGGTATCAATGCTGTTTCAGATCCATCCAGGAGGAATGTGGTACACACTCTGGAAGCTTGAGTGGCAAAGATGAACTTCTACAAAAAGTAAAACTCTATTGTGTTCATTGAATCCATGAGCAATCACCTGAACAATAGATATAAAGCTAGTCTATGTGACTCTGTGTATGTTTGAAGATGATGGATGTTTGTATCCAAGCCAAAGTCCCTGTACAAAAAGTGGAAGATTATCTTGAATCAAGATTTCAAGAGTTTTCTTCTTTGGTCTTCCTAATAATGAGGTAGGTTGTCAAGACCAAGTTTCATCATAACTACTCACAAGATAAAAATTGCTTTTCAACTTAATATTATGGATATTATAGGACTTGTTGCCTTATTGACAAGACCGGGATTCTAATGATGTCAAGGTTAACAGTAAACACTGTCTACTGCAGGTCATGCCAGAGAGAGGGCTTGCAATATAACTTCTCGTCGAAATTTCAAATGACTTTTACCCAATTCCTGATAGACACGAAGCAGTGCAATAACCTGACAACAGACATGCTACCCAGCCAGGGCAGTGCCATGGCCAGTCAGGGTAGTGCCATGCCCAGTCAGGGCCGTGCCATGGCCAGTCAGAGTAGTGTTATGCCCAGCCAGGGCCGTGCCATGCCCAGTCAGGGTAGTGTTATGCCCAGCCAGGGCCGTGCCATGCCCAGTCAGGGTAGTGCCATGGCCAGTCAGGGTAGTGCCATGCCCAGTCAGAGCAGTGCCATGGCCAGTCAGGGTAGTGCCATGGCCAGTCAGGGTAGTGCCATGCCCAGTCAGAGTAGTGTTATGCCCAGCCAGGGCCGTGCCATGCCCAGTCAGGGCCGTGTCATGCCCACCAGTTCACCAACAGAGAGCCCTATCTTGCCAGACTTGAGGAATAATAAACCTGGAACAGCCTCCATATTGCTGGACAGTTCTGACGTTGCTGCTCTCACTCGACTACAGGTGAATGTGGACGGAGTAAATCGCGACAACGGCAAGTGTGCCAACGCTGATGTTGAAGTCCTCTTGTATTCATGTGGTCATCACAGTCCTTCAATTCCCCACGACCAGGATGTATCTGATAACATGTCTAAACAACTGGCCAAGCACCTGCCGCTGTCTTACCTGACAGCTTCCTGGCTGATTGGTTCCCTCCTCTCCTCGGCTGAACTGCCATTCCCCTGCCCTTCATGTACCTGTCAGAGTTTGGACAACCTCAATACCACATAGCTCAAGGTGTGCCTTCATTGTACGGCCTGAATGGTATGCAAAGGTTTCATCCAGTGACCAAGCTGCTCCATGGTTCTTACCATCAGCATGTAGAGAGACATTAGCTGGCATTATTAATAAACAGCTCAAATGTTATATCAAAAGTTCAGTTATTAAAGAATGGGATCAAATCTTCTTTGTTTCTGTGTTGATATTTCACTTCCAATAAGAATTGGATAGAGCCTTCCAGTGAGTAATGGCCAAGTTATCAAATTTGCCTCATTTAGCGTGATAAAGAATCAATATGTAGCCAACAAGAGCTGGACGGATGACATGGTGGTGATTAACGAGGTTAAGACAAGACGCAGTACCTGAAAGATCTTTATTCAGCTGTCTATGATAGCAAGACATCATTAGTAAGGCAGTTAGAACACAAGTAGAGTACCCCACTAGGTCACTGTGTGATACCAGCACACAACACTGGCAGATGTCACTAGCTACGTGCTCGTTTACAACAAGTTGGAACTGTTGTACATTATGATGAAGTTTACAACAAGTTGGAACTGTTGTACATTATGATGAAGTTTACAACAAGTTGGAACTGTTGTACATTATGATGAAGTTTACAACAAGATGGAACTGTTGTACATTATGATGAAGTTTACAACAAGTTGGAACTGTTGTACATTATGATGTCGTTAACAACAAGTTGGAACTGTTGTACATTATGATGACCAGTACGTCAAGGACAACTCCTTCACAGACAGATAAATGTTTTAAATTATTCCAACATTTCTTCAATATATATTCAAACTGAAGTTTCCTTCTGACTTAAAATGTGATAAACAGCGCACCATGTTAACAAGAGATATGATATGAAAGACAAACAAGCTGCTTCAGCCTCTATACAGAGAATACAACACAATATGCTTTTGTTGAATACAATTAACAACAACGACTGTCAACAAGAAACAAATCAACAACAGGTTGGAATTGTGGAGGAAGGTTGAGGAGGACAGGTGTGGTCTGCCTCTCCACATCACCCAGCTAGAGGAAGAGGACAGGTGTGTTCTGCCTCTCCAAATCACCCAGCTAGAGGAAGAGGACAGGTGTGGTCTGCCTCTCCACATCACCTAGATAGCTCAGCTCGCCAGTTACATTACACGTCAATGTTGCAGAGGAAGGAGAAGGCACTACTGGTGGTCGGTGGGTCCCATAAGTTACATGGAATAATCGTCTTATTCCATAGACACATGCTATTACATTCCTAGATCCCCACAATCCTCACCATGACATCCCAGGACATGCTATCAACATTCCTAGATCCCCACAATTCTCCTCATCAAAACAGGATTATACTATTAACATTCACCATAACATCCCATAGATACCCACAATTCCCCTCACCATAACAGCCAGGAATATGATCCTACAGCTAACGCTATATTATAGCACTGAGCTATTTCTCAACATTGTTAAATAAATTCCAATAAAAATCTAAATGGAGAGGTTATCTCCTAAAGACAGCTCAAACATAAAAGCCTGGGCAGGATATAAATAAGCAAACATAATAAGGCAAGTCAGAAAGCAAGGAGAACCCCAGAGGAAATACCTGCCCTCGGAGGTTTGGTTTTGTGTTTCTCCCCACAAGAATGAGAATTTAACTATGCAAGGTGGAGTCAGAGTTACTAAATGGCTGCTTTGAGGAGAAAATCACTACAGCGGTGTCCATCGCAGGAATCCTGCTCAGATGTAGAGAAAGCCTCAAACTTCATGGGCTGTTTACAGAAGTGGCAGGTGATTTGGCGAGAGGACTTGAGCTCAAGTCCATTATCAAGCCACACATTGAGTACAGAGTTGACAAAGTAGGCCATCATCTCCTGTGTGTGGTGAGGGGTTGGGGCCACCCTGAGCAGCTCCTCCCCCCGAGCCACAGTGGGGTAGTTGATGGGCTGCACATAAATGTTGTGCTTATTCATCAAGTCGTTGGCCAGCTTCACCACTATCTGTGGGTCTCCTACCTACACACATAACATTCCATATTTTTTATGGTTCAAATTACAGGTAAAATGTAATTACAGGTGAGTATATCTACTCATAGGCAAGTACATAAAAGGTGAGTTTGTTACAGGTAAGTAGTATGTATACAGGTGAGTGGAGGTGTGTGGCAGGTGTACCTTGATTGGAATGATGTGGCTGGGACAGTGGACGACAGGGAGACCAGCATCAGTCAGGTAATTCCTGAGGAAGTGGACGTTTTCCTGGTGTTTAGCTCGCAGGGCACGTCCCTCATCACTCCTCAGCACCTGATACATAGGGGTGCGAACTCAATCTCATACTCATCTCAAAATATCAACTGGCTTAAAGACGGACCATGTTTGGAGGGAGGAGACTCACTCTGATGGAGGCCAGAGCACCGTAGAGAACGGTGGGAGGCAGGGAAGTGGTAAAGATGAAGCCGGACGCGTAGCTACGGATCATGTCGATCAGATTGGACGAGGCTGCGATGTAGCCACCCACATTACCGTACGCCTTGCCTGTCAACACACCAGACAACGTCTCAAACACAACTCCATAATCACACTAATATGGACAGCTATAGGAAGCATGAGAAATGAGATTGTCACCTAGAGTGCCAGAGATCATGTCCATCTTGTGCATGAGTCCATCTCGTTCGCCGACCCCCGCTCCGTGATCCCCGTACAGACCCACGGCATGCACCTCATCCACAAAAGTCAGAGCGCCATACTTATGGGCCACCTCCACCAGCTCATCCAGCGGACACACGGCTCCTGTACACACATACAACACAGTGATTACATTTACGTACAACCTCGTTCTATACCTTCTACCTGTCACAACAGCCCTAATCAGTACCTGTCACAACTGTTCAGGCAGACATACCTGTCATAGAGTGGACCGTCTCAAAGGCGACGATCTTGGGTGTGTTGATGTCATGTTGAGCCAGCAGCTCCTCGAGATGAGCTGGGTTGTTATGACGGAAGATGTGCTTAGGACGGCCAGAGTTCACAATGCCATGAATCATAGAGGCGTGGTTCCCGGAGTCAGAGAAAATCTGACAATCTGAAAGAAAGGCAGATGATGAGGTTAAAGAAGCAGTGTAGAGATGACAACAACCCAGGTGACTATCATGAAAGCCAGGTGACTATCGTGAAAGCCAGGTGACTATCATGAAAGCCAGGTGACTATCTATGTCACTAATCTGAAATCTATGTCACTAATATGAAAGCCAGGTCAATAAAATGAAACCAAGGTCACTAACAAGAAACCAAGGTCACCAACATGAATTTATGTCACTAATGAGAAATTCAGGTCACTAAGATCAAATGCGGCTCACTATTTACAATTCAGGTCACTAAGATACAATTCAGTCACTAAGAAGTCCACATGCAATGGGGTAACTTCTATTGCCATCTGTAGAAGTGCTAGCACAATGAGTGCTTACCAGGGAGCATGCGAGCTAGCGTGTAGAGGGTCGAATCATTAGCCACGAAGCAGGAAGAGAAGAGGAGGGCAGATTCCTTCTGGTGTAGCTGGGCCAGCTCAAGTTCCAGTTCCTCATGGTAGGGAGAGTTGCCTGAGATGTTCCTCGTACCACCAGCTCCTGCCCCATGCTTGTACAATGCCTCACTACACATTCATAAAGCCTCATCATAAAATCAGCCCTGACAATAATGGCAGACTCATCAACCAACCATACTAACAGATCTATTGATGTCAGTTTAGAATTTAGATCTTATTGACAACGGAGAGCTCACGTGTTACCCTATGTCAGTTCACTTACACAACGGCCTTCTGTACTTCAGGGTGGTAGCTCATGCCCAGGTAGTCGTTACTACACCACACAGTGATGTCACGCTGGCCCCCGCTCAGCTCCTTGGCCAGTGGGAAGTCTCCCGCAGAACGAGACACCTTCTTGAAGATGCGGTATGTGTGATCGCGCTTCTTTTGCTGCACTTGGTTTTTGAAGAAATCATCGTAGTTGAAGCCGTCTTCAGGCGAGATATCTGAATACAGGCCAGTCATGACATGGGTAAGAATATATTCTGGCAAAATGTAGAAAAAAAATGTATATTCTAAGCCCTTTCAACAATTCAAATAATCTATGAATGTAGGTGAAATACTTACAGTCATCAAGATCCGGGTCAAAGTTCTTGAGTGGTGAGGAGCTGCTGGTCACTTTGCCCATATTCTTCAGAGGGGATGTGTTTCCAACAGTGCTTGAAGCTTGCTGTGACAGGGAGGAGCTGGTAAAACCAAATATTTTATTGGCTTCACCTGCCAGATTAGAGTCCGTGGGCAGCACCATGGCGTTGATCATACCGCTCACTGAAGAAAATAACGTTATGATGTTACACGCACCAAAAATTATATGCATCATAATGTATTGGGTTAATTTAAATTGTGAAAACGATGTTATTTGAAACATTATCAGAGCATACTAACATATTTATTAGTAATAGATTAAGGGGAAACGCTATGACACAGTCATTAGCTAGATCGATGAGTACCACATGCAACAGAGGTTGGTTGGGTGTATAGTCTTAAGGAGGGAGGGAGAGAGGCGGAAAGAGAGCAAGAGGAGTAGATCTCACCTTGTGAAGAGCTGACAGGCCTGTCAGTCGTGGTACCCGGATTAGGAGTCATGTCTGCGCCATGCTTCACACCATGGCCAACCTTAGCTGGACGACACATGTACCACATCATCTATCATCACTGACCTCAACTAGCCTACCTAGTCTACCTTTCTACCAATCAAGGTAATCATCAGAAGCTTATGAGTCGGTTGTGGAGATGATAGTCTATGACGAGGGAGTTTATTTACCCTGCATGGTGACTTCAGCCGCGGCAGCCAGTCCTAACATATCTCCGTTGACCACATGCGCCTTGGTCTCACTCATGAAGGGGCAGCGTTCAGTTTCGCCGAGCCCGGCTTCTGTAAACATCACACAAGTCAGGGTTCAGTGGGTGCTATAGGGGGTTAGGTGAGGTGTGGTAGGTATAGGGGCAGTATCGCAATGTAGCCATTGATAAAAAGAGGAATAAAGAGAAATAAGAGTGGCTCTGAAAACACTTTCTCATTCTCCGAGGTGAGTGAACATGTATTCGTATGACCTCTGCGTCACAGACTTAGTCATGACGTTACGATGTACACATAACAGTCACGCTAAGACCAACGCAGCGCGGGCAAATAAGGTTAAGCTTCGTCATCGGGTCACGGAACAAGTGGAAACGGTCAGCCATGCCACTACCGGCCAACTACTGATGCTGGCACCCATTGGGTGACGCAACATCAGCGGTAACAACCAGCATCAGCACGTCGTGATGTCACGCAGACCCAGTCATAACCAGATGCGATGCGGGCAGGTGCTACACCTGCCCGCTGCTGCTGCTGCTGCTGCTACCTGACACAGGGCCGATTACGATGATGACGACATCAAACCCGCACAGGCCATGAAATATGACTTTTATTACAGATCGCTAATTGAGCGCTCACGTGATGAGCGACGCGCCGAATGATTACCATCTCCACCAGAGGGCGCGGCGGCATATCGATCTGCCAGCGTACAGAAGGATGCTTCAGGCAAATAAACAGTCATTCCAAAATGAGGTTTCCATGCAACATTAGAGCGCTGTCAGGAGGATGCGAGTCACTGGTAAGAAACTGGCCGCCAGAGGGCGCCCTGATCGGTGAGAACGCCACATGGCGACAATTCGACCATTACTATTATCTTACGTCAGTGAGCCATGAAGCATAACCTCTTTAGTTCAAACCCGATTTAACAAGCGCACAACCCGGGTCATATATGGAAGAAATGTCAGGGGGAATGAATTATTCACTGGCAACAGCTTACCCTACGGCAGCAACTCACCAATTAACCTGAACTCGATCTCATTCCCGGCCGCAGTGGCAACAACGTCCGACGTCAACGATACCCAGAGGTGTCATATGGCAAGGCAATTACTCATAAGCAACTCCCCCCGCAACAGCACTGTGAGCTACAAACTTATCTCCAGCCCGTCACGAATGCAAATGAACAATCCTCCACAGTAGACAATGAATCTTTAAGTGGAGCTGGCGACAAGAAATAGTCCAAAACCCCAGGCACACTTAACCCATTATTAGATAGACCATACGAATATATATAAATATATACATATATGTATGTATGTATATATATGTATGTATGTATATATATATATATATATATATAGATAGATATATATATATATATATATATATATATATATATATATATATATATATATATATATATATATATATATATATATATATAAATATATATATATATATATATATATATATATATATATATATATATATCTATATATATATATATATATATATATATCTCTCTCCCTAGATAGATGGGACAGCGACCGCCAGACTTTCTTCTCTCTTCCCCTGGGCTTGCCATTTGCCGCCGCCTCAAGTCGGCCCACATCTCCACGGTCGCCTGGAGACTTCAACTCATGCATAAATCACAGTAGTGAATCTTGTTACCATAGTTACCAGTTGGAACCATCTGCAGAACAGTTTCCTTCCATAAACGTTGCCTAGGTTGCAGTGAAACAACTGAGGTGGATATAAGTGCAAACCTGCTTAGCCGATAAATGCCAAATGGTGGCCAAATGCTAATAACACACTATGGCAAAGTATAGAGACACGTGATCCGAATACATACGCTTCATCTCATCTTCTCACCATCGGCGGGATTCTCGTTGTTAAACCGCCGTGCGTCGCAAGGCACATATGATACAACCACGGCACCTGTCCCATGAGAAACCAATCATCTGGTCCGCTTATATAATGTCGATTATACGGTAATGGTTGAGACGGGAAGCGAAGCGACGCTAATGAAGAAACAAGGAGTCTAGGGGTTATGATGCTATGTTTGGCCAGCGGTGAATTGGGTGATTGAAAGGGTGATTGGGTTCTCCTCAGCCGGAGATTAGAAGTGGATCAGTGAAATCCGCGTGGGGAGAATCAAAAGGACGCCGGCTGCTGAGTTGAGTTCAGAAAGGAACTCAAGAGGAGCGTAAGGCAGGACGCTTGGTAGAGAGAGCGTCATCGTACGCGTCATCGTACGCTTAGTAGAGAGATCGTCACCAAATAGCTCTTTCGAACTAAGTACGGGAGTATGCACTCCCTCTTAGTTCTGGCGTCAAACGATAATTCCCGACATAAGTCAACGGAATATCAAGACCGCTGCTTTACCTAGTTTTAGCTAATAAAATGTCCAAACATTTATAGGAAACAAAGCTGAATTTCAGCAACAACAACAGTATCCTGTGAATTAGTATTTTGGCAAACCACACCAAACGGTAATATCTGAGCCCGACTTGGCAACATGGCGGCGAGGCGGCGGTAAGCAAGCGGGAGGATACAAATTGGAACATAGGCGAGACAGCTCACTAGCGGGTTCACCGGGACTATTTGTGGCACGAAGCTAAAAGCTAAAATGACCTTGGGTAACATTAGAAAAGGCCATTAAACATTCACTGTCGCACTATCACACAGCACGAAGATTAGAAAACCTGGGGAAAAGGCAATTATCAGCAAGTTTTTGCCTATGTTCTCACCGCCTTATTTACATCGGAAGTTTCGGGGCTGTCTGGGATATGTTCTCCGCGCTTGTTTTCGGAGAAAGGGTAACTCAAGATCGAGCGTAAGCAGACGATAGGAATATGAAACATTGGAACCGAATTAGATAATAACTTTCGACGTGATCGCCCGAAACTCGTCAGAACATGCATATTTCGTAAAAAGTGGCGATCGTCGAATGCATCGACCAAAAAAATTTACAGACAAGGTGATAAATAGAACCTGACGTTGGTCTTTTGGCTATCACCAAACGCTTTGTACAGACAACGTCGACGAACGCGCGGCTCTGGCCTAAACCAATGAACCATCTCTGGTCTACCTGGCACCGAGAACAAAGCCGAGGCAGGAAATGAGGTTTCCTACATCGCCGAAGCTTACACCTTCCAATCAACAAACATCGGAGGCTTGATTGCAACAGGTGGAATAAGAAGCAGGAATTTGCTGACTCAGCAGTGAGCGGAGGATGGGGCAGGGAGGCCGAGGAGGCGAGGTGGTAGCCTCGTACCCTTCGTTACCAGTGGTTACCTCTGTCAGGAAGCATGACAACAAGCCAACGCGGCGACCAACCCGCTATGGGCAGGACTAGTGAGCGAGATGACGTCATGGGAGGAGCACTCGTCCGTCGATGGCTGGGACATCCCACTCGACAGCTGCCCTACTTACACGCCACGTGACGAATCAGACACACGCCCTGACAATATGCATTTGCCAAAGGTAACAAGCAGACAGAGAAGCGTGGGTGGCAGAAGGGGTTGCGTAGGGCAGACAGCATATTAGGGCCGCTCTCATCTTCCATTTCGCCTCGTGTTGACATCGCCAACCCACACAATGTTTGCTTACACGCGTATTACAAATCTAAACATAGTCAAGCTTCCAATATAGAAGTTGATTGATGGGCGACTGGTGGGCGTAGAGGACAGAGCGTGCGCTGCCCATGCATAACAATGACTAGATAGACAAACCGCGATGTACATCATACGCGTGCAGACGAGGGAAGTGGCTATCGATTGCCTAACACAGATTGTACAGCACCCTGTTTTTTAAGGCTGTTAGTATCTGATTCACCATCCCCAGCGTATGGTGTGCGATCACGTGCAGAGCACTGGTACACGCCACACGACCTTCGTTATCTCGCAGTCGCTTATAAACGGCATTGGTATACCGACTGATTGATTAAGCCCTTATATGTATGTATACATGGGGTCAAATGAGGGCAGGTTCGTCCTCATTGCATCACCCTTAAGGTACCTAAAGGATTTGTCTCGGGTGAGGAATAGCGCTTCTGACGCAGAATGGCACCTGGCGGGCTTGTGGGAAGCGCTCGTGTATGTCCTACATGCGGACGACGGAGACTGGCCAGCATACCAGCTACCTACTGCCGAGAGGAAGCCGCCAGCCGGAGGCACAAAAATCAATGTAGCCCGGCTTGAGGAGACGAGGAGGGTAGCTTATGGGAGGAGGACGCATCACGACGCGCTCCAACCAGAACGCACCCACTCACAAAAAGCATACGTAATTCCAGTGGACGTCGTTTAAGGTGAGTAGCCGAGCGACGCGCAGGGAGCGACCAGTAACGTGTGGGCAGCTCTCAGGTCAAGACGGAAGCTGAAAGGCACGCAAGAAAGAGCGTGTCATTGTGAAAGTGGAGATTGATGCCGCTGGCTTGAATACGCGTTGCCATGCAATCGTCGTAGATCAAAGGGAGCCATGTCGACCGGGAAGCAACAGTGTCTTATCGGAGACATGCAGCAGGCGCTGGTGATGGATGGAAAGTAGAATGAAGCGCTAATTGGCGGGAGCCCCGAATGCTGCACCGCGCCCCGCGAGCGAGCACCTGCTGTGTGTACTACTATACAGGTCCTAGTGTGTACCGTCGCATACACCGACACACGCACAAGCATAAACGTCTAGTTCTGAGTGAACTTACACGCGAACGCTCGCTTGCTACGTCCAGCCAGCACATAGCGGACTATTGTCTCTCATAACACTACTCATGTACGAGCACCTCGGTGCAGGGTGGTTTCAACATCACGAGCGCCTCATCAAACCTCAGTGACGGCGTCTTAACCAAGGTGAGTGTTCATCTTATGTGTTTCCCGATCATACGACAACTGAGAGCCGTGTTACCGAGTGACACAGGAGGAGAGGTCGGGGCGGGTCCGTCGGAAGGCGATTTCGTTCATCGTGTCCAGCTTCACAGACACAACACTGACCCAAGTCAGTACTCGCCCCAACCCACAAAAGACCACGTCAGTACTCGCCCCAACCCACAACAGACCACGTTAGTAGTCGCCCCAACCCACAATAGATCAAGTCAGTACTCACACAAACTCACAATAGACCACGTCAATACTCGCCCAAACTCGTTGTAGACCAAGTCAGTACCCGCCCAAACTCACAGTAGACCACGTCAGTAGCCGCCCCAACCCACAATAGACCACGTCAGTACTCGCCCAAACTCACAGTAGACCACGTCAGTATTTGCCCTGACTCGCAGTAGAACACGTCAGTACTCGCCCAAACTCACAGTAGACCAAGTCAGTACTCGCCCCAACTCACAGTAGACCACGTCAGTATTTGCCCTGACTCGCAGTAGAACACGTCAGTACTCGCCCAAACTCAAGAGTAGACTACGTCACAGTAGACCACGACTCGCGGTGTTAGACATTAACAGAAATTCCTTGACTTGCTACCTACTCGTCAGGAAAACGGGCAGTGTGTTGTGTTTGTTATTACGTCAGGAAAGGAAAGGCCGCACTTGCATGGCGTTTGACATTTTGTCCCACGATATAATTACTGTGACTATTAGTTGAGGTCGTTATGGGGCGGGTGGGTGGGGGGCATTATCTGTCAATTTGATGTAAAGGCCATCTTCAATACTCAGTATACGCTCTCCTAGCAACACATCATTGACTATTCTCAGTTTGAGAGCTAACAATAACAGAGTTACATGGCGGATCTCTAGCGCTGCATCTCGTGTGTGTGTGTGTGTGTATTTGTGTAGATGAGCGAGGCTGGCCAAGGCAGGACATGAGAGCGCGGCACGGTGAGATCACTGCCCGGTGCCAAGACGGCACTAGCATGGAAGCCTCACCATGGTGAACTCGACAACGACGACGCCGCTGACGACGACGATTGGGTCTACCAACATGACGTGGAGGGACACGCTGGGAACGGACGTATCCTCGGGGACGTGGCATGTGCTGGGCGCGGGTGGTAGCGGGTATGTGGTGAGGGAGAATGTGGCGGAGGAGGAAGAGGAGATACCGTATCGGGTATCCCGTTGAGGTACCTATGGGTGCCCTACGTGGCTCTAGCCACTATCCTCGTCACCCTTATGTTAGCCTCCTTCCTGCGCTATCACCAGAAACATGGACACAAATACCAGCAGCGCCGAGCCGAGCTCTGGCGCCGCTTTAACATGGAGAAACTGCTTGAGCAAATCAACACAGTGGGAGATGGCACGGCGTCCGCCGTCAACTCACTCCTCCCACCAAACGGAGCTCTCCATTTCTCGTCGCTCCATCACACAGAACAGAAACCCGCCAAGCACAAGGATAAAACGGCACATAAAAAGCCTCGCAAACCAATCGTGTTTTTCGAGAACAGCAATGGCAGTATGGTGGATGTACGGTGTAACCTAGCAGACCCTCCCCGGTCAGACCAAGCTCAGCCTCCCGCTAAGCGGCCACAGCGGCCTTCTCGCCCACCGACAGAACCGCCCCCGAGGCCCCCTTCCACCCTACCTCTTCTTCCTAACATCTCGCCGACAGCGTCTTCCAGCGGGTCTCAGCGACAGAGATCGCCCGTATTGTGGACTCTGACTAGACCTAGTCAGGGTCAGGGCGGAAGTGGCGGAAGCAGCGCCGTCTGCTGGACGCCGGCCAGTTTCTTCTCGTCACCTATGGAGATCCAGCCGGATGAGATCGAGGCTGAGGACGACGAGGTTCTGCTGCTGCAGGAGCTGTAGATGGCGGGTAAAGGCTGGCTTCGCGGGGGGTACGGACGAACTGACTACTGACTCGGGTCATTCATCCATAGCAATACTGGCAAGGTCATTGCACGACAGCAACAAACTGGAGGGGTCCAGCTCCGACCAGGATTAAAAAATGGAAAGATCCACAATCGGCTGGGGTACTGGAGGGATCCAGTATCTACCAGGTTAAACACCAGACGGATTCAGTCGTTACCATATATATCATCGCTACTACTTGTGGCTGGGGTAGACATTTTGTGACACTGTGTTCGTACATTACTGCGAGCAGTCATCATTCATTGACGACACAGGTGCAACAGTAAGGATATAAGGCTATGGATATTTCATGAGGTCCTGATGGCATTCCGTCTGAGATTTGTATAGAATCAATTTTGATACGTAATTAAGAGTCATGGAGCCTCAGGGCCATATTCTAATGTGAACGGAGCTTAATGATGCTGTATTCTCCCACTGCCAGTTACCTCTCTCTGGATGAGTCAAAGCCGATTGGAGCTGACCTATTGGCATATGACAAGCCCTCCCACCTCCCACCCACAGGCACTCGATTCCCGATGCCAAGCTTCCGAGAGCCGTTATCTATATATACTAGCTCGACGCTCGGAAGCTTGGCATCGGGAACCGAGCGCCTGTGCTCCCACCTAACCCAGCACAACCTGTAGCCCACTCTTGGCCGCCAGATACGCATGCGTACTCTCAGCGCTGAATTATTCAAGGTGTCGTCGCGTTTCCTTCTCTGACGCTTGCCAGTCACGCTAAGCGCCCATCTCAACCAAGAGACAGACTAGTTGCGATGCGAAGCGACGCCACATGGTCACAATAGGGGCAGATACCTGCACACCTCTTCCTGTCACGAGACCCGCGCCCTCAAATCTAACAACAACCTCCCTCGACTCTTTCACATCGTTTTCCTTCTACACACCGTATAAGGATATAAGCGTCTTCTAAGCGATTCATCCGTGTCATCTCATATCTGGCCTGGTTCGTACTGTACGGGGGGGGGGATAAGAAGGCAATGAAAACCACTTCTCTTCTGATAGCTCTGTTATTAACAAACTGCCGTGTCAATAATGAGCAACAAGTCTTATTGACAGATGAGATAATGCGTTATGTACAGTGTGGGTGTGTACATTGATGTGCACAGGAGGCAGACAGAATGTGATGTGCACATAGCCTCGGGGCCAGGTGTTAAACGCCGTCATTCGACCACACAATACAGGAAGTCAACATTATACCCGCTTTTCAACGATCGTCCACACCTCTTTGCTCAATTGATCGTATCTTAACGTAGTGGGTAGCGTGATGAGGTGAGCAATATATGCGTGATCGTGGTGATATATGGCATGTACGTATGTGATGATCAGCAGCTAAATACACGACTCGTGTCAGCTCTGGTGTGAAATGAGCGCCAAGATGATACGCGCTATCGAACGGAGCGCCATCTGGGTTTCTGTTCCACCCACCACAGCACCAACCAACCGGCCATCTGGGTGGGATGGGGGGTGGGGAGGGGGGCAAGGGGCAAGGGGCTGGGGTCGGAGGGGCGAGTCGTAGGTTAAGCAGCACAGTAGGAGGGGAGAGATGTACAGGTCACAACTCGGTTAGCAATAGCCACCTAAAGGAACGATGTCAGTCCATTTGTAGAGAAGACGTGAACAGCGCCAATGGTACACAGTGTACCAGTATAACTTGTGTTCATATGCTAACGGTCTGCATGGCCACAAGCGAGGGATTCATCGTCGTTGATGACGATTAGGTCGGATGTGATTAATTGCTGGCTGCCATTGTTAAGGGATATAACGATTATACGACAGCGCCTGCAGTGAGGCACCGACCATAATCATAAAGGGAAAATTACCCCGGTCTTTAGAAGCGGGTACTGGCGATGAAGGCGAGGTTTCCTGCCATACTAGCAATACATCCTGGCTTCGTTTTAATGTTCCATAATGTAACACAGCCAGCATATCACAAGCAACCCCTTATCAAATCTAACCCAGCCATCGCATAATAGGAAAAAGCCAGATCAATTCCATATATATATATATATATATATATATATATATATATATATATATATATATATATATATATATATATATATATATATATATATATATATATGGCTCCAATTGAAAAAGGTATTGGGGGTATGTAATTAGAGGGAGGTGGCAGGTGGATGGAAGCTGCAGATGAGTCGAGATACAATATCAGATATCTCATCACCATTATGAGTTGCCCGAGATGAGAGGAATCGGTTAGTTTTTGTTGAAGAATTGTGGATGGGCCTTTAGAAATAGAATTAAAACGTCCATCAACTGTTTCCTTCTTATACTTTTACATACGATATGCCATCTCGCTGTTGTTTATATTACCAATGTATAGATATTAACATTCAATTTTTCAAATACAAGTTCAGCATAACTCTTTGTATTGAAATAAAATTCCATAATCGCAGCTGCATCTTAACAATCTAGGCCGAGCTTGTTATTCCATCTGTGATTGGTCAGTGTTGTTACCATTTCTGTGACCTTCTTTGTATAATAAACCCCATGAATCTCACTCTCATCAGTTTATGTGATAAACACTTGAGATTAACAACTAGCCTTTCTAGGAATTTGTTTATCTCTCTGCACAAAGAGACAAATTAGGGGGTATCTCCCTTGGTTGGAGGTTTGAAAAGACTCACTAATTTGTCACCATTAATATATATATATATATATATATATATATATATATATATATATATATATATATATATATATATATATATATATATATATATATATATATATATGTATGTTACAGCAACTTTGAGATATGCCATTCCCACTACAAATGGGGATTCTTTGCTTTTGAGAGAGATCAGATAGACTGCCCTCATCCTATGAGTGGATGAATACCACTGTAGCCGCGCACGACGGTAATATAAATATATACCGTCGTGCATGAAAGTATGTGGGTCGTGTGGCAATTTTTTTTATTTCGCGTGCCCGGGGCTTCCCACCAAGTTGTGTACTTACGTAAATATATATGTCGACAAATGAGATGAATATCCGCTGATCATGACTATTTTGGTTATCCACTGTCTCGTGATTATTTAGCAATTGTCAAATGAACTTTTAGAATCACAACTTTCGTTCACGGCAGCCCCAGTTTTGGAGATAAGACGTCACATAACGCAGTTTCATTTTCACCCGCCATGTGGCTGCAGGTCCCGGGGGAGGGGGCACTTAAGTATATAGAGGTAGTATACATGTGTCGGGGTAGGTTTTTTTCGGCCTCCCGACGGGTTTTGTTGACCTCATAATTGTAGGATGGGGTATGCTCTTGCCATTTTTACCTTGTATGACGGGTACAGGTTTTGAGATCCCGGGGCACATCCCTACGCAGGACAAGGCCAAGTGCCCCCTCCAGACTGCGGGAATCAATGTGTTATCTTTTTTTAAATGTCAAAGTGATATCGTTGAATACATATCGCCCTTCAAAGTAGATATTTCCAAAAGATAATCATTGACAAAATGACACATATACTTAAATAATAAAATTCAGAAAGAAAAAGTTCGCTTGCGAAGAACCTTGTCTGCGTATGCGCGCAGAAACCGATCTCGTCGTTCAAAATAAACATGAACTTTTCAGAATTTGTGTGGCCGGATTAAATCGCCTTTGACGAAATCTCACACGTAAACTAACTCAACTTGTTAATAAACATTCAATTATGTGAAAAATTATTCTTCATATGTACATGTCTGTAATATTCGTGTATAATTGGAACTCGTGTATTGTCGCGCCGCATTTGGTTACGATCATCGCACGACGTCAATAAGACGTCGTGCACGGCTAATACCACTGATGCTGACACCGCTATATAACTGCCATCTATTAAACTCGAATTTATATTGGCTGAAGGAAACCAAGAACAATACCGAGTTTGAAATCATCTGATCCACCCTGTCGCATAATGAACCTGATAATCTTAGCGGTGGTTTACTCTACCCGACTCCTATCTATTCATCCAATTATCAGTGAGAACGAGGAATACGTTAGTTTAGTTTATTGCCGTTATGATAAGTGACATATTGGTATTGGAAACATAACGTCCAGATTATTCATTATGACCAGAAGTGAATGACAATTTCAGCACGTCATGACCGCTGATGTTATTTAACAGCCACTATGACCCACAGCGAGCGGCTGCGGTGGCGACATCAATGTGGTATACAACCGAACGAAATCACTCGTTCAATAAAACTTCAGAACTGACGTTCACATAAACACTTTGGGTTTTTTTTGCTACCATCATCGAGCAAACAGATATGAAGAGACATTGCTCGCTTGAAGAGCTTTCTAGTATCGCACAGAGCCACGATATGATGTATGTTTAGAGTGTACATACCGTTAGAGTTGGATGCGTTGGCGAGTGTTTCGGATGCGGCCGTGCCAACCACGGCCGAATACTGGTTGATGACATGGCCCATTATGGGACAGTGGTCAGCCATCTGGAGGAGCTCGGGGGCATTCTGTTTCACCTGAGTGACCGGCATGCGGGTCAGGAAAGGGCAGCGTAGAGCCTTCATCACACCTGTACACAGACACCGCTACTATAGCAACAACAATGGTACAATGAGATACAATAGCTTGACGCATTCGCCTGCTTTATACAGTGGGGTTGGGTGTAAGACGCTTCGCCAGCTGACGATGACAACATCTTCCTCGCGGTTAGCTACGGCCGTCAAGGAGAAGAAATGGTTATGGATAGCCGGGTTACGGGGAATGCCGACAGCCAGCACTACGTACTGACAGACAAACAGCATTATGGACAGTCGGCATAATGTACACGATGTACACACAGACAGCTTTATGAACAGACAGCATGATGTACTGACAGATAACATTATGAACAGACATCATTATGTACTAACTGACAGCACGATGTACTATGAACAGACAGCATGATGAACAGATAGACAGTCAACCCACCTCAAAATAGTGCGATACGTTTACTGACCTTATCACGATAACTTAATTGTTACATGAGAATCTAGACAGTTCCAGAAAAGCACAACCTCCTCTAGTTGTGGCACTAAGACAATTTAAGTCTGCTTGGCAACCTATATTGCAGCTGTGTAAGTGTTGACTTCACTCAAGAGAAGCGCATGTGGAATGGTAAGTACAGTGTCTGGTTGTTATTATTATCTGCACTTATAGCATCCATGCATAGTGTGCACTCTAGACTCTCTCGTCGATGCATGGGCAATAGACTTAATAACTGACAAGCAGGTGGGGGGGGGGGGGGGGGTTGGGGTTTAGGGTCAACAATCACGTCCGCCACGATCCCAGTTGCAGCAGCCGCAACAGCAGCAGCATGTGCGGCTGCAAATCGAGCACACATGCAGCTACACACGTCCTCCTTCTAGGACATGGTGGGGAGGGGGTGCAGTGACACTTATTCATGTCACTGCTCGTCACCCCGACCCCTTTCCAACATTATGTAACTGCCATGGACTGTTGGTTGAAGTCCAAATAAAACTTGAGTATTTATGCTATCATGAATCAAATCAGACCCAGTACCAACCTTACTCAGTGACGTTCCGACGCATTCGTATTATTATTGACGACTCGTCCATCGGTTAACGCGATTATGGAAGTTTCTCAAGTTTATGCTGGCAACAATAAGGATATGGCAGAATGAGGTCAATGAGTGACAACTTCCTTGGCCCCATATATAACATGACCCCATGAGGCAGTGGCCGGGTGCCATGCAGGGCTTGTGGAGTGTGCTATCATGCACGTAATCAACACAGGCGTAGGATGCCGGCGACTCGAGCACCTCGCACAAATAGCGGCAATATCTTGGTCGGGGCGGGGTGGCGCGGGGAGGGAACAATACAAAGTAGTACCAGATAAAGCCCCTGTCAACCAACCCAATCACAGACCACCTGGCAGAGAAATAGATGTAAACGACTTTAAACAAGGCAACATTCACTTGATACAAGTTGACAAAGCTACATGACTTGTTATGGTCGTCCGCTTGACAAAAACGCGCTGTAGTCTCAACTGGCGATGACAGACAACCCGGTCAGCCCTCCCCCTCAAACATAGCATTTACAAACAGGTTGCGTTTTCAATTAAGAAAAAAAAAACCCTCACCACTGAGAATTCTGTAAGCCATGGTAGATACTTGAACGTAACGTCGACAGAAAGGAAACAAATGATGACTCTACAAAGCTTGTCCGCCAAGTCCAGATCACTAACTACGAATAACATCAGTGCCCCGCTTATATACGCTGGATGTGACCGACGGACCCATATCATCACTATGCAGTACCCTCAGTATCTTGTCGTATTAAGGCCCAGTCCCAAACATAAGCTCTACATGTGGGTAGCAAGAGGGCGGCGAACCCCAAGATGAGGAAGAGAAGAACAGCTTATTACAAAGGTGGCGAGGTGACCCAATTAGTGAATATATCGTACGTGATTCTCGCGAGTTCTCAGAGGACGTAATTACAACGAACATCGAGATGGTCAGAGCATATTCCTTTCAAACATGACATTATAATAGGACTGATATGGCCTGGTCGTTTATCTATTGTAACTCGCTGAACAGGGATCATTATCGTGGAATCCATACAAAATTGACACCCTCACCCGTAACATAATAAATCTCAATTTAAGCAACATGCCGGCAATTCCACATCTCGGACGATCATTAAGATCACTTGGTACATCATACCGGCCATCTATCCACGTCGTATATTGTGAATCGAAACCTGTTCACATGTTGAACTGGTTATGAATGATAGATCTTGTAAGGGAGAATGCGCAATAAACCTCGCCACATATCAGGTCTTTATTAGAAAGCTCAGCGGGTACCCACAAGGGTGGCTGTGTTGGTACGTACGACCCAGTGGCAGCAGAGAAGCCCCCACCAAGACTAACACGATACCACCCCCATCCCAGACCCTACGCCACCCACCTAGGAGGGGGAAAAATCACATCCGAGCCTAACGTTTCTCGACCCTACTCGTCAGATAACATCTACAATGACCCCGAGTGGCCGTTATTCGCGAGATTCAAAGTGACTCAAAAACATATTGGTCAATTAATCGGGGCGGAAACAGACGTGGGTGGGTACACTCTCCATGGCAGACATGTTTGACGCAATGCTAACATAACAATCCCAGCCTGCGCAGAAGCCGATGCGCAGGAGATCGGGGTGGGTAGTAATTAATCGGGGCGGAAACAGACGTGGGTGGGTAGTATGTTGAGCTTTGTTCGGGAATGCTGGTACATAAAAGAGACTGTTCAGACCCATATTTGTAACGAGGCGCCAAGCAAGCTGCTTGTCAACCGCACCTTGGAAACCAAAACTTATTACAATTTCCATTCGCTACGCGGCGCTGCGGTCTGTGAAAATAGATCCTTATTTTTGCTATTGGAAAGTATCTTTCCAGACCGTCGTTCTAATTTTTGCGCAATGATGCCCACATTTCAAAAAGTGGAGATTAAACGAAACCTAAGCGAAAGTATACACATTGATAGCGAGGCAGTTATAGAGCGCGTAATGATATTTGTGTATGTTTTATTATGAGGGATTTTTCAGACTAAAATTGAGAACTTTTAAAGCAGATCAGATGTTTTAATTTGCATGAGAGTTATTATATATATTTATACGTCATTTTTGGTTCACATTACTGTACATAATGTTTAGAAAGGGATAATGTTGTATGGTTAAACCCGTTTATTTGTTAAACTCCACATCATGCCCTTGAAGGTTAACTCAACCGTAATATAATATGTATGGGCACCGTTGTAATCTGTCAGTATAGTGGCCGCCAGCCAATGACGCTGGTCTCATGAGGGGACATGGGGTTGATCGTCTGCCCTTCGTCCGGGCAAAGAAATCGCGAGCTCTGATTGGACAGTCTAAATAATTGAACTTCCGGGTACAGTAAACTTGCTAAACGGCTAAAATAGAGTTTGAACTCGAAAAAGTACCTTTTTGGATGGCAAATGTCGGGGCGGATGATTTTGTTAGGTAGAAGAACCTGTTCCCAATGGCTATAGGGGAGGGGGGGGGCAGGCTCGTAAACGGGAGATGATAGAAACGTGATGGAAGATGAGAGGATAGCGCTGGTTTCCAAAGTAACGTGATGGAAGATGAGAGGATAGCGCTGGTTCTCAAAGTAACATGATGGAAGATGAGAGGATAGCGCTGGTTCTCAAAGTAACATGATGGAAGATGAGAGGATAGCGCTGGTTCCAAAGTAACGTGATGGAAGATGAGAGGATAGCGCTGGTTCTCAAAGTAACATGATGGAAGATGAGAGGAGAGCGCTGGTTCCAAAGTAACGTGATGGAAGATGAGAGGATAGCGCTGGTTCCAAAGTAACGTGATGGAAGATGAGAGGATAGCGCTGGTTCCAAAGTAACGTGATGGAAGATGAGAGGATAGCGCTGGTTCTCAAGGTAATGTGATGGACGAGTAGAGGATGGCATTGGTTTGCATATTAACGAGATGGGGAAATGCAGAGGTTTGGTTTTCAGTGATGGCGTGATGGGGAGGTGACCATGAAAACGGGACGTGATTTTAGACACGGGGATTTGCATAGGCCTGTCGGCCGGCAGGCCAATGCTAATCCCTGTGATTTTAGATATACTGTAGTAGTCCGCGTCCTAGACTAAAGGGGTTGCGCTACGCTTCTAGTGCTAAGTATTAAATATCATTAACATGCAAATTAGGCCCGCAGCCATGGGCTAGCGGACATTGACATGATTCACGGTTAGGTCACGTGGCTGTGTAAATAAACAGAATCTGCGACGTGACAAACGCAGCCCGGACCGGCAAAACAGAAAGACGAGACGAACAACGTGGTCAATATACGGGTTAGTTCAATGGCTGAACAATAGAGTCCTAAAGTACGTCTAAGAACAACCTGGAAGCTTGTCAGGTTTACAAGTAGGTTTTCTAGCGTACCACTAGGGGTACGATTATATGTCATAGACAACGAAAGTAACGGTGAAGTACGCAACCCCAGCCACCGACGCATCGGCATCTCACATCAAACGTCAAGTATGAGGAAACAAAATGAGCAGACGTCAACCCACAGGGATTCGAATTAGAAGGTAGGTTGAAGATTGAAGGATATATATTTATCGGTCTATGACCGCGACAGATGATAGAACGAAGAGATATAATGATTCCGGTACTACTTAAACAACGTAGGCCATGGCCCAAACTGCGGCTTACTATGTGATACGGTGGACCATCGCAATAATTCTGGTTATCGCATGGTCACGTGGGTGGTCCCATATCACCCGCGTGATCATGCGATAACATACTTATCGCCATGGCACCTACACGCGATAATCAAGCGCCAACCCTGTCTCCTAATAATTAGCGTGAACCTATGTTATGTTAGGTATTTGCCTGGGACCTGTCCATATGAGAGGTATTCCCTTAATCCCCCACTCAGCCTCAGCTGCCTGTGATGATGGTTTCAACTACAGGAGATTTTTCGTTTTTTCGACGCCAGTGATTTTGAGACGGATTTTAGTGTTCTTGATGGTGCGTTTGTTGCTCCAATGGATCCATCTATAGATACCAAATGGGAAGTAAGAGGTGGTTCTTGTGCAGGTCAGTTCTGCACCAGCACTGTTGCGCAGTAGACACGGCTTGGCGGGTGTTAGAATTTCGCGCCTCAGCATGATTCCGGGGAGATGGGATAATACCGTGACTTCCATATTAGCGGCTGACAAGCAAATAACTCTTGAGAAAACCTTCTGCGCGTTTGAGGCGATATGGGAGTTCTTTCACCATATCACCCACGTGACCATGCGATAACCAACACACACATGTATATATATATATATATATAGAGAGAGAGATATATATATATATATATATATAAATATATATATATATATATATATATATATATATATAAATATATATAAATATAATATATATATATATATATATATATATATATATATATATATATATATATATATATATAGTATATATATATATATATATATATATATATATATATATATAAATTACAGTGGTGGAAACCTACCGGCCCAAAAAAGGTGAAGGACTTTCTGCTCACTGAGTGTCAAGTTTTTTCAAACAAAATCGCACATACAGAACACATATCCAGAAATAACAGGGAAAACCTGAACCTCAGCAAGTAGATGACAGGTCGCAGTATTTCAAATACAACTGCTCATACATAAACCTAACTAAACAAATCACAGACTTAGCTCCATATTCTGTTCAAAACTAACTTTTTATGCAAGTGAATAATGCATCTGACAGGAACCATACACATGCCTCAGACAATCCGTCATGCTCTCGCGACACGGCATTTCAGAGCGCGTACACACGAAGGACCGACCACGCCAGGATGCTCCGCGACGCGTCATCAGTTTACAGCGAACATTGGCGACTTGGTGACAGTTATCGTATCCAGTGAAATCACTGGCAGCGAGATATTAGTCCTTATGCGCCACCAGCACCAGCCATGGTGCGTACCTTCATTGCGCTCCTGTATTTCTCGAGAACTTCTGTACACATTCCATATTCTTTTACATGCTAACTAATTATTATATAAGACTAAACAAAAGCTATGTTATTCATTACCATATGGACACAAAAACAGGTGTGAAATAACCCAGCGAATTCAGTGCCTCTGTCCAACCCGCTGATAGAACCATCAACAGGTGATAAATGCTTATCATCTCACTCTCACTACGAAAACATTAAGCAACGAGAATAAAATGGATTTTGAGAAACCTGCTAATTTGCTGATTACAGTCGCCCGCGGCTATCACTTCCGAACTCACCTGAGGGACTGACGCCAGTATTTCATTAGACACGACACAGGCGGTCAGACGGAGCGATCACGGAATGAATCGAGTAGTGTGCCTGGCACACGAAACCCCCCTTCAGAGCCCAACACAGCCAAGTCGGTTGAGAGAAGACAGCTGGTCACCTGAGGACGGGGGGAACTGGGAAAGGCCAGCTCATTGACAATTTAACTGCAACCTTACGTTATGATCGACCGTGACTCAACGGATTCGACCGTGACTCAACCGATGATTAAGCACAAATCAGACACGCTTCAT
Source organism: Urechis unicinctus (assembly GCA_034190875.2). Lineage (NCBI taxonomy): Eukaryota > Metazoa > Annelida > Polychaeta > Xenopneusta > Urechidae > Urechis > Urechis unicinctus. The sequence goes on from CM067343.1 coordinate 52,004,828, forward strand.
GGTGAGGTAGCTCACGCGTACGCACCCGGATCATAAGTATATATTACCGTGACCAGGGTTAAAGAAAACCCAATCATAATGTGCTACGGAGTCTCGCCTCAGTGGCTTGACAAGTCAGAATAACAAACACCTCTGATGTACGAATCATATGCATCACAATGGGACCTACATCGAGGTCATGCACTGCCAATAAGAACAGATCGTGTGAAGTCACCCCACAACTTAACTGCTATCGTGGCCAAGTGATAAGCTGTGATAAGGAAGCGGGAGGCTCAAAGCAGTAGGACAGACTTATCACAGTCGCTTGGTGCAACAGCTGGGGAAATATTACTGTAACCAAATAACATTTACGGGGGAAGTAGCTCCCATTTGACTGGTCAAAGTGTCACACGAGGTTAATAAGTGTCTTGGGACAAACGCAAACAACTCACCGATATACTCACTGAGAGGAACACATGAGAGACTGGTGTCTGTGCAGAATGGTATTTGTGCAGGCGATTAACGTAAATGAGTTAACTTAAGTAGAGTGGGCAAGTCTATGCCACCTGTCAACTGATATAGTGAGGTGATAGATATCGGCTATACGGTACAGTAGATTTATGAGGTGAATAACTCGAGTGTCAAATGAACTAAATGTGATGAATTATGCATAAGGAGCATCACCATCAGAGAAAGTGCTACTTGGGTGGGGTGGATAAAAAGAGAGGGAAGTAGAGCATTCCTTGATGCAATGAGTAAGTAAGTACAGGGTTTAACGGCACACCAACACTCCTGTGTTATATGGTGCCAATAAAGGTTAAAAGATCAGATTGACCCGATTAAGCAGCCGCCTTCTAGAATAAATGAAAATGGAGATGGAAAAGATACAAATGGAAACGATTATCCTAGGGCAAGTCGCCACCAGCCGATTGACTGAACCAGGCCATTCCAGCCTCTCGTCTTGACGAAATCCGGGTGTAAGTGGTGTGTTACAGATATAGCCCTCGTCAGGACCTCTCCACTCAACCACCTGGATCCCAAGGTATCCACAGACACGAGTCGCAACCCACGGCCAACAGGTTGCCCTCTATTAGTCGCCTCTTACGACATACAGAAGGATAGAGTGGACATATTAAATCCCCCCGCCCCACCCCCAACCAACAGGTGGACTTCATGGAATGAGTCACAGTGAAGTAACAGAAGGCCCCCAGAAGTTAACTTCCTGGTTGTAGCTGGGCTTACTGAGATCAAATAGAATAACTTCCATGTTTTAAAGACACACTTCATGATCTCATCGCACTATATCAGATGACAGGAGCATTACTTGACCGCTCTGCTTCAGTGAACTCATTAATGGTAGTCGTCTGGACAGCGATTTACGGCATTTTTCTGTATATGTATAGCAGCTAAAATGACTCGATTGTAATCAATTCTTGGTATCAGAAACGTCATACCATTGATAGTTAATGAATATTGGCAAAATGACAATGCCTCAAAACATTGTTTACAAACATTTACAAACAAGAATCGACTGGGTGGAGTAACTACACATGCGCCATTCTGATGTCATTGCCCGTTTTCAGCTTTCGACATCCAGTAACAGCTGCCACTGGACATGTGGTTCATAATTCACTTTTCGCCCAAAATACGCAATCAGACCATAAATGTTTTTCACAACAGAATATTTATGATTATTGTTTAAATGCACCTTTAAAACTTAAATAAACACCCACTGTATATGACAGCTGTTGTACACCATTCAGCATGAATCAATAACAAAGGCAAGGGAAAGAATGTGAACAAATATCATCTTGTGGCAAACAGATTAACGAACAGCACCAGCTGTACAGTCGGTACAGTCATGAATTTCCCATACCATATGTTGAATGAAGATATTATTTGATCTGAGCATTTTGCATCAATGGTTAGTTGGGATGTGAACATCATAATGAAAGGGGTGCAAGAACTGTAATGAATGAAACACTGAATATCCTGACACTGACAGCCTGTAAATAGCACACACGCTAAGGAGCACAACCCCACGGTTGAGGCTTTATCCTATGTTGCTCAACTTCAATGGGTCCAACAAATGAATAAAACCACGAGTTCAGTATTGGCCACTGGTCACCCAGACAAGAAAGTAGGCAACCAAACCAACTCACTGACCTACTGACCTTACACATAGTGACACATAATCTAACTATAACATAGATTGCTGAAATGGCTTGCAACTTTACAAATTCACACCCAGCTGTGTAGGGCAGTGATATCAGAATATGAACTATCAGCAGAAGAGATGACGATGGCCTTCACTCACTTTTGCTTGCTGTGACTTTGCTTAGCTTGGACATGATGCTTGTTTACACCTGGAATCAAAACAACATTGTAAACAGAACACATATAACAGGCAAATCGACAGCAAATATGGAAGATGTGCATGACAGGTGTTTCAATAATTCTATATGCCCTCAGAAAATATCACTATGTGTGGATGTTGCCTCAAACATTTAAGATCACATTTTGACCACATGAAATGCCTACGATGCATTGAAAACCACTTTCCCATTGGCTGTATTACAAGGCAGTAGCGACAGTTCTGGTATTGAAGGCATTCCATTGAAAAATACTTTTTCATATAATGGTGGGACAAAAAATTAATTTGACAAATGACCAACCACCCAATGTCTGTGAAATGATCCCTTTCCTTCTCACTCATAATGAAAAGAAAATGTGCTGCATCTACTCCAACTTCACAATTTGATAACAATCTTCAATCCCACGTGTAGCCCTTACGGGGCGTCTAAGTAGTTATAATGAAATGGTACGTCCTCGCATAGCCACGGTCGAATGTCTTGTGACTGAGGCGTCCTGCAGGGCTTGTCCAAGCAGGGCTATCCCAGGGGATGCGTCTATGAGATAACAAATATCTGAAGCCTAGGTAAATAGAGGTTTGGTACAAGATATTTAGTCAATGAGTGTAGTGATGAAATGTCATATGTATCTAACAAAATGGTATATTGATAAGATAATTCTTCATGTATAATGCGACCATATGTATAGCAAGCTAAGTGTTCTGAAAGCAGACCCTTGGTTTGATGAAATGACCATCTCAAGCATTCAGCCTCCCACAAGGATCTGAATGGTGTGCCACTTTTTAACCAACTTTGGAGCTTGTACAAGGAAGTACTCGATCAAACTGTTGGTCTGTCGAGCTAGATTGATGCCACTAATTCAGCTCTAAGGTCTATTTGGTGCAAATTAAGTAAGGAGAACCACTTAGATTTCGTGGTTCCCTGACAATCACAGAAGTTATCTGTGTCGTGACAAACGTTATGATCCATGAAGCATGATTATGGAACATGGTAGTAAAAGTAATCAACGCGATTATTCCCAAATAAAAGCATAAGTTGGATCACTAGTTATAGTGGAGACGGGTTATACTTACTTCTAGTATATCTGTATATTTCTAAGTCGAATTTGAAGCTACAATAGCAGATTTATTTATGTCTTTGCCGTGAGCGGTGTCCTTGCACTCAGAGGAACTAACATTCGGCTAAATGTTGAAAGGAAATGACGTCACGATCGTTTGACCTGTTTCATTATCGAGCTACCTGGGAGGGGGAAAGAACACGAAAAGACTCAGTTATCGTTTCGGTTAAATTGGTCGATCGATTGAACTATGAGTCAGAGAATTGTGATCATGACTCAAATATCAAGTTTGTCATAGTAATTTAAAGTGGAATACGAGACATAAACACTGTGAATATATCTGGAAGACGGTAGCGGACGAAATAAATACTGTACGGCAGCATAATTACATTCATGGTCATGCAGTCACAGGCTCGATACACCGGGTACATTTCTTTAAAGTAAATAAAATTGCTCAAAAATAACCGAATTTGTTGACCGAACAGCATCTCCGAATTCTGTTGATTTAAAAAAAGACTGATTTGTATAATTAAACTTAACATCATTACAATTAATTGGCAAGTCAGCGTTCGTACCCACACTAGCTTACTTGAGTTCCTGACATTTAAAATTCGATAATACTACTGTAACAAGCTGATGAAACATGGGCATCACATTTTTATGTTTGGGGTATCATTTAAGAACCAAGATGTTTCACTGTTGGTGTGAATGTATTGAGATGTATATTTAGATGAGGATGAGCAACTTGATTATTACTATACACTATATTTGTATATTCATATATATATACATGTATATCTTCCTATTTATATGAGCACACACACACACATATATATATATATATATATATATATATATATATATATATATATATATATATATATATATATATATATATATATATATATTAAAGAATAAAAGACTATTCAAAGACAAAGGTGACGGATAGAGGATTGACATAATTATCTGAAAATACAACAAGGAATTAGTTACTCAGCAATGATAATAGACAACTATATGAATAAATTTATTTATATATATATATATATATATATATATATATATATATATATATATATATATACATACATAACTATATTTGTATATTCATATATATATATGTATATCTCTTCCTATATATATGAGCACAGACATATATATGTATATATATATATATATATATATGTAGCACTTTTTCCTTATGCTGTAGTATTACAATAAAATGATTAAAGAATAGATGACTGTATTCGAAGACAAAGGTGACGGATAGAGGATTGAGGTAATTATCTACATCCCTTAACAGTCAGATTTTAGGCCAACTTTATATGTATCTACACAAATGGTATATTTATTGCTGGGGGCATAAAGAACAAAGATATAACAAAGCTTATATGTCGTATAGAAATGATTATTTACCCTCAAGACGTTGAATGCACGTATGTCAGAGAAACGAAAATTTAGAGCACAGTAACCACCCTCCTCCCCGCCCCCACATGCACACACCCAAACGCATACATACATACACGCATACACACTAAGACATGCACCCCCGTAGGTATGTATGTATGCGATCGTAGGGGGGTGTGGTAACAAAACCGAATGACATACAGCTGCTGGAGAAAAGACGCACAGTCAACCCAAGTCAATTCATACAGCGAGCGCGCTCGGTATGTAGTTGACTCATTTATTTGGTATTCATAGATGTCAGGCTTAAGCTAGAACTATGAAGAATGTCCCTCCTCGCATCGAGTTATAACCCAATGATACCTCTTCTCAGATGAGACATTCACTGCATCCTCTCAGAACGGTTTTGAAAATCTATCCTATGTATTTTTTCAAGGACAATTGTTCTATGTAATGATTAAACCATAATATATTCACAGGTATAGAACAATTTTATCATAATTAACGACCCCCACCCCAAAGGAGCCGTATAGACGATATTGTCGCGCAGTCTATTTGTCCTGCCCACCAGTATCACTCACTCGCCTAACAGTTTTTGTTTGCCGTTCAGGCACTGGTGAGTCCTCTCAGCGTAGCAATATACTTTTTGTACGCACGTCGGGAATCTGTGTGTCACGAGTACATTGGACATCTACATATTTGCTGCCTTAGGGGAACTCCTTCTCATAACCTGAGGCCGCAAAACAAATTGCCACATAGCTTATACGTGCCGAGTTGTCATTTGAAGCAGTGCACAGAGCATGAATTTATTTTTACTGAGGTATCGCTGATTAGATGAAGTTACTTCAGGCAATCGCTTCGGGCACATTCTCCTCTCCTCATATTCTAACTTCATAAAGCGAATATTCTTAACCTTTATTAGTGCTACTAGATGCATGTTTATTCTAACGGTACCAGTAATAATATTGCCTATGCTATATCAAGTTGTTGTGAAGGCAAAGCACATATTAAAAAGCACAGTTCTTGAATTCTGCCGTAATACTTCATAAATGAATGCAAATGTATTTCTTTAATTCTGTAATAATATTATTGAATAAAAGGGACGAAAGTTACCGAAACTATTACATAATGACAGAAAATAAGGAAAGTGTCTTATGTAAGAGATCACAGGTGCTTGGGCAAGACCATTATAACCCGACCACCATGCTTGCATGTAGTAATATTGTGCAAACGCTACAGCATGCCACATTTACGATGGCATCACAATGGTCTAACCTAAGGACCCATGTATGAGCCAGTTGAGTTAAACCGTACCTGGGGATGGATTACACCGCTACCCTAAAATATCAGATGTTGTATCGTGAGGGAGGTCGATGAATAGGTACTATTAATCAAATCGCCATTCGTATGCAAATTAGGAGTACGCTATAATAGGATATTTCTTACAGACGATTGACCTTTACAGCCGATTTTAACATATTGTCTTCTAATGAAATGACTGACAATGATTATAAAAGTAATATTTCACCAAGAGTTAACGTGCGTTATGATAGCTGAAAGTGTCCTTCACAACGTTGCTGGACCAGAGTTTTAACCACGACAGACAGAGGCATGTGGCGTTATGCATGCAACGTAGCTCCGCCCAAGTTCGGCCGGCGCTAGTTTTTGAAAGAGGGCGAGCTCATCTGTGCGTCTGCGCGAGACTTTCTGACTAGTCCGGCCAGCAAGCAGCGAAGATCGGTCCGAGGGCGGCTGAAGCGTTATAAGTTGTGTAAGTAATTGTTGAATAATGTGAATATTTTCGAAAAGTTGTATCTAGCAAAAACAACGTGTTTTTGAACTATTGCCAATTTTTCAAAAGTTTTTATTATCTTTAAACGAAGTTATAGGCAGTTACATGGGACGGGTAAGGCCTTCGGCTGTGAACACTGGGTAAAGAGAAGGTACGGGCAGCGGTCTTGACTGACGCTGAGCTTATCTAGGGTTCTAATCTTGCGAGCGGGAGCCTCTTTCCAGACTGGGAGGAATTAGTCGGGGTTGTGAGCTATTGACCTGTGGTTGATATCTCCATAAATAGCTGTCAAGCTCACGTTATCTCTTATCATACTATCACAGTTGGTATAGCATCGTCTATTACAACTGGCACGTATCTGCGGTTGTGGTTGAGGCTGGCGGTTGTGGTTTGGGATTATTGCATTGTTCTTGGATTTGCAGAAAAGAGGCCGAGAGAATTCAGCCCATACCAGTTGGATTAGGCTACTCACCGCTACAACACTGAGCCTCGTCGTGTTGGTCTGGCCTTGAGCAATAGTGGAATATAGACTCCACCTAACCTGCTAGCCTTACCGCGATCAGGATACTAAACTGAAGGAAATAACTCAGGAATTGTCTTTAAACTTATCTAAAGGTTGGATACGGAATCCCTGTTAATGAGGAGGATACTTGTGTTAAGCTGGACTTCTTAAGGAGAATGTCAGTCAGTTCTCTTTCTTGAATATTCCTTCCCAAGTTGTTTCCGAATTTTACCGATAGCTTCTACAGACAAGAAAGGTGGGTCAAAAGATGTTTTTATCATACTCCAGCAAGTCGTGGTTCTGATATTATATGAGGAGCTGTAGTAACTTGTTTTGTTATATTGTGCCATTGGAGTTTGAAAATGAATGGCGGAGAATGTTTCTTCTTCCACAGAAGAAAACTGGCTGTGTCTTCACAAGCCAGAAAAGTCTCCAAGATGATCATGCCTGCTGGGGCTTCTCACAGGAACATGCTCCTTACCTTAATATTGGCACTCGGTGTATTTCAAGGTTAGTTGGTCATGTATTTTTCTGCTCAAATGTTGTCATTGGTGACTACCCGAGTCCTGTATTAATTATCACAAAGAACGGGCATTTATTGATTTGTGTGACCTGTGGTTATTTAACCAAACGGTAGAATTCACAGTCAAGATCAAAGTATTTGTTAAGCTGCTGATGTCAGATAGTTCTTGCCTCTATTCCGCTCTAGGAAGAGGATAACTTTAGCCACCACCCTTTGTCCATAAGTCAGATTTTTGACCCGCCATTTCATTCATTGACCAAAATGGCCTCGACCTTCTGATGCCTTCATGACTGATATAGCATGCTTGATCAATCAAGGGTATAATCGGTGCATTGAGGTGAATTCAAGTGTCCCCATGTCTGTCTTACATGTGGCCTCATCACGGTAACAAGGCCATTGTGTCGGCTTGGAGGGCAGGTCAATTCTCTGGCATAATGATTGAAAGCTCTCTTCCAAACATATATTGTTGGCGTTCTTCTCATCATCTTCGTTGACCGGTGGTCAGTTCGACGGATCAGTGTTATTGGTAACCTAACCGGGCTGTTTATCATTTCCCCAAAAGAGAAAGTGCCACAGAGACGTCTGCCAGTGACAAAGCTATGTTACAGACGGAACCTATGAACTCTTTTATCTCCCACATAGTTCAGCGAGAATAAAATGAAAATGAGTAAAATTGTTCCTTGTCCTCGTCCTGATCCCGCCGGCATTACCCATATGTTGAGAGAGAGCAAGAGAGAGAGAGAGAGAGAGAGAGAGAGTGTGTGTGTGAGTGTGCTGGGGTTGTGGCATGTGGGTAGGAATGTGGAATGCTGGAGATATCTGGGATGGATCAACTGGGCCAAATGTCATCATCCTACCTCCCTACCTCCTGTCATGTTCCCAACACACCAGCCCTCCCACGGGCCAGCGCCAATCCAGCAAGGCTACGAGGGTGGAGGAAAATCTCATTTCAAACTATTTAAATCGACAAGTTGCAGGTATTCGGGGTAATAGACTCGAGCAGGTGGTCCAGTGAGTTAACGATTGTATGTTTTCATTGCTTTTAGGTATACTTGGTTATTGAAGCTGTTGGTTCAGTCTGTGGGTTGTCGGTGTAGATTAGCCAATACAGCGGGGGAACATTCGTAACATGGTGCATGTATGTTGTACTAATGCTTCTATGCTAGTGCTTTCCTTTAAACCACAAAGCGCTCAGCACGTCAGTTCGTTTGAAGTTGTAGATAATCCAGTGCATACAGAAGAGTCGTAGTCCGCCCGCCTTGTGTCCTCTTATCTGGGATTACGTGGCTCTCCTGCGATCACAAGAGCCCGAGCTCTACCAACATTGAACCAGGGATTATGTCGAATGTTAAAGCCCGAGACTTGTATTTTTAAGGACATAAAGCGCGCCAAGGCTTAGCGCAAGTTGGATGAAATGGATGATTGACATTTCACCAGCATCCTTACTCCCCTACCCCACCATAGGTACACCCTCGAAAGCACCTGACCACAGACGAGTGCCGCGGAAGAGTGCGATAGCCAAACTTGTTTCTTTCGATACACCGTCGTGACGTGCTGGAATGTCGCACACATAAAAACTGTATCACGCCCTCAACCATTGCTTAGTTAACTGGTAACCGTACCGCGATTAATAGCCCCACCCAATTAGGGCAACTGTAAAAGGGAGATTAGGATGGGGGTGGAAGGGGGAAATAAAATCCAGATAGACTGGCTCTTGGGCGCGCTGGTTCAGATTCCCAGCATGCGTTGGACTGGAAAGCAGAGTTGGCCATCAGTTTTCTGTCATATTTCAGTCATCGGATACTTTCACCTCCTCTTGCTGTCAGTCTGTGTCACTCGCCCGCCTCTCAGAGCCTTCCGTCTCAAGTTGTGAGAAAACTTCATCAAAATGAAGGGAGAGGCGACGCAGACACAACCTTGGATGTAATTATGTAAAATTGGTAGTTTCCGTTTTCAGAACAGCATTTTAAAGAAGTCTCCAACAGTGTCACAGCGTTCTGTGTAAATTCAGAACTTGGCTTTTGTTAGTTTTAGTTGGGATATTCCTCCAGCTTTTCTACGCCCAGACAAATATAATTCTTCTGTCCAATAAGCCAGCCTACATGACCTAGCTCTGTCGTGCCCTTGTCGTAGGGACATTGATTATGTGGTGGCGGATCGTAGATCACTGTCATCTTCGATGAGTTCAAGCGATTCTGTGGCAAGGAGAACTGATGGCACTCATGACGATATCTCGCGGCACTGTCCGGCGAGCTGTCGTTAAACGGTTCTCATTTGTTGTGCCGTTGATAGAATGGGACGCCTGTTTAACGACAACATCCAACTGTTGAATATAAATACATCAGTAAAACGTACTGTTTATGTGAAGGCTGTGGATCCAGGGGGAAAGTCTGGGACATAAACGATGTTCGGTGCATTTATTTCCCGTGAGCTCGTACAGTAAGCGTCAAGCTAGTTGTCCAGATATATCGACCTCTGACTGACTGAAGCAGTTCCATTTACTGAACCTCTGAAAAATGTCCAGGTCCTCCATTTGTCTAGTTTGACGGTTTTCTCTATGAAATTAGGTTTCTCGATAGCCCAAGGAGATCGTATTTTTGAGAAAATGAGCAGGTCGAGGCATTGTGGTTTGTAGGGGCGGGGTAGAGGTGTGGGGTTCTCCCTTCAAGCATTGAAGGTTGAGGTATATGCTGCTATTTATTGAGCCATGTTGCCACTTATGTGTGTTCGCTGATGGAATGCTACCGCTGCTGCGAGGTCATCTTGTCGACCTGAGAGCATGTTCTGTACAGCTGAGCTCGATGCGCTGTATACCACTCTACCACTTGAGCCATTTGTCGAGTGGCCTCACCTACCTGCGTTAACAAACGAGAAGCCCCGTACCTCCTTCATAAGCTGAGTCTTAACTGGGGCTCTTACGTCATACGTAGTTATTCTGCGTCTGGGAATAGGTCCGATATTAGCTGTCCTAAAGTGAGCAGTGGTCAACGTCTCTATTGTCGTTGACGAGTGAAGAATGTGTCGGCCAGATAGACTGGTAGAAGAGACCGCGGGTGGTTTGGTTGTGCGCCCTGTGCGGCTGTGGAATGCTGGCTGTGGGCAGGTCCTCTCCACGTTAACCTCATCCATGTCAAAGTCACAAAGTCATTCTGTTTGGGGTTCTAATCCTCAGATGAATCCTGCTGAGCAGGTGCATATTACCCTGTAGATAGTGTCATGCTCAATGCAGAGAGAGGTGTAGAGGGATGTCGCTGACACCAGTAGAGTGTGTGTGTGTGTGTGTGTATCGGTATGTGGGTATTAATGCTGATACCAGGAAGCTATCGATATAGCCTGGCACATCGTATGTGAGATAAGCATGGTTGTAGTGCATTTAGCAGAGATTTAGGTAAAGCTTCTATGCTGTGATATCAGCGAGAGAATAAGCGAATAAGCGGGCCGGGTCGGGTCACTATCCATATAGACGCGTCAGTCGCATCAGCTCGCCGTGATCAGCGTGTGTTGATGCAGTATTTATCGCCCAGTGACGGGTTGAGGTCATAGTCTCTGAACTAATTATTGATTTACATCATAGCTAAGGGGTTAGTTCCCTTGAGCAAGGCGTAGGTTATTGAGAGTCGTTTACGTCCAAGGTTTGCCCTTGTCTTTGAGATCTCGACTTGGAAGTGTACCGTAATTCACGCCTGCCGAGGCAGCTGGGGGCTCTTTCCCCATGCCGCCATTCCTGTGCATGTCACTAGTTGTACAACTGTCAGGGGACATCAGTTGACACAAATACCGCATACCGCGTCTGTCTGTGGGAAAGGCAGCCTTCCTCAAAAAACAATTGCTTTCTTCCACCAATTTCAAAGCTTGTAAAGTCTCGCTCTTTCGTCTCGATTTACCACATGAAACGGGACTTCACCTTTGGCTGTTATGTTATTTAGAGACTGATCTGTGATTGGCTGAAAGTTCATCGAATATGACTAGAAGAATAGTTGCTGGGTAAACCTTGAACTACGGCATCTGAATATTTCCTGGCCACTCATGCCACCGAACCCATCATGCTGGTCGCTGAGCAATGAGAAGATGTTCCCTGATTCCCACATCAACCAGTTGCTTTGCTTAGAAGAATCACGCGGATCCGTGTTATGAAGATTGCAGACTATTTCACATTATTCACAAGATTTTTTCCTTCCAAATCCTTGCGTTCAAACCCCTGAGTCTCGCTGGCAAAGCGAACCCGAATCCCCCGCCCCCCACCCCCTCCCTCGACGTGCGGCATGTTTTCCCTCAGCGTCCGTGGAACGTTTGTTGTACCAACTTGCCGCCAGTGTATGAGGCTGGGGATTGTTGTACCATAACTGACCACATGGTGATAGGTGCCGCTTAAATGTTTGTCAACAACATGATACTGGTGCGATCATCTAGAACCACACATAAGAAGGTAACATTGTGGTCAACTAGCATTGTACTTACATTGCCGTGTAATTGTACGATGTTGAATCACGATATGCATGTGATCTCATGAATAGAAAAATGTGGGATTCAGTTCACTGATTGATACATCAGTTCACTGATTGATACATCAGTTCACTGATTGATACATCAGCCATATTAGTTCGTTATTAGACATGAGTATAAAATGACCATAAATGTTTCGCTGAAAACATTGCGATATATACCCGCGTGAATATTCTCCCAAGAATGTAATAATAAGATCGCTTATGCCGCCCCCAACCCAGGTCGCGGCCTTTTGATTTTGTTACGTTGACGGTTGATGGAGAAATGGTCCATGTGTTACAGGTGCGACCGGGCAGCGTTTGTCTCGCGACAACAGATGCGAACAAAGTTCTTGCTATCCTGCAACCGGTGACCTGCTCATCGGCCGAGAACGCAACCTGGATTCCTCGTCGACGTGTGGTCTGCGTCGACCTCAGCGCTACTGCATCGTCAGCCATCTGGCCGACCAGCAGCAGAAATGCTTCACATGCGATACCCGACCAGGTCTCATGGACGCTCGCTACAACCACAGTATAGACAAAATAGTATCGTCATTCGGCAGGGACAGAAATGACCGCTGGTGGCAAGCCGTTAATGGCGAGGAGAATGTGTCGATCCGTTTGGACCTGGAAGCCGAGTTTCATTTCACCCATCTTATCATGCGCTTCAAGACCTTCCGACCTGCAGCTATGTTCATCGAGCGTTCATCCGACTTCGGCAAGACGTGGAAGGTGTATCGGTATTTTGCTCACGATTGTTCCAAGTCATTCCCCGGTGTAGCCATGGGCCCCATCACCAGCATCACTGACGTCATCTGCCAATCCCGCTACTCAAGCGTAGAGCCATCCACAGACGGAGAGGTAAGTGGCAATCATCGTAGAACCGCATAGAGAAGTACACGTAGCTCGTGTTTCTGATGGATCCCTTCATAATGTCAGTTATCTTTTTAATGTCAACAGTCGATTTTTTTCTTCTGGTAAAGTTTCAGGTTATTTCTGCTACCAATTAATGTTTTCTATGAGGTGTTTGTGTGTGTGTGTGTGTTTGTGAACCTCTGTTCTATCCACAAGGTTCGTGTCTCCGAACTGATAATTGATGTTTACTTGAGATATTGTATCTCTAGTTTAAAAATGTAGTGATGCCGTGGTGATAGTCATGCAGTGGCGCTGTAAGGCAGTGTCTGGCTACTGAGAAGGCAGTCTAGTTTGTTAAGTTTTTTAGGGGAAAAAATGAAGTGATGATGATGAAAATATCCACTGACCAGTTACTCTGTGATTTTATCAATTCATTGATCTTATTTTAACCTCGCCATCCCATCCCTGTTCATGCTATAACCCGGAACAAGCCGTTCAGCCGGAACAAGCCGTTGTACATGCGGCGATACACCATCACAATCAGTGTCAGCGCGTACCGCCCTCTCCCGGTAGGAAATAGCTCGATAGATCACCCACCGACAAGAAGATCAGACCGGGATACCTCTACTTCCACTTAACTTCCAGGAAGGATATGAGATAATAACGATGCTCCAAGTTTTTTCTACTTTAACTTGGACTTATCTGTGCGTTACCGCGCTATTATGTTCGCCTTTCTTCTCCACCTTCGCGCTGCCTTACTGAAAATATCGTGCCCCCAAGTTCTACAGACCCCGGCGGTGTTTGACTAGCACGAGTGTTAGGAAGAAACACCAACATGCTGGCAGCGAGCCTCTGCCGGAGTAATATTTTCTCAATATAATACCTTATGCAAGCGCATTGTAGTTTATGAGAGTTTCAGTTTCGTTTTTGTGTACCAGCAATAACGCTGGTGTCGATCTTTCGGGAATGTCCTCCGAGTATTTCCATCTTCTCCGCCAGTGTAACTGTCTGTATTGTATTACTTCAGTATCAACTATTACTCGAACTCTAATTGTACAAAGAGGAAGTCTTGTTTGCCGTCGGCAGCTCTCGTTACCGCTCCATACGCGCGCCGCATCAATCCCTCTCTCTTCAACATTTCCGCAGCCTGTGGGGGGCGGGAGGGTGGGGGGGGGGGGGGGGGGGGGGGGGGGGGTGCGCGCGCACACGTAGGGCTCAGTGGCACGAGAGGGTGTTCGAGTAGCGCGTGCTTTAAATGTGGTGAACATTGAGCTTTTGACCTCAGCTAGAGGTCCACCACTCAGACTGGTAGGTCCGTGAACCTCCGGAATAGTTGCAAATGCTTTGTAAGAGATGGCTATTCGGTTCAAAATCATGCATGAACTTTTTTATCAAGCCGGTGCTATGTATGCATGATAGTTGCAGTCACAGTTACATAAGCCGTTCTTAATTCAACCGCAACCCGGATAAGGAATAACGCAGAGATGTAATCGCATGCCCCGACAGGCACCGCTAGGTCTTTTCCTACTCTGACAGGCGCCGCTAACTCTGTTCCTGCTCTGACAGGCGCCGCTAACTCTCTTATTGCTCTGACAGGCGCCGCTAACTCTCTTATTGCTCTGACAGGCGCCGCTAACTCTCTTCCTGCTCTGACAGGCGCCGCTAGCTCTCTTATTGCTCTGACAGGCGCCTTTAGTTCTCTTGTTGCTCTGACAGGCGCCGCTAGCTCTCTTATTGCTCTGACAGACGCCTCTAGTTCTCTTATTGCTCTGACAGGCGCCTCTAGTTCTCTTATTTCTCTGACAGGCGCCTCTAGTTCTCTTATTGCTCTGACAGGCGCCGCTAGCTCTCTTATTGCTCTGACAGGCGCCGCTAGCTCTCTTATAAACATGGCCTCAGTGTACTTATCTAGTGCCGGGCGTCCAGAAAATAGCACTGAGACTGCACTCGTTACATGCGCTGTAGGTAGCGTCTTACGATGTAGTGTATAGCTTGTTTGTAAGCTCCCAACAATGACTATTCCACCATCCCTAACTCCACAGAAACACCGCACCTAATGACGTACCTGTCATCGTCCTACTGTAACCCGAATTGGGTGAGGTCGGGGGCGACCATTAAGTTTCTCTGGGCAATGAAAACAAGGGCATACACGACCACATCGTTCACGTTACCGCCCGGGAGCATAATGCCAGCAAGGCATTTATCTGGGAGTAGTCTCTGTATTGTCACTATTGGACGGTGCCCCCTGTGGGTCCCGGGATTGAATATGCCCCCTGTATCCTCCTGCATGTCGTACGAAGCCATTAATAGGGAGGGGCTTGTTTGGATTTCACTAAGTTAAACGAGAGACTGGAATGGCCTGGTCAATCAATCGGATGGTGGTGCCCTAGGATAATCGTTTGCATTTCGGTATTTTCCACCTTCAGGGATCTTGTTCATAGCAATCCAGGTGGATTTCCCTTTTTTCCATTATTCATAGAAGGCGGCCGCTCGTTCAGGTCAATCTTATCTCTTCATATTTACTCACTTGTTGTAGTCACCTCATAACACATTAGTGCTGTTGTTAAACCCTCTACTTACCTTACCTGTATTTGATGGTGTGCTCACTGACCAGGTACTATGCCGTCGTCAGCTCATTCCGTCATCTGCCTTATTTGTGTCTGTGATCTCATCACGTCATCACTCATGAGGGGAGAGATGCTGCAGCAGATTATCGGGGCATTAACGGCTGAGGTTCAGTGCTTTCCTTGGTTCGGGTCACAGCATCAGGCGCCGCCAGTAGAGCAGGGTGTGTGTTGGTTGTGGGGGGGGGGGGGGGGGGTAACACGGCGAGAAGTTGGGTCCGGATGCTTGTTCCCCCTGGAGGGTCACTATCCCCAAATACCCCGCCCAGGTACTGTCTGTTGTGCCCCTGCCACACAGATCGGTCTTTGTCGGCATGATGGCGGTAAACGCCTCCTGGATGCAGTTAATATGGTGGCTGTGCGATGGCAGCGCGTGTGTTGGTTACTTCGCTATCTCATGTGCACTCCATAATTTCTATGACGAAAGTGCCGTATGTAAAGCAATGAGCGGTTACTCGGGCTCTGAGTGTCGTTGTTGGTCTGGACTTGCCCCGATCGGACGGTGTCTACTCAGACGTCCTGTAGGGCTAGGTCTGGACTTGCCCCGATCGGACGGTGTCTACTCAGACGTCCCGTAGGGCTAGGTCTGGACTTGCCTCTGGTCCATTATTAACTGTATTTCACCATTAATTATGGTGCACTCATTGGCCGTTAAGTAATTTGTAATGATACTTGTATGGAAAAAAATTAGAGGCTTTAGGTGACCTGAAATCTCTGCTCCACTTGCCACCTCGTTCGAGTTATCTTATGGAACCCTTCCACATCCTCGGTTGGTTTGACAAAGGAGCGTACAAGTTGGGGTTGGGTGTTTACATGGTTCTCGCTAGACTTGTGTTGATCTAGCAGTGTGATGGTTGTGTCGACGAGCGGCAGTATCTGTAAACCATTATTTCATATATCCACCCATTCTATTTATCCCTCCCTTCCCTTCGTCCCGCCGAACCTCCATCCACCCCTTAGTTTAGGGCTTTTGGCGCCAACCATCCTTCCCCCATACATTTGTATTAAGCGACCATGGAGCTGTTGGCATACACGTGGAAGTGTCGGTGTCGGTGTAGATGTTGTGATGTTCTGATCAGGTGTAGATCAGTAACAGCTTACCTGCTGTATCATTAGCATCTTCCAGCCTCCCGTTGTCAGGCAACCCCTGCTATCCCACACCCAGTGCTAGGATATCTGCTGTTGCTGCTGCTGTGTTTACATCTCGTCTCTAATGCACTAACCTGCCTCCACCACACACTGTTATACGCGGCCTACACACCATTGTTGATGTACCAGGCGAAATCCATGTAGCCTGATCTGTTGAGGGTTTAATCAGAATGTTAGCGTTAGGAATTATATTTAAGAAAGTGCATTGTGTTGCATTCATGTTTACACACATTGTGTCTGGGCAGGGTTGTTCTGGTTGTAATATTATAGGTACTGTGTGTTTTATTTAGCTCAGACAGGTGTCTTTGTTTGTGTTTACTTCTTTAATTACCTTTTGTTGAGAATATACACTCCTCATTGACGATGGTGTTGCATGGGTGTCTAGGTTGTGTTTCGAGTACTACCACCCTACATCTCAATCCGGGATCCATACAGTGAGGAGGTTCAGGATCTACTCAAGATGACAAACCTCCGCGTTAACTTCACCAAACTTCACACGCTTGGTACGTAAATTGCTCCCGTGAGTTGGCTCCCTGTAGGGTGGCTCTTTGTGAGTTGGCTCCCCGTGAATAGACTCCCCCATGTGTTGGTGTCCTGGTGAGTGGTATTGAATTGTGTTGATTGATTCATCCATCACCGTCATTCATGACATCATGTTAATTTGCCTTTCATGTTTGCTTTATCATTCTATTGTTCACCCTAAACATTACATATAATTTGTGAATTCCTATTGGCTCCTTCTCTGCTTCTGTATTTTGCGATTAGACTAATAATTCTTTCATAATGATGACCACATTGCATGGTACATATGTTAATACCTTATCTTGGATTCACAGGAGACAATTTATTGGACAATCGCCCCGAGATCAGTGAGAAGTATTACTATGCCATGTTCGACATGGTTGTGCGAGGAAGCTGCTCCTGTTACGGCCATGCCTCTCGATGTCTACCCCTGCCAAGCCAAGAAAACAACCCCAATATGGTAAGTGATGACCTGGCTCATGGACATCTTGTTTTTCTTACTAGCCTTACCCTTGCAGAACCCTTCTTCTCGCCTTCACATATGGACGGGCTTAGAGACGTGTGTGTTTGATTAAGAATTGTACACACAACATTAGCTGTTTTCGCGAGTGGGCAGTTGTACGGTTTCTTGAACACCAAAAAGGTTTCTTCTTGTTGACTGACTGTTTCCTTGGGAACTTCTTCCCCGTTACCTTACGACCTGTTTCGCTGGATGTGAAGCTCTTACTTGAAAGTCGCCTGTACTCGAGGGTGGTGAAACTCATTCAGACAGCCACTTGAAGTAGTGAGGTCGCTTTTCTTCTCACCTTGGAGTTTGTAATGCGGCACCAATTACTGTGGGCTATTTCTAAAACAGGACGCCACCTGCAGCCCATAATATTCCTGCCAAACGAGACCTTGCATTCCTACAACTAAAACGCCGCGTGGTTCCGGGGAGAGTGAAACTTGAGCCCCGCTGTGTGGTGCTGTCATCTCAAGTGCATATATCCGATATGTCTCGCCCCGGCTCCACCATCTGATCGAATCTATAAAACCATAACCATTACGTAACTGGCACTCCATGTATCAATGACCGTAAGCATACAGATTGCGCGGATAAGGTAGACATGTGGCGGTATATTTCTGGAACAAGCCAGGGTCGGTAACATGGCTACACCACCACGCCTAGATATACCATCGACAGCCTGACATATCAATGATGAGTTCAATTGACATCACCACAGTCGTCGTGATATCCTCTCCTCGTTGAAAGCTTGACCAAAACCCCAATGTGTCATTACAATGAATGTTATCTGGCTGACATGGAGCGATGACGTTTTTGAAGTGAAAAAGGTCACATAGTCAAGTTCTTGTCTAGCGATATGTCAGAGAACTATCGTGAATGCTATGAGCTTGATTAACGTAGAGAAAACATTCCCCAAGTATCTCTCATTCGAATAAGCACTACTTCAGGTGATATGGGTGTATGACTTCAGCCTATTAGTCTAGTGCTAAGTTAGTGCCCCGGGTTTCCGCAGACCAGCTCGACCCTCGTCGATGATCAAGAGAGAGCCGGATTTATCACGAAGGCGGCTAGTGTAGAAGTAAGGACGGGCCATCAAGGACGTAGCGCGCTCACTCTCACGCATCTCCTAGGGCAATTAGAATGTGTGGTTTATGGAAACTACCATAATGTTACGTCACTCGGCGCGATTGCACGTGAACGTACGCGGTTACCGTGACGAAGGTCACGTGACTGATAGCTTCTTCCGGCCTTGTTTTCCAGTCGAACCTCAACTGATGTGTTTTCTCTACCATCGTGTAGTGAACATACTGTTTATATATTAAATATGCCTGATTACATTACACAGGTTTTGAGGCGATAGATTCTTGGTGAAAAACCCCATTATTGCTTTGTTATCACATGAAAGCTGTCATCTTATGCGCTGTGCGAACAAGATAGTTTCACATGTTGACCAATCATGAGCACAATGCCATTGGAAGTTTGGTTGACTTTGATGCAAGGAGGCTCTCCATGAATGATAACATTAGCTGTATATCCACTCGCCCGCCCACGCCCCTCCCACGTGTTAGAGCCGACACAGCACACGGTCTGTAATTTACATTTCGCTGGTGAGGCACGACATCGGAAATGCCAGTCTTCAGATGCTACAGAGTTCCCACACGAAGACACGAGGTCGTCTATGCGCCGCTCTAGGGTCCATAAACACCGCTGCATCTGGGATGCCTCGCTGTTTTACCTTCGGCCGGTTTGTATACAATGAGTCATCTGGCTGCTGTATTTAGGGGCACGCAATGATGTTGCTTAGCTTATGAACCAAATTTGACTATAGCTTGCAGTGAAGGATGCATCCACTGTCAAGATTGCTTCTTCATCTCCCTCTCGATCTACCCTTTCTGTGTTTGATCTCGGTTGGCACGTACGATCCCAACGTATTTTGCCACCTAAATACTATCACTATACTCCCAAAAACCGCCCCCATAATCCTTGTAAGTGTGCGCCTGTACATTATTTACGCGCCGAGCCGCTCCTTTCGGTTGCTGTTCGCCATGCAGCGCGTCTCAAGTTGTTCGCGTCCCATCATCTTAAAAAAAACCGTCTGACCTCGATGCTAAAAAAAAACCGCTTCCCTTGTGACTAGTACTAGTATGTGGGGTGAATGTTGTTTGAACTGCCTTTGCGTCGGTAAAGGCCTCTGTTGGGAACGGGAATTTTGCGACTTTCTGGATTTAAATATCGTGCAATGTCAAGTTCAGCCAGCCTCCTGGGACCAAACGACTTTTGCCTGGTGATGTACTTACGGTGAACCTGTTGAGTGGGTGACTACCGAGTCTGCTGACCCCCTCGGAATTCACCAATCAATTTTCGCACCACGAGACTCGTTGTGCGTGATTTAAAAACGAGCTGGTGATTACAGTAACGACGCTCGGCGTCGTGGTCCATGATGGGAGATATGTACCCGGTGCTCTCGCGAGACCTGTCAGAAATCACAGTCCGTGTCCGGCTTATGTGACGATTTGTTACCGTAGGTCAATGCTGCGACTGATGAGGGAACCAGCCAGGTGGTATATTCAGCTTTATCATTAGTGACACCTATAAATTCAGACTTCAATCCTACCTTTGGGTTCTTGTCAGAATTATGTCACAAGCATTTCCTACGTGTTGGCGGTCATATAGCTGCGTTTGAACGCCTGCACCGGCGTGCAGTAGTTAATTAGCCGCTTGTGAAAAAAAATGATGCAGACGTTTTAATGGATCCTCATGGCCGTTTGACGAGGTTGGTGACGGTGATCTGCCACAGGAAGCTACCAGTGACAGTGTCCCACCGAGCATACATATTGATTCGGACCTGCAGTTCCTGGTTAAATCGGCTAAAATTGTTTGTTCCTTCTTGTGAACTGAACATTGACTGAATACGAGGATCATTGAATTTGCTATCTGTAACTTTATACTCTTGTGCCCTAGTAATAAGGTCATCGCCAGGTGGCGCTAGTTTAATCTATGGCAAAGTGTTACTACGCCAAAACCCGGCCAAGCCATCAATGGCATCTCAATTGAATCATGCCACACAGTGCAGTTACTCATGTAACGAGGGTGGATTCAATGGGATTGTGTTATCAGCTGGCATTGAGCTGTTTCCTCTAGTGTGTACATTCTTAATCAGACACAGACGTACCTTTATTCATACCCTGCCACGCTTTCGAATGTAATGGTCGAGACCTTGCTAACACATTACAATGCTACCACACGACCTTGCTAACAAATGACAATGCACCACTATGATATTGATCAATTATGTCAGTCTTTTTACGTACATGTTTACCTTAGTGCTTGGTTTTTATTTACAATTTTGCTTTCTGTTTTGTGTTATTGTTTTCTTCTTTTGCTTATATTTTTGTGTATTTTATGTGTGCCTTGGCATATAAATAATATAATTTTTCTTTGTTCTTTTACCTTTATTAAGCTGAAAGTTTTTATTTATTTTGCTTTTTATTGTGATTTTTTAATAACATGAAGTATTTAGTTGTTCTTGGTCTTTTTTCGGTTTCTCATTCCTGTTTCAAATAAACCGAAAGATGTTTTACCTCGGCAGTTTTTTTACAGCGTTACCCCCTCATTGAGTGAACTAATTTCACCCCGCAATCTTCCTCTACGCCGAAGACCACGCCAAGCACCACATTCTCGTTCACTTGTCGTTTTGACTCAATTGTTTTCATTGGTTTTTCTTTTCAGCTGGAAGCCGTACAGACGCACCCCTTTGTTGTAATGCCCCGTTTGTTATTAGTGCTTGTGCTTGCATCTCTCGTTTCCAGCTGGTCTCTTGTCGTTGTTTGGTTTGGCCCGGTCGGTGTTCACGATGTCACCGTATAAAATACTCTTGTATTCTGAAAACACCCGAGGAGTGTCAGTATTACTTTAAGAACTCGTGAAATCAGCTGGAAACGACGTGATCCGCATCTGTAGCTTAGGCAATGAGCTTTGGGATTGATGGATGGAAGAAAGGA
Source organism: Urechis unicinctus (assembly GCA_034190875.2). Lineage (NCBI taxonomy): Eukaryota > Metazoa > Annelida > Polychaeta > Xenopneusta > Urechidae > Urechis > Urechis unicinctus. The sequence goes on from CM067343.1 coordinate 52,026,594, forward strand.
TGAGTCTATTTATCCACGCTTGTCCTTCATGTGTCACAAGTATCCTTCATTCTCCCACACCAGTGTAGCTTAACGCTCCTTGGAGACCATGCTACCAACATCTATTAATCAACGTCTTACAACTATGGATAACTGTTAACACTGGTAGTTAGTTTTCTATTTACAGTAATGCATCAACTGTACATTCAGCTGTAGCGTTGAATCTTTAACGCATTATTTATCATTAGATTTATCTGTAATTAAGCTATTAATTTCTGATGAGCACTTCATGCGCAATCAAGGAAATATCTGTCCCGTTGAAAAATGAGTTCCCTTGATTATGCATAAGTGGTATGCACTAAGTATAGTCCGCATGTTGAGTAGATTCTGATGTAATATCTTTAACTGCAACGTGATGTAGACAAACAGTTTCCACAAATGAGAGTTGTTTGATAATTTACATATGCGGATTGAGTTGGTTACATTAAGGTCTACCACGCTGTCAGCGTCCCGGAGACGTCGTATAGATACCAATTGGTGAACAGAGGTGACGTTGGCTATGATATAGCGTCATCTGCAATGACGTAGTGTGACACGTGTTGTGTTTCGAGGTGTTACGCGATGACGTGGCTAGAGCTCTCGGTGGTTACAGCACGTGGCCATGTTAACACTCCTACCCGCTACCGTAGTTAACATTCAGCTACTTCAGTCTACGCTCAAGATGGCCGAGATAAGGCGTCTGGTGTCTGTGCCGCTGAGCGTTTAAATTAGAAAGTTTATCTTGTGGAGGTTTTCTGCCTGTTAGCAGTCTTTTGTAGGCAGCGTTGTGTGTGTTTGTATGTGTGTGTGTTGATATGGTATGGCCGCCTTGAGTGGGTGGGTAGATACCGTGGGAGGCGGTGATGTTCAAATATATGACAAAAACTTGACATGCTCCTGGTGGCATCTTTTCCGCTTGGATGTACATTGCTGGCCCGGGGGTTTTCTCGAGACCTAAACCAACGTCATTTAAATTCATAAAGTAAATGCTAAAGAATCAATCCGTTCAAATGTCGAAGTGTGATGATTTGAAAAGCGGTTTTAACAGATTGAGCTGACTTAAATGGGATTCGTCGTCAAATTTCAGCCATCAACAACACTCAACGTAATCATGGCAGACGTTTTACTGGACTAAGTACTGCCACATTTCTCTAATTATATACCGGGCCCTAGTTTTCAGCGCTCCTTTAATCTGTCGTTTTACACGCACTTGATTGAATCGGCTTCCTAATTCCCACTCCGTCGTTTGTAGCAATAAGACGGCTGCCATCAAAATACCCAGGCACAAATTCTGTACACAGCGTCTCAAAATAGTCGTGCGGACGAGTTTTTAGGTCGCAGCCGCATCCTCTGAAGTATATTCATGTGTCTTGCGTTCAATAAGTGGAGTAGGCCCAGTTAGTTTTGTGCGTGTTGTATCTGTGCGTTTCTCTCGAGTAAGCATAGTGTGACTGTTTTGAAAAAAACAAAATACCCCCTCTCAACTATGTGAGTGTCTACGGCTAGGCCCGAAACACCGATGAATGAATATGTTGGGCGTGGTTTGTTAAGAAACAACTAGAGAAAGGTGTTGTACCAATTTAGTAATTTGACACAGACATTGTTTTCAGTTTTTCACCGGAAACGTCATTGCTTCTTGATGTCATCCAAATGTATTTCAAACTGGAAGAAAACTGAACATTCTGTTGTCTGTTTGGTGAAGTATTCCATCTGTTGCATGTATATGTTTCGTAGCATATCCTATGTATTCTTTCTGTTACTCTTAATTTCTCAATGTTTATGTCGCTAGGATGTAAAAAAAAATCTGTTGGATTCTTAGCATTATATATATGAATCTGTGGGTGCAATACATCTTGCCCCCTCTCAACAGTCTTACATTGAAGAACCCCTCTCCCTACCCCACCCAGCACACCACCTTCCTCCAATCTTTTAACCCCAGGACAGAATCACACTGCCATATGATCAATGTCCTTCTCCCACAATCATTCTACCCCACATGCTCACTTCCACATGTGCTTGGACTAAATGTTACGGATTCTACCATCCCAAGCTTGCATGCAGAACTATGATAAAGAAGTCTTGGATAATATAGTACTGCAAGCAAGCATTATGGTGTGAACATAATGATGTAGCCTAAGCACCTTTTTATCTTACAAAGTTACATGAATCAGCACTTTGGATGGGTACATTACTGTTACTGCAGCAACTTCATTTAGCATGTTCCAGCCACACTGTTACCATCAGTTAAGGAGAATCCTGCTTGTTGCTCATTCATCGTAAGGGTCATGCTGCAGAGTTTTAACACCTGCATCAACATCGGCTGTTTTCCTAATTTTGCACCAGATTTATATCCTTTTTCCCAATGGAGTAAAACACCCCTACCCTATCCTGCTCTTCCAAGGCCAATGTGCGAGCTAATTATGATAGAATCGGATGGGATGATTAGGTTTCATTGATCCTTATCTGCCATCACTTGCTGCTTGATTGGATCTGTATTGTTTGACAGGTACATGGTAAGTGTGAGTGTACCCACAACACTAAGGGCCTGAACTGTGAGCAGTGTGATGACTTCTACAATGACTTGCCTTGGAGGCCAGCCCGTGGTCTGGAGACTAACGCCTGTGAAAGTAAGTTGCCTCATGCATTCACATCAACCCATCAATATATCTTGTTTTTTTATTTTCTGGTATTTATTGCTTCTTAAGAAGGATGAAAATAAGAAGCAGCTGGGCCATGTTTATGCTTGCACAATATTTATTTACTGTGTATGCAGTACATATTTACTGCATACACAATGTATAATCACGATGTGCACAATGTATTAATATGTTGATATAAAGATTGTGATGAAAAATCTCTTGATTATTTTACAGATTAGATTATCTTATTTTTGATGTCAACACATTCTGTACAAATCAATCCACATGCTGCCACTGTTGCTTCTAACCACTCTCTCTCCCTGCTCTGCTTCCTTATTTAGAATGCAATTGCAATGACCATGCTGACCGCTGCCACTTTGACCCGGCTATCTACGGCCTGACTAAAGGTGAGAGCGGTGGTGTCTGTGACAACTGCGTGCACAATACAATGGGACGTAACTGCGAGGAATGTAAACCATTCTTCTACCAGGTGCCAAACCGCGAGCTCAGGGACCCGAACATCTGCCAACGTAAGTTTCTCACTCAGCTTATAATCCTGGTCTTATTGTAGACAAAGAATTCCAGTTGTGGGATTTGTTTAAACCCTCACCTAAGTACATAACCTGATTAGAGATGAGGGCTATTTCTTTACATGATCAATCATCAAGATCCATATGGTAATAATATATTGTTCTTAAGAATAACTGTTTTAACAAAAGCAATAAACAACTCTACATGTTGTGTTTGTGTGTCAGCATGTGACTGTGACCCTACTGGCTCAGAGCATGATGGTGAATGCGAGAGTCACACAGACGCTAATGTAGACCTCGAGGCTGGAAGGTGTATCTGTAAACGCTATGTGGAAGGTCGACGATGTGATCGCTGCCTGGCTAACTACTGGAACATGTCTGCCCAGAACCCAGATGGATGTGAAGGTGGGGTTTCTACCTGGAAAGATGCTTGTTAACCTGTGGTATATATGGAGGGTGACTGGTGGGAGTGAGGAACCATGATTGACCATGTTTCATGCTGTTATAGCTTGTGCTTGTGACCTGCTGGGAACCATTGGTAACTATGGATGTAACCAGGGAAATGGAGAATGTCGCTGCAAGCGTTATGTCTACGGCCGTCAGTGTGACACATGTATTGTAAGCTGACATTTACTGAAGCACCACGTTTGAAAGAATGAAATAATTACTTGTCTGAGATGGATATAAAACCACCATCCACTATGAAACAGTCCTTTGTATTTTCAATATCGACACACCTGGTTATCAAGTAGCCTGTGTCATTTATACCTGTCCTCTCCATGTTCCAGCCTGGCTACTATGGACTCAGTGAGGAAAGAGATGGATGCAAGGCCTGTGATTGTGATGCAGGTGGTTCCTATGACAACGACTGTGACCAACAGACAGGACAATGTAGTTGTAAAATGAACGTGATTGGTCGTCGTTGTGACCAGCCAGCCCCTGGCTACTACGTTGTCAACATAGACTATCTCAGATATGAAGGGGAATACGCTCGTGGCATCGGAGTAAGACACATTACTTCATAAGTCAATAATTTTATAACCAGTCATTCTTTAATAACATCAGGATAAGAATGGTTTACTTGGGAGATTTACAACCTTCAGTGTTTATAAAGCTGTATGAATAGTGTTTATACTGTGCGATATCAAACTGCCATGGGATGTGAGTGTTATGTATTGGTAATGGATGTGTACAGAATACACGTGCAGTGATTCGTGAACCCACCCCTGGCCGACCCATGACATGGACAGGCCCTGGCTTCATGAGAGTATCTGAAGGTGACGCGCTAGAATTCACCATTGATGACATTCAGACATCCATGAATTACGACATAGTCATCCGCTATGAGCCTCAGGTCAGTGGGCGTTTTTTAATCGGATCCTCGAGGTGGCATTCACTTGTTGTTGGCCGTGTGCACCATTAATAAGTCAGTGGTTCATTATCTCAGGATGGAGTTGTTTCCCTGCCTGTGGTTAGGACTTGCCAGCGAGCATGTAACCCACCATGTCTCCCTCCCCTTGATCTTAATACTCAGGGCCTCAATGCTTTCCTTCTGTGTTGTAGATGCCAGACAGGTGGGATGACATTCAGGTGACCCTGGTACGTCCCGGCCCAGTTGATGAGAATGGGCCATGTGTCAACAGTCTGCCACAGGAGGACCTGAAATCTACCTACCTGACAAGAGGTATGTCCCACTGTGCTAGTGACCCCTCTACAGAGGGGAGATCAGAGCCTGGTCTCATCACGCATCAGCATCGTCTCGGCCTGTGATTCACCTTGGTTTTTTAAAAATAAATTAGACACATAATTTGTGAAAGTAAAGAAAGAGTCAAAAGTTCCTTTCGATGGTAGGTTTTTCCAGCTCTGTATTTTGGGGATGAGACTTGGCCCCTGCGATACATCACTAACTGAGGTAGTTAATGCTAGAAGGTGTCGTTAACATCTGTTACTTGTTATGCTTCTTGTTGCTAGCTTCTTTGTGGCAGCTGGTTCACATGCTTCTGTACATGGCTACTCTCTCTCTGCATGCTTCTACCTAGCCCTCTCTTCCCCCACCCCACTCTATCTGTCTCCACTGTACAATCCCTAATATATAATTAATTTGTCTTTGTATACACTTAATTATTGTCTCTGTTGTATACCGTTTTCTTTCTCTCCCCACGTACTATCCCAATACCACAACTTGTACCTTAAGACAATGCCACTATTTGTGTGTAATGTAGTGGCTGGGTGCAGGTTGTGGCATTGTGGAGTGGCTGTGTATATTTGTGGGCTGTGATGTAACCCTACAGTTGTGGAGGTGGCTGATTTCTGGAGTAGTGGTGATGATGTTGATGTGCTTCGTGCTGACGAGACTTACCTGACCTCTGCCTCCTCCTCACCTGACAGCCGGAGTCTGTATGATGCGTTCATACCAGGTAGCCCTCTCCACAGCTACTCACCAATCATCTTTCCTTGTCTCTTCATTGTGGCTAGCTTTTATCAATGTTTAAACTCATTTACTAAAACCATAGTGAAGTAGAATCAATTTCTTTTTGGATTAATTTGTGTGTTATAATCAATGTAGTGTTAATTTGATGTGGCTTTAGTGGTAGCTTTAAGATGCTAAGACTGGTGATCATTTCTCTTGGGTTCAACATGGACTATAATTCCCCTAGATTCTATAACATGGCATTGATATTTTTGCCTTAAAATTCATGACTTATCAATGAAAATTTCAAACAAAGCATTTGCAAGCTTTGGTTATAAAAAAACCCTGAATTTGGTTACTTTATCTGTCTATTAAACCATGACCTACCCATGTTGAACACCATATGAAATGAGGAACCCCTACCCTGTCACTGTCATTGGTGTTTACTCTGCTGCTTCCACCTGCATTGGTTTTCTTTCCATTTGCATTATTTTCAATCAAATGTTCACCATTTTCCTCCCATTATCTGACCTCCTTTCCTACCACCATGATGATTAAGTACATGTTCCCGTTACGACCCGGTCCCCTTCTGCTGTAGCTGGTTGTGGCCACCAAGCGTCTGCGTTTGCTTGTCGCTTTGCTGGGGGATGCTTTGCGTATGAAGTGGCGACCATTGTCTTATTTACACGCTATAGCACTGGTACATGTTAGCTTAGGAAGCAGGTGGAGTTTTTGCTTTGTTATGACACACCTTTGATTGGTGACAAGAACAGAGAAGCCAAGTGTTGTTTTTGATGAGAGGAAACTCACAAGTTGTATTGAAGCTCATGATTTATTATCAAACAACCAGCTCTGTTGAAGCTCCTGACCTACTGAGGCACCAACTGTATTGTAGCTCCCAATATATTTAGTCATCAGCTGTATTGTAGCTCATGAAATATTGGGACATCAGCTGTATTGTAGCTCCTGAAATATTGAGGCACCAGCTGTAATACAGCTTTGGTATATTGAGACACCAGCTGTTAGTAGCCCTTGATGTATTCAGTCACCAACTGTATAACTGCACCAAGCACATCAGTGTGTAGCACACCCCAGGTGAGTGGTGAGGTGTGGAGTCTGCGTAAGATGGTTAAGTGTCTCATTTTGCTTGTATTTTGACGCCTATTTCAGGAGCACGTCATGTGATGGTTGTCCCCAGCTCTTGTCTGGAAAGAGGAGTCACGTACTCTCTAAGATTCGACTTCAACAGATACAAGGGCGGTGAAAGCAATCCTGATGCCAGTGTCCTCATCGACTCGGTCAGTTCTTGTCTGCACTCACATGAAACTGAGTGTGTTGTTAATTATACACATTGACATTGCTGGTATAATATATACATGTGATGCAGTGTATAAAATCAACTTAAAGAATATGCATACATGGCCTATATTTGTTCTGTTACAGATTTTGCTCACTCCGAATACGGACAGTGTCAGTATCTTTAAGGGTTCTGGTCTTCCTAGTCGCATGAAGCAAGAGTATGTGTATTATCGATGTAACGAGGCCCAGATGAACGTTCAGCGATCAACCCTCTCCGACGTCTGCCGTGAACACATCTTCAGCATCTCTACTGCCATCTACAACCGAGCATTTGGTGCGTTTCTATTAATATGTGACTTACATGAATGAACAGCACAAAGACAGGGAGTTGGGGGGTAATGTAATACCAGTTTTAACAAGAAGAAATGAAAACAGTGTAATCTGTGTAATCTGCAAATAAACCATGAATCCTAGTCTTCAATCATAAGGCCATGCAAATTATGACACACCCCACTCTTAGCCTTCCATTGTATTGTTAACCTTGGCCTTCCTGACGGTGCAAACTGCCAGCCTTCCATTGTATTGTTAACCTTGGCCTTCCTGACGGTGCAAACTGCTAGCCTTCCATTGTATAATTAACCGAGGCCTTTCCTGTGTGTTACAGAGTGTGACTGTGAACAGACAGGCTCCCTCAGCGGTGTGTGTGAACCACAGGGCGGACAGTGTCAGTGTAAACCAAACGTTATTGGACGTCGCTGCGACCAATGTGCTCCAGGTTACTTTGGCTTCGGACCAGCGGGTTGTCAAGGTGATTTCATGACCTTATATCTTCTCAGATACTGTAGTTATTGATGGTGAGCATGGTCAGTAACCTGCAGTTATTGATGTGTACGGTCATTATCCTAGTATTATCCATGTTTACGGTTACAAACCTTTGGTTATTGATGTCCTGGTCAATAACCTATGGTTATTGACCAGGACATCAATAACCTATGGTTATTGATGGGAACAGTAATCATCCTGTGGTTATTGATGGGAACAGTAATCATCCTGTGGTTACTGATGGGAACAGTAATCATCCTGTGGTTATTGATGGGAACAGTAATCATCCTATGGTAATTGATGGGAATGGTCATTTACTTGTGGTTATTGATATGTATGGTTATTTACCCATGGTTATTGAAATGTTTGGTTATTAATCTATGGTTATTAATATGTATGATTATTAATGTTTGGTTCTTGTCAGTGTGGTTATTTATGTATGGTTATTGATGTGCGGTTATTAACCAATGGTTATTGATATGTATGATTATTAATTATGGTTATTGATTTCTGTGTTTGTTGTCACCAGCTTGTAATTGCCACCCGATTGGCGCCCGTGACAATTTCTGTGATGAGACCACTGGTCAGTGTCTGTGTATCCCGAACGCCTATGGCAGACAGTGTGGCAGTTGTACGACAGGTTTCTATGGCTTCCCTAACTGCCGTGCCTGCGAGTGTAACGGTCGGGCCACTGAATGTGAAAATGAATCAGGACGCTGTTTTGATTGTACTGGCAACACAGACGGACATAACTGTAACCAGTAAGCAAGATTATTATCATAAAGGTTTAATGCAACTTCCTAAAGAAGTAGGCTATTTTGTTCATTTTTCCTTGGCTATCCTGACATTATCACCCATCCCTCTGATTACAGGTGTGCCTATGGTTACTATGGAGACCCCCGGCCAGGATCTAGTGTGGGTTGCTTGGAGTGTAAGTGCCCTGGAGGTATGAACAGCCAGTACCAGCATGGAGACACATGCCGTCTCAACCCCTACACCAACGAGGTGATCTGTGACTGTGACGAGGGATACACAGGTGAGTCATCTCTTTGCATCAATTATCTAAAGGATTTACCTTGATTCATCATGATCTACCTGTTGTTCTATTATCATTAATGTTCTACCTATTCATTAAAGGTGTTTTTTTCACTTATAAAACATGGCATCTCTTTTTGGCAGTTGTGAAATGAACATGGTTGGTGAATCCTCTTCACTCCTTGAGTTATGAATTATAAGTATATTGGCGGGGCTGCTTGGGTTCTTATGTGATTTGATGTGTCACCTGACAGGTAACAGCTGCAGCAGGTGTGCTGATAACTACTTTGGTAACCCGTTGGTGCCTGGTGGATCCTGTGAGTTGTGCACATGTAACAATAACATCGACCCCGACACTCCAGGCAGCTGTGACCCAAGTACAGGGGAGTGTCTCAAATGTCTCTACAACACTGAGGGTTTCAACTGCGAGATATGTGCACCTGGTTACTATGGTGACGCCCTCACCCAGAGCTGTGTTGGTAAGTAGGTGATAGCGCACTTTCATCAGATGATTGTTAAGAATGTCAACAAGCAGTTTTGTGCAGCTAACTTATTGTCAATATGTTTTGAGTAATTATCCATATCATAATCACAGTAAATAATTGTCACATATATTGTTTTTGACAAAACATGGATTACAATAGATTCATCCATGGTGTCGATCCTTGTTTGCCCCCAGAGTGCATCTGTAACATCCTAGGCACAGACATGAACGCTGGGCCGTGTGACAGGGTCACTGGTCAGTGTCCCTGTCTACCTAATGTAGAGGGTGAGAGGTGTGACCGCTGTGCTGCCAACCACTGGAAGATTGCTAGCGGTAGCGGGTGTGTTTCCTGTAACTGTGACCCAGATGGTAGTCTCCGCGAGCAGTGTAATGAGGTGAGTCGTGCGTCGCTGCTCAAGACAGGAGGGGTGGAGCAAATCATGTGCTGTTGATTGCTTTTGTGCTGATCGTGATGTGTGAGTGTGATGTGTGTGTGGTGTAGTTCACAGGCCAGTGTGAGTGCAGGAGGGAGAGGGGAGGACTTGACTGCAGTGAGTGTGTGGATCTCTACTGGGGTGACCCCCGTGACAGATGTATTCGTGAGTACACCGACCTTTCCAGCAAATATTCTCTTATTCTCAGTGATTGGGAAAATCACAATGCTCTTCCTTGTGACTAATTGCCTTGACCTTCAAATAATATATCCTGCTATCTGACTTTGACATCCTCAAAATTCTGTAGGAATTGTAGTATTATTGTTTGACTCGTGTTATTTGGTTTAAGAGCCATAATATGATCGTATGTGTTGTGTCATTCTGTTTAAAGGCCGCAGTATGCGCAGAGCTTATCATATTTCTTTACATCAGCATCCATCCGTAAACTTTAGGTGGCACGTTTTGTTATCAAGCAAGCTAGCAGCCCCACATTACACATGAACCCTTCTCATGACAACTGCACCGTGCAAACTAAAAATCAACCTAGTGTGACCTTTCCCCCACCACACCTGTTATTATTGAAAAACATTTAATAATCTCATTTACTATGTTAACCCATTGGGAAATAATATTTGGTGACACGTTTTCTCATTAAGCAAGCTAGCAGCCCCAAATTACACATGGACCATTCTTATATTGATTGTCGTACACAAAAATATATATTTTTGCCATGTTGGGGAAATGGGGAAATTTGTTGTAATGGCATATGACCCTTGATGTCTGAGTTATTATTGAAAAAATTATATAAAGTCTCTTAATCCATCTTAACGAGGGTGCTTAGCAAGCTGCTTGCCAACCGCACCTAGCGGTTTGATTGTCTGTGTTGTGTTATTTGGTTGAAGAACCCCGATACAATTATTTGTGTGGTGTTGCAGCCTGTGACTGCGACCAGGCTGGGTCTGCCTCTCAACAATGTGACCGTCGTACTGGTCAGTGCGTGTGTATCGAGGGTGTGACTGGGTCCCGATGTGACAGGTGTGCTCGAGGAACCACCGGCGAGCTGCCTTTCTGTGTCCCATGTGGCGAGTGTTATGACAACTGGGACCAGATCATTCTACAACTCAGACGTACGTTGACGTCCTGTATTTCAATGGTTTTTGAGTGTAGCTTTTGAAAGGATTATTAGAATTTACAATGAGAATAAAGATGTCTTGTGTGTGAAGATGGTTTGTTGATCGATGTGATTTAACCATGGAACAGGTGAGGCGAGTCTGCTAATTGAGGAAGGTGGGGCAATCAAAGTGGGTGGAGCTCCAGGAGCTTTTGAGGGAGAGTTCCAGGAGATGGAGCAACGTTTGGAGGAAGTACGGGGCATCTTGTCTGGAACCAATGTGACGGAGACTGATCTGGATGACCTCCGACTGAAACTACGCATGCTGAGGTCAGTGGGGCATTGACAAGGTATAGGTGATTTGAGGGGCTAAGTATTTACATTTTTGAAATATATGTAATGTGAACAGCTATGTTATTCCTGCAGTGGCTTCAGTGTGGTTGCTTAATATATCATGGCTCAACATCTCTTATTACATTAATAAGCTGGCCTCAATTATCAAGGTACTTGCAGATGATAGAATTAGCTTAACTAGAATTTATAGATGTCATTGACCTCTTAGTGACCTTGCTGTGTAGAGATAACATCACTGAGAGTTCAGATGACATTGACCAACTGAAACAAGATACGGACCAAACCGGTGGCCGTGTAGAGGTGGCCTTTAATCGCATGGCTACCCTCAAAGCTGGCATCAGTGACTTAAAGATGGCTGCTGAGCAGCTGAGGGCCAATGCCACCAACATCCGGGAACTTGATGTGTCTGGTGAGGACTAATGACATGACCAATACATCTTGTTGTATATAGGCCTTGAAATTAGGCAGGTCATTTTTGGAAAACCCTGCCTCATAGGTCAATACCATTTTAAAGCTGGTTGCATTACCTTACGGTATTACATCAAACTGGAGGATGAATCATGTATATTGCATCTCATCAATGGGTAAGGTGGAATGCACTTGCAGCATTGTATTGATCAGCCTGGCTTTGTGACTATGTGTCAGGTGCGTTTAACTCGACCCTAGAGAGTCAGCAGCGCTCAGAGGCCGCCCAGCGTCTGGTGGATGATGCCAGCATGGTCATTGACCAGTCAGCTGGGGTGCGCCAGCAGACAGAAGACCTCCTGGCGGAGCGGCGGGAAGAGTATGACAACAAGTATGGTCAAAATGACCAGGACCTCGAGGGCATCAGACAGGGCCTTGATGACCTCAATGATAAGATTGTGGACCTCAATGAGGGAGTGAGTGTTCCACATTACAATTATACCTATTTAGATGTCAATGGTCAGATCAACTCATGCATTTTTAAGGGTGTAGAAGTCTGTGTTAATAATGAGTTGTTTGGTATATATATAATGAGTTGTTTGATGTATGTGTAGGTCTGTAGAAGTCAGTGTTGATAATGAGTGGTTTGGTATATAAATAATGAGTTGTTTGGTGTGTGTAGGTGTGTGGTAGCCGTGGAGACCCATGTGATACAGTGTGTGGTGGAGCAGGATGTGGACATTGTGGAGGTGGACTCAGCTGTAACAGTGGAGCTGTCACTAAAGCAGTCAACGCCCTCGATTTCTCAAACCGTGCCAACGAATCTGTGGTGATGGTGGAGTCCCAGATCAGTAGTCTGCTAACTGATGTACGTTCCTCACGTTTACTGTGTCCTCAATATATGTCCATGAAGGGTCCTGGGACTGATTCCACTGGGGTTGTATTTTGGGATTGATGTTATGCTTTAGAGATGTCAATGTTTGCACATTATTGCCCGCAGGTGGAGAATGCTAAGACTGACTGTGACATGGCCCGTGAGGATGCCCAGGTTGCATACAATAAGGCTGAGGCTGCCAAAAACCAGTCGGAGAATGCCCACATAGACCTGCAGACGCTCATGGTACTCATCACAGACTTCCTGGGACGACAGGGTGCCAATCCAGCTGATATCAGACAGGTGGTGTAGCTTAATGTGATCATGAAGAGGCTGGATTAGTCCATCTGTCATATATGATTCGCTGACAGCTGTCCCACAGAAGAAAACTTTTATACCTGTTTATCATCTTAATGTCACCTGTGATTCCCTGTTAATTATCCTGTGTTGACCTAATGTTACCTGTGATCCCCTTTTGAATACCCTGTGTCAGCCTGATTTTACCTGTGTTCCTCTGTTGATTACAGTGTGTTGGTCTTAAGTTACCTATGATCCCTTGTTAATTACCCTGTGTTGACTGTACAGATAGCCGATGAGGTCCTTGCCATGAGCATTTCCCTCACCCCGCAGGAGATAAGGGACCTGGCCCTTCAGATTCAGGAGACCATTCAAGGCCTTACTGACATTGATTCCATCCTGAATGCCACCCGCGATGACCTACGCAACGCACAGAGGCTCCAGAACAGGGCCGATAATGCCAAGTAAGCTCTTCTAACAGGGCCGATAATGCCAAGTAAGCTCTTCTAACAGGGCCGATAATGCCAAGTAAGCTCTTCTAACAGGGCCGATAATGCCAAGTAAGCTCTTCTAACAGGGCCGATAATGCCAAGTAAGCTCTTCTAACAGGGCCGATAATGCCAAGTAAGCTCTTCTAACAGGGCCGATAATGCCAAGTAAGCTCTTCTAACAGGGCCGGTAATGCCAAGTAAGCTCTTCTAACAGGGCCGATAATGCCAAGTAAGCTCTTTAATGCCAAGTAAGCTCTTCTAACAGGGCCGATAGTGCCAAGTAAGCTCTTCTAACAGGGCCGATAATGCCAAGTAAGCTCTTTTGGTGGAAGCTCATTGACTCCATCAGAAACACTTGATGTACACTATCTATGTATGTCAAGCCAACATGGTCGCTGCCATATCTTCAGTCATCACTCTTCTCCATTTGTTGTAACCAGACAAGCTGCTGACGATGTACTCAGCACGGCCCAGCGCGTACTTGATGCCCTTGAGAAAGCCGAAACTGCGCAGGATGCTGCCTCTGAGGCCATCGATGAGGCTGAAGTCAATATTTTAGTGGCTGATGAAAACCTGGCCATGGTTTGTGCTCTGTCTGCCACTCTGGTGTCTCTCTTAATTAGAATTGATTTATGCATGGGCAAGATCCTCTTCTTATATGTTAACTATTTTCTTAAGACTGGCTTGAAAGTGAATACAATGTACAGGGCATTACATCATCATGTGTTCTCTGTATGGTCGAAGGGCTGTGTAATTTTGTGTGAGTTTACATACGGTTGCGTAATGTTGTGTGAGTATGGTTGTGTTATGTGTGAATTCACGTATAGTTGCATGATGTTTTGTGGGTTCATGTATGGTTGTGTGCTGTTGAGTGAGGTCACGTATGGTTGTGTGGTTTTTAAAGATCGAGACAGCTACTGCTGCTGGGGAGTCACAGGCCAATGACAACATCATGAAGGTCAACGACCTCATACCAAGAGTGGAAGATCTGAAGGTCAAATACATCGAAAATGGAATCAATGTTGGCAAGGCATCGGAAGAGGCCCAGGAGGCTGCTAGGCTGGCTGATCAGGCAGAAAGTGTAAGTGGCTCATACACAAGTCTAGTATAGTTTGAAATAACACTATCTGACTAATGTTACATTTTACGGTTCTATGCTCAATCAAATTGTTGGGAATCACTGTCACAATTGAGTTAACTGACCTTGTTGATTTCTCTGTGGCATTTATAGGATGCTCAGATCCTGGAGACTAATTACAACGAGGTCTCCGTGCTTGTTGACGAGAAATTCAATGAAACGAGTGAATTCAAAACACGTGCTGACAACTTACGCCAGCGAGCATCTCAACTCTACCAAAATACTCTGAGGAAAATACAGCATCTAAAAAGTGAGATATTTACTTGCATTTGACGCAAATATAATTTGTTATTTGCTACCTGCTTGCTTCTTATCTACAACCTTATTCAATTATTTTGTAATTTTTGGGAATTTTTTTACTGAGTTTTTCTACGATACTGCTATCTGTTGTTTTGACTGTCGTTGACAATTTATTGCCTAGAAATTGATGTGTCGTTTTCTTTTCAAGCAACTTTCTTCTACATGTTTTATATTTAGGTTGTTAGGTTGACTTGGAAACTTACCATAGTGAATACTTCACATATTTCAGATTAGAATAAATTGTATTAGACCTATGGTCCTTTGAATATCTTGTAGAACTAGTTCATCTTAAACCTAAATGTGTTAGCCCTGTTGAAACTGGTCCCAGTTGTATATAAACTGGCTCTGAGGTGTACGAACACTATTCCTACTCGCCACTCAACAGATGGCCCTGCTTGATGTCTCCAATTTCAGTGGTTGAAGCGCAGTTCGATGCCAACCAGGGTGCACTTAATGACCTCTCTGCTGAGATCAACAGGCTCAATGGCCAGATGGTCCTTCTTGTTGATGCTATTAAAGGCGCCGCCGACTTCCTCAGAAACTGCGAAGCTGCATAACATGTAGAGCTAATTCTGTTGCCCATTACTTCCAACTTCTGGATTTCATATGATTCCCCTTCCTTTAGAAAGATGTCCTCCTTTGTCAAAACCGTCTACAAAAAATGCTTGCTTTAGAATTTTCTCATGTGTCTCTGTGAAATCCAGAATGTTGTGCGTTGTTGCTCACCCCAGGTTAACGTTGGTTTAGTTATATTTGGCTTCTAGTTCCTAGTTGTGTTTCTCCCTCCTTGGCTATGGTTAACTGGTGTCTCTATTATAACAACCTTTATAATATTCCCTCTTTGTTGTCTTTTTTGTGTGTGAATTTTTCTTACCCTTTTTTAATGACTGTAATTAAAGGTGTATTAAACCAGGTTGTCAGGCAAATTGGTTGTATATTGTGTTTTTAAATGATTGCTTAAATGTCTATCTCTGTAATACAATTCCTTATTGCTTCTTGCCCACTGACAGCCTTGTTCTTACACTCTACCATTGACTGGTGTTCTGATACATATAACTAGAGCTTCTTTAAGTTATATTTACGTGCTCCTCTTGTCAATGCCCGTGGTGCCATTAATTAGGCTGTTTGAAACGTTTAAGACTCCCTATTGTTTGGTGAAAAATTTAACCTACCCTGCCTCAGATATATTGATTGATGCCATACTCCTGCCTCTAGTCACCATGGTGACTGGCTAACATCAGTCATTGTACTCCTTCCCCTCCCCCAAGTCATCATTAGTCTTAAGTAGCTCTCAATAAGAATGCTTCATCCGTGATTGGTTTGATGAATTTTAACACTAATGTTTTCTGGTGAATTTGGGCTGCCTAACAATATTGAGTGTCATAAATTGATGGTTAGCCGGAATCGTTTGTGACAAAGCCATGTTATCTGTGAATAATGTTCATGGTTGTATTTAAAACTGGCTCCTTTAATTTATCTTAGTTTAAAGCTCATACTTAAACCAACTAATGGTAGAAATCTTTAGCTGGTCACAATGACAATCATTATTTTGGGTTTGTAACTGGAGTGATTGGATGCATCAATTGTACGATTATAAGTAGCATTCACCTTCACTCAGCTAGTAGTTCTTGGTTAATCTGATTGTGTATTGAGCACTGTGTGTTTACCATGCTGTACCAGGTATGGAAAGCTCCTTCACGCTGAATGAGAAGACCCTGATCGACTTGTCTTGGCAGATAGGACTTCTTCAGGACCAGATGGCGGCCTACATCACTGACATACAGAACGTAGCTCGCTGTCAACGGGAGTGTGAAGGCAACAAGCCATGCCCATCCTAAAACACTCTCCTTAGTTTATTTCTATACACAAAGCTACATCAACGCAAAAGGTTCACAAGCTTGGACTAATCTCAGCCATCTGTCTCAAGAATTCTGATCTTAATTATGTCTCTTTACAATCCAGACAAAACATGGCATATGCATATTTTTAATTTCACCTATTTCATCAAACAATAGTTCATAGACGCTGTTGTTGTGTGTTTGGGGAGACCCAGTCAATGAGGGACGGGGGACCATGTAGCTATATAATGGGATATAGCTTTTCTGGTCCAATGGGGATTGCTGAGGTCCGTGATAGGCTACAGTGTACATTATGAGCACCATCAGTGTCCGCTTCATGCAAGAATGTATGATTTGCTTTTGGGCAGGGTGTGTGAATTAAACAAAAATATTAGGAAAAGAAACCTATTTTCTGCATTATATGTATACTGGGGTGTGAATTAGGGATCTAGTATTGGGTTTAATGTGGCAGGACATTGGGAGGCCTTATTAGTAGTGACTATTTAGGATTAGCATATCAGGCTGATTCACTACATCCATATTGATGTGTGTTTCTACAAACCATCATTGGTGTTGATGTGTTGGCGAGGGGTGAGAACTGTTGATATTCTTTTTAATAGGAGTTGTTCTTGTTTTATACAGAGCCTTAAATTGTCCATATTTCATTGTGTATTTAAGATGTGTACCTTTGATTGTTACTGTAATTGGGAATATTTTATAGAATCGCCAGTGAGCCTATATCAATGACATATTAAAATCGTCAGTTATTTCATCACTACAATTGTGATGATGCATTTGTTTCCACGTGATGTTTCTCATTTCTTCACCTGTTGGTAGTGTCTTCCAATAACTGTTCTTCATGCATTATTTAAATAGCAGTTGTTTGAGTTGGATTCTGAGTGACTTGGGACCACCATTGTATGTTGACATGTCAATCAAATTAAACCAGGTTTTTTATATATATTTTTTAAATGATGCATCTGCAAATGTGCTGGACGAGCAATAGTTTTACTGCAGTCTACATTTTTATGGTGATCTTTCTGGTGCAATTATTGGAGGCAGTCCATTCAGTGCAATGCGCGTGACACATTTACCTCAAATAGCCCCCCCCCCCCCCGAGTGAGAACTGGTGGATTAGCAACGTCCGGCATGGGACTTTCTTCTAGCTGCCAGCTTCACATTTAAATAACTGCCATTTATGTCATCAGGATATGTTTAATCAATAAAGCATAATTTTTTCCTTACTTTCTTGAGTATTATTTCTCTTGTTTCTGGTTGTCCTCCTCACTTTATAATTTGCTCACAATTCAGGTGCTTGTTCTTACAAGGAAAACCGGTAATTAACAACTAGCCCAATTTAAGGGTGAAAAACTCTTGTGTACTTACCAAGTTTAAAGTCAAAATTTAGTGAAAGAATCAACACATCCGGAGAAGGGAAATGCTCGAGCTTCATACATCCAGTGGCAGTTAGGAAAGCATGATGAGTGGACTGATATATATTTGTTTATATGTTTATTACACATCAGCTTGGTAACATAGAAGCTGTCATCAACATTGATGTTATCAATATCAAGCTGACAATTGAACACAATATGGTACATAATGTAAAATGAGAAAACATGAGAAAACAAGCTTAAACCAACAGGCGAATGGTATATATAACCACAACATAGCCCATGGTTAGGTAAACACATCACGTTTGATGACCACAGTTGATTGGTATAGTTTTATAACTAACTCAAATACTACAGGGAGAGTTCATATATAAAAAAATTACACATTTATTTACAACAGACTATACAAATTTCCTCCCAAACTCAACAAGGTAGAAGGTTCTCGATGATGTACATAAAAACTCCTCAACAAGGCTGATGCTGCCAGGGTGGTGAAATTTTCATTTAGAACGACCATGCACAACCTCATAATTACAAGGCGAATATGAATACATATGCATGGCTTTCAGTAAATACTTACGAAGAATTAATATCAGGTCTTATTTCCATAGCTAGATATGGTCTCACTTGGCGACCAAAAACTTTTCCCATTGACATTCAATCTGTGTGAATCATACAGCATATCACAAGCTGTTGGTAAACTAAGGCTTGAGTAAAGCATGTTTGTTGTGTGAGATGATGAAATGCCCCTTGGTGATGAGATCAGAAGTCAACTGGTGAGATGCCTCTACAGAGCCGCGACTATCGATTCTGAGACTGCCGACAAATCCTCAGCATTCTGTTTTGTTCCAGGTCAATTTCACTGAGTCTCGTTACCTACACCACACAAGCCAAAGCTCCGAAGTGAGATCATCTGCTTCGGGAAACCACAACCATTGTGAGCAAATTGACAAGGATCATTGGCTAATCCAAGGGGTGATTTTGTAAAAATGTTATTTAAACAGTGATCAAGTACTTGGATATAAGAGAAATCAGCCTGGCCTTTTACATACAGCACGCACAATGGTAAGCCATGTGACAACAGTAGCATGCCATGATGACAGTCACAACACAGTAATTGATGCAACCTGCTAACCTACATGAGTCTGCTCAAGGTCATTCACATCCAACATGTGCCAGATCATGTGACCAGGCTATCAGAATTGTGCTGGAATTTTACAATTAATTGGATGAAAAAAGATGGAAATCATGTCGTCCAAAAAAATACGTGGGTGCTCATCAAATATGTGAGGGAAACATAAGTAACAGATTCGCTTCCTTGAGTGAGAGAATGTAATGATTTCTCACTGCAACATGCCCCTAGCAATCTTAACAAAGGAGGCAATGCTAATTGGACAAGGTGGGCAGCTCTAACGCACACAACACTCAACACATGTTGAGAATTTCTAGAAACACCCCAAACTAACTACTAAATGGGTGTGTGTGTTTGCCGTGAAAGCAAGAGTCAGATGTTGTATAGTGGGTGACTAGTAGTTTATACACATCATGCCTGCCCAGCTATATTACCTTCCACTGGATTTGCCCTGCAACCAACCATTACACCTCCACACAATGATGTATCCTACATAAATAGCAAAGATGGAAATAAAGAAGACTATTCTAGCTTTTATATAATATGTTAATTCAAACAAGGGTGAAATATTGTGACGTGACGTTACTGTTTGACTCTGATATCAAAGCGTGTGTACCTGGTTGGCCAGGACGTGGTGAACATGCTGCATGGGTGTGTTGTTCTGCCTCCGACCAGCCTCTCGGTAGTCTTCAGCCTCTCTGTAGTCTTCAGCCTCTCTGAAGTCTTCAGCCTCTCTGTAGTCTTCAGCCTCTCTGTAGTCTTCAGCATCTCTCCTCCACCTCCGCTCCTCATACCTCCCATCTTCATCCCATGCCTGGGAACGACCGCCATTCCAGTGGCCTCGGGAATGTGAATATTCCTCATGGTGACTGCCACCATGATACTGATTGTCTTCAGAGTAATCGTAGTCGTGTCTCCTCCACTCGTGTCCCCGGTCGTGACTCACCTCGGACAGGGGCTCCACATCATTCTCCATCTCATGACCATACCATTCATGCGTGTAGTGGTCTTCCCCATCGTAAGACTGCAAGTCATGAGGTTCTCGGCAATCCCACATAGCTCGACTCTCCTGCGGACCATAACTATCCAAGTCCATCAGCTGCGGAGGTTGTGGCTGCGGTTGCTGGGCAGCCCGGTAGTGTGCATCCCTTGGCCGACGTCCACGACGGGTACGCTTCTTGGGAGGTAATCCATGATGATGCTGTCTGAGTGGAGGTTTGTGGAGGTCTCCTTGAACGACTCTTCGACTTGTGCTTGGTTGATGGTTTTGTCTTGAGGTTGTGGAGGGGTTATTCGGTTCATCATCAGGGTCACCTATGAAGGCTCTGGACAGCACAGGTAGATCACTCGACAAATGTCTCATGTCGATATCGCTGTAATGTGATTCAGACAAGGCGGTCTGCTTATTGTTCAAAAAGATCCTCAGGTCCACATCTTGGTCACAGACATCCACCCTATCTTCCTCTGAATCCTGCACTACGTGGTCTTCAGCTGGGTCAACCGTGCCAGTTTCTTTCAAGTGTCTTGGTGAGTTGTGTTGACACTGTCTAACTTCCCCCGCATGCATCCTTTTCACATCCAGCTTCCCAAAAGCTTTCTTTTCTTCCATCATTTTAACTTTCTGATTTTCCACTGGCGTTGCAACATTGTGCCTTTCAATGCAAGGTGCCTGACCACCCTCATCGGGTGACAGTAATGTTTTGTTGTCAGCGTCTTCTTGTCTGTTAGTTGGGTCATACAATACCTCCGCTTCCTCTTCACAATGTGACGCATTGAGTTCATCAAGTACAGTGTAATCAGCCGTTGGATCAAAGGAAAAGGCAGACGGAACAGGACTTCCTGACCTTGTGTTGGAAACACCTCTACCTGATTTGTCAATGTCAATAAACAATTGTTCTTCTGTTGGGAAAGATTTCTCAACATCAATCGATGTCTGTTTTTCAGTTGGGGAAGATTTCTCAACATCATTCAAGGTTCGTTTTTCAGTTGTGGAAGATTTCTCAACATCATTCAAGGTTTGTTTTTCAGTTGGGGAAGATTTCTCAACATCATTCAAGGTTTGTTTTTCAGTTGGGGAAGATTTCTCAACATCATTCACAGTTTGTTTTTCCATTGGGGCAGATTTTTCTATTTCAATCACAGTTCCTTCCATTAGGGCTAATTTCTCGTCATCATTCAATGTTGGGTCTTTGGCTGGGGCAGATATTTCATCATCATTCAATGCTGGTTCTTCCGTTAGGGCTGATTTTTCCAAATCAGTAGAAATAACCACAGAAACTACTTCAGAATCACTATAGAGGGTTTCACCACTCTCTGACACCTGAATATGGACAGGCTTATGAAGATCACCCCTCACCTGCATTTGGTTATCTGCATCAGGTTTGTCAGACTGGGTTACATCTTTCAAGATGGTTGCTAAGTGTGCCAGCTTCTCAGCTGCGCTGCTACTGCTTGACATACCTCCACGTGCTGGGTGAGGCTGCGAGTCAAAGTCACAGCTAGTTGCGACGGTAGCTGGTTGGGAGGGGCTAGCACTAAGGTCAATGACCAGATGATCAGAAGGCACTGTGGTATCGGAGCAGCCACTTGTGTCCATGTCAACCACCTGGAGATCATCAACCGAAGCCAGAGCAGTAACTGTGAGATCAGTCTGCTGCTGGTTAACCAGTGTCTTGTCACCAGCGCTAGCTGGCCCCGCCATGGAGTGCTGACAAGAGCCTGAAAGTTGGGGTCCCTGATTGACTGATGACACAGTTGGGGGTTCTGCTGCAGTGGAGTGATGGTCATCGACGGCTTCTGTAACACTGGTTGCTGGTGCAGGAGACATGCTGTTCCTGATCTGCCTCAATAAACACCCGATCTGATCAGATAACACCTGTGTTCGCTGACCTTTCACCTTACCAGATCCCTCTAGATTCTTCTCTTCACTCACCACACTTCCAGACTCTGTTTCAACCTCCAGTGAACATGGACCATCCCTCACTACTAGGTTTGGTGCGGTTTCAGGTGGCTTGCTGGCACCCGCACGGTTAACTGTCCGTTCAATTAAACTGATATTGAAGCTATCTGGAAGCTGAGAAGTGGAAGGTTTTCTAACAGGGGCTTTTTCCCTATGCATATCCACAACTACAGCAATACTCCGAGTTGCACATTGGATTTGGTCTTCAGCTAAAGTGGAATCATTGTCCAATTGATCTTCCAGTTCTGCATAATCTATTATAGCTCGATCTGGTGGAACGTCATGGCTGATAGGGTGATCAGAACTCCACATGTGGGGCTTAGCAGTTTCATTAACCGGAGGAGATTTGTGTGTGGCTCCCAGCTTGACTTTATCACACCACGCATCTTCTGTCTTGAACTTCCTTACTTTTGGAAGGCACTTGCCTTTTTTCAATCTTTTACTCCTCTTGTCATTAAGCGACGGGTGCGGCTTGATCTTGTTGTCCATCTCACCACGTACCTTACAAGCAGCTGTCTGGCCTGTCGAAGCATCACTTGACTGGGCTACAGACCTTAGATGCTGCTCCTTGTGAACTCCATCTCATGTGCTGACTCACCTCCAATGTTCACCTCTGTTATTGCATTGTCAGGATTGCCTTTGCCTGGAGCCTCACCTGACAAAGTGCTAACAAGCATGGATGATTTTTGTAACTTAACTTTAACAGACTTTTTAGGAGATGTTTTCGCCATCTTCTTGGTGCAAATGTGAATCAAACTTTTGTCTCCACACTCTCTACGGTGTGACGACTTTTCATGCGACTCATGGTTTGGATCTCTCTCTCTTGGTGATTGACTGTGTGAATCATGGCTTGGATCTCCCTCAAATGATGATCGCCGATGTGAATCATGGCTTGGATCTCTCTCACATGGAAATCGCCGATGTGAATCATGGCTTTGATCCCTAGCACTTGGTGATCGCCGATATGAATCGTGGCTTCGGTCTCTATCACTTGGTGAGCGCTGATGTGAACTGTGGTTTTGATTTCTCTCACATGGTGATTGCCGATATGAATCATGGTTTTGATCTCTCTCGATTGATGATCGCCGATGTGGATCATGATTTCGATCTCTCTCACTTGGTGATCGCCGATATGAATCATGGTTTTGATCTCTCTCGATTGATGATCGCCGATGTGAATCATGATTTCGATCTATCTCACTTGGTGATCGCCGATGTGAATCATGGCTTTGATCTCTCTCACATAGTGATCGCCGATGTGAATCATGGCTTCGATCTCTCTCACATGGTGATCGCCGATGTGAATCATGGCTTCGATCTCTCTCACATGGTGATCGCTGATGTGAATCAGGGCTTCGATCTCTCTCACATGGTGATCGCCGATGTGAATCAGGGCTTCGATCTCTCTCACATGGTGATCGCCGATGTGAATAATGGCTTCGTTTACTCTCACTTGGTGATCGCCGATGTGAATAATGGCTTCGTTTACTCTCACTTGGTGATCGCCGATGTGAATTATGGCTTCGTTTACTCTCACTTGGTGATCGCCGATGTCTATCATGTTTTCCATCTCTTCCAGTTAGTGATCGTCGATATGAATCATGGCTTCGATCTCGGACACTAAGGGACTGCCGATGAGGGTCATGACAGCGACTTCTCCCACTTTGCGATCGCCGATGTGAATCAGTGCCATAATCTCTCCCGCTAGATGAACGCCAATGTGAATCAGGGCTGTGATCTCTCCCACTTGGAGAATGCCGATGTGAATCATGACTTCTATCTCTCACATTTGGTGATTCTTGAGGTAATTCACTTCTTGGATCTGTCATATTTGGTATTGGCTGATGTGATTCATCCTTCCCGCACAACTTGACCAGTGTCCCCTGACCCGACTTACTTAGTACGATGTCTCTAGATACTTCCCCATGTATATCATGACTTGGTTCTTTGTTTCGGTATGACTTAGGGTAAGAGTCGATACTTAGATCTCTGTTTTTAGTAGACATTGTGTGAGAATCTGTTGGTTCTCTGTCCTTGGAAGATTTTCTAGGAGAATGACTTGGTTCTTCGTCCCTGCGTAACTTTTTAAGAGAACCGGGACTTAGGTCTCCATGTGTAGATATCTTCCTATCCAAACCAATGTGCTTTGTGTGATTTTTAGCATATTTCTTTAGTCTTTCAAGTCTTTGGTTGGTCTTCCTGGCAGATTTTGCTTGTGAGGAACCCTCATTGCTGGTGTGATTGGGTGTCATAGGGCGAGTACTCAGGTCCTTCACATGACCCGCAGGCATGTTTGTTTTAGGCTTGGAACTGATCTGCGACTTGCTTTTGATGCTCTTCTTTCCAAAGTGGCTGATGTTTTTCTCAACTGTGCCAACCAACTTCAGTTTAGGTTTCTTCATCTGACCTGGATTAAAAGGGGGGTTAAACAGAGGTGAATTAACACCACTCACTGTGATATGTTCTCTTTAACAAAACATCTTTTGCACCAAAACCAAAGGAAAATACAAAACAAAAGTGAGATAAAACTACACCCACCAATGGGTTTTTGTGAAATTGTCCATTCATCAAATTCATTCATCTGAAATGCAGATATACATTAGCAAATAAACCCATGGATACCAATTAAATAAATGCAAACCAACATGCATACAACCATGCTCTTTGACACTTCTGAACATAGCAGCCGAGTGGAGACAGAAGCAAGAGAAAGCACAGCATCATCATCTACCCGAGTGATACTTTAAAACTCACCGTAACATTGAGCAGAATGCGCCTGTAGGTTTCTAGCGATGATATTCGAGATTGGATGAACCCAAGCAGAACTTCCCTTTCATTAGCATTGCATTCAGACAAGACCAACTGTTTGGCAGCCCCCCTTTATCACAAAAACAATTCAATGCTCATTATTTAACGTATGTCCAAAACATGGATGCTAACACATAAAATCCCTAATGTTAAGGTGGAAAAACATCTTTATTAAGTAATTCCCAAGCATTCATGCAGCAGAGAACAATGCTTACCTGTACCACGTCAACTTTTTCCAATTGTCATGAGCCATTTTAGTCTTGACACGGGAAGTGGAAGCCCCAAGACCAGTCAGTCGAATTTTCCTTTCCTTGTGCAGCCATCCCAGTTGCTTTTTATACCATTCTATATTTTTATCTTCGGTCTTGGATTTGATAGTAGTTTGATATTCTTGAATTGTTTGCTTCAACGCAAGCAGGGAACAGCATATGTCTGTAGTAAGCTGCTGGGTTACAAAGAGGAGCGCTCCCTCTACAGAAATATGTTTCCCCAGTTCTTCATCAAGTCGGAACTCATCGGGCAGGACTTCCACCAGGTGGCTCTTATGGTAGGCTCGAAGCTTGAGGAAGTTCATGTGAAGGATCTCTATCTTCACTGCCCAGATGCTGGATAATGCATTCAATTCTTTGAGTTGCTTGGACAGCTGTTTCTGGCAAGCAAAATTGGTGGCTTGTTTGGTAATTTCTTCCTTGACTGATTTGATGGCTGCTTTGCAAGCCCTCTTTTGGGTCGAGTATTCAGTTCTCGTCTTCTCAATGTGAAGTTCATCCAGTACAAGAGGATCCAGCACTCTCGCTTCCAACACTGCATCCCAATCCTCTGGTGGGATTTGCGCCGTAGGATCACTGAAGGTATTTTCCTCTACCAAGCGTTTGATGCAGGTCTTCAAAACCCCTCTAGTCTTAACTTGAATAGCCCTCTGTTCTCGCTTGTTGGCTCGAGCAAGTCCCCTTAACAGTGAACGTACACAGACAAGCGCACCACCGAGAATTCCCTCAAGATATTGAACAAAGCCTTCATCACAGCGTACAATGCCATGGTTACTTAGGTTGTGCTTGGCATCCTGACCTTGGTTCAGCTCAGGGGCATTTGTAATGTTGCTATAATAGGCTATCGAGACAGAACTGTCTCCACCTTGGGCACATTGACCTACATTAGCAAGAGCTGCTTGTAACCTTGGATCAAGATCAGCTCGGGCACAAGTCTTTGCAATATTTCTCACATATTCCTCACATTTCGCTGGAACATCAAGTGGAATCAATTTGTATGGCATTTGGACAGCTGTCATGATTATAGGATCTGCTGTGTTACAAAAGACTTTTCGTTTGGTTCAGGAAGTTTCTCATGTGGTTTTGTGATGTTATCATTAGGCGAACATGCTTTCCATTTAGTTCCGCTTCCAATGCTTTGCTGGGAAGGAAAAGAATAATTCTGAATGGAAGACATATCAGAAATGCCACTATGATATGGAAGGTCTTTGTGAGGAGAATTATCTGTTGGAGAGGTAAATCCCTGGTGGCATTGGGGGCTTAAACCCCTGGGGGAATGATATCCCCGTATCTTTGAGGGACTTGCTTCAAATGACGTAAACAGTGAGCTGGACGATTGCTGCACTTGATCAGTTGCCCATTCTGGTGTCACTGCGGTATTTGTCAGGGACAGTGGACCATCTGCAGAAACTCTTCTGTGGCAATCATAATCTTGATTATGAAACCTTCTTGCAGTGTATGGTGATGACCCAGGCGAATGAAAGTGTGGAGGTGATGTGATATCTTGGCCTGGTGATCTAATGGATGCAACAGTATGTCTTCCGCTACCTGGAGCAGCCGGGACCTTCAGGGCCATCAATGACGGAACAGGAGATTTTTTGTCTTTAGATGACTGACTCTTCCGTCTAGTACCATGTGTACTTCCATATCCTTCACTCCTGTGTCCATAGAGATTGGAAAGTGGACTTTTAAAATCTCCTTCTTCCTGGGCTTTTTTCAACTGTTTGTTGTCCTTGGAAGATGGCTGGGAGGATGGACCAGTATTTCCCACAGATGCGAGTTGGTTTATGGTTGAAAGAGCTTCCCTCAACTTCTTCAAATGGTCATCCCCAATGGATAAATTCTTAACTCCCATCGGCACACTGGATTGGTTTTCTTCTGGAGCCACAGGATCAACAGACTGGTTGGTAGGGTTATTTTCAACCAGTAATTTCAGTGTTGCTCCAAGGTCCTTTTCCTGGCCTTTAATTGAACCATGCCTTGACATAGTCTTCAACTGGGAAAGCCACTGAGAAGGGTCACCTGTTTCAGATGGTAGATTTGGGTTTCTAAATCCATCAAAGAGAGCTTTATCGTTATTTCTAACAGCATTTTCAATGATGGAGAAAGTTTTCATGTTCTTGGCTTCTGATGCTGCCAGGGGTTTCCGCTTAAAATAAGCATCCACAGAGAGCCTTTTGGCAGTTTTCCCTTCAGGTGATGATGGAAGATTCCCTCTGTCTTCCCGGCATGTTGGATCAACTTCATCCCTACAAGTGGGAACAGCTACATCCCCAGAAGCAGGGTCCTCTTCAGGGTCCTCTACATCCCTAGAAGTGGGATCCTCTACATCCCTAGAAGTGGGATCATTTGCATCCCTAGATGTGGGATCCTCCACATCCTTACATGTTGGATCCTCAATATCCCTAGATGTGGGAGCCTCAACATCCCTAGACTCTGCACCAGATGGAAGAGAGTCTGCATCGCCTGGTTTGTCACAAACTGTACCAACAACTGCACTGCATCCTAAATCTATGGTCAACTCTGCAAAACTATCATGACAAGATTTTACATTTATAGGGTTGGCACTTGTAACAGGCACCACCTCTTCAGTTGCACCTTCACTGATCTCATCACAGCTTTCCATGTGACTCTCAGGTAGTAGGTCATTTTCCAGACAAGATGCCTCTAATGCCTCGAGTTTGTCTTCGGCTTCTTCCATCATTTCATGTCCATCCAAATCACCTAGTTCATCGAGGAGAGAGTTTTTGAGACTTTGCAAATAATCAATATCCTGGCTCTCATCACCTGATGAAGCAAGTTCTGCCGCCTCATCAAACTCTTTGACCCAGGCTATCTGCTTTGT
Organism: Urechis unicinctus; assembly: GCA_034190875.2. Lineage (NCBI taxonomy): Eukaryota > Metazoa > Annelida > Polychaeta > Xenopneusta > Urechidae > Urechis > Urechis unicinctus. Next base: position 52,054,480 of record CM067343.1, read on the forward strand.
TTCAGCCACACAGGTGTCTCTGTGCCGATGCTTAGAATTTTCGCCACCTGAACCAGGTCTGAGTGTATCGCATAGTTTCATATTAGCATTACAGGAACCTCCATCTGAATGTGCCAGTTCATTGGCAGCATCAATAGGAGAAATATCACAGTTATTAGACTCGGTTAATATACCATCTTCATCATCACTACAAACAATGTTTACCACAGGGGGCAACTTCTTGCCAAGTTTGGACCATTCCACAGCAACATCTGGCAACACAATAACTGGTGTCTTTTGAAAATTAACTCCAAATTTACTGTCAGGGGCTATCCTTTTATTGATGTTGGTCTTGTTAAGATTTGGCTTCTTGCAAGTTGCCTCATTCACAGAACAACTTCCTTTGATAACATTAGTAGGTTTGTCATCCATAGAAGCTGCTTCTTTCAGATCAATACCAGAATCTGGTTGGTCCTGTGATCGTAGGCGCTTGGAACCTGGGGTAACATAATCCCGCTCATGAAACTCAAATGAGTGCTCCAGAACTTCGATCTCAGACAAACGTTTGCGTTTGGCTCTTGGTCTATTTATATTCTTTTCTGTCATTGTTTGTAGTTTAGGGGATATTTTCCTAGGGGATTTTCGGCTTGGTGGTGTTGACCCCTTGTTGGAGTTACCTCGACTCTTTGGAGCAGGAACGACACCCTTGATTGCAGTGGATTGTTCTGGTTGACTGACATTCACCGTGTCAGAGCCACCATCACCCACATGACTTCTTCTTACAATATCAGTACTTTCACAGTCATTTCCTACTTGTATGTCAATATTTGTTGGCTTAGCCTTGTGCAGTTCTGATGAATCACCCAGATTCGTGGCATCATTAGGAGGAACACTGGATGTCTCAGAACCATCCTCTATGGATGAATCACCTTCCTGTACCACACTTGGCCTACTATACCTCTTCTTCTTGGTCTTAGTGATAAAACCTCGCTTCCAAAGGCTTCTCTTCTTGTGCTTCAGTGGTTTGAATTTGTGACTGTTGAGTTTGACAGGAGTCTCATCTGGTTGATCTTTGAGACCAATAATATCAAGGTCCTCATCAGAACTCACTTCAATGCCACCTAGTGGTTTCCGACTCACCTCAGCAAGCTTACTTCCTTTTCTAGACTTTGCAGCATTGACATTAACTCCAAGGTAACTGTATCCTAACTTTGGCTGCTCTCCCCTTACACTAGCTTTATCGTTTGTGCTGTGCATAGCACTCGCACTGGCATCAACATCTGAATCTTGCAACACTTCAAGCTCAGATACCTGCTCAGTGTTGTTTGCAGACAGTGGTAATTGCATATTGTCATCAAGCACATCAAAATCTGTATCAATATCAACAAGATAATCCTCAATGGCAGAGTAGGCTGGAGACAGTTCAGCCACAGGTGACAACTCACCAGCAGCAATAGTTGGGCAACAACTGTTTGTGTCTTCAGCATCTAAAGAACTGATGCTTTCAACCATGGCTATTTTTAGACCAAGTTGGTTTTCTTCTTCTGCATCCACTGGTTCAGGTGATGGTATAGAGGTTGATACCATGGGTTCCACACAGGGAGAATCCAGCATGCAATAAGCAGCATTTACAGGAGAACCCAACATTTGGTCAGCTGCTTCAGATTTCTTCATTGTCTTTTCAGCATGTTTGTAGTTCAATCGGTCATATTGAACTCTCAAAGATTTCCACTTGGCACATTTCCGTTTGTATAAAGTCTTTCCATAGGACCATTTGGCATTAGCCCCATGCTGAACCGATGCTTTTGGGTATACAGTGGTAATAGCATTAACCAGGATATCCATGTTTTCAGTTTTTTTCTCAGTGGTTATCCTAGCATCACATTCTGAAAGCTCAGCACAGTTATTCTCCAAAGTTAACATAAAACTGCCATCTTTACGGATGTGAAAACAGGGAACTTCCATTTTTTGCTGACTGCATTGCGCACGAGACCTTGGCTTGACAAGCCCTTCGTCTTGTAATTTTCTGGCCTTTTCTGCAGATTTTTCTTGCTTTCTTTGGAGCCTTTTTAACCTGTCTCTGTGTCTTTTTGTTTTGTAAGGAGTAAGATCAGGTAGGTCATCGTCAAGACACAGTATTTTCCCAGGACTCACATACACTGAGCTCTCAACCTGACCATTTGGTGGTTGCAGAGTTCCCATGAGACAACTTGTAGTTGTGGACTGGACTGCATCAATATCAAAGTGAGATTTCTGTCCACCAGTCCCAATGCGACAGCTAGAGGTGATCCCTTCTTGGCATGCATTGACTAAGAAAGTTGCATTGGTCAAGCAATGTGTTGTGCTCGGATTAACAGAACTCTGCATTGTCATTGAGTGACAACTTGTACTGGTGAATAAATGAGACGAGTCTGCGATTGTGAAACTCTCTTTGGTCTTGGAGCAATATATTGTACTGTTGACGACATGTGTTGACTCTGCATTAACAGACATACTCTGTGTTGTCAGAGAGGGACATCTTGTACCGTCTATAGAATGTGATGAATCAGCATTGATGGAGGGAGTCTCAATCGTTCCAGAGTGGCAAGTTGTATGAGGAATGAGTAGAGCTGAGGTAGCAAAAATGGCCGAACTTTCTGATGTCTTGGAGCAACAACTTGTACTTGTGACACTGAGACTTGTGGCTGGCTGGCTTGTGACTGAGACAGTGAGGGGACTTGAAGAATCACTGCAGACCAATGGCTGAGAGGCGGCAGGAGAGGCATCAGTGGGTGTGACAAGGTCTGGTAGTTCCTCATCAGTGCTGCTGCTGCGAGATGGCACAGAAGATAACCTATAACAACAAAAAAGGTCATAATAGCAATTTGGGGGATTAAAATTAAAACAGGCATAGGCCCCTGGCCACTATGAGCATCTAGTTGAACTCCAGTCAGAAGAAGACAGGAATATGACACGTGATACATGAGAACAGAAGGATATCAATACCTAGACAATGAAGTGAATGGTAAAGAGCAGTTGCCGGCCTGGTCTGCTTCAGAGCATTGTGGCAGAGGAGTATCCATGACAGTAATCCCGAGGTTTTGAGAGAGGGTCGTCACACAACAGTCATCCTCACCATCACTGTCTATGATGATTAGCTCACCAGGCAGCACAGCTGTACTCCTAGGGTCTGAACTTGACAGTTCTTCTTTTACAGAAGACGACTGACTGCTAATGGAAGATTGACTCACAGTAGATGTTATAGGGTTAAGGATCATACTAACAGCAGAGCTTGGGAGAGCTTGGATTTCGCTGTCACAGTTGATTACAAAATGCAGTTCACTGGTTACTGGCAACTGAGACAGGAAGCTAGATTGTGACGTGTTTGATTTGCTTACAGCGGATGTCAACTTACTGGACTGCCAATCATCAGAGACGTCGTCAGGTTGGATGACAATAGGGGCAGGCATTCCACTGCCCCGACCTGAATCAGCAGGTACAGTACTATGAGGTTGCTGGGGCCTTTCATATAGCTGACTCTGAGGTAGTATTGTGAATAGAGGATGAAGAAGTGTTCCTGACGGTGAAATAAACCTGGGAGCCGAAGGGGGAGATTGCTGCACTCCACAGTCTGGTTGGATAACATGCAAAGTGTTGCCACGTGCAGTTTGAGATGGGCAAGTGGGTTTCTTATTATGCATGGGAACATTTAAATTTATGAAATGGGGTGCAGTATTTTTAGAAGGTTGGTGTAAAACACTGGTTGCTGAGCTACTGCCTTGGGCAGCTGAGTGATGGGTTGATTTGATCCAGTCACCACTGACAGCTCCTCGCACAAGGGTTTCAACCATCTGGTCAACGGGAGTCCTTCGTGAAGTGGTTCTGGCACTGGAGGCAACTGCCTGTGGAAACAGGGGAAGCGGAGGAGCAGAGAGGGCTGCTGTAGCCACTGTTGATGCCACAGGAGCGGTATTGGACAGCATGGTATGGCGGTAACCTGGGGTAATTGGCAGCTCCATAGATGAACAGTGTTTTTGGGATCCAAGGTGAATTCAAACACGCGTAAGGTAAACATTGTCTGGGGCATTTGTTGTGTGGAGGATCATCATAAATGTACACCTGCAACAGAAGTGGCATCAGACATGTCCAAATACATTGACAAATAATAAAATGATGCACAATCATCTGGTGTAACTGACTAAGACACTAAGACTATTACGAAGAATATCCCAGTAATTTTAATGGCTAGTGGGAAATTGACATAATAAACAGCAGAGCTTTTGTGTTGAATTCGGTGATCTTAATAACAGCAGAAAACTGATGCAGACCTGGGAATGAACAGCTTGTCTGTCTAGTGGCATTGAAGTTGTAGGATTTTCGCAACTGGCATGACTATTGTAATCTTCAGATGGTTGCAGCAACTCAAATAGAGAGGGATGCAGCAGGCGTAGCTTACCCAAGTGCACCTGTAAACATGCCCATTCATCATATATAATCGGTCAGAATCTAGTTGAAGTTTTCATTGATGAAGATGCTGACTAAGCAAATTTTAGATTTTGGATGGAGCTTAACTACATAGACAAAGTGAAAATTTATGTAGCACAGGTGATTGTATGAAAAACACAACCAATAACATGCTTTCTGATATAAAAACAAACATAGCTAAATAATCCATTGCATTATAACAAATTACGGACAGGATAATATGAGCCAAGTCACCTTGAACATGACCATCCAGCATTGCCGCTGTCTGGCATTCTGTGCAGCTCTAAGCTGAATGTCAGCATGTTTACACAGGATCACGCCTTTTGTACTGTCACCTGGTTTACATTACACACACTGGGATGTAACACATCCTGCCAAATTAATATATGGCACAGAACCTTAATTGGAATGATGGCAATTTTGTTGTTAGGATCCTTTTATGCATCACAATCCATGTGGTTTTTTTTACTGATTTTAGGCAAATAACAAACCAATGCAGAAAAGAACTTAGATACCTACCTAGGAAGTTAAAACTCGAAGCTCTTGCTTCCAAGCCATGGTTAGCTATGTAGACAATTGGCTCATTGGAACGGAAGCAGGAAAACAGCAAGACTTCGGGGTCATTGTCAGATGTATCTTCCTCACTAATCTTCTGTTGGATCTCTAGGGATTTTTTCCTGCATACACAGTAGCAAAATGCATCAAACAAGGGTAACGTCCACCCCACCCACCAACTTAAAAATGTAAAGCATGCATAAAAAAATTTGAAAGATTTAGTTGATATTGTTGTTACAGAACAATGCAAAAAAATATTACATTAATAGCAAAGTTGCAAATGACTTACAAGTACAAAGAGGTTAGATTTTCATTCTGTATGGAATGGACCCTTGTGATTGTCCAATTGCCCCATTTGTAGTCTTTGTCAAGAAATGATAACTTGACCAATTCCACCAAGCCATTGAAGAGCTCAAACTGTATTGGTACTGGTATCAGTTTCCCAACTTCAAACACCAAATAACAATAGTAACAATAATAACATACTCCATATACATAAATCCATCTTTGTAATACAGATGATTTCATCTTTAGCTTAAACATTGCAAACCTGGCATGGTCATTCATTGCTATTACTTCTTAGCTGTTCATCACAAAACATCTGAAATGTAAGCAATAAAAGATTGAACAAATATATCATCACTTGCCACACACATAAAAAAAAGCTCACAATTAGCTCCCTGTTCATTCAGTTAAGAATGACTGGGACAGACATGATTGAGGGCATTGTGAGTAGCTTCCAATAGCTTCAACCACAAATATTAATAGTCAAAAACCTTAATCACTAATGACATGTTTACTTGTGGAAGATGAGTCCCATTAAATTGTTCCATTCAGGTTTATGAACACTGTGGTGAACCTCATAGCACGGACAAATAAGTGCTTTGTGAAACAATTTCCCACACAGCCAGTGATTATACCAGGTAGGAGAAATAAATGGACTCGATGTTCAAATAAAACATATTAATAAATGTTTGTATAGGTTCTGTGGCTGGTTTTACTCAAGATCAAGCTATGAGTATAACTCGTTCAAATTTTGTAATATTTCTGTCACTTTTTTTCTGATTCAACATAACTTCCACCAAAGCCCCATGATAATCATTCATATAATCACTGTTATGTAACTTGGTAAGGGTTGTAAAGAATAAATAATTTTCAGACGAAGTCATCCGTTAGGACTAGGCAAATTATAGCACTACAGGATGTCTACGTAAACGTCCTACGACGACTGACTCCAACGCAATAGATAAATCCACACTTCAAATCTGATACTTTGAACGTCCAAAACCTAGCGAATTATTTGGTAACATCACATGTTTGATGGCAATGAACAATTTGCACCTGTAATCGGGAGTGAAGTATTCAGCTGACATGGACTACCATTACAAATGCGGCTGTGGTAGCAATGAGCACATGTCGCCACGTTTACCTTTACAACGAGATGGTAGCTCCAGGCTATTTCAAACAGATAACAGTTCACCGATAAGGAAGGCTAATCTAGTTTGAATCCAAACTTTTAAGGCCAGTAACTGAAATAAATGTGCTACAACACAGCTCTTCCATGATGGCACCTGAAGACGCCTAGTGGAACACACTCCATGAACACCTACTGAATGGAGAGCAAACACATAGCATATGACTGCAAATTTACCAAAATGTTGGTCATCGCATCACGATTTTTCGGAAATGGATACATAGATGGAATTTCATAAACCACATCGATCGGGGTTAAATGGCATTCGTTATAATGATATGAACTTCATAATCATATCATGAAACGTCGCGTAGGGCTATTCCAGTCGACACACAGCATCAGGTCCGCTAACACTGGTAATAAAAACGAATGACTATTTTATGATTTCTCTGGGGATACAATCTTATTCCTCAGTCTTAATCGGTCGCCGGTTCACAGAACATCCAGAATGAACAGCCATTTCAACAACAGCCAGGTTCGGACCTGGGCGATAATGGGCGTAAACAAACAATTAACCAACGAACCTTTGCGGGCTTTTCTTAGTTAATTAGCAATTAAATAACTGAGCGTAAGTTAATAAGTCACACTATCTTAAAATTCAACCATGTTAAATAAAGGGCTATGTATTTTTTATACGATCGACAAGTTCATCTGTAAATAACAGAATAATCCCGTTGTAAAACAGCATTAGTTCCTTGCGCAAGGAACTCGCTGCAAACCCCGAAGAGGGTTATGAAACCATGGGGTTAAACGGCACACCAACACTTATGTTATATACAATGTGGTGCCTAGAAAGGTGAATTGATAAGATTGACCTTATTAACCAGTCGCCTATAAGACAAATGGAAAATAGGGGAGAACACGTGGATGGAGATTAAAAATATAAAAATGCACACGATTATCCTAGGACAAGTCGCCACTAGCTTCTCGTCTGGGTGAAATCCGGGCAGAAGCGGTGTGTTGCAGATAATGCCCTCAATAGGACCTCTCCACTCAACCACGAGAATCCCTCTGTCTACTGACACAAATCGAGCAAACCCCGATTAAGCAACAAATGCGTTTTGTTGACCGACATGTTTAAACTATCATTCGGCGTCTGCAAGACCAATGGGACTTAAGGACTACTTTGGATCATCATATAACCAACCGTTCAATGCTAATTTATCTTGATATGTTATAAGATTAATTCTTGTGTGTTTGGTTTCCATGGAACAACTACAAGTCGCAGTGCGTCCTCGGCCTTTTGATGCCAAAACAGCACGAGAACTGTTGATATTTTTGAAAGGGGGCAATGGTGTATGTCTTTAGTACATAGTGCGCAAATCTTGACTGCAAGAAGCTAAGCAATAACGGTTATTTGTTACTTTACATTGGTTCAAAGCCCGTATTTAGGTTGCAATGGATGTAAGGCCCCTTCTTTTCTGACAGTGAATAAATATATTCATCCAATTGCCGTGCCAACGTGAGCAACAATACCCATTGTAAGCATTCAAAGAGGGGCATTTAGAAATGATCTGGTCTATGAAGTATATTGTATCAGATCCGCTTGGCTGTTGGTGCCGTTGATTTGAAGTAAAATCTAATGAACTATCAAACTCTGAACTACAACTAATCAAAGACAAACGCCTAGCTTATTGTTTACACGTATATTTGAAATATGTTCCCAATAGGCGATGCAACGGAAATTAACCCCGATTTACACGAAATGATTTATAAATGGGCCAGAACTTCCAACAGCATCCATTATACCAAACCTTTATTATAGATCTCAATTTGCTTCATTGTTTTCCAAATTACTTAAACCCACAGAAAAACCATGTTGTATGACAACCAAATCATAGTTAGCCAAACCCAATATTTACGAGTGTATTGATATACCATCGTTGTTTAACGAATAAATGATGCGACGCTAAGTATAGGTTACCTGTAGTTGAAGGTCCTTATGGATCTGGGTAAAGTAATGATAGGATTTTACTACACACGATAGTGTTATATAGTATCTACTAAGGTGGGGGAAATACATATGACAACCTTAAAAGAAACTAAAATTGAACCCTTTATCATTTCATAAGTGATTTATTTATGAGAAATGCATTAAAATTATACAATATCATTTAAAAAACACCAACATTTATGTGATATATGGTGCCTACAAAGGTGAATGGATAAGATTGGCCTGATTAATCAGCCACCTTCCAGGATATATGGGGTGGGGTTTTAAGGGGAAGAGAGAACTCGATGCTCGTAAAGATAACTGGAAGTAAAGGTATCCTAAGGGTATGTCACCGCAAGTCGATTGATTGGGCCAGGCCTTTCCAGCATCTAGTCAAGGCGAAATAAGGACCAAAGTGGTGTGTTGCAGACATATGGCCCTCACAAGGACGGATCCACTCAACAACCAGGATCCAATTGCCCACCGACACGAATAGCAACAACAGGCCAACAGTTTGCCTCCAATCAGTCGCTTTTTACAACATGAAGGATGATACAGTGGGCCTAATCTAACCCCAATCAGGATAAATGAATAGACTATAGGACATTTATTGGTTGTTTATACGCGTGAAATATTCATCAAACTATTGTTGCCATTTGGACTGATCCCTCGATTTTTCGACCTTAGACGCCTGGGAAAACCGTGGGTTGGATGGCATCATATGTCAATAGAGGTACACAATGGTGTAAAATTTGTAACAATCCGACCATTATTAGCGGAGTTATTCGAGATACTAGTTTTTCACTTTTTCGTTGACAACTATCTTATTTTTGGTCAAGGTCAAAACAAAGCTTAACGGTTCTGCGCATGATTGCCGCCTATCGATTGAAGAATAAAGAAATTAAAAAAATTGTAGTATTGTCAACCAATTTTTATTAGCAACGGTTATGTAGGTCCGTATCCAAGAGGGTGACGGGTGAATCGGACAATACCCCCCACTCAGCCTCAGTATTTTCGCTCATATGCCAAATTTATCCTTTAATCATGGTCAGAATGGCAGTGTATGCTAGAAGATCTGCTTAGCTCATTTCAGATAATCCCTACATTAATTCCTAGTAACGGGTCTGAAGTTTACAATTACATTACACTTTCAGAATTTTAAGGTGTTTTAATATCAAATTATTATGCCCGTATATATTAAGCAGTGAATGCGATTGGCCAAGATTACTAGGCGAATACAATTTCGCGATATTAACAATAGTCTCATGGTAAGTTAAGAATTGAGTTAGCCGCGGACGGTGGTAATATAAATTTATACCGGCGGCGTGCACAGCTAGAATTGGGTGGGCTTCCATAAAACTGTTTTCCGGGTTCATGATAGATTGACATTGATTTAGCTGGCAAAAAGAAATTAATAATATATTAATAAGTTTCGCGGCGTGCCATAGTTGCCGCGTAAATGTCGTAATAATCGGACATTGGACTGGTCCGTATTGCTGCTTGCCGGCTTTACGCAAAGCGAGCTGGCAGCAGCGGTGACCTTTGTGAAACTATCAACCTTAAACATTCATTCAGAAGCCCAAACAACATTAAGCAATAAAAAATCCGTATCAACCTATAATTAACAAAATTACTATGAATTTATCAATCATGTTGAGTGTTTAGCTGTTGTTGGCACCTGTAATACTTATTATTCATGTATGACAATGCATGCTAGTGTGCTAGGCCGCGTGGCGTAGCGGCATCGTTTTAGACTTCCATGCCAGAGGCCGGTGTTCAAATCCAGTACACGGACATAATTTTTTTTCCGAATTTTCGTGCCACAACAATTATTTCATCTAATTTCAATAGAACACGATTCGTGCTGTCGATGACAACAGCTGAGCAGATTTTTATGATTATAGAACTGATATTTACGATTTTATTAGCAATCGAAAATTTGACGAAAATTGACTGAGTGAAATTTGTTTTTTTCAACTCAACGCGCTTTGAAAACGACGAATATTTTGATAGCGTATGTCAATTATCAAAGTTTAGTAACTGTGTCAGCTTTTAGATAATGGTAATTTTGTTACGATCGGACGATAATTAGTGAATTTATTGCGAAATTAAAACGTTGAGAGATTTTGGTTACCAGAAATTTTCGACCTGCTACAATTTTTTTAACAATGCATTATTTACAACTAAGTATATTTAGAAAAAGTTTACAATTACATTACACTTTCAGAATATCTAAACTGTTTTTAAATGAAATTCTAAAGCATGGACGTATTGAGCATTGAACTTGTGTCATTTTTTATAAACTTTGATGCTTTCGTGACCGGAAGTGACGTCATCGACATTCATGATATTTTAGGATACGTTTTGGTATGTCGCTGAGAACATGTGAACCAAATTTTATTACCATCGGACATGTATTGACGGTTTTATAGGCGCTCAAAATATTCAGGAAACTTTTGTTGCCATTTGGACCGATACCACTTTTTTTCGACCTTAGGCGCTCGGGAAAACCATTGGTTGGATCGCCGTATAAGTATTTAGAAAAAGTTTGCAATTTGAATGAGCTACACGATGGTGTAAAGTTTGTAACGATCCGACCATTATTAACGGAGTTATTCGAGGTACTAGTTTTTTCACTTATTCAATGACCCTGACCTTAGTTTTGGGTCAAGGTCAAAACAAAACATCTCGGTTCTGCGCATCATTCACGCCTAACCATTGGTGAAAAAAAAATTGGAAAATTTCAAAAATTGCGACCTGTATCGTGTAACAAAAAAAAGTTACAAACATACATACATACATACATACATACATACAAACGTACAAACCGGGCCGATCGCCATAACTTGGCGAATGCGAATTCGCCAAGTTAACAAGAGGCCCATGGGTACATGGGGGAACTTGGCGAACTGCATCCAAACAATTGCAACAATATCTGAATCGGGCCAAAATTGGCCAAAATCGGCCAAAAATTACCTAAGTTATCATGCCTTTTATGTTGAAAATCATTATGATTGCAAAGTGATTCTTGGGAAATGAAACATCATAACGTACAAATCATCATTACGTTATAATATATACAATAAGATGAATTAGTTGGCCGATTTTGAAATTTTCCTTATGCAGTTCGCCAAGTTCCCCCATGTTCCCTTGGGCCTCTTGCTTGTGTAGCGCGAGAGGCGAGGCGATTTGACCTGATTCCCACAGCCAGCCGCCTCTCTCAAGCAGCGCGCTGGGGCACTGTGGATTCCTTTGTTCTGCGCGACAGGGCGGCTGCAGTGAAGAGCAAGCAGAATTGACACCCACTGTACTTCAAACTTACTTTGTGAGAAAACTGTTGGGTATTTAGAGCTGAAAATTATACACTTTGTTCAGAATTGAATGGGCTTCCTTCTCGAGCAAACCAATTCACGATACGACCATTCGCGACAGAGAAACGACGCGATAACTTCAGATTTTAGTCGAATTTTAACTTTCACTCGTTCGTGACCGGAAATGACATCAGCGACATCCCCAAAAGAATCATCATTCGGTACACGCTCTCCATGGTAACATTTTACCCACGTTTTGTGACCCTCGAACGAATATTGTCGATTTTACAAGTGATCGAAAAAAAATTGCCAATTTTAGCTGTTTTCCGAACTTTTACCGGCGATTCGTGAGAAAACTACGCATAATTCCTGCTGTTACACAGTGTACGAAATGTTACTCGAAAAGTAACCTTCAGATTCATGTTTAAATTTTTAAAATCGACCCAGTAGTATTTAACATATTGGGGTGTTAATGCATTTGGGGGGTCACTTTTTAACTTTAAGCTCAGTTTGTGAGAAAACTACAAGACATAAACAATTAGATTAATAAGTTTCAAGTTTGGAAGTGTATGGGCTACCTTCAGGTGCAAACATTTTTACGATACGACCATTAACGACGGAGAAATAAAGCGATAAATTCGGATTGCACAGCTAAATAACGTTGTTTTGCTCGTAACCGGAAGTGACGTCATCGACATAAAAAAACCACTTATCTTCCGATAGCCAGTGCTTCTGTGAACATTCGACCCAATTTTTATGACCATCCATCGAATATTGTTGAAGTTATAAGCGATGGAAAAATGTTGTAAAACACTGCCACAAATTTTCGAGTGGGGGCTACGGGGCAAAATATGCATATTTTTTCATGATATTTGACATGGAAAGTTGGCGAATAAATCAGACTACAAGGGACTGTAAAATTTTTAAAAATCGCACCGTAGGTTAAGATGATATCAAGGATTGAAAAATTCACAACGTGACCTTGACCTTAATATGAGGTCAAGGTCAAAACAAAACCTCTCGGTTCTGCGCATTATTAGTCACAATCATTTTTTTAAAAAAAAATCCGAGAAATTTTCAAAATTGCTTTATAAGCACTCAAAATATTCATGAAACTTTTGTTGCCATTTGGACCGATACCACTTTTTTTCGACCTTAGACGCTTGGGAAAACCATTGGTTGGATCGCCGTATATGTATTTAGAAAAAGTTTGCAAATTGAATGAGCTACACGATGGTGTAAAGTTTTAAACAATCGGACCATTATTAACGGAGTTATTCGAGATACAAGTTTTTCACTTATTCGATGACCTTGACCTTAGTTTTTGGTCAAGGTCAAAACAAAACCTCTGGGTTCTGCGCATCATTGACGCCTAACGATTGGCGAAGAAAAAAATGGAAAATTTCAAAAATTGCGACCTGTATCGCGAAACAAAAAAAGTGTTACATACATCCAAACATCCAAACATCCAAACTAACAAACTTACAAACCGGGACGATCGCCATAACTTGGCGTTCCAAAAACGCCAAGTTAACGAGATGGTAGCTCCAGGCTATTTCAAACAGATAACAGTTCACCGATAAGGAAGGCTAATCTAGTTTGAATCCAAACTTTTAAGGCCAGTAACTGAAATAAATGTGCTACAACACAGCTCTTCCATGATGGCACCTGAAGACGCCTAGTGGAACGCACTCCATGAACACCTACTGAATGGAGAGCAAACACATAGCATATGACTGCAAATTTACCAAAATGTTGGTCATCGCATCACGATTTTTCGGAAATGGATACATAGATGGAATTTCATAAACAACCGCATCGATCGGGGGTAAACTGGCATTCGTTATAATGATATGAACTTCATAATCATATCATGAAACGTCGCGTAGGGCTATTCCAGTTGACACACAGCATCAGGTCCGCTAACACTGGTAATAAAAACGAATGACTATTTTATGACTTCTCTGGGAATACAATCTTATTCCTCAGTCTTAATCGGTCGCCGGTTCACAGAACATCCAGAATGAACAGCCATTTCAACAACAGCCAGGTTCGGACCTGGGCGATAATGGGCGTAAACAAACAATTAACCAACGAACCTTTGCGGGCTTTTCTTAGTTAATTGAGCGTAAGTTAATAAGTCACACTATGTTAAAATTCATCCATGTTAAATAAAGGGCTATGTATTTTTTATACGATCGACAAGTTCATCTGTAAATAACAGAATAATCCCGTTGTAAAACAGCATTAGTTCCTTGCGCAAGGAACTCGCTGCAAACCCCGAACAGGGTTATGAAACCATGGGGTTAAACGGCACACCAACACTTATGTTATATGCAATGTGGTGCCTAGAAAGGTGAATTGATAAGATTGACCTTATTAACCAGTCGCCTATAAGATAAATGGAAAATAGGGGAGAACACGTAAAAATGCACACGATTATCCTAGGACAAGTCGCCACTAGCTTCTCGTCTGGGTGAAATCCGGGCAGAAGCGGTGTGTTGCAGATAATGCCCTCGATAGGACCTCTCCACTCAACCACGAGAATCCCTCTGTCTACTGACACAAATCGAGCAAACCCCGATTAAGCAACAAATGCGTTTTGTTGACCGACATGTTTAAACTATCATTCGGCGTCTGCAAGACCAATGGGACTTAAGGACTACTTTGGATCATCATATAACCAACCGTTCAATGGGTTCAACTGTTGATATTTTTGAAAGGGGGCAATGGTGTATGTCTTTAGTACATAGTGCGCAAATCTTGACTGCAAGAAGCTAAGCAATAACGGTTATTTGTTACTTTACATTGGTTCAAAGCCCGTATTTAGATTGCAATGGATGTAAGGCCCCTTCATTTCGGACAGTGAATAAATATATTCATCCAATTGCCGTGCCAACATGAGCAACAATACCCATTGTAAGCATTCAAAGAGGGGCATTTAGAAATGATCTGGTCTACGAAGTATATTGTATCAGATCCGCTTGGCTGTTGGTGCCGTTGATTTGAAGTAAAATCTAATGAACTATCAAACTCTGAACTACAACTAATCAAAGACAAACGCCTAGCTTATTGTTTACACGTATATTTGAAATATGTTCCCAATAGGCGATGCAACGGAAATTAACCCCGATTTACACGAAATGATTTATAAATGGGCCAGAACTTCCAACAGCATCCATTATACCAAACCCTTATTATAGATCTCAATTTGCTTCATTGTTTTCCAAATTACTTAAACCCACAGAAAAACCATGTTGTATGACAACCAAATCATAGTTAGCCAAACCCAATATTTACGAGTGTATTGATATACCATCGTTGTTTAACGAATAAATGATGCGACGCTAAGTATAGGTTACCTGTAGTTGAAGGTCCTTATGGATCTGGGTAAAGTAATGTTAGGATTTTACTACACACGATAGTGTTATATAGTATCTACTAAGGTGGGGGAAATACATATGACAACCATAAAAGAAACTAAAATTGAACCCTTTATTATTTCATAAGTGATTTATTTATGAGAAATGCATTAAAATTATACAATATCATTTAAAAAACACCAACATTTATGTGAAATATGGTGCCTACAAAGGTGAATGGATAAGATTGGCCTGATTAATCAGCCTCCTTCCAGGATATATTGGGTGGGGTTAAGGGGAAGAGAGAACTCGATGCTCGTAAAGATAACTGGAAGTAAA
Organism: Urechis unicinctus; assembly: GCA_034190875.2. Classification (NCBI taxonomy): domain Eukaryota; kingdom Metazoa; phylum Annelida; class Polychaeta; order Xenopneusta; family Urechidae; genus Urechis; species Urechis unicinctus. The sequence continues at coordinate 52,069,897 of CM067343.1, forward strand.
GGTATCCTAAGGGTATGTCACCGCAAGTCGATTGATTGGGCCAGGCCTTTCCAGCATCTAGTCAAGGCGAAATAAGGACCAAAGTGGTGTGTTGCAGACATATGGCCCTCACAAGGACGGATCCACTCAACAACCAGGATCCAATTGCCCACCGACACGAATAGCAACAACAGGCCAACAGTTTGCCTCCAATCAGTCGCTTTTTACAACATGAAGGATGATACAGTGGGCCTAATCTAACCCCAATCAGGATAAATGAAAATGGAGATGGAAAAGATAAAAATGGAAACGATTATCCTAGTGCAAGTCTCCATCAGGCGATTGACTGAACCAGGTCATTCCAGCCTCTCGTCTAGGTGAAATCCGGGCCAAAGTGTGTTGCAGATATGGCGCTCGTAAGGACCTCTCCACTCAACCACCCATTGTTCACCGACGCGAGTCGCAACCCACGGTCAACAGGTTGTCCCCTGTTAGTCGCCTCTTACGACATACAGGAGGATATAGTGGACTTTTTCTACCACTAGACCCACAGGGGGAGACCACATCCATGAAAATGTGCTCATTATTGTTGAAGCTTTATTAAGCAATGCATTCAGGGATCCCTCGATAGGAAAGAATGGTTTGAATATGTATGACCAATACAATCATACACGGATCTTCTTTATGACTGTCTCTGCAGCTTTGCAACCATTCCCAAATGTGGGGCCGAATTTCATTCAGCTGTTGGATTCATCCTACTGATCCTGCAAGTTTGCTTTACATATTTTACAAACAGAGGTTTTAAGACTGTAGACGGCACTTAAACATCAGTTACATCCTGATTCAGCGCTTCGCTTGTTGCTCAGTCTGCCCTCTCATTGCCATGTATTCCGACATGGCTTACGGCACAAACAAAAAGTAAGTGAGTAAATATAGGGTTTAACAACACACAAACAGTTTGGTGTTATATGGCGCCTCAAACGGTAGGATGAATATGAAGACATAAGATTGACCTGATTGAGCGGCCGCCTTCAAGGATCAATGGTTCCTCATGCTAACAGTACCATATATCTCTGTAAATAGTGTTTTACACATCCTTGATTTGACGAAAATACGTTTTATAAACGTCAAATTTCTCTAAATTTTCTATTATTGTCACCACTATTACAGCATTGTGCTGTCACTGCTGGTCCCAGCCAGCTATCAGTATGTCAGACACGTCGTAAATATTTAATATCAAGCGTCAGGACTAAGAGAAAAGTTCTCAGCTACACCAAAATACACGTTGCATACCTCGTGCGACGTCATGAAAGGAATCATGGCCTTATATCGAATCGAAACAATGACTTATAAATCCGTTGTGGCAAGCCTGTGATCATCTGACAGAAAATTATTGCGGGTAGAGATATCAAGCTGAACCAATATAACCCAATTTGAAAAAGTATTCCAGTTACCTTTTAAAGGTTTATATGGCATGTACTAGACAACACAAGCTGCAGTAAGTGTTTTGGGGCCAACGCCAGAAAATAATGACTTGTGCATAAGCAATAGATCGATCCGTGTGCATATTTGTATTCATCAAGGTTGAAGGTTGTACACACAAGACGCCTATATTTATCAATTACATGCAACTTGGAATATGGCAGACAAAAGCGACGTTGTAGGGACGAAAGAGGAGGAGAAATATATTCTATTCTTCTTGATCTTAGATATTCTTTATTAATCAAAAGTGGCCGAAAAGGATAACACTTAATGAGGGGAGAGATGTCTCTGGTTTTTGGTGGATGATCTTGAGTGGCCCGTGAGCTTGTGCTCACTCCCTTACTTTTGGAGGCTGCACCAATCAGCGAATGCTATTGACTGAGAAGCTTCTAGCTGATTCACCAATGAGGTCGCCCCTAAATAAGATATCTAAGTTGAGGTTAAGGAGTTACTGACGGGTAAGTGATGGGTCAAAAGCTTTAAGGCAGAGAGTCAAAGCTGTTCACAACATCCGAATAATTTTAGAAAATATGTCTCAAACGAAAACAGAATTTAAATTACATGTAACAGCCGAAAGTTACGTCTTTACATCGGCCCTATATACAATGTTTGAGTGTATGAAATTACACAATTACATTTTGTCTATTGTTTTCCATAACTTGTAATGGAATAGTACATTCAATGCTTTCTCAATGGGGTTTACAATTTAATAAACATCCCAGCTCTGGTGAACGAGTCGATTGATTAAGAGGACGAGGAACTGGAATTCAATCAGTTGGCAGTATCATCATTGAGAAATTGAGATAATTTTATAATTGGTCCACGCAATAAGCTTTGCATCTTGGACACTTCAAAGCCTACAAACTACATTAACCATCAGATAAATCGATATTAGTATGAATCACCAAAGCTATGATTTTATTAGTTGAGATAAGGTCACTTCCTTATATAATTCCAGTCAGGGAACCAGAATGAACAACCAAATAAATCGCAATAAAATAATCACACCCAGAACTTCATGGCCCATTATTTTTCTGAAGAAGATATGGTTAAACCGCAACCACTACTGTATCAGATAATATTCAAAATTTTAGTAAAAATCCTAAGGTGAAAAATATATATAGCTTACTTTGCACATCTCTTAACATTCAGATTAAATAATCAAGAGAATTGATGGCCGATTGTTTGAATTAAAAATCGTAGTTAAAACACAAGAAAAGAGAATACTCTCCGATGTTTCATATCTATAAATGTTGCTTCCACTCACGTCAATCGAGTTTCAGTATCAGTTAATTATGGTATAAAAGCATGTTATGCGATGCCTTTCTCTCATAAAAATACAACTGGTTCCAGTTGTTTGTATCGATCTCGAACGAAGAGATTCAAGCCAGCTTATCATTGCCAGGTTTTTTTTCCACAATTGATGAAAAATTCGCTTATAAAGCAAATTAATGTGCCTTGTGCCGAAGTTTTATATTCGTTGTTGCATTCAAGCACACTACTCACCCAACAAATATGAGGTGCATCATGCACCACGCTGATGGACACAATAACTAATATAGTCTGCGATCAAATTGTAATTAGGATGCCACAAACGCCATGAACAGGATGGAGAGCAAGGTTCGCCCACAACTGACTGATATGTTGACTGTCCGTAAGACAAATTCTTAGAACCACCACGTATTATACACCGTACATAATAATAGAACATAGATGGACCAGATTGACTATCTCACCCAATTAATAACAGCCACAGTATTAATTGTTACTATATATAATATTGAAATTAATGTTTTTATTGGAAAATGCTTCCCACCATGCTTGTTATCATCTGTATCTGTATCAGACATAGGTATTAATTTGCCTTTGGAACTTGGTCGATGGATAATGGAAGTTAGTTAGCGACCAATGCTGTTTTATGCAATGGGCTGGTGGGATGGAAAATAATAGCTTGGTCTTATAATTACAATCATCGTAATCATGTAATAAAATCGCCAGTCACGAGACAGTGTTTCAAATATTACCTAGTTGGAAGGCGGGATCACGCCCTTACATATATTTCTTTGAACGACTTCGTTTGTTTTTAGCATTTTTCTGCGCTGGAAAACCATAGAACAATTCCACATATTGTCACTCTTAGTGAACCCGTGAAACGCCACGTTTTAGTTCCACAAACATGATCACAGACGTGCTCTATCGGAACAGCTGCCAAAACAACAGCAGGCGAACGTCCAGATTTTCACTAAACCGTTCTGTCTATCTTAGCGTTTTCCTATTTCCTCTCTGCTCAGGCAGCAGACTATACTCCTTGTCATTTCTACTTCTACATCCAACCCCCTCACACGCAGGCTCCACAGGGAAACAACCTTCAGCGATTCAATTCAACCAACAGCGGCAGATTCCAATCATGTGAAGTCTTCGTGTAGTAGCTCCGCCCACAACCACCAAACGACCTTCGCCTTATTATGCGTTTACCAGTGTGCCACAAAAGCGGCCATGATAGAACCGAAGCAACACGAACCAGTTTGACGACCTACGAACTCTCTCGTTCAATGCAAGCCGTTCGATACATAAAACAGAGGCTGAGCGCATGAATAAAGATTGTCAACATCGTTTAGCTCTGAATCTAACCAGTGTCGTGTCGACCCCAAATCGGACGACCTTATGGAGACCCACAGTGCATAATGACGCTTCGGTTTGGACGATCTGTGGTTGGAATAGATACTCATATTCCAATGGGTCTAGCGCAGGTCAAAGGGTGTGTATTTGTCATGCACGGCTACAAGGACAGCGTCGACCACTGAGAAGAAATTATTAACACTTACCCTGCTTAATACAGTCTGTCTAAACCTATTCTTATTGACGTGGGAAGTGGGTCAGATCAACCATAACATATATGACTCGAGTGTCCTGGTATTCCATCGCCAAAGGCGTGTTTTCGACATCCAATTTGTCGTCTTCAATAGCTTTGTTGGTGGTATATTTTATGTACCCACCTCTTCGGATGCTTTAATTGGGCTTAGCAGTGTTGTTGAGTTGATAACACTCATACGATCAACGTGGACTCAGATCGTCGTTGAGCTGTTTCCTCTCTGGCTCCAACGTCTTGTTAGAGAGACAGTGTTAGGAAGTTATTTTCTTCGTGTCGTGGAGTCCGTACTTGTGCCATCCGTCGAAACGACCAGCATTTCGTAACAAGTGTTGTCCCAAAACAGCGGTGATCAAGAAAAAAGGAAGGCTGTGAGTATGAAAATGACCTATCTTTGGCGTTCGATCGAGGCAATAAATCGGGGAATTCTGAGTAACACGTGCACAAATGTTGCTTTCGTCTCAGCAACTGCGTGTACGACAGCTTTGTGAGTTACCAGAACCCAAGAAGCAAATCTGGAAACAACAGAAAACGTCCACCCATGCGCCGATATCGACAAGCCTATATGCATAATTTATGCAGCCGTTACACGGGGATTCTTTTTGGTGAGCAAGGGGGCCGTTGAGCGAGGAAATAATAGATAAGACAGCCAAAAAAATGGACAACGAGACGCTACTTCATCTCCATTGTAGACACTAGCCTATATTTTTTTTTTAGCTGTTGACCTTCGCTTGTTGTGTTCATTTATAAGCTCACAAAAACGGTGATAATACCAGCGACATATCATGGAATAACTCCATGGAGTACTCTCAATCATTACTTTTCATACAACGACAAAGCCGCACAAATTTAAACATTGCGTCGTACTGAATAGATTCATCTCCAGTTATAAGTGAATTACGTATCCCATCTGTTTGGACAATATGAGCAGCACACTTCCTTCATCCCAGAACCAACCAACGTAAGTATTCCACGAACGGCGAGTGCGAGAATCCAGTCAGCCTGGATCGAGTGACCACTGGAATAATATACTGGGCTGTTCCAACTTGCGGAATCATCATATAAAAGCGCTGGGCACACTGTAGATATCGTTTCCATTAAAGCAAGGCATACATGGAATAGTTATATTTTTTACAGTCGAGGGAAATATAGACCCCCCCCCCCCCCCCCCCCCCCCCCCCCCATCGGCATCGGGAACCTAGCGCCTGTGATACAAACCACCAGGGGCGAGTTTTCTTGCTTTTTGGTGTAGTGTAAAACTGTAAGCCCAACCAAGACGTATACGGAGTTAATAAGAAATTTTAAGTCCGCGCATAGCTATCCGCGCGGGGCTAAGTTAAATGGACTGATATCGGTGAAAGGAATTATTTGCATTTAAATATAAATCCCCTTAATGACATCTGAGGCCTGGCATCTTGTACCAACTTGGAAGAGGTGTCCTGTCTGACAATGTAACCCGTATTATTTAGAAACTATATCAGCTCGTTTTCAATAAGCTCCATATCTGGTCGTTCTTTTCTTGTTCTATTGACCTAATTGTGGGTGCCCTTGTGCCCCCTATCATAAGATGATCGATACCACGGGCACTTGAGTCAATTCATTCAATCAATGAGCTCGTTCGGTGGTGTTCGTACTTTTCACAGTCGCTAGAGGGTATCGAACCGGTTAGTGTTTGGTTATGTTGGAGAGATATCATCATGAGAATTCAGTATGCTAATGAAGAAAACATTTTGTCAGAAGTGGGATTCGAACCCACGCCTGGAGAACCAGACTGCGACCTGAACGCAGCGCCTTAGACCGCTCGGCCATCCTGACACATACGGTGATTAGTTAAATGCTATTGAATATTCTAAGCTTATATATAATGTACTTCGTTGAGTAATAACCGGGAAACATTGAATCTGACATGAGCTGAGAATGAAATGATGGATCGTTATGATATCCCGCGTTATGATCGTATGAGAGAGTTGATCCTGACGGAAAAGGGTAAGCGACCGACAAGTCCAGCACAGAGATGTATTAATTAGCTCAACAGACCAACAGTCGATCGAGTACTACCTGGTTCAAAATAGCTAGTATTAATTAAAGAATACATTTCTTTAAGCTTAATGCTATCCTCAAGTTGTGCATATAGCCTCGAAAAAACGCCAGCCGTGATCCCAAGAAGCTTGCGGTTCTGTCTAGACCCAGACAAAATCGAACCCACCCCGACCCGACTCCAGGCACACCCAACACCCCCACCCCAAGGCGAACCACAAGCACCACCCTATTTGAAGCAGCTCCCTAGGGTTTTCAAAAATAACCTTTCTACAGGTCAAGGGCGAAACCTATTTTGCCGCAAAGACATTTAATTGTCCGGCAACTTGAACCTGCTTGGTAGCATGGATGGTGTTACCGGAGTACTCGTTCTTCACTTTCCTTCATGAGCCATGCAAGTCAGTGAATGTCATGTCAAGCCACAGTGCATTTGTTGTAGCCAATATTTCCTACCAGGGGGGCTTCTGAAAGTGATTTCAAGAGTGGTTTCCAATTTCATAGCGTGCTTGATAGGAACGCACCCACCCCACCCCCTTGTTGTATTATGGTCTAAAATTCCCTCGGCCATGGTGATTTTGGAATTTTAAAATGCTTCTGGATCCCGGGATTAGGCAACTGCTCGATTCTTGACCATGGAGAGCTGGGTCTCTTTTGGGTCTGTTTTGTAAATTTAAGGCTAATTTTGAAGTTTCTCCGAGATTTCACCCAGTTGGTGGTTTTGATCAGCGGTGCAAGAGCGTTTGTTATGAAAACTGGCTGTTAGATATCTTGGGATGCGAGAGGTTCTCGGAGCCTTCGTTATGCGTCACGTTTTGTCTTTAATGTGACTGCCATTATCATTATTAAAATAGTGGATAACATACGTTTAATATGTAATATTTTGATTTGACAATTCAGGCTTTGGTGTAGATGAAGGCGAGCACCGCTTTGATAATGATTCTCCCAGAAGGTGGACAAGACTGCAGATCTCAGCAACATTGATGATTCAGGTGTGACAGACTGTATAAACCGTTCTTGGGCCAAGAGGCGAGATAGCCCCTAGGACTAAAGATGAAACAATATCTTCCAAATAAGATATAGGTCGTATCACAGACCAGTTGAACATTTCGGATTGAAAGACTATCTTGTTAAAGAAATGAGGTGATGTCTTAATTAAACGGAATAGGTTTCACGTTCCCCAATGCGTATCAGCATAACTGATGTAACAATTTGAAAATGCTCCCCTGACATGAAGTTAACCTTGAGTTAAGCATATTGTAGAATACTTTGCAATTGTATCACATCCACTTTTCTTGGTTTTAACTTTCTCCATGCTGAGTGAATTAGATCACCTAAGATTATAGAGCACAAATGGCGCTGTATCTGAAATGTTGCCCAGGCATATACTTGTGATGATATATTGTTCCTTACAACACCAGACCCATATGACCTATCGAGAATAAGGTTAGTACATGCTTTATCAGCCTCCTTTCTCCGTGTGATATTAGGACTCCTTTAAAGACATCATAGGTCTCTATGTTCCCTGGCTGGTTTTAGGATTGCTCTTTGGTAGGGGGGCATCAACCTTTTGCAGTGAACAACAGGACTAAGAGTCATGAACATACACTCCCTTGTGTGCTTTTCTACACCAGACTGTAATGGTTGAGAACCCAAACTGGCTGTAGATCCCATATTTTGCGCGTGTAGATATAAGTTAATGCATTCCATATATCATTTTAGGGCCGTGGGGTATTTGAACTCATCCAGTATTCTTCTGGCTAGGTAGTACACATGGAAGGTAATAAAGAGCTTTGATCATGACCTACCAGGTGGTCATCAAATGACCAATCGCAGCTGATTATGGCACACCACGTAGCAAAGTTGAACTTTATTGGGTAAAAGCTCCAGTCTTATAGACAATATGTGACCATATATATGAAATAGGATTGAGAGCATCACCTGGACCAGTCCGGTATCAGCCTTGGGCTTTGCTTGGACCTGGTGGGCGAGATGTGTTTAGATGGTCAGCCGCTACACGGGGTGGATATACCCTGTACCTTTCGTTTGTGGTTGGAATTGACAGGCTTGTGTGTTCGTCATCATTAATCACTATAGCAAACTCTGACAAATGTTCAAAGGGGAGAAGCTGTGTCACTACAGAATCCAAGGGACAACACCGCTAGTGATCTATGTGTAGGTCTCAGGGCTGTCACTCTTGGTTGTTTGTACAACCTTCAGTCCAATTCTTGACAGCCGGAGACAGCTGGGAAAGGAGGAGCAAGCGGATTATAACCCGACCTATAGAACTAACCTTCTATAACAGGTGGTGACAGCTTTAGGTTTAGTTAGAAAGTTCATGCTTTAGATGAGTATATTAATCTCCTGGTAGTATTTTGTGCCTCTCTGACGGAGTGCTGAATATGTTGGGTCTTCATGATAGCCTCAATCCTGCCTCTAAACATATCATTGGCGGAACGGTGTCTGAATGAATGATTGCACATGACCCAATTGACAACCACAGCCTTTCAGTTTGTGATGTCCTTGAATTGCCATAGAGAGCCTGTCAATATCATTCGATTAGTCAAAATATGGATAGCATCCAATCTGACCCCTCCAAATGTGAAACAAGACCTATGTATCTGTCAAACTTTTCCAATGAGTGCTTAAAACTGGTGACACTATGATATGTGAGTTTGATATTGGAAGCAACAATATAACGGACGAATAAGACCCAGTCGGAGATCTCGATGATCTTACAAAGTTGTTTATGAATGAAAAGGTGACTAAGCCGTTTAACGATGCAATTCTTCCGCAATCATCGGGTTCCAAAAATTGACTAAAAGTGACTTCCTCAACCCTGACATACACATAGAAACTAAAGCTTGGTGCAGGGCCTACCCTCAATGACTACTTGCCCAATCTCCTCCATGTCTACATGCAGTTTGCATCTGGTCCCATGCAGTTTGGTTGGCACAGTATTGCAAGACACAGGCGATTATGGGAGCCTCATGTGAAGTCCCTCATCACCGTTTGAGTTGAAGTACGCAAAGAATTGATGTGGTTATGTATATCATGATGAAACCAGAGTTCAATCCTCGCAAGACGTTTGATATCACTAGGTATGTTATGACGCATGGCATTGTTCTCCGGTGGAGCACTGCATATATGAGGTAATAGAAGTTTTTCCTGTCGAAATTGGGGTTCTAATGAATAGCCAACATGATCTCACAACAATTTTTAACAAATCTTTACTGTTGGATGTTGGAAATATAATTAACTTACTTAAGGTGGAAATATACGGACCATCAGTTCAATCTTGTCTTAGATGAGGTTACTTAATGTTTGGCGAATTGGGGCTAGGTCTATGAAGCATATAAAACTGTTACAGTCAATCACCAAAACCCTGACCTGGCAATAAGAACAGATGTTCCTTTCTAATCACAGGCCTTTAAAGGACAGGCACTCGGTTGCCGATGCCAAGCTTCCGAGCGCCAATCCGCTATCTATAATTATATAACAAGAAGGTACGAAACCAACGTTTCATTCCGTCTCACACTTGCTTCATTCACGCGTGAAATATGTCTTTCCCTCGGGACATCATACATTGTGATTAGTGTTTCTGATACTTGAAAGAATATTTTCGTCAACTGAGCATTTAGCATTCGTGATTAATCGTGAAATACTAGCCGTTTTAAAGTCTATCATCGAATGAATGAAGGGTGATAAGGTGAGATCCATTGGTTTCATACCCTCTGAAAATTCAATCTACGTTATCACCTGATAGTGTAAATGGGAAACTGAAACGTTTTGCCAAACTGATTCCCAATTCTGTTAGCAACATAAATCACTATAAATTTGGTTTCGCCCAATCATCATGGGAATATGACCTGTCCCGTAACTTATAACTAACGTGAGCAATTTCATACTGTCAAGTGGTATTATTTTTTCATCTCTTCCTTTTTGACTGCAAAATATTGTTCCCCATATCGATGAACACATTTGTCGAGACACATGGAGTATCACACCCTAATAGCGGTTACATTGAACACGGCGAAATATATGAGAGCCCAGTCAAGATTTGAATCTCATGCATATCTGCCATTGTGACTTAGCCTCATGCATTTATACTGGCAGTTCCAGTGTGGACATTGACATACTTTATCAGCACATTAACACAGAGAGTAGATACAAGTCTTGTACATATTCACGGTTTATCACATGTCAAACGGGGGAACATATCATGAACCGTGGATATGGTTTGTATATTTATAAAAGTATGAATTTATTTGACATTTATACAGAGACATGGTGAGGCACATGCGCCCTATATGAGGACCACTGACCAGAGGGCCGACGTGACGCGGCCGTCTTACACCACCAACCAACCCCAGAGGTCGTTTGCAGCGTTTCCATCTTGTCACCATGCATTCACGTGGTCCCACATATTTCACAAACCATAGTCCTTCAATAACATAGATGTTGGTAAAATGATCCCATATTTCGAACATGTGCCTCAAGAATATCACATGACTAGCTATATACAACTAAATAAATACAACTTATCACTGAATATCAACAATGTGAAGTCCTCTCTTCCAATCATGTGGCGCTTCACTCTATTATATCAGTCTTTCATTGACGATGCCGTCCTCAGCCTCAGTGTCACCATGGTAACCGTTTGTATGTTGTAATGAATCAGTTTGTTCCATGGAAGAATCGACGGAATTTAACATCTTAATCGGGCAATCCAAATCAATACCGGGTCTGTAACAAAACTATGCCATAGAATGTTATTGATCAGCAAACATTGGAGCGTTATGATTCACATAGTTGTTGAGCTGACTCGAATTTTAAAACGTTTTTGCTCATTTGCCGCAAGCATACACAGACTATGAGGAGCGTTTTACGACTCAAGTGCTTGTCAGTGAAAGAAAACGTCTTACTACGTATTCCTACCCGCCGCCCCCGTGTGTAATTTGAACAAGCGCATTGAACGCACATTATTCAGGCAGATATCAAACTATACGTTCCCTGGATGGAATTGAACACAGTTTAATTATTAAGATTGCAGGAGGCGACCTGTGTCCCCTCAACCGACTGCTGGCCCGGTAAAACGCATTAAAGACGTCATTTTTGTGTACCTGGTGCGATTTGTGTCGACCATATTGTCTCTCAGTGCCTATATTCTAATGTACTGCCAAGTTATCCAACCGCAGAACACAAGAAACTATTGCTTAACGTTACATGAAACAGTAAGCACCAATCTGTAACCGGTAAAGCCTTTGGCAGGCACCCTTCATTCTTGAAAAGACACCAATTACATATCATTTCAAACTAAGGAGAGGCTTAAGAAGGATCTGACGAAGCCCTAAGCCGCGGCATGCCTATGGCTGTAAGCTGGTAAGGAACCAATAGAGTTGGGAAAACACATCGTTGATTATGTCATTTAATCGTGTCGACCGTTCACCGCGGAGGATATATGAACAAATAGGTTAGCGGAGATGTTTTGCTTAGTTCACGAAGGCCACAATGGCGTGTTGTTAATAGGCACAAGTTATAATACTACGATTTCTATGTAAGCTGGTCTCTTGGAAATGCATCTGAGTTAGTACGACTACTCGGTCACAGTGGAAGGGTTTCATGAACACCATGACACCGGACCACACTAGCCCACCCAGACGACATGGCAGTGATAAATACAGTAATACCTCACGACGGAAACTGCTTCATACCAATATTGCCATGTATATCAGAAATAAATGCAATGAAAAATCGAAGGAGGAAATAGGTGTTAGAGATAAATAGTTGTAGCTGTTCTTTTAGGGTTCAGCTTAAATGGGCATTCGTGACGTTAAGATATGGTATCATCAAAGTGCAGTTAAAGGCATGGAAGTTGGTGAGGCGGCAGGTAGGGGTAACCTTCGTTACAAGTGACGTTAATAGCCTCGAAATTGGAACATGGGAACTTTGGTATCGAGACCATTTGGATAATTTCGGCAATAACAGCGCACTCGAAATGTTTGAAAATAGAAGAAAAATCACTATACAAGCGAATCTTTGTTTGGTGCTAATGACAAAATGACACCTGACCAAGTATATGTAAAGGAACGAGTTGACGATGAATTAGGATGTCTCAATGTACTCGTACTACTTCTGCCCAGAGAATGGCCACGATTGAGATAGGTGAGCTTGTCGTGCGCCTTTATCAGGCTTTATCATGGTTCTTATCGCCGATCATAACTTGGAACCAGTCGAGATAATCCATTCATCGTACATCAGAGAACAATGCAGCGGCCTTATAGAAGAAATCCAACTGCCGACAGCTCGACCATTGTCCAGTCAATGTGCTCTCAACAGCACACTCATCGACAAATGACTCTGGGATCCTAATAAGTAATTCCTCTCTAAACTAGATCATCAATCGACCTCAATTCTGTTCAATGCTCAGGCTTAAGAAATGAGGTAAAGTTACCGGCTGGCTCTGAACAAGGTATTTTTCTAAGTAACCAGCAAGCGATAAAATGCATATGGAAGACTCCAAGGACTATATCGGCCAGAATACCACGTATAATAATCAGACCTATCTTAATGTCTGAGGCTTTTAATTAACTTACCGCGAGAAACCAATATTTGTCAAATAATCTATATGCCAGATGAACGTTAATTAAGGATATTTACAATGGTTACCTGATATGCTTCTGGATGGCCGATACCACGTGTTCTAGCTGTTCTAGGTCCTCGGATGCGCATGCGTCCGCCAGCTGTTCCCACCGCTGTAGACGCTGCAGCTGCCGATCCAGCACATCAACATCATGCTTCGCGCATGAGCCGTCGCCTTTTCCCGTGACCTCTGCCACGTGACCGTCCCTATGTAGCACGTGGATCATACGCTGTATCCGACCTACGTTCTTCAGAATCCGATTTACTTGAGGATGTTCCTCGATTTTTTTAGGCTTCACTTTTCCTCGCCTGGTTCCTTTAGAACGGCGTCTCTGAAAACTTTCTCCCAGGCGAATGGGCGGTGCGTTCACTGGGTCCTCGCGACCTGATTTCTCCAAGAGGCGGCTCCGACTGAAATAATAGATTTTACTCTTTGGAGTAATATAATGTGAGCCATGTCTTATCCCTGATTTGCTTTTATTTAATTCTATTCAAGCGTCCGTATTGGGTATTTTGTGAATGGCAACATATCGACCATTGAGAGGTCACGAAGATATTGAACGTTTTAAGTTAACGATGTTTTCCTTTCACTACGTGTGAACGGCACAAGTGAATAGAGCTCACTGCGGGGATCTCACTTACCCTGAAGTTAATGTTTCCACAAACAACAAAATGTGGATATATCTTTACAATTCCACTACTTTTGAGGCGCTTAGAAAATTATGAAAATAGCTTCTACCTCTATAAACTATATCTTAAGTATTTATGACATGCGCTTGGTGTCATAATTGTGTATACCTACAGGCGTTCCAGCTCTCCCATTAACATTTTACATCGGATCTCTGTTTCGGCTAACACGTTATCTTCGACCAAATCCTCTCCGCTGCGCATTTCTTCTGAACATTGGCATAGTTTGGCCACTTCCAGGTCGAGTTGCAGACGCTGGGTGAGAGCTGCGTCATCACTGACGTCATTTTGACATAACAGGCTCTCCACCTCCTCAAGTTTATGTTTCATCGCGTCTAGGTGTATTTCAATAATATACAAACGAGCATGATCGAGAAATGAAGACAATTCATCCAAATCGTTTCCTGAGCACTGAACGGAACCATTACGCCAGCGTCGTAGTAATCTCATACGATAACGCAAGGACACCAAGTTCACTTCGCTTAAATCTATGTCGTCTGCGCTCAGCATACTAACTTGGCTCGCCCGTATACCCGCCTGGTTGGAACTCAAATCTCCAATAGCATACAGTTCACTAATGGCGCCATTGAGCTGTTTTTCCAAACTCTTCAAACGTGGACTTAATTCGCCCATTTGTGTATCCAGAGAAAAGTTATTCATCTTGTCTTTGGTCATATCTGTAAGGAAGCACGCTGTTGGTTAGACACAATGACTGCGGGTCATATAAACAACACCCTAGAAATACGCCAGAAATAACCCATCTAACTGCGCGTCGCCAATCAACCAGGAACTGTCAGACTGCCCAGGGAGACTACCACATATATGGATATCTCATTATTTTGGTTAATATTTTCCGATGACAGTCCATGCTACAAAGGCACAATATTTTTCTCTCTTATATTGGCGAAATGCATTCGTCAAGTCTAATTTCACCGCCGAGCTCAGATGACTGAAGTAACAAATGCTCAAGTAGCGTACTCCGATCAGAACATACGCCACCTGTTGCCGATGACAAGCACTTATTGGGTTAAATTCCAAACAGATTAATTACGTTGACGGTGGCTTTCCAATAGGTGAGCGACCATTCGAGCGTATTTTATATCAGATAAGCCTACAGGTAACAGTATGACAGCGGTGGTAGGATGATTCGCCCCACCCCGCTTCCTCATCACCAGCGCCTACAATCATCAGATGATCCATAAAAGCCTTTAACAAGAAATTTACTGCACTACAAGTTTGATTGATGTACTCATCTGATGACGACGACGATGAAGATAATAAGAATGGCCTTACCTGGTAGCATCAAGGCGAGCGAGCTGGCATGAGTAGGCATGTTTTACTGCCGCCAGATATACCTTAATTCTGTGTTAAGACTGATATATGGGCCATGCTACCACAAATCAGTGATTCCACATCGATCCTTATTTAAACACATGAGGTGAAGTTCCATTAGTAAAGCTTCTCCTGACAACTACGCGCGTAAATACACCAGGTTTTTCTCCTGTCCGCCCTTTCCACCAAATAAAGTTAGACCAGGTCGCTCGTCTGTTCGCAGAAAAATGCGGTGGGGTTACTTTTATAAAATGCCCTTGTTTTACACAACAAGGAAAGGCTGACGCAAATGAAAAAAACCAACAACTAACAAACCAAACGAAAGCGTACTGCTTTTGTATTTGGAGAATACTTAGTATTTACTTCATTCTGGAGGTACTGTTTCATTTGACAACGGGTTTATCGACACTACTTCAGGAGAGTGCCAACGCTACTGCGCCTCACGCCGTCAGCCTTGCTCTCTCCGTGACGTTGTCAGGTTGTTGGCTACCTCGGCGTTGTCATTTTTGTCGTTTTTTTGTGGCACTCTCCGGAGAATGACATGCGTGCAAGTGTTTTCTGTACTCAGGCGTCCATTGTAAGCTCCTATGTAATTTATCACTTCCTTCTTCGTATAAGTCAACCAAAACCCCAACATAAAAGTAACATCTATACTTGTGGTTAGAAACTTGGGTATTCAGAGGAAGTCCTAGTCGGAATTCCAGACAGGTGTCAGTCCATTTGAGTGTTTATTTCGTGAATGAAATGGGATGGGAGCCATTTATTCCGTCAACACAGCTTCATTCTGTTTCTGTCCATTTTCCCTTGACAATATACCTATCCATCGATCTCTATCATCACCCTACACCTCTATATCTGTCTCATCATCCTTCCAATGGGTACACCCCAAGAAAAAACAATCATTGGTTTATAGTCAACCATCCAATGAACTCGCCCTCTGTCCTAGCTTGCCACCTGTTTCGTCCACATTACCTTCCGCGCTAACCCACCAGTCTCTCTCTGCTCTCCTACAATCCTTCTGCTTTCCACGTTTGTTTTCTAAATCATCCCGATTATTCTCATAGTTTAACGGTAGCCTCTCGAGTCATAAAACGCAACTTCTCTGACTTCTATGTGTCTAGACATCAGCAGTCAGAGAGGGTGGGGCGGTTTTTTTACTCGAGCGCCGTGGTAGTGCCCCTTCTCATGTACAAGATGCTCCCACTCACAGCTGTCCTACCTGGTTTATTGACATTTCATACCAGCCTCAGTATCCTCGCAGTCCATCTGCTGCCCATTGGTCATACGTGAGCATGAAAGCGCTTCAGTTATTAACCCTCTCAGAGTTACGGGTCAAAATGGTTTGCTGCTTGAGAGCTTTATTTCTTGCGATCGATCGTAGTTTTATGTACTTTGAATAGAGGGTGAGTATGTGACGTCGGACAACGTTAACAGTTCATATCGGCAGGGCTTAAGGGAGGAGCACGTTTGTCATCGCATAACTTGCTGCCGTTTATAGTGAGTCATCAATTTGCGTGCGTCATTTCACAGGACAACTCGTGACACGCCCTGCTTCGCGATGACAAGCCAGACAATGTTTTGATTCTGATTATACGATATACCCCTCCAAATAACGTGGATATTTTTATTAAGCGGGTGTTCACGGAAAAGAATCCTCGCTTTGGAGGCCGTTGCTGGGAACCGAGCAGGATAAGCGACTAACTCCCTGTGTTTACAGACCAGAGTTTAGACCACGTGGTCGAGTTTAGCTTTTCACGCCATTAGCTGATCCCGACTAAACAAGCTTGTCAAATAACACAGTTCTACAGACTGGTTTAGATCCTGAAGCTTTAGACCTGGGTAGGTTATAACACCAGCTTGTCCCTGTAGAGTCAGCTCTCAACCACAAAGCAACGAGAACCAACCTCCTGATAACCTGTTATCGCGCGGACTCATTACCGGAAGCGTATCGCAGGCGATATTGAGGGAGACCGGAATATATGTCCCACCTAAAACCCCTCAGACTGGTCACCTTATGAATTAACAGCGGTCACGTGTCCCTTGATAATAAACAAAGAAATTTCTGAATAACTTACATAAAATGTCTGCATTATACCGTCTGACTCACTCAAGGTGAAAAATTAGATCACATTTTATTCTAATAGGGTGTTGGGTTTGTGAAAGCAGCCGTACCTTTGTATCATGAATGACTTCGTTGACAGGAAGCATCATCCATCCTGCCCATCATTGGGCAAGTACATTTTCCTTCCAGCCATTGGGCCAAACACCTTGACTTTCCCTTCTCCCATAGGTCTAAGTGTCTGTCCCCTTCTCACGTTGGACCAAACACCCTCTCTCCCTTAGAATCAAGTATCTATTCCCCCACACATTGGGCAAAACAGCTTTCAATATCTCCCTATGTGTCAACAGCATTTCTTTCCTCCCTTACTTCCAAGGCCCATCACCGCCACGTTCGTCGAGACTGGCTGTTCATTACGGGTCTAGACCAGTGGGATCATATAATCCCCCTCGACTATAAGCCGTCAACCTGCATAACCGAGCAGTAAACCTGTAAATCAAGCGTTTCACATATGCATAGCATACAATCCATATCTAGGTATAGCGACTTGGCAAGCAAAAGAGCAGCTTAGAGTAGAAGAGGTAACAAACGCTTGATCTTGTACGGTTCATAACACTGTGGGTCGCAAATACTAGCATTTGATCACAGGTTCGGTCTCCAGTTGACAGGTCAATGGTAATACCATGAAGCCTGTAGTAATATTTGAAGAAGCCTTTCACGCATGATGCCTGGTTTAGCGTGTCTCAAAAGATGAAGTTTACACTTTCATCACGAATATTTCTTGTCCCCACTCAAGCAACTTTTGTACCGCTTATTCATCATGTCTTGTCCCCACACATACATCTGTTGTCCCCGCCCATCCATGTCTTGTCACTGCCTTTTCATGTATCGTCCCATGTGCATGTTTTGTCGCCGCTCATTAATATTTTGTCCCTATATTTTCTGCTCAGGAGAAACGTCCCCCCCCCCCCCCCCAATCACGATGGCGAGTTATTAAATGCCGTCTTAAAATATACATTTTCTCTCTGGGTTTAACCGTCGGAAACCGCACGTCGCATGCATCACAAAGGCCGTTATGATGGAGCAAATGGACACAGCAAAATAACTGCAATTGCTTACCAAGTGCGAGCAGTTCGTTTTCTGTTAAGTCTGAGTAGCGAATGTTTGTGCAGTTGGACAAAACTAAGGACCAACCCAACATTACGACAGCCAGTTCAATTACCTTGTTCAAGATGGAGCACACAGGCTCCCGAAATTGGTTCAAAAGAGCTACTGAACACTGGTTTCAAATGTAGACACTGGCATGTTTTGAAATAGCAAGCAATGATAAAACATGAACAAGACTTTCCAGGAGTTATAAATCTTCATTACAGGCTGAACCACCAAGTTTCCCCGCCTGTAATATCCCCATGTAGAAAGCCCGGACATGAGAGATCAAAAGCAGTAAATGGCGTGCATGCTGTCATAGGTAGGCTGGAGATGAACAGGAAATTGGTCGACAACGCTGTCATTTTGGGGAATTGGGTTACTGGACAGCTAGGCAGCCTTTGGAATCATTAGCATGGACTGTTTGATGATAAGAGTACAAGAGTTTGACTTTGTCTAGTGCCATTTGCCAAATAAAATTCACATATATTATTACAACAAACTCTTGAAATGAGCATTCCTTCTTTTGAGTTAGTCACCAAATACTTGGGATCCCCATACTTAATTTGCATATATAATAATCACCCTGTTAACAAGGAAATATACATCACACCTTGGATCTACAAGATCAGGCAGCAAATAAATTGTCAATTGACAGACCTAGAAAAAAATTAGCCCTTTTATTGCTTGGCATAAGAAGCTGTTCTTTATGCTGTTAGAACCTGTACTTTAATTTTAAGACTTGTTCCGTTTGGCATAAGATTCTGTTATTTTCGGCATTAGGCCAGATTTGTGGGGTTAATAGGCCATGTTCTTTGTGGGACTAGGACCGGGTCTTTTTGGAATAATGATCTGGTCCTAGTGGCCTAAAGATTTATTCAATGAGGTGTTACGGTCTGTTTTTGTGGACTTGATCTCTTCTTTATGGTACTACGACTCTTTCTCTGTGGCATATTGATCTGGTCTTTGTGGTGTTAGAATCCATGTTTTTAGTGTTGGGACCAGTTCCCTTGAAGCATCTTTTTGGTATTATGATGAGGCATTGTCACCTGTTCTTGGGGACTTCAGGGCTGTTATTCATGCCGCTAGCATCAGCATGAAATTATTACACATATTGTGATTTTGTTGTTGTGCTATTAAAATAACTTAAACACTCTGTTGGAAGAGCCCTGGCATATGAATGCCAGTTGAAGACATGTTGATGGGCTGTAACTTCTACATATCCAAACATTTCTACAATACACAGTACTATATACATTTATTATTCACTAATTACATACAATCTAAAACCTTGTCATACTAATCTCATAAGACTTTTTTGCGTCCTCTCTTGGCACCTCTACCAACGCCTCCTCCTGCTCCCGACCCTCGCTTCCGGCCACGTCCCCTTCCTCCACCTCGGCCCCGCCCAGATTTACCCCCACTGCTAGCGAGGCTCACACGACACCGTGGACAATACCAGTTCTCGTTTTCCGGAGGCTCACAGTTGATCCCCACACAGGGCCTGTAACCACATATCACAAATTCATTTACCTGATACCATACCTAAATTACATGTGCAAAATGCAATCCTATCAAACATGTCAAATCATATGCTATTAATTCAAGCAGTACATTCTATCTCGGCATTAATATATTATAAATGGAGTATATTTGACATGCTATTATTTCAAGCAATAATGAAATCCTATAAATCTAAGCCTTAATTAAATGCTATAAATTCAACCCCTATCACAAGCTATCAATTCAAGCCTTTATCATATTGTATAAATTCAACCCCTATCACAAGCTATCAATTCAAGCCTTTATCATTTTGTATAAATTCAAGCCTAAATTACATGCTTTGAATTCAAGCCTTATTTGTATCCTTTAAATTCAAATCTTGATGCTTTATATTCAAGCCTTAAACATTCCTTTGAGTTCAAACCCCTATCACAAGCCTTAATCATATCCTTTAAATTCAAGCCCTAATCAAGCCTACATCACAAACTATACATTCAAGCCTTAATTGTGTGCTATAAATACAAGCCTACATCACAAACTATACATTCAAGCCTTAATTGTATGCTATAAATACAAGCCCCAATCACAAACTATACATCTAACCCTTTATCATTTCCTATAAATAAAAGCGTTAATTATAAGCTGTAATTTCAAGCTTTTATTATCCCCCAAAATCAAGTTTAAATTGCAAACTATAAAGTTATGCCTAAATCAGCAGTAAATTCAAACCTCAATGACAATGTATGAATTCAAGCACATGACTGATGTCAATAGGAGAGATTGACTCACCAGTGGTACCAGTCATCACAGGCATCACAGCCAATCATAGGACTGCCATCATCAGGCATCTTACACGAGGGACAAATCCAGGTAGTCTCCCCGTGTTCATCCTGTCAAATAACAACAACACCGCGTCGTTCTCAGCAGCTCCTCATTGATTCATCATAATACATATCTTGTTAAGCTAATATGATGCACTGCAATTTGTAACTTCCTTGAATGACCAAACCCAAAGTGATATTCTGACAGATCAATGGCATGGCATGTCATGTAATTACCAGCCACTGTACCAGCACATCTCCATAAAGGGTCTTCATGTACACAGGATGTGATGTGTGTCTCATTTAACTAATTGTGAGCCATTTTGTTGGCGTGAACTTACCACTATCTTGCCGACAGTTTCAATGATGACCCCTCGATGCTGGCCAACAGGAGGGCCCTTACCCGCCTTTGCTGCGGGGGTTATGGCAGGGGGCGGGGAGGATGAAGGGAGGCCAGCAGGGCTTGATATGCCAGGGTGAGGGGAGTGGCTGGGTGAATGATGGAATGATGGGGATGGTGAATGTGTGTACATCATGGAATCTGACGATGGTTGTTGGTAATGAGATGGGGGTGAGAATGAGGGGTGGTGGGAGGGAGGGGGTGACGGTGAGCGATAAGAGGGGGGTGAGTTGGGCGGGGAGAAGTCTGGAGATGGAGGGGAGGACATGGAGTGTGGTGGGGAGGGGGTCATATTGAGGGCTGCGTAGGGCAGGTTGACCCTCTCGGGTGATGAGGAGGCCGTGGAGATAGGAGGTTCAGGGGATGCCAGTGAAGTCTCTCCAAACGACGTCTTCGTGCTTCTGTAACAAACCAGAGCTCTTGTGACATCAATAAACCGCCCAAGTTGTCGTGTTTAAGACGACATCATACACAATTCATTCTGACCATCTTATGTTGATCCAAATAAACCAGCGCATTCCACCATACAGCTTAGGCGTGTGATGTACATTGTCATTCAAACTACAATTGCTACATTTGTCTATTGTGATACGTACTTGAGAGTTTCGTCACGATCACTCTTAGACGGAGACAGTGTCATGCGAGGGCCAATCTTTAATGTCAGCTTGGGGACGGCCAGAACAGGTTCCTCTTTGGGCTCCTTCGTCTTAGCACACATGTATTTTATACTGCATTTCTCCATGTCACTTCATGTACACCAAATAGATCATTGATTTATGGTCACCTATTGTCTATACTAATTCACCTCGGAGCATACACCTTGACTAAGTATGCACCCCACCAAAACCAATCCCTGAAATAGGAGGCATCCTTTTTTTGACATAAGAAGCACCCCTCTTATATTACTCCCTAACAGAGGAAGCACCCCTCTTATACTCCCTGACAGAGGAAGCACCCCTAACAGACATATGAAGCACCCCACTCTTACATATACCACTCCCGGACATATGAAGCACCCCTCTTATACCACTCCCGGACATATGAAGCACCCCTCTTATACTACTCCCGGACATATGAAGCACCCCTCTTATACCACTCTTATACGGACATATGAAGCACCCCTCTTATACTACTCCCTGACAGAGGAAGCACCCCTCTTATACTACTCCCTGACAGAGGAAGCACCCCTCTTATACCACTCCCGGACATATGAAGCACCCCTCTTATACCACTCTCGGACAGAGGAAGCACCCCTCTTATACCACTCCCGGACATATGAAGCACCCCTCTTATACCACTCTCAGACAGAGGAAGCACCCCTCTTATACCACTCCCGGACATAGGAAGCAACCCTCTTAATGCCACTTACTCAGACAGTATGCACCACCTTAATGCCTATCAATAACATAGCATGCACCCCCTCATACAACACCCTTACATAGTTTGCACCCCTTAATGCCACTCTCTGGTGAAGCATGTCATTCCCTACAGTAGTATGCCCAACCCCCCCCCCCCCCCACCACTACTCCATCCTGGTCATGTCAGGGACACAGTATGTGCTGCTCTCATTGCAGTGTCTCACCTTCTTACTCCTCTCTTTCTCCTTTTTCTCCCTCTTCTTTTCTTTCTTTCTGTCCTTTCGGTCTTTTTCTCTATCTTTATCTTTGTTTTTCTTCTTTTTTCTTTCCTTCTTGGATTCCTTGGAATCAGTTCTTGGCGGCTGATTAACATGATACCAGTCCATTCAATAACTTCTTCCCAATCATACATATCCATAAGTATAATATACAACAAGTCACACATTGATGACCCCACACAGATCACCATGCTCATTAGCTTAAAGAGAGAATGCCTTACTTTGATGGTGAAGTCCCGTCCAGCAGATCCCAGTCCGATTCGAATGGGTTTGATAGCTGGTTTTTCTGCCATTTCCTCGATAGGAGACAATCTCAGATCAGGAGCAGGATATTCAAACTTCTGAATATCTTCTGGTGTCAGTTTCTCCAGACTGACTTTAGGCCACTCAGGGGAGGACATATCAGAAGCTTTGACTTTGGATTTTTCCCTCCCAGATGGGCTTTCAGAAACATGCATAGCAGCACTGGTATCCTGGGTATTTAGTTTGATTGTGAGTGATTTGGGTTTATTCTTTTTCTCCTTCTTTAATTTATCTTTCTTTTTTTTCTCACTAGACCTCTTGGTTTCTTCCCAGTTCATTCCTGGACTTTGAAGAGATGCTTCATCCGGCTCGTAACTGTATGGGTCTATAGGGCGGTGCTGTTTCTCCAGAGCATTTCTCTCTTCCTGGATACGGCGGATTAATTCCTCCTTTTTTCTCTCCATCTCTCTTTTTTCCCTTTCTATTTCTTCGGCTTGTCTTTTCAAGGCTTCTTCCTCTTGTTTCCTCCTTTCCCGTTCTAATTCCCTCTGTCTGTCCCTCTCCCTTTCATGTTCCAGTTCCTCTCTTTCCCTCTCCATCGCCAGCTGCCGCTCTCTTTCGCGTTCTCGCTCGATTTCCATGGCGATCATCCGTTCTTTTTCCCTCAGCATCTCCCGTTCCTGCTCCATGGCCACTTGTCTCTGGAGTTCTAACTCTCTCTGTCGCTCTCTCTCTTCCTCATGCTGCCTCTCCATCTCAAGCACTCGTAGTCTCTCCTGTTCCTCTTCGTACGCACGCTCCTTCTCACGCAATAGCTCCCTCTCTTTCTCCCTCTGTCTGGAGAGTTCCTCTGCCCTCTCCTCTCTCCTCTTTTGCTCTTGTTCCTCTTTACGTGACATCTCCTGTGTTTCGCAAATGACTGAGTCAATAGCATCGTCATAAGTATCATGCCTCACACGATGGTCACCCTCACTACTTGCCTCCATAGAGTCATTACCAGTAACACCACCACCAGCACCAGGGGAACCAAACGAAAAAAGGTCCTCTTTCTCTACAGCAGGTTTCAATTTCACTTTAGACTTGCTCTTCTTTGTATCTGGCTTCAAGTCTAGCTGACCTGAATCCAGCAAGTCTTTCCATTTAGAGGCTTTTGGTTTGCTTTTTGGAGAAAACGATGATGGCTTTACCTTAGGGGATTTGGAGACAACTGGAGACTTCATCTTTTGAGACTTAGATTTGGATGGAGATTTTGTCTTGCTGGGTGATTTGGCAGTCTTTAACACTTTAACCTTAGCACCTTTAGAGGACTTGGATATCTTGGGTGTTTTATGAGTACCTCCTTTCTTGTCACCTTTGCGAGCAGGTGAGAGGAACTCGGGGACACCTGGATCCTCAGAAAACTCGTCTCTGGCCATGACATCGTAGATATCAGTAGGCTCGTCATCCCTGGCAGCTGTATTAGACTCTTCATTATCTGATGCCAGTGTAGCTGTTGGTTTAGCAGCAGCAGCAGCAGGGGATGATGGGAAGGCTGAGGGACCAGTAACTGGAGTGGCTGGACGTGTGTCTGCGGAGGGAGTTGGTGGGGGAGGGGTGCGGGCTTCTGGGAGACGACCCAGCTTGGTGGGAGTGAGGAAGCCTGACTGAGACATGCTAACACTGCGCATCTCATATTGACTGCGACCTGCTTCGTCAGGGAGCAACCTGCAACCATCATCATCAGCACTATAATACTAACTCTTTCTCACCACATGAATTGTCTGACTCAATTAACCTGTAAGCCAATCTACTTGTACCTCACCTTCCTAGAAAACTTGCACCTTATAGGTGGGTATACATATTAATCTAAATCTAAGGTTTGCAAGCTTTTCAGCAGTTATCAACTGGTAGGTAAAAATGCAAGTTAATATGTCCCCTATTAAATAGATAACCATGGAAACAAACACAATTACTATCAAAAGAGATTTCTGGTCAGTGAGAGACAATCAACAATGAGGCAACAAACCTTTGTTTTTTGGCTGGTGGACATATATCTGTTGGACTTGTAAATGGTCGCTTGTCAGGTCCACTGCTGGAAGGGGAAACGCCAGGAGGGGTGGGGTCCGTAGGGGACAGAAGAGAGAGGCTGTAGGGGGTACGGAGGCAGGCTTTGGTGTCAGCATCTCCTCTGTTTCCATGCACCAAAGATATAAGATATAATGATAAGTGTTAATTGGACATTGTTCAATTTTAAAATCTGCCCAGCAATACCAAAATCAATGGAACAACACCCAATTGCTGCAAAATCTTGAGTGTAAGTCGCAGAATTTGTGCACAAGAATCAAGAGGGGTAGCATCTTAAACCCGAAATTTGTGAAAACATGCCCAAGAACTTGAACATTGGCTTTGATACCCTACCAGCTCTCAATCCACTTGCGCCTGAACAGAACCCAAACCCACACGTCTGGTTTATATAACTCGTTTATATCGGGCCTCTCCCTCGTGCAATGACGTGGTGTAACAGGGAGGCTGAACAACAGTGAATGATTTGCAATTATACACTATTATGTCGGCATGTCCCCATCTATCCAGCCATTCCTTATGCCCGCCAAAAGTGGCCATATACTTTCCATGGGGAGGGGTTGTAGGCTGTTAAATCAGCCATAATGCAATTGTTTAAGCAAAAGTAGGGGCCATATTGTAAATTCATTGAAGTGGCTTATTTCAGCAGGTACAAGGGCTAGTCACAGACTTTCAGCATACTTATAGTAAGTGAACTTGATGGCAAGGCCATCCACCATGTAACTGTCCATAATAAAATTTGTTGACCCAAATTTCTACCTCAAAGAGGGGCTGCACCTTATACGCCGGTGCATCTTATATTAGATATATTAAGGTAGTATTGAAATATCATCACTATTGTGCACACACCGTTCCATGATGGGTTCATAGGGGGTAAATGAGGGTCTACTTTATCTCCTCTCTCAGCGAGTTCCCTGCTGCCCTGAGCAGGGAACTCTAGAAGACTGGCTCTCTTCACAGGGAACTGGGGCAGATCAGAATTAGGGAATGGGTTGGGGTCCACATGTCGCAGGTAATCAGTCAGCTCGGGTACGCTGACTCCGATCTCGTCAAAAGCCAAGCCAAGATCATCAAGGCACGGATCAGTCCTTCCAACTATGACACAACACAGGTAACACATGGTCACTAAGCTGGTGAAACAGACAGTTCTTAGTTGACCAGAGCAATGCCGAGGCAAGTAGAGTGACCATCTGAAAGGCTGTGTCAGTATTGCCTCAATTTGTATAATACATTCACTTACATAACATGTACCAATTATACAACACGGTCACACACCCATCTCACAATGAGAAGTAACAGAGAAGAATAAGTCAATACTACAAGACAAACTTACACTGCTCAGCATATCGATGAGTTAGATTGCCGAGTTGCAGCATATACCGTTCCAAGACATCTGTTAGCAGTTCCAGCGGTGTAGAATGTATAGAATTCCACCCAAGACTTGCACATATTTGAGCCAAGCTGACTCGCATCATATTTCTCGAGTACTGTTGCGCCATGATGTCAGCAAAGAACACACTGTTCTGAGCAGCTTAGTATGATGGCAACTACATCATTATGTGTGCTACAACATCTGAAACATGAAGACGGTTTGACATTTTACTGAAATATATGTGCTGCGACACAGCTCTTATGTGATGGCACCAAGAGACGCCGAGTAGAACCCACTTCATGAGCATTGAGCGAACAGAGGGCAAACAAATACTATGAGATCGTATCTTTCTGCCATACAAATAATCCCTACTGCATTAATTACTGCTGTAATAAAAATACCAGGAGTATTTTTGCAAATTTTACGTTCAGTTTGTTGGGTTCTTGTTAAAAAAAATGTACCACCAATAATTGGATATGCTTGCCTGACCTTATATGTATAGCACATGCACTGAAGCATCGTTCTGATTGGTAAAAAATTGCCTAACACCGTGGGGACCCAAATGGCTATTTGTACAGCTATCGTACGCATAGCTACTGCGTTTATACCATAACCGCATCGTTCTGGGGTAAGCTTTTGGCGCTGTAGGTATGTGACAAAAAAAATTAACTAATACAAAATTGAATTTGTTTATTCTGATAGAGCATGATAAAAGACACAAAATGACACCAAGATGTTAAGAAACAAGAAAGTTATGTCAATTTTAGTCCAATGAAAACTAATTAATTTGTCCCTTTGTTTTGCTTTAATTAGGCCAAAATAGTATGATCCGGGACATCAGGAATTGAAATGAAATAGCCATAACTTTCTTGTTTTTAAAGAAAATCCAATGATATTTTCAGAACATTGAGAATATGTTCTATGTTATCATATGTTTGACCTCATTCATCAAATCATCAGTTAACATTTCTTCATTAGTCAAAATTTGATTAGCCAATTAAGGGGCGGAAATTATATTAACACCAGTCAGGTGACCAGAGATGCATATAGGGAAAGAAGATATCAAAAACAAGTGCCTGGCAATTAAAAAAATTGGAAATATGATAATATCTTATGATTTGGCTCATTAGCCAACTGCAATTGTAAAGAAATTAGATCGAGACTCTCTGACAACAATTACAAAGAAAAAGAGAAAAATAAAAAAGTCAAATAAAAAAGGTTTATTCAAAAGTAAAGAAACACATAATTAATATCTGCGTTGGTATGTATGATCTGCTATGTACAACAACATTATCCCCCAAAAAGTCTTGAGCAATATACAGTCAGATGAGTAGAGTTTATACATGCAACATTTTTCAATCCGCAAGAACCAGTTCTCCCAGTAATAAATCAGTGGCTGCAGAATAAATATATGGTCTTCCATACAGCCGGGAGCACCACTCGTGCTTGGCATCTCTTTCCCAGACTCTGGATGTGGGTCATTTTATTCAGGAACACGTTCAAGAGTACTGCCAGGAATCACAGGAGAATAAACTAGATGAGAGAACTCCTCATCACTCCTTGCGGTCACTAAACTTTCCAAATTTATCTACAGTCTGTGACACAACTAGTCTTTTGATATGGTAATTCAAAGAATGACCACGAACTGTGGCAAAACACGCCTTAATCAACTGTCACTCAGTCTTGGTACGGCTGTTCCCAAATGTCAGGTACAGATGTAGCACATGTCCATTTTTTAATGGACAGACTGAGCTGGAAGGAAGGATGGAAAACTTCTCCTCCATTCTTGCTATGCCAGGCCGAGCCTCTGCCAGTTTACAGAATTTCTTCTTTGGAGGCATCTCTGAGTTCTTTTGGTTTAACCGTATCGGTAAGGGTCAGCTCATATACAGTCAAGAACAGCGACAGTTTGATTTCGACTTGGCAGCTCTGAGCTATTTCGTGCGCTGTGGCACATAGCGTGCGATGTGGCGAATGGTGCTTTTGATGTTGTCTGCCACAGTAGACGACTATAACGTCCGTAGGTTTGAATTATCCGCTTCTGACAAAACGCATCAACGGTCATTTATGTTTTGATACCGTTGATGTATCACATATGAATGGGTGTAAACAATAACTATTGTTTTCATCGATTTGGAAAAATATACAATTAGCATTGTTGCAATTAACATTGTGACACAAGTACTGCCGCTTTTTGCAACGTTCAGCTGACACCCCCATCATGATGCATGTACATGGGGACATTCCTACAAGTGTAACTCAAGTTTCCTGCCACCAATACTGATGAAATGTTGTTTTAAACGTCAATTAACTTTAGGATTATGTCTATGTGTGAAACGGGAGGTTTTGAAGTGGTCTTGACGAATTGATAAATCGCGCTATCTCCGCAATGATGTGACGGAATCAAAAAATTCTAAAACAAGGGCAAACTAGGGGTTTCCATCTACGTAATAGCAAGAATATCCTGTGGAAATTAGCTCTATCAAACTAAGTATGGGAGTGCTGCACTCTCTCTTAGTTCTGGCATCTAACCGCATTTAGGTTTGCAAATTCAATGGAATGATCTGTGTTCACATGTTTTACCTAGTTTTATCTGATAAAATCAACTCACCAAACATTTATCGGAATTTAAAGAGAATTTCAGCAACTTAAGACTCCAGTGAATTAGTATCTCGGCCTAAAATCACACCAAGCAGTATTATCTGGGCCCGACTTGGCAACATGGTGGCGAGGCAATGGAAACTGACCAGCTGAGACTTTCACCAATTGGAACATAGGCGAGGCAGCTCGCAAGACGTGGTTTTGCAGGGACTATTTGTGGCACGAAACTAAAAGCTAAAATGACCTTGTCTAACATGTAGATAAGGCCAATAACAATCACTGTCGCACCGAATCACAAAGAAAACTACAAAATCTCGGCGAAAAGGCGACAGTTTTTGCCTGTTCTCATCGCCTGGGGTGTATTAGGGAAGAAAATATCACCCGTAAACTTGGAAAGTTATCGAAAATACATTTTTCCGCAGACCATAGGAATATGAAACATCTTGAACCAAACTAAATAATAAATTTCGACACTGATCGCCTGCAACTCGTCAGAATATGCATATGTCGTGAAAAAAGTGGTGAGTTCTGTAAGAATGTACTGAATCGACCACAAAATTGGTGGTTTTACTGTTGGACCGACAAGGTGATAAAACCTGATGTTGGTCTATTGGGCTAGTGGAAATCTCCACAACAGCAAATTCGAGGGCAGGATATCTGTAAACACCATGCGCTGGATCAGCGAGAACCCAAGCTGGGGCCGAGAGACAGCGGCCCACGCATATCACTGGGGATTGCCACATACCTAGGCGCGGAAATATTTGTTCACAGGCTCTTGATTTATGTTGCTTTCTAGATGCTAAATCTATCGGTTCAAATTTGCCCATGAAAGAAGTAAGTGACCATCCTGGACGTTATAATGAAATGATACTTCCGTACAGGGCCAGATCAGTTTGCACCCGGGGCTAACCACCAGTGACCACTGTGGCACAGACAATGTTGACAAGTGTATTGTATATATCCATAAGCCAAGGCATAACCAACAACTTGCGGGGATAGGAATCTATCAGTAACTACATTATGTGTTAACTAGCTCATATTAGCTGATTTTCATCAGAATAAAGAGGTAAAAGGTTGATACATACACATTTGTACCACAACTTGTTCACACTGGCGCAACAATCACCGGTGTGAAGCTGGCAAATAAGAACCCGACGGGACAACCAATGTCTGCTACAGATGAGCGCCAAATAGCTTACGCCGAACTTTTGTATTTGTAAGCACAGATCAGCTGATCGGTGGTCGGTTGTTTCGTACACAGGCGTTTCGTACACAGGCGTATCGTACACAGATGGCTGTTTCGTACACGCAACCGGGAGTCGTTACATACACTGAATATAAGGTGTCTGAGATATGCTTGTGTACGAAACTACCTGTATTCCTATATATATATAAGCTTTCGACCGGGGCAAGGACCAGCCACGAGAAAATCCGGCCAGGAGTTAAGTCGACCACAAGGCCGTGCAATTAATGTGGAGACTACAATAAAATTAAATGAATGACTAAGATACAGCATTAAACATTCATAGTGCAGTGATATGAGATTCATTAATACCATCCCTTTCATAACTCGTCGTTTAATTATATAGAAGGATATTTATTAAAACAAACCTTTCAGATATCTTCAGATATCTCCTTTGGGTTCACCGTATAAGATTTAATCGATTCCAGTTAAAATAATGAATTTATTGAATACCAAATTCAACATTTTTGTTTTATGTCGCCATAATTTCATTGTCTAACAGCAGTTCCACATTTCTTGACGAACAATTGCAAATAAAACAAACATGCTACATTCCGGGGCTACATACACTTTTAATTGTCGACAGGCAATTTCGTCCACATTAATTATGACCATATTAACAACTCAACATTTTCTACGATTTCAATTTCTTTAATAATCAATATTTACATTTATGTACACAACACTCACTGTTGCAGGTACCCAATAGATTAATAGATGCTATAGTCTACACAAGCCAAAACAATTTTTTCACACCAACTCTTAATAATAAACCTTTGTGAAAATAAACCATTAACCACGATACCAGATAATTTATATTTAGATATAGTACATAGTTACTTGACTAAGAATAACATACGGAACAACTGCTTTTGATATTTCGTGTACGAAACATCCAATCTCGCGTGTACGAAACCTGTGTACGAAACTACCTGTATTCGGCTACAACCGAATATAACGTTCAAAGCATATCTTTAAACAGAATGATAAACTACAGACAAGTAAAAATATTTTATTTCCATTCTAACATAAACAATCAACTATAATGAAGCATCATCGGAAACCATGACCACATTCCGTCAAGTGATCTTTTGCAACTCAATATACATATTATGTATAAAGAGTTAATATTAGACTAGGCAAAGAAACTCCGCCTCTGACAGCGCTGCGCTATTTACTACTTTCGATCTCTCACATCCGCGCTGTAGAGGCGAAGAGCCGCCTGCGAAATTTCTAAGGTTCCGAAGTCAAAATGACAGATGAACTCGCTAAAAACTTACAAAAGCCCTCCATGCCAAAAAAATTGTGACAAAATGAAAGATTATATCACAAAATGACACTAGGACTGTTTCTATTACTACAGTTTTGTCTTATTGTTCTGTTTTCCTTTAGGGTACCCAAAAATGTATTCAGTATACCCCCATCGGCGTTATAATATCTAGAACCATTTATTGGAAGTTATGTATATTGAGTTAACATTGGTCTAAAATCACAGATTTGGCCCCAGGAAACACCAACTGGGAGGGGAACCCCAAAGATAACTATGGTCTGGTACCAGGCTACCCACAACTGCATTCAGTATACCCCCACCGGCGTTTAAACTATTTAGAACCATTTGGTGGAAGCTATGTATATTGGGGTCACGGATAAGCCAAAAATCTCACTTTGGACCTGCTCGCTACCAAAAAACGTGAAGAGAACCCCAAAGATAACTATTGTCTAGTACTATGCAACCACAAGCTAGGTTACCCCAAGGAGTTATATAACCTATTGGTTATAACTCCTTGGTTGCCCCAAACTGTATTCAGCATAACCCCATCGTTATAACTATCTTCAAGTATTTAGTGGAAATAATGTATATTGAGGTCCCGTTAAGCCAAAAAACTAATTTTCGACCCGCAGAAACAAAAAATCTGGAACCATTTAGTGAAAGCTATGGATATCAAGTGGATATCAAGTTGACTTTGGGTCCAAAATCTCACTTTGAACTCCACTAAGCTACCCAAAACTGTACTCAGTATACCCCCATCTGCGTTTTATCTATCTATATCGGAAATATAACAGTATCTGCAATAAGATATTTGCTTATTTTTGTTCTCGTGAGATCTCGTCTTATATGGTTCTACTATTTTGCTCCAGCTTAACTGGTACCTTAACCGATTGCAGATATCAAACGAGCTCTTTTCGGTATTGGCGACTGTTTCAAAAGCTGGAAACATATTCCTGGAGTGACACATCATAATGTATTATATTTTCCTAGGAAACCGAATGTTTTGATAGTATCAGGGACAGATATAGATAAGATCAGATCAGATCAGACGCTGCTGTATTAGCCGTCAATAAGAATGTGTTTAACAGTCTACAAATACTGACATATGATTGTAAAACGAGACATTTAACATGAACAATGGTACATTTGACATTAAAACATTATAACACATCATTTGGCGAGTCAAATACATGAGAACCTGTTGAAACAATAATAAAAAGTGAATATTTTCTCAATTTCCGAAATAATTCCATACTTAATCACGGAATATTTACTTGTCCTTGTTGAGTTTTTTAAGTATGAAGATGGGTAAACTTCTGAAAATGTCTTAGTGCACAAAATTAAATTATTCCACGAAATTACTATATTGTCATAAATATATATTAATGGGAGTTATTTGTGTAATAGCGTATTAAACAGCTTAAGTAAATTAACTAATCAGCCCGGGATATCAGTTCACAACGAGGCTGTTGTTGTGGAAATGGCCGACGCCGAAATATTTGATTTTTGATCTCGGGTGTTTGTTGACTTATCTTGCCAAAGATGAAGAAGTTTTTCACAAAATTTTCCAAAGACAAAAAGGGCGGTGATTCCGATAGTGGTTCATTGCGAAGAAAGGGGAGTACAACATCTCTAGGCCCAGGTTATGAAGTAAGAGAGAAAGATTTGGGCAAGCTTCATAAAGCCGCCTGGAACGGTGATTTGACTAAAGTCAAACAGCTTGCTAAAAAAGATGCTAGCCCCCTGGACAAAGAGAATCGGTAGGTTGTATATTTTAAAAAAAACTTGGCAACAGTGCCAGACACTACATTTGTTATGTGTAGGGATGTGGTTTTCGTGAAACAACTTGTAAAGAATGAACCCGCTACGATCATTACCTGTGTGGACATGTTTGTTTACATCGTTACATAGTCATATTATCGCTCACTGACTTTTGACAGTTGCCATTGTCTAACATGTATATTTGAAGTTTAAGGTATCGCACACATAAAAGATATGATAAATAACCCAAGTCCTTGCTCACTTGTTGTAGATTCCAAAGAATTCGGAAAGTGATATTTTGTAATTGTCATTAATCAGTTATTATATCAGTAATATATTATACCAACTGACAATTAATGGTCCATTCTTTTAATTTGTACAACTTCATGCTCCCTGTCATCTATAGAATTCTATGATTACTTATCTATAAAAGATCCTGACCTACTGAGATAAAATTGAACAGTTCAGATGTATATTCAGTTCGGGGACATAACCCTTTCTAAGTCATTAGTGTTGTCTTTCTCACAATTTTTGTATATTGTGTATGATTATAACCATACCCTTCTTTTCCTTGACAGAACACCTTTGCATTTGGCATGTGCCAAAGGTTATGCTCTCATTGTTCAAGAGCTACTGGAATGGAAGGCTAAGCCAAATATTGGTGACAATGAGTCCAGGACACCACTTATGAAAGTAAGTGAAAGAGCTATCTGTATATGAATATCTCTGTACGGCTATTAGTACTTCCATCATTATGCCAGTTGCTTTTCCAGCCAAGTGACCCCCTCTCCACAACACTTCTACCAATAATCCCCAAAACATACCAACCCTTCCTATCCTCCATCCTTTGTCCTACCATATTCACAAATGGAAAGTTGCCCTGCCTTAACTCAGTACACTCTACATCTTAACACCCACACCCTCCACTTCACTCTTCTCAACAATATATTGCCCTTCATTCCACTCGTAACGACTGCATCAATCACAAAACGTTCCCCTACCCATAACCACATATCACCCTCATTGCCCCCTCACCCTACACTTGCCCTTGTAGCACCCTTGCCCTAAACCCAGTCATTCATGTTACACACCATCCCATTTGTTCTTTACTATTTCATTGATTTATAGTTTTTGTATCAAGCCCTTACTGTATATAAGGATTTATTTCAAAGATTTGTGCTGGGAACTGTAGCGTGGTTATCTGTGTCTCCTTTAACCCATGAGTTGTGGGGTCCATCCTAAGGTGTGAAAAGCTGACTGGTTATTCATGACTCAGATTATCCCTTCAATTGGCGGTTCCCTTTCTGAAAGGGGATGCACCCTACCCAGTTGCTCAATAGTATTGTGCTGAATCTTCTTTCCAGCGGCTTGGGTTTTGTATTCAGGTTTGGGCAACTGGTTTGTGCCAAGTAGGCGTTGCACTTGAGGGGAGCTGTCCAAGCATCACTATCATCCTCAAACATCACAGTCACGATATTACCCTGTTATTGAAAGCGACGTAAAACCCCACTATGACCATTACCTTTGTAATCAAACATCCAGCGATTAAATTATTCAAACAAAATAGAATAAAGGCTGCATGGGAAGCACACATACAAAAATGCAGAAGTTCAAATTTGAGATGTTTTATGTTAGGCCATGATGTTTTATCACTCAAGCAGCTCATTGTTGTTAGCTGAGAATTCAAGTGCATTCAAAGGACTGGATTTAATACACAACCACACAGTGGTATGTGGCTATTAAATAACTCTTATATGTTAGGGAATAGCTTGTCAATATAAAGGTAGCAAGCTAGATTAGTAGCACTAGCAGCATGTATTACAGGACCCTGGGCCCTTAGGTAAAGAGTGGTGCCTGCTGCCTGAGGTCTTACAAGCATTCTCATGAGTCATTCGCTCCTGCCCTATTTTCTCGTTTGGTAGCACAAATTTGTTTATTTGCAGTGACCGTTTCTGTGGTAAAGGGCACATATTGACATGTGATCCATGTCGTCAGCCTGACATGGTTTCCTCCACCTTGATATGAGACAATCATAGAACAGAATATACTCAGGGTAACAGTATATGCTAATGACCTAATGCCATGATTAAGCCAAGGGTAGAATTGAAAAGACGTAATCAGGTACAGACTGAAGCCTTCACACATTCTTGGCCTGTAAAATAATCTAATGGTCCTTCTCTGGTGTTTGCTTATGACCTAACTCAACAAAGTCTTCATATCCTGGTGAATTGATATGAGTTCTGTTCAAAGTTTTGAGGTGATTACATATGAAAACACTGCCTGTTAGTACTTCTCAGATTGTTATACTGGTTCATTGCGGATGAAATCTGGTTGATGTTATTATAAGTGAGGCACAGAGAGGTCAAATTACATGTCACTGAATCTGATGATATCTGTAGCTCTAGTAAAACCCAATAACCTAATTATCCCCATAATCAGATGTGACTTGTGTAAACATTATCACCTGTGTGACTCTGTTAATCAGGCAGTGGAGTGTGGGGAGGAGGAATGTGCCCGCTTACTGCTAGAGTCTCGAGCTGACCCTAATGCTCAGGATGGGGAGGGACGCGGCAGTCTCCACTACGCTGCAGATGCTGGACGTGACTCCCTTGTCTCCCTGCTGCTGCAGTGTGGAAAAACAAACCCTGACATCACTGACAATGTGAGTACTAACTACACTGTAACCAGTATGCTGATTGCTTGAGTAAATTATGATTGGTAATCTGGTGAGTTCTTCTATAAGCAGGTGACAAATGAGCGATGCTTGCTATTGATACTGTATGAAGTACTTTGTTCGTATTTTTCAGATTAATTGTATTTTGTGATGTTTAGTTTAAGTATAGACCTTGCATACAATGTGTGACACCAAGGTTTAAACCCATAGTCAATGGCTCGGAGCATATTCCACCTCCCGTCATACAAAACTCACCCTCCAAAATCAAACACACCCCTCTCTATCTGCAGTTATGTGTACACAACAAGGACCTTATCCACTCCACTCTGAGTCTGACAGCAAGTTACCCTTGTAAGGTCAGCCATCCAGACCAGCATAAACAATCACAGAAACAACACCATCTCTTCTGGGTCTTGTTCCCTCAAAAATGTCTGTTGTATACCATGAGGTGGGTGGTGTAAATAGTTGTTGAATTCCATTGCCTAATAGCCACCTTCTGGCTGGCCAATCAGTCTTCATTCTTTGAGGTGTCTGTTGGAACACACTTGATTATAAGCACAGTGTTGGCTCTTGCAACGAGTGCCCAAGAGAATGGGTATGAAGTGAGGTTGGGGGTCGATGATTTCGTCTTTGGTCAAGTGACACATTTTTGGCCGTCTTTGAACATTTGTTAGGCTAAGTGGGGGGGGGGGGGGGGGGGTAATCTGTAGATGAGAGCTAGTTATGTCATTGCCTTGTCAGTTCTTCTTCACTAGTGTTGGTCAAGATCAAAGTCTGAGGTGTCCTCCACTACTGCCTGCTGGATTGCCACAATCCATTATATCAAATATCTATGCGGTATGATTCTGGACTATATTAAACGCATTTCCTATTGATTCAGTGGCTGTCCACATCCATCTGATGGTTGTAGTGTCAACGTGAGCCATAGATAACTGTGACTGGTACTTTAATGTGATAAGAGGTAGTTAAGTGGATGTGGGAGGTCTGTGGAATGAAGAGGATCGCTGCTACTGCCCAGTAAGTGGAATAATCACAGTAAGGATTAAACCCCCTTCATTTTGTATCAACAAGGTTATGTCACATGCTGTGAGCTATGGCATTATGATCCACTCTTGAGTATGCCTACTGCCACCAGGTGTTAAGAGGGTTAGTCAATGGCAATTACAAGTAGGTCAGTTTTGTTTACTTGTGTATCTGGTTGCTTTTGTGAATGGCCCATGGCTCTGTTAATATTGTAAGTTCACCTAAGAAGAGATATGCATGGTCTGAATGTTGGGTCATTCCTTAATGGAGATGCATTCTGAGTTGGCACTGAACTAACGATCTCAGAGGCACA
The DNA here is from genome assembly GCA_034190875.2 of Urechis unicinctus. NCBI lineage: Eukaryota > Metazoa > Annelida > Polychaeta > Xenopneusta > Urechidae > Urechis > Urechis unicinctus. Next base: position 52,107,048 of record CM067343.1, read on the forward strand.
TGTTTAACAGTTGGAGAATCGAGTAGAGATGAAGAAGCATAGAAACAGTTTGTATTATTGAACTGAGAAAAATGAATTGAGATACTGAATCACATACAGGAATTCCCTATGAATGCCAGTCGAGAATTTTATCTCAGTTATGGGAAACACCACTGCATTGCCGATCAAGCAATTTAATCTCACATCTCTCGAACGTGATCCTGCTATTAACTCTGAGGCACAGTGTGTCCCTTTTCCCTGCGTGGCTACATTCCCCCATGCAGACCTATCTTTACATCCCTTATTGACACTGTGAGCATATTAAAAGTCTGTATATCTCCACCTGGGTTGTATTGACATCGTCTTGGTGTGGCTGTATGGGGTGTGTGTAGAGACATCAGACAGCCCTTCATCGAGGTGTTCTTGCTGGTCACGCCCGTGTATGTGAGGTGTTACTGGATGAGGGTGGGGCTAATGCTGACCCCCAGGACTGTGACGGGCGAACCCCACTCATGCTGGCCTGTCATAACGGTCTACCCAACCTCGCCCAGCTCCTTCTGGATAACGACGCAGACTCGCAAGTCAAAGACAACAAAGGTCAGCTCCATGATAAGTAGTGCATCGTTAAAAACCTATCCTTTCATATTAGTTTATTTATCATCCAGTTAACCATTTTCATAGTGCAACTTTTCTGCAATATAATTTTTCTATTTAACATTATGGGCCACTCATCTTATCTTTTGAAAGATACCACCAGGTCTTTGCCCTGTCTTGCTCTTCTTGAGAACTCTGTTATGTGTGTGACATGGGTGTTCAGGCTGGACTGCTGAAGACGTAGCTATGATATCCAGCCAAGAACAATGTCGTGTTGTAATCGGTCGCCACAATGAAAAGCGGGGCATCAAAGGCTCACGTATCCCAGTCCCAGCTGCATCAGCTGCGACAGCTGCGTCTGGCCGTGGCTCCATTGGACCTAAACCTCCACCAGAATTTGGCAGTCCAGCCATGGATGAAGCAGATGGTAACAAATGAATCCATGTCTAACATTGTTGCTATGTTGTCAAGCTGTTATTTGGAACCATAGTTGCTGTAAAAAAACAAACTCTTGTTCCAGATGATTATTCTGAGGGAACAGGAAGCAAGCTCTCCGAGGCTGTTGGAGTGGTGGACTCGTGGGCAGACACTGATGAAGACTCTGAACTCGATCTCAAGCGCAAGGTACGTTATGATGATGATTGATGCGTTATGATATCGTGTTTCTATCAGGACGCAAATCAAGTTGTCGTCTGACAATATGAACTGCATTAACTCACTAAACGCATGTTTACTGTCATAGATGTTATCTATAGAATTAGCACCCTTTCTCTTCATGAGTACTTCATCTAGAATTTTATTGCCATATAAAGCATTATTAAGCTATTGCGTAGCACTTCAACCAACCAAGCTCAATTTTCAAATCAGATTATCTGCAAATGCTGCAGGTTTCTCAAACTCACTAATATTTCATTTCAAATAGAAAAATCTCAATATGTGTTTCGTGATGGAGGCCACTTTGTGTAGTTTTGAGTGATGTTGATATACTTATCTAGTGCTTCTCATCCTGTCTAATATGCACAGGTTTAATTTGATAGGCATATTGTAACCTTCTGCAGTGTACATTATGTTGTGGCACAATTAGCGTACTGTTGTCCACACGCACTGTGAGGGGTTATGTCCTGTTATCGAGATGTGTGTGTTTCCCCGACTGCCAGTATGGTCGGGATGTAAAGGTGGCCGAGTTACAAACCCTCGTCACCCACTCCCAGAAAGTAGGTTCTTTATTCATAAATGTGTGAGGGCGAATGGTGTCTTTCTCATCAAATTTCTATAACCATCCTAGAATATTCCTGGATATTTCCTGCTTTTATGCGGGTGTCCATATTGTGTGAATCTTATCCTGGAGGTGATAGGACAATACGAATGTGTTAATATGTCTAATTTTGTCCGTAACAAGTTTTAATTGTTCTACAACCTTTGAATGAAGTCCATCTTTCTGGTTGCTATCCTGTTATTAATCCTAGACACAGGAAGATTTCAGCCTGGCCATAACACCTGTTAGGTACTCAGGTTCACCTGGTTGTGAAAGCCATTTATTTAATCATTATGTAATTAATTTAAATCTCAATATAGGGCAGTTTTAGCTTTAGAGGCAAATCGTTGTAGATTTGCAAAGGCAATGCTCCCAAGGTGAATTGTATACTGTGGTAGCAGGGTGTAGTAGGATATAGTTGTATCTTGTGGTCTCATGAGTTGACTGATATCTGGCGATCTTTGCTGTGGTTACTAATACCAGTGAGAACACTTGTTTTTCTTACGTGTTGGGGCAGTGTGTTCATTTCACTGATTTGAGACTTAGGTGAGGCATCATTGCCATCCATCTGATGCCATCCCAAACATTTATCAATAGATCCCATGGTAACTGGAACAAATCAACTGCCTGTCTTCTTGGACCCATGTCTCACTTGTCTGTTGACTTTCTCACCCTGCTGCTGGTTTCACAATAAGGAGCCTCTTGATGACGAAGAAATCCATCTCCCAAGTAGTCATGGTGTTAACACTAACCTGCATCAGCAGTCTGCTACACTCACCCCTGACCAGCAGAGAGCTGTTCATTTTGCTGCTAGCTCTGATAAGGACGAGGTGACTTGTTGTGATTCTGTTCACCTGTTCTTGTTTCGCACCCTCACATTGTGTTACTCGTCTAGCTATCTGTTTACCTGTGTGTGGTCTAACATGTTGTCACCTGCTCACAACACTCACTCAGTAACTCTGGCTTCAGTTGGATACAGTCTTGATGTTTTATTATACTTTCCCTGTTATTATATATATTTATATATATATGCATATGCATGTCAATGTTTGTTTATTTATAATTTATTATTTGTGTTTAAATATAATACCAGTAGTTATTCATACCTGTCGAATGCACTAAGTGTTGTAACTTGTACTGTAGAACAGTTAAGTCACACGTGACAAGTTTTAACTGTGGTCAATAATTTGTTACCAAGAAGAAGCATCGAAGAATCTCCCCCAATAAGAACAAGTCTCCGCGCCCCTCGTGTGGTGATATAGAAGAGGAGGATGGGGAGGAGGAGGGTGAAGATTGTGAATTTGTTGAAGACGACATAAGTGATGCTGATCAGGTAGTCAGACGTGTGTCTAACACCTGTGTGCTCCACATCATAACGTCCTTAGTGTGGCACTTCGCCCAACAATAAGCTGCATCATAACGTTGAAATAAATTCTTTCCTGATTGTCTACATCATTGCGCTTTAGGCCTCCTCTTTTCTGAACATCATAGAGTTCCATGTATTCTGTTCTGAAGTATTTATAAACAGCCTGTTACTCCATTTCTTCACATATAAACAGTGTAGACATCATACCAGCGGCTTGATCTGCGGTTGGTTTGCTTAAGTGTTTTTCATTGTACTTTGTAAACTCTTACAATAGATCTCCGTGAATGTAAATCTTGCACCTTTGTTTTCAACTGATTGAGTTACTTTCTTCAAATGTGTGTCTGTAATATTGAACATGCTCCCTTTTCTCTTGAGTTACTCTAGCTGTGGGTGAAAGTTTGGGTGTGTGTGTTGATGATGTCTTCCAGTGAGACAACTGGATTTGTTTTTTTATCTTTGTGAGGTTAAGGTGAAGATTTCATGTTTTCAGGAAGTTTTTGAGATGTCGGTGGCAGTTCATTGTGCTCTGTATAGTTCTTTAGTTATTGAAATCTGTTAAATTAGTTCAAATGGTGATACTGATAGTGTGCATTGAAATCATTGGTTTGTGACAGTTTTTATCTGTTCAGTTGACTAAACTCCCCATATGGGTCTGAAAGTCCAATATATGAAATAGTAGTACACCACATGAAATCAAGACTGATTTGTCATAATTTCCTTTCTACTAAGTGTGTAGTGGAGTGAGGTTATAGCCTGTTAGGTAACTAGCAGTGTAATGAAGTAGTCACGTCGGCTTGACCCAACCATGTGTGTATTGCAGCATGTACCAGCACTGGACCTGAGTCGCATCCTCAAGAACTCGCAGGATCATAGCAATGGCAAGTCCTGTCTAACATGTCTCAGTGTTTCTTGCATGCTAGATATGAAGCTTGCTCTGACTAGTTTGTCCTCTGTGATGGCGTTGAATTGGGCACATCTATGACAGATGTTTGATGAGAATAATTGATTATTGTCCCGTGGTAAGATGCTGATGTGTCTACTGCTTCATGAAATGATGGACTACCAGCTAATATCATTATGATCAGATGGAATTCTATAATGTTTTGTTGGTAGCAGGTAAAGCCAGTCCGTCCCGTATCCCTCAACTGGCCAGGACAGGTTCCACGGGATCCGCCTCCAGTAGAGGGAGCCGCCGTGATGTGAGGGCAACAGGGCATGTGGAATCTTTACCCCCCGCCTCGGCCAGATCCACCACCTCAGTGCTGTCAGTAACATACTACCATTCACCTGTATACCCACACAACCTCTGATAATCTAGTTGTTATCCACAAGTCTGATTTATTAATTACACTCAATACTCTGATTTATTAATTACACTCAATACTCAAACCTCAGATTGTTATCCACAAATATTTATAATGTCATTTATTCATTAGCCTTTGAAACCTCTGTGTTCTGTAGTGTTTGTATGTAATAATGATTTGGCCTCAGTAACATTGTGTGATGGTGAATATGTACCAGGTCGGGGCTGTCGTTTGGTGAGGACAAGGAGTGGTCAGACGATGAGTCGGTTCTCTCCAGCGCCCGCGACCAGAAGAAACCCAGTCTGGTCCAGCTTCAGCAGCAGAGGAAAAATGCACCGGATGCTAAAGACAAGGTGAAGCTGACTCAAGACAACAGACAGGACTCATGGGATGATGATTCCGAGCCCTTCTCCAGTGCACGGTGAGTGACCCTTATTGTAGAGCTACAGATGTCATGGTTCCATATCAGGCTATGACGGCTGCTATCAAAGCAGTGCTCCCAGTGGGTGGGTAACAGATGTCATGGTTCCATATCAGGCTATGACGGCTGCTATCAAAGCAGTGCTCCTAGTGGCTGGGTAACAGATGTCATGGTTTCATATCAGGCTATGATGGCTGCTATCAAAGCAGTGCTCCTAGTGGCTGGGTAACAGATGTCATGGTTCCATATCAGGCTATGATGGCTGCTATCAAAGCAGTGCTCCTAGTGGCTGGGTAACAGATGTCATGGTTCCATATCAGGCTATGACAGCTGCTATCAAAGCAGTGCTCCTAGTGGCTGGGTAACAGATGTCATGGTTCCATATCAGTCTATGACGGCTGCTATCAAAGCAGTGCTCCTTGTGGCTGGGTAACAGATGTCATGGTTTCATATCAGGCTATGATGGCTGCTATCAAAGCAGTGCTCCTAGTGGCTGGGTAACAGATGTCATGGTTTCATATCAGGCTATGACAGCTGCTATCAAAGCAGTGCTCCTAGTGGCTGGGTAACAGATGTCATGGTTCTGTATCAGGCTATGACGGCTGCTATCAAAGCAGTGCTCCTAGTGGCTGGGTAACAGATGTCATGGTTCCATATCAGGCTATGATGGCTGCTATCAAAGCAGTGCTCCTAGTGGCTGGGTAACAGATGTCATGGTTCTGTATCAGGTTTAAAAGCCACTATCAAATCAGTACTGTGATGCTTTAACCATTGAATTGACATGACTCCAGTGATACCTGTATGAAGGTGATATTGTAGCCATGCGATAGCTGCTATAGGCATGATACTGTATGTGATCGCTGCTATAGGCATGATACTGTGTGTGATCGCTGCTATAGGCATGATACTGTATGTGATCGCTGCTATAGGCATGATACTGTATGTGATAGCTGCTATAGGTATGATACTGTGTGTGATCGCTGCTATAGGCATGACACCTTGTGTGATCGCTGCTATAGGTATGATACTGTGTGTGATCACTGCTATAGGTATGACACCTTGTGTGAACGCTGCTATAGGTATGATACTGTGTGTGATCGCTGCTATAGGCATGACACCTTGTGTGAACGCTGCTATAGGTATGATACTGTGTGTGATCACTGCTATAGGCATGACACCTTGTGTGAACGCTGCTATAGGCATGATACTGTGTGTGATCGCTGCTATAGGCATGATACTGTGTGTGATCGCTGCTATAGCTATACTGGCATGATCGCTGCTATATCGCTGCTATATATGATACTGTGATCGCTGCTATAGGGTATGATACTGTGTGTACTGTGTGTGATCGCTGCTATAGGTATGATACTGTATGTGATCGCTGCTATAGACATGATACTGTATGTGATCGCTGCTATAGGCATGATACTGTATGTGATCGCTGCTATAGGCATGATACTGTATGTGATCGCTGCTATAGGCATGATACTGTATGTGATCGCTGCTATAGGTATGATACTGTGTGTGATCGCTGCTATAGGTATGATACTGTGTGTGATCGCTGCTATAGACATGATACTGTGTGTTGTTGTCATCAGAGAGGAGAAGGGAGGGAAGCCATCATTGCTGAGAGTGTTAGAGGAACCTGCCGTACCAAAGGCCCAGTCAGATTTCGATGTGAGTCTACTTGTAACATCCCTCTATAAAACGTCTCCATTTGCTTTGTAATGAGAAATCGGCTGAGTGAAGCAGTAGTTATTGATGTCACCTCCGCTTGTAATGACACTTACCCTGTGGATTGATTATCATTCACTGCAAGTGTTAATGTGGTGTGTAGAGTGATGCAGATGATGTAGCAACGCCTCGTCAGCCACCAGCCTCCGTACCAACAGCGACTGCCAACAAACCCCCCTCATCGAGTAACATGTCTCCTCAGAGGAAGAGAGGTGAGCTGTCCACTGAGACTGGTGTAGAGTCAGAATTAATATATTTGCTCGACATTTCTATGCATGATAGTCTGTGTCTCAATGTGTGTTGCATATGAAAATGTTTGTCTTCATGTTTTTGGGGTATCATAAGATACAAGACGGGCCAATCCTTGATTGTCGTTACATGACAGGGCAGTGATGTAACAATGGAAATGCCTTATGTTTTACAATGAGCCATATTTTGCAAAAGCTTCCATATTCCTAGCAAGCCGCAAAAAAATGCCCCATTAGTATTTATATACTCATACAAATTATAATTTTCATTGGTATTTGGTATAAATGGGGTGTGAATTGAGGAAAAAGTTTCCCTGGGTGTGTATTGAAGTGGGCCCATTGACTGTTCTGTGTTGAGTGTGCTCCACTGCATGCCATGTAACACACTGTGTTAAACCATGCTTGTTTTACAGGGGAACAGACACCCGGTATGTTTCATCAGTGTTATCCTCACTAGATGTGTATACTTTCAACTCTCACACTCACAGTCTGGGTCATAATGCACTAGCTGACCTTTTTGCCACATTGCTTTGTGCTTTGAGAGCTTACAATTTTTTTTCCTGAACAGCACAAATCTTTCTTTTCTTCTGCTTTACATGAGTGACAATGCCTCTGTAACATGAGATCGTGAAAACTAACTTTCATTTCAATAAGGAGATGTTTTTTCTTGTGGGAACGTCTTTATGATGACACAGTGCCATAACATACTAGCATGGTTATCATGTAACCATGCTGGTGCCATTACATCCAAAAATGGTAATCACATAACCATGATAGTGTCACAACATTGCAACATGATTATCATATAACCATAATGGTGCCATAACATCCCAGCATAGTCATCCTTTGACTGTGCTAGTGACACAATGTGTAACAATGTCCCAACATGGTTATCTTATAACCATAATAGTGCCTCAGTGATATCATCTCAAAGTGGTCATCCTATAACCATGATTGCGATCACACATTCTATCATATGAACACAAAAGTGAACCTACGACACAACATGGCTGCCATGTATATTTAGCATGGATCTCTTTGACCTGATCATGTCATAACATTTCATTATTTAGTACAGCATTTTGTTTTTTATTTTCATATGCTTGCGTGTGCCTTATATTTTCACTGTGGGTTTATAAATTGTCCTCACTGCACCAAGCAAGACGTGATGCACCTGTTAGTTATTCAATTGATTGAACTTACACCTCTATTACTTTTACTTCTCCATGTAAAGGAGTCATATTATGGTATATTTTATGACTGAACATATTTACTGACTTAGCAATACTTGCTTGCTTTAATATGAATAACACTCTGGTGAGAGTTGGATGTCATGCTATGTTAACCATATGGGTTCAATGGTGACAGAACTGTGTGTGGATTGAAAGTGGGAAGTGTGGTTACTATTGTGTGTGTGCACCTTACGGTTCTTGTTTCCGATCAATCATGTTGATCCTATATCAAACTGTCTCTTTATCTTTTGGATCTTGTACCATGCTAATCTTGTATCAACTTGATCATGCTGATCCTGTAACAACTTGATCTTGCTGATCTTAAATCAACTTGATCTTGCTGTTCCTGTATCATGTTGAACTTGCTGATCCTGTATCATGTTGATCTTATGGATTCTGTATCATGTTGATCTTGCTGATATTAAATCAACTTGATCTTGTTGATCCTATATCATGTTGATCTTGCTGATCCTGTAACAACTTGATCTTGTTGATCTTGTATCATGTTGATCTTGCTGATCCAAAAGCAACTTGAGCTTGCTGATCCTGTAACAACTTTATCTTGCTGATCTTAAATCAACTTGATCTTGCTGATCCTGTATCATGTTGATCTTGCTGATCCTAAATCAACTTGATCTTGTTGATCCTGTATCATGTTGATATTGCTGATCCTGTATCATGTTGATCATGTTGATTTTGCTGATGATGTCCACAGAGATCATGGCCCAGCTTGGCCTCAGTGATGTCAGTGATGTCAGTGACATGGACCTCACTGATGAGGAGGACCACAGTAAGGGACCTCCATTTGGAGTAGGAGGAGGAGACGGTACAGCCAGGCAGAGTGACTGGGACTCTGATCACCACACCACTCCCCGTGTGGTGCCTCACTCAGCCCGGGTAGGTCGTCAATCATGTGGTGCTGACAACCCCACTGCATGTCTGTCATCAGAATGTGCTTGTGGGAGAGTTGTTGATTTAGTTCATATGATTTGCTTAAATTACCTGCTTCAATATTAAGAGCTAATATTGCCCACCCCACCATAGATAGCACTCGTATCATGGTGGCTTTTTGTTGTGGTGATAGTCCGGGGTAAGTGACTGGGATTCTACTGTAGCTTCTGATGTACACGCCACTCCACGCACCGTGCCCCACTCAGCCAGGGTAGGCGCTTCACCTGCTTTACTTCAATGGCTGCATGGTTAAGTCTATGCATGTTAAGATCAGTGGCTTGTTAGACCAATGCTTGGAGTTGTTTTAATTCCTGCTTTATTGAATGGATAATTACCAACCCTGCTCCTTGCTTGTCAAATGTTACAGTGGTTTAAAATTCCATTACTGCAGCTTTATAATGAATGACATAGCATCGTCTGCATTGTATACCCTACCTCACCTGTGAATAAGATCCTGTGTACATTCATCACGAGTGGAGCCGGCTGTGTGTGTACATGTGGTTGGTGCGTGTCTGTGGTGACAGTCAGCAGCCAGTGAGTGGGACTCAACCGTCGCCGAGGAAGAGGAGGAGGAGGAGGCTGAGGAAACAGAGGAGGAGATGGGTGTAGAGGACCTGCCTGACCCCATCCTACCTGAGGTTCTCACCCTCTCACCCTCTCACCTCAATAACGTCTATATCACTGCTTCATGTTTGAGGACATTGTTCTCAACGTGGATGTATTGTACATTGTGCTGCATGTCATCTCAGCATTGTTTGAGAAGATGGTAGTTCTTTATTTTAGTTAGTGGTCTAGTGTTATCTGTGGACTAGTGGATGATGGGGTGTGTTATCTGTGGACTAGTGGATGATGGGGTGTGTTATCTGTGGACTAGTGGATGGTGGGGTGTGTTATCTCTGGACTAGTGGATGATGGGGTGTGTTATCTCTGGACTAGTGGATGGTGGGGTGTGTTATCTCTGGACTAGTGGATGGTGGGGTGTGTTATCTCTGGACTAGTGGATGATGGGGTGTGTTATCTCTGGACTAGTGGATGATGGGGTGTGTTATCAGTGGATTAGTGGTTGATTGGGTGTGTATTCAGTGGACTAGTGGATGGTGGGGTGTGTATATGAGTGGACTAGTGGATGATGGGGTGTGTTATCAGTGGATTAGTGGATGATGGGGTGTGTTATCAGTGGATTAGTGGATGGTGGAGTGTGTATTCAGTGGACTAGTGGATGATGGGGTGTGTTATCTGTGGACTAGTGGATGATGGGGTGTGTTATCAGTGGATTAGTGGTTGATTGGGTGTGTATTCAGTGGACTAGTGGTTGATTGGGTGTGTAATTGGATTAGTGGATGGTGGGGTGTGTTATCAGTGGATTAGTGGATGGTGGAGTGTTTTCTCATTGCCCATGTGTTTGTGTTGACCCGATCAGGGTATGGATGAGGTGGGCTGGGAAAGCAGTGAGGCAGACACGCTAGATGCACACAGTGTGTTGTCCATCATCAGTGCTGCTGACCAACAGGTCCGATCTGTACAGCTGGGATGCTACACTAACATCTAATCACTTGCGTGGGGGTAAAACCTAATATCTGGTGCTGAGTGGGGTCTTGGTTGTAACTTGGCACCAACCCTCCTCCAATTGGCTGGTTGGTGGTAATGCATGGCAGAGCTACTTGGTGTGGGTTGTGTACTGTTGTGTAATGTTTCAAAGAGCACTTAACAGGTGTTGGGGATAGGGTGTATATAACACAAGGATGGGTGTTTCTACGAGGTGGCACAGGTGATAGAGGGATCTCACCTGTGCATGGGATGTTTGTCATTAACAACATCTGACTGATGATCTCATTCTACTACCAACATATTGGAGATACTCATGACAGAGCTAAGAACACTATTTGTTTTAACACCTGTGGTTCAGTGGTGTGACGTTCTGCAGATTATGGTTTTCCTGCATCATTAATCAGGCTCAACAATTTTATCAAAGAGAAAATAATATTGCAAACCACCTTTTTTCCCATCTAGTTGTGTATTTATGACTACATTTGTGGGAAGCGCCCTTTTTTTGTAATTTTTCAGTGATGGTAAAATGAAAGTTATACAAATATACATGAGCCTTACTTACCAAAATAAGGATCAACTCAACCTAATGAATAACCCATAAGAATGAAACACATCAACTATGGGATATAATGGCCTTGTAGTGTTTGTGTACATGTCTGTAAACATTAGGCTGTGTGTTGTGGCAGGAGACTGTGGCTACCCCAGGAGGAGGTCCAAGTGAGGGTCATGGTCAGGCAAGCCCAACCCAGGTAGGTACCTCATGCATTAGATACCACTGAGAGAGAGGCTCTATTGTGAGCTAGTATATGTGGGTCTATACTGGGTCTTGGTGGTGTGGTGTACGACTGGGAGAATCAATCTCATTGCCTACAGCAAGGAATTCTATGCAAAATGAAATATGACATGAGGTAGGAATTTGTCACATGGTCCGTGTCAGGGAGATTTGAACATTATTCATTGACAGAAACCAGTGTATTGGAATGATCTTCTAGGTTCTCTGTTATGTCTTTAGCATGCTGTGATAGGCCATTATGTCTTTAGCATGCTGTGATAGGCCATTATGTTGTGAATCTTTGTGTAGAACATTAAGACCATTCTCTGTAGTTGTTACAAGGTCATGTATCCTAGCATTGTACCTCTCTTTTAGTACACACCCACACTGTGTTATACAAACCACTTTGTCCATCTTGTTGTAGAACAACAACGGAGGGGTCAAGGTTATCTTGGCCCCGCCCCCAGAGTTCACTGACCCTGTTCTTGAGGTAATCTGCTCTGGCTTCAGCTTGGACAGAAAGAGAGCAAACAAAAGCTTAGCATTGCCTGTCAATGCTGCTGAGGATAATTAATGTCTCGCTTGTGATGTTGACCCATCATTGCATGCACTTGTGTGTTAGGTCGAACCCTAGTCTACCTTCCAAGCTAAATTCCATCAAAAGCCAGTCACAAATTTTGACAATGGAGAGTTTATAACACTTTCTAGACGTAATCCTCGTGCTCTGTGATCTCGGCTAGTCATGGAAACTGAATTGTGTGCATGCTTTTATAGTCAGTCATTGACTTCATCTTGCTTTTAGGGATCTAAGTGTAATTCAGGATAAGATGCATGACCCAGTTCTATCTGATTCATGAATGACTTCAATGGAGGGTAGATGCTGTCATATTCAAATGCCTACCCCTCCCCCGCCTCCCCTGCCCCGCCTCCCACCCCAACACTACAGCTTACCAGCAGCTGAAGCAAGTTCATTGATTGATGTGGACAAGCTTGAATAAAATCAGTAGATGGAATTTGTCATGCTTCTCTAGTTCTCTGTAGCTAGAATAGAGGGTTTGTTGCTGTATTAATACTTACTGTGTTAAGACTCATGTCACCTGAGTGGTGGGTAATATGTCAAAAGGCAGCTGGACTAAGTGAGGACGATCCAGGGGAAGGCCTGTCTATGGGTGGTACTAATGCTGCTGCCGATGCTGACGACACACCTGTTACTCCTAATGAAGCCCTTGCAGCAGATGCTGACACCCAGCATCCTTCTACCTGGTTGACTCGCACCATAGAGGACCCTCCTTTACAAGAACAGCGTACCTCAGACTCGCTACTTAACGATTCAATGGAAGACCTACCTGGACACCGAGGTCCCCTGTTTGCTGGGGATGATGATGAGGATGATCCGGTAACACATGAGTATGAGGAGTCAGATGCTGAGGCTACAGAGGCTGCTCCTCATGTTATTGCTAAGTCAGCAGATTCTGATGTTCCCAGCCAGAAGGTGAAGGCTGTTGTGTGTAGCAACTGATCACTGATCCTTGATCTTAGATCAAATTTCCTCTTCACTGTCTACTGTGACATACTGGACACAACTCATTCATTTTCTTACTTATGCCACTCCTGTAGGCACCATCTCTTGTGGCTCCAAATTAATTCACTGATTATTTCCCCTTTGAATGGAGCATGTGGCAATGCTCAGATTTTCTACCAAGGATTTGCTTTTCACATCTATAGGGAATGTTTCCAACACTGTATAAACCTAAACGTTTGATTTTTCCTCCTGATCATGAACATGATATATCCTGAAAACGTGATGTAGTTGTAGAAAGATGAAAGTAACTTATACCTGTTTTCCTGTATAAACCATACCATGTTGTGAGGATGAGATCTGACTTCACCATGTAGTGAGGGTGGGATCTGACTTCACCATGCAGTGAGGATTGGATCTGACTTCACCATGTGGTTAAGATGGGATCTGACTTCACCATGTAGTGAAGATGGGATCTGACTTCACCATGTAGTTGGAGGATTTCACCATGTGAAGATGGGATCTGACTTCACCATGTACCATGTGAAGATGGGATCTGATTTCACCATGAGTGAGGATCTGACTTCACCATTCACTTCACCATGTAGTGAGGATGGGATCTGACTTCACCATGCAGTGAAGATGGGATCTGACTTCACCATGTAGTGAGGATTGGATCTGACTTCACCATGTGGTTAAGATGGGATCTGACTTCACCATGTAGTGAGGATGGGATCTGACTTCACCATGCAGTGAAAATGGGATCTGACTTCACCATGTAGTGAGGATGGATCTGACTTCAGCATGTAGTGAGGATGGGATCTGACTTCAGCATGTAGTGAGGGTGGGATCTGACTTCAGTGAGGGTGGATCTGACTTAGTGTGAGGATGGGATCTGACTTAACCATGTAGTGAGGATCTGACTTTACCATGTGGAGGATGATCTGACTTTCACACCATGTAGTGGTGAGGATGGGATTCTGACTGGGATCTGACTTCACCATGTAGTAGGATGGGAGGATTGGGATCTGACTTCACCATGTAGTGAGGATGGGATCTGACTTCACCATGTAGTGAGGGTGGGATCTGACTTCAGCATGTAGTGAGGATGGGAGCTGACTTCAGCATGTAGTGAGGATGGGATCTGACTTAACCATGTAGTGAGGGTGGGATCTGACTTCACCGTGTAGTAAGGGTGGGATCTGACTTCACCATGTAGTGAGGATGAGATCTGACTTAACCATGTAGTGAGGATGGGATCTGACTTCATCATGTAGTGAGGGTGGGATCTGACTTCACCCTGTAGTTTGGGTGGGATCTGATTTTACCATGTAGTGAGGATGAGATCTGACTTAACTTTGTAGTGAGGATGGGATCTGACTTCACCATGTAGTGAGGGTGGGATCTGACTTCACCATGTAGTGCTGGGCATAAATCTCTTTCAGTGGCAGTGTATATGTCTGGTGAGCAGCCTGTAGTGTCTGGTCATAGAAGCTCACTGGGATGCATCAAGAGCATGTATTTTGTTAACAAATCAGGGAGATGATTGCCAGCATAATGAGATGTTTATTTTTGAAGACTGTTCTGTTTTTGATTAATGTATTTTGACTGGCACCACACTGAATAGTATCATGTTAAGTTTCTCATTAAATATATCAAATATCTGGTGATGAGCAACCCTAGTGCTGTCCTCACCTGACTGGTGGTGTTGTATGTAATGACCAGGTTAATGAGGAGGAGGACAGGTGGGATAGTGAGTCTGAACACCTGTCTACACCACGCAACCACTCCTCATCACAACATAGCAACCATGCTAATGAGGTGCAAGGCACACCTGAGCAGGTGCAAGAGAGCCAGGTAATGGCTAGGTGTTAACTCACTGCACCTCTCACCTGTCTGGTTCTCACCTGTCCAATAGCTGACTCATTACTGTATTGGGCACTTCACCTGCTATTTACATTCTCGTTCACGCAATAGCAAAACAAACAATTAGGTCGGATTTCTTTGTGGTTGTATATACTTCTGTATTTATATATTAGTAAATACACACATGATTTCATTTGGACTTCTCCATGAATCTGTCTGTCTGGCTCTCTGAACTAACATCTGTTTTTGGATTTGCAATTGGTTTTGCACCTGGTATTGTTCCAGTTGCATTATGAGTTTGCCCACACACTACTTCATTAATGTATGAATACTGTAAAATGTTTCTGTAAGACAAATTATAGAAGTCATGTCATTGTTAGACTGTTTCCAATCGATAAACACTCACTAGCTGCCATCTTCTGTGTGTCTCACAGACCATCATGGAGGAGAGTGAGGGTCGTCACCTCAAGGACATTACTCAGGTAGGTCATGGGGTCATGGTGACGAGGTCATTGTTGGGGGTTAAACTTTGCCTTGTTGTATAAAGCCTTTACTGGCATCATTGATGGATGGATCAATGAAGTAGAGTGATACTTTGTCCTCAATCCATACAGACTGTAAACACATGCAATCTGTGACCATGACTTACTGTATACGTGAGACATCAATTCGTTGCTTGTCCTTCTTCCATAAAAGCTACGTTGTGTTTTCTCTCCATATCTATATCTCTAAGCCTTACACTTTAACACCAGGACCCTAATGATGCCAGGAACACGCTCTCTCTGCTTGATGAGTTGGAAGCTTTCAGAGAGCCGCCAGAACCATTTGGCTCTCACGATAACGTTATGACGCGCGATGGGCGATGTGAGGACATTATGATCGACCTCCTTGATGAACCTGAGTTTGAGGATGGAGATGAGACCAGGAGTGCCTGGGTGGGATATTGGTGATCGATGTGGATTCTAAACAAACTACTCTCACGGTTGATGTGGTGGAGTGCTAGTTACCCTTCACTAAGTACTGGTTGCCTCTATGGGTGGTAACTGAGTGTAGTGTAAATATTTCTCCCAATGATCTCTCATTTTGTCCAGATGGATGTCAGAATCTGCTAACATATTTTGTCAGATACCTCTCTCCCAAACGCATTCACGCTATCATCATTATTGATAAACAAACTATTCAATAATGGGCTACAGGTGTTTCATGTTTATATAACCAGGCCTCTCAAATACATATCAACACAAACACTAGCACTATATTACACATAGAACCAAGTGTACTCTAGTGCACTAAGTGAGTGATGCAATATTAACCCCCTAGCAGACTGTTCTTTAGATCCCCTCACCAAAAGTGGGATCAAGTGCAGTGCAGCTTAACCATGAAGGATTCCTATATGAACCTGGAAAGCCTGCCCCATCAGCCACTGTGGTCCCTGATTGCTTACCTCTCTAACCCGTCATGTTCTTCATAGACTTGACCTCAATTCATTGTGTGGATTCATTGACCCATCTTTAATTCCATAAGTGACTTATCTAAAGCTAGGATAGGCTCTGCTAAGTCACTTGGCCTTGCTGACTGTTACCTTGTCATGGATTGTGTAATCATGTTGATCTTTAAATGGAGCCGTCTTCTGCCAATATAGGGTATATAAATCATATGGAGTGTTGGATATCCGAATAAATATTTTGCAACCTGTATATGTAGTTATCAGAATCACAGAACTGCAGGTAATGTTTCTGACAGGTGTTGAACCAGACAGGAGTTGTGATTGATTGGTATTTGGTGACAGGGTGTGAAGGTAGTTGAAGCCCAGGCAAGCGGTACTACTACACGGGTGTCAAGAAGCGGGCAGCTAGTGGAGGAAGAGGTCACTGTGAACAAGCAGATGTTCCTCACCTGGCCAGCAGCAGCAGCAGCTGCGAAGATTGAGGATGAAGAGGAGAGTGATGATGATTGGGATTCCGAGGTAATGACAGGTCCCAACTTTACTCAGGAATTGTTATAATTGCCCCCTTGTTTTCTTGATGAGTTATAGTGAGTTAATTGATCATCTCACTCATGGAACATTATGTTGTTTGAATTCAGTCAGTAAATAGTTTTTGGCAGTGAGTTCATCTATTTATGAAGTTTGTATCTGGAAGTAAAGATTCAATCTGGTTCAATTAGTCGCTCAGAGAATTATTTATTTCCTCCATAAACTACAGTGGTGTTTTTGTTGTTTGTTGTATATTATTTTTCCCCAACACATTTGCAATATACATTTAATCCATGTAACACATCTACAACATGGCGAGTAACCAACTTGATTCCATGAGGAGAATATGTCCTTATATCTTCATAGTGCGTAACTTTGGCCATGTCAATGAGGTATAGTTTATGTTTGATTGAGCGTGTGGGGTTGGTCCATACAGACTGACCTGCCTCTGTCCTCGGCCCGTGGAGACAAGCCTGCCTCACTGGATCTGGTCTCCTCAAACCCTCTTGTGTCCTCTCAGGAGGCAAGACCTACAGCACCTCCCCTACCAACCTCTCCACCCCCCAATGCTCCCCCAGCCCCAGTGTCATCCATGTATGGTATGGATGATGATGATGATGATGACGATGATGATGAGGAGGAGGAGTCTGAGAGCACCTGGGAGAGAGACAGGCGGATGGAGAAAGTGAGTCCAAATGGAAGCATTGTGATCATATAGGCAATTAACTGGCTCTGTCCGTTGAATCAGTGAATTCCTGAATAACCACACGATGAAGAGATTATCTTTTATGTTGCCAGGAGAAACAGAAGTCGGCAGCCACAGCAGCAGCAGCAGTAGATGATGATGAGGATGATGAAGAAGAGGAGCGATCACATCGATGGGAGGAAGAGATAGAGGAGAGGCAGAGGAAACTACAGATGGAGGCACAACTGGAGCTCCAGGTCTGTCTGTTATGATCACTATTGTAACGTTTTTGTTCTCAACACTATGAGTATTTTGATAAATTCTAATGATCTGATCAAATAGTTAACCAGATATACTTACCTTTCTAGGTAGTGACCATTACAGGATGTCATCACCTTCACCATCCAACAAACAAAATGCGTAGGGGTCATTGAAAAATGTTCTGATGTTGGGTTTGGGGGTAGGATGTTGGTATGTGGTCTGGCGTTACATTACCTTATGAGGGATATATGGGCTAGTATTACAAAAGGATGGGGGAGTAAAAGAATGTGACCAGATGTCATCGAGTTCACATTTCATACCTTAACTTGAAGTAATGGATCAAGGCTTTGCACATATAAGTCCACAAGGTTTTTGGCTTGACATTACACTTCCCCCAGAAAGGAGGCACTGCCCATGCATGAGTGAGCCCTCTAAGTATAGCAGTCTTTGGTCAGATGTTGATGTATGTCTGGTATGTGTTCCCTCTAGAGAGAGCAAGCGGAGCTTCTGAAACAGAGATCTGTCGAGGCAGAGGACTTCCCAGATGCCCCAGCTCATGTGATGTAAGTGACCCCCTCCCTACTTCCTCTGGTTCAGTCCTCACATGACACTTAAGAGTTTGTGGCAGCAAGAGGATTGCAGTAAACAAGTGCTGTCCAAATATCACAGAAGAGTATTCCATGTGTATGATATATTCCAGGTGTATGGTATTGGTTTATAGCCATGTCATGGGGTCTGTGGAATGGCTCATGCTTTACAGTACACAGTATGTACTACCCCCTCTCCTGTCAGTCCGCCACAGTCTTAATGGTGACAATGGTAGTCATTATCCGTCCAGGACCGGACCGCTCACGTTGATATTGAGAAACCATTGGTGTTGACGTCTGTGTCTACATCTAGGGCATGTGGGTGTTTATGTTCAGGACCAGTGGTGGATAGGTTTAGCTAGACCTGGTGGCTACATTTAGGGACAGTCATGGCCATGTTTAGAGAGAATGGGTGGCTATGTTTTCGGCCAGTGGTGGCTATGTTTAGGGCCAGTGGGTGACTATGTTATGGGCCAGTGGGTGGGTATGTTAAGGGTCAGTCGGTGGCTATGTTATGGGTCAGTGGGTAGCTGTGTTATGGGCCAGTGTGTGGCTATGTTTAGGGACAGTGATGGCCATGTTTAGAGAGACTGTGTGGCTATGTTATGGGCCAGTGGGTGGCTATGTTTAGGGCCAGTGGGTGACTAAGTTATGGGCCAGTGGGTGGGTATGTTAAGGGTCAGTCGGTGGCTATTTTTTGGGCCAGTCGGTGGCTATGTTTAGGGTTTTTTGTTGGATGTGTTTAGGGTCAGTGGGTGGCTATGTTTAGGGCCAGTCAGAGGCTATTTTATGGGCCAGTGGGTGGCTATGTTTAGGGCCAGTCAGTGGCTATTTTATGGGCCAGTGGGTGGCTATGTTTAGGGCCAGTCAGTGGCTATTTTATGGGCCAGTGGGTGGCTATGTTAAGGGCCAGTCGGTGACTATGTTTAGGGTTTTTTGTTGGGTGTGTTTAGGGTCAGTGGGTGGCTATGTTCAGGGCCTGTGGACGCCTGTGTTTAGGGCTGGTTGGTTGCTATGTTTAGGGCAAAGACAAAATAAAGAAAATTGTTTTTAGAGAACATGCCGAGTGGATGTTTAAGTCTTGAGACAGGGTGTGTATATATTCAGAGACTAGGAATGTCTATCCCGGGGTCTGTGCTCAGGTATTATGCTGTATAATCCAACATGTCATGCTGCGGCCATAAAAACAGATCTTGGTTTACTCGTTGCGCGCCATACACGCGCGATCAATATCTGTTCACGCTCGGTCTGCTTCAAATCGATTCGAGCAACCCCTTTTTAAAATCTTACCACAGCTTTGGTACGGTCTATTGATTCGTGTTTCCCGGAATAACTGCGCGCCTAGTCGCACCCCTGGACAGCCTGCGTGTGCACTGAAGCTTCGTATTATGCCTCCATGCTAATTATATCTGCATGTATACCCGTTTCTTCTGCTGAATGTTTAAGCCCGGCATTTTTGTTAAAGTGACGAGTTACGCGTTTGTAAGTCACTGCGATGCTGGTGTATAATGAAATGTGTGGTTGTAATCAGTGGTGTCTACCTGCTCCTATCCATCACTCAGTTAGTTTACGGAGGTTGATCCAGGTAAGGAGAGTTAGAGCCCTCCACAACATATCTGATGCTCTCAGGGTCATCCTATAGTCACGATGAAGAGAGTTACGTCTTAGTTGAAGAAAGTAGCCAGTGGGTTTCAGTAAGGCGTCTTTTTTTCCCCAGCATTACCGCGGCGTCTGTTTTCCCCAGCATTACCGCGGCGTCTATTTCCCCCAGCATTACCGCGGCGTCTGTGTTCCCCAGCATTACCGCGGCGTCTGTTTCCCCCAGCATTACCGCGGCGTCTGTTTTCCCCAGCATTACCGCGGCGTCTGTTTTCCCCAGCATTACCGCGGCGTCTGTGTTCCCCAGCATTACCGCGGCGTCTGTTTCCCCCAGCATTACCGCGGCTATCAATGCTTCGTCACTGCTCTTTGTTCGCAGCACTTGGTCAGCAGTTGTGGTTGACATAGAAGTGATCCGTATTGCTGTCACAAACGAGATACTGTTATATTTCACCGAGTCCGTATATCTATCTACTCCCGCTCCGTCAGGTGTTCAGCTGTTGTCTCAATATTGACTAGGATCCAATTAGACTTAGTCAAGTGAGTTATTGAGCGTGGATTGAGTATCGGTGGCGAATGTGACCACTTGATCATGACCCCCTGCGGCGATTGAGGGACGAGAGGAGCCAGACCTGGCTTTCTAATGCCAGATATTGCGATTAAAGCAAGTCTTGTATTGATTTCAGCCAGAGCATTTCTGGCTTCCACAGAACTTAAAGTGACCATTTCATGGCATTTGTAGCTGGACAAGTCTACCGTGACTAAAAAAAAGCGGCGATCCTTGGTATCATCAAATCAAGATGGTTATTCCATGTCCATGAACATTATTGTTGCGACCAGTTGGCCCCAGACGCTCTCACACAACACATGTTGTCGTGTTATGACTGGGTGTTTTTTTGTGGGAAGGCCCGGAGTATGGAGGATATGACAGGTCGGAACTTGTTCTTGTAATGGTGCCGAAGTGGCAGCGCGACACTGATTGATAGAGCCACCTGGGCGCGTGTTATTGGCGGCATTCAAATGCTACCTGGTCGAGACTTTGTTATGGGTCGTGAGCCAGCTGGGTTGTTCTTCAGTATAGTGTCTCTATACTGGCGCCGTTAAGGGCGATCGTCTTGGATTGAACGCCCATTAGTAGGGATACTGTGGAATACATACATATATATATATATATATATAGATAGGACTCAGTGTCAGAGTGGATCGTGACTGGATTGACTGTCTATGTAAATGCGACCGCGACTAACAGACGAACGCAATCTGAGAGCGCTCAAAAGTCATCTGCACTCTCCGGACTGACTTCATAGCAGTATTCGTGCAGCGCTCTATGTGCCGCTGCTGCCTCACCCCGGCACACCTATCTAGTACTAAGCATAGGACAACTGTCTGGTACTAGCATAGGACACCTTACTGGTACAAGCTTAGCGGCATGGTGGTCGTGAGACCTGCTTCACATTGTCAGGCGCTGTACTAAACGATTGTCATGATAACCGAGTACGCCTTCCTCACACGGTAATGTCCTTCACATCTCTTTTGTGGTCATGGTGCGACTAGCTGTGCAATTACTGGCCTGTCACAACTCTCTTGTGGTCATAGTGCGGATTGTTGTACTAAATCACTGGACTGTCACAACTCTCTTGTGGTCATAGTGGAGATTGTTGTACTAAATCACTGGACTGTCACAACTCTCATGTGGTCATAGTGGAGATTGTTGTACTAAATCACTGGGCTGTCACAACTCTCTTGTGGTCATAGTGCGGATTGTTGTACTTAATCACTGGACTGTCACCACTCTCTTGTGGTCATAGTGCGGATTTTTTTTTAACTAAATCACTGGCCTGTAACAACTCTCTTGTGGTTATAGTGCGGATTGTTGTTTTACTAAATCACTGAACTGTAACAACTCTCTTTTCTGGTCATGGTGTGGCATAAGCAACTTAGTGCTTGACGTCCTTGCCCTTGTTTGTACTGGGCCTGTTGTGACATCCTTGACCTGGTCAGTACTGGGCCTGTTGTGACGTCCTTGCCCTGGTCAGTACTGGGCCTGTTGTGACGTCCTTGCCCTGGTCAGTACTGGGCCTGTTGTGACGTCCTTGACCTGGTCAGTACTGGGCCTGTTGTGACATCCTTGCCCTTTTCAGTACTGGACCTGTTGTTACATCCTTGCCCTGGTCAGTACTGGGCCTGTTGTTACATCCTTGCCCTGGTAAGTACTGGGCCTGTTGTGAAGTCCTTGACCTGGTCAGTACTGGTCCTGTTGTGACATCCTTGCCCTGGTCAGTACTGGGCCTGTTGTTACATCCTTGCCCTGGTCAGTACTGGGCCTGTTGTGACATCCTTGACCTGGTCAGTACTGGGCCTGTTGTGACGTCCTTGCCCTGGTCAGTACTGGGCCTGTTGTGACGTCCTTGCCCTGGTCAGTACTGGGCCTGTTGTGACGTCCTTGACCTGGTCAGTACTGGGCCTGTTGTGACATCCTTGCCCTTTTCAGTACTGGACCTGTTGTTACATCCTTGCCCTGGTCAGTACTGGGCCTGTTGTTACATCCTTGCCCTGGTAAGTACTGGGCCTGTTGTGAAGTCCTTGACCTGGTCAGTACTGGTCCTGTTGTGACATCCTTGCCCTGGTCAGTACTGGGCCTGTTGTTACATCCTTGCCCTGGTCAGTACTGGGCCTGTTGTGACATCCTGCCCTGGTCAGTACTGGGCCTGTTGTGACGTCCTTGTCCTGGTCAGTTCTGGGCCTGTTGTGACGTCCTTGCCCTGGTCAGTACTGGGCCTGTTGTGATGTCCTTGTCCTGGTCAGTACTGGGCCTGTTGTGACGTCCTTGTCCTGGTCAGTACTGGGCCTGTTGTGACATCCTGCCCTGGTCAGTACTTGGCCTGTTGTGATATCCTTGACATGTTCAGTACTGGGCCTGTTGTGACGTCCTTGTCCTGGTCAGTACTGGGCCTGTTGTGACGTCCTTGTCCTGGTCAGTACTGGGCCTGTTGTGACATCCTGCCCTGGTCAGTACTTGGCCTGTTGTGATATCCTTGACATGTTCAGTACTGGGCCTGTTGTGACGTCCTTGTCCTGGTCAGTACTGGGCCTGTTGTGACGTCCTTGTCCTGGTCAGTACTGGGCCTGTTGTGACGTCTATCAGTGATCCATGTTCTAGAGTAGTATAACATGCAGTTAATATTTCTATTTCATAAACCCACATTTGGATGTGGATCACAGTTAACAGAGCCACATGGAGAAGTGACTGCATTCTGATCTGGCTCGTTTTGACATGGAGTGTTGAGTGTAGTATGGGTTGCATTGACTGTTGTGTGCCTGTTTGGTCCTCATTCTCATAGTGTTATCCATTGTTCCAATGTATCTCATATATGATGATAAATCGTCATGGTAATTGTGTTGTAGTCATGGTGATGAGGAGAGATCAGCAGAACTGCGTGCCCGTCGTGAGGAGGCAGAGAGGGAGTTGGAGGAAGCAAAGGCCCGACAGCGGGCCTCCACTGGTGCAGCTGATGATGATACATTCACAGGGATTTATGACCCAGACATGGACACACCGCGCAGGTTAGTGTCTGCAAAACCAACTCCACCCTGCACTTGGCTCTGGATGCAAGACATATAGTATATATATATATATATATATATATATATATATATATATATATATATATATATATATATATATATATATATATATATATATATATATATATATATATATATATATATATATATATATATATATATATATATATATATATATATAAAACACTCACGCACATGTGTGTGTGTGTGTGTGTGTATATATACATATAAATTTATACATGTATTTTTATATATATATATAAATTTATATATGTATGTATATATATATATATAAATTTATATGCATATATATACATACATATATATTATATATATATATATATATATATATATATATATATATATATATATATATATATATATATATATATATGTATATATATATATATTTCCATCTTCTGACCAGTTAGTGGCATTTGTCAATAGTGTTTGGTGAATAAGTCCCTGTGCTCTGTTTACCAAGATAGGTGTATTTATCATAGAGATGTCATGATGTTAGTTATGAGGCTCCATAGACCCAATTGGTGGATGTATCTAAATTGTTGAACCAAGCATGCAGTCAGTGAATAAGGTGGGGTACATTGAGGACTTGTGTTGAATGTGAAGGCGTGCGTTGGTACAGAGCAGTAATGTGGCAGGTGGCAGGTAAGTGGTTGTGTAGTGGCTGTGTTAGTGGCTCCATCTTACATTGGGTGTGTTCCAAACGAGCTGTGTAAGGCTCAATAAGTGCTTTGTTTAGTGTGGTATCCAGACTGCTGTGTGGTTGGCTTTACCCATGCTTTGCATGTTTGCTCACTGCATGTCATGAACGATCCAGAATGCTGTTAGCAGTACCCACACTCAATGGGAATGCTGATTGATTCTGTATCCTACAACATATAACAACACAAAACCTTGGTCTCATTTCATACTCATAGTCAGATAGTCACAAAATGTAAAACCTTTAGTTTTATTCCTTGGTTTTGTTGCTTGACTTTTAGTTCCTGGTTTGCAGTGGTATGCCTTATTTTGATTTGCTTTTCAATGGACCTAAAATTCAAACCTTCAATGCTCTTTTTTGATAAATACTTGGAGACTCATTGTGAGAATCACCAGTCATGATTAAATTTGTGACATCAATGTTCCTTGTCAAATTGCACCCAATCATTACCACATTTTATACCTGATCTCCTCATTCAACTTTATATTCATTGAAAACAAAGCATCCATTGTTTTATTACACATATTTCAGAAGTATGATTGTTGATTATGTAACCATAGTTACCTGTGCCGATAATGCCCTACCTGTACACCATGTACATAGCCTATGAGAGAGTAGTTAGAGTGTGTTGAGTGAGGATGGCACGTTGTGTGTGCAGGGACCTGGCAGGGAACAGCTTCCTTGTGGATGATGACGACTGCCTCTCTTACTCCAGCACAGAGTGTGAGGCATCTATTCATGATGGCTACGTCCAACAGAACCTTAGCCATGTCAGCGCCCTCTCCCTGCCTTCTGGTAAGTTCATTCAATACATCTATCACTCTCTAGGGTCAGTGGCGAGATCATGGTCAATATGTTTTTGCTAACAGTTTACTGGTGACCACATTATCAAGTTTAGCATTCCCACTGCTCATCATCGACCCCATTATCAATACTTATCATGCACAAATAATTGTCAGGTCGATTTAACATCACCACAAATCACTGTCAGGTCAATTCATCATCACCTCAAATCATTGTCAGGTCAATTCATCATCACCATAAATCATTGTCAGGTCAATTCATCATCACCACAAATCACTGTCAGGTCAATTCATCATCACCAAATATCATTTTTAGGTAAATTTACCATTACCACAAACGAAATTCGAATCAGTTCACTCTGGCAAATTATCTCTGACACAATTGACATGTCATATTACTACCTCAACCCACCATCATCTGATCAATACCATTGACCGCCTATGTTTCATATGGGTATTCAGGTAGTTAATTATACAGCGATTGCTGGCGGTGGATTTTCTTTAATTCCATTCACCAAGACACCCCCACCCCACCACCACATCCCACCTTGATCAGCCCTCACTTCATCTTAGCCAACACTTCCCCAGACCCCCTACATAAATCCTTCCACTAAAACACCTTTTGTCATTCACTCCAACCAATGTAACAAACCTCTTAAAGCTAATTAACAAGTTTTGACTAGCACCCTGTTGCCTTTAATAACTACCGCTACTACAGACCGCCCAGTAGCAGGGATGGGGTGAGAGGCACTTAGCACAGGATTAACTCATTAGAGCTACGCCAGCCACTTCCCCGCACGTCCACTGGCATGCCTATCTGGTGCCATTAAATATTGAACTCTTTGAGGCAGAGGATATTGCTGTCGATCAGCGGCAGTACTGCTGGGCATATCTTAGGAGGAGTACGAACTGTGGAACGCAGTATACTTTGGATTGTGACTGTGCTATCGTGATCTGGGATGTAGTTACTGGGCTAGTGCGATCTAGAATACAACGGACAGCATAATGATGAGGACGATCTAGGACAGTGGTGTGTTTGTGATATAGTGGACTATGACGACGTTTTTCTTCAAGAAAAGTTGTACACTGTTGACGGTGAAGTTGTTTGATTGGCCTGGATTCTCCACAGCACCGATTTCACTGAGGCTGATGCGTCCGAGGAGTACTATATGTGTTGTTAGTGATGATGGTGGCGAGGCATAACGAGTCCTTGTTGAGTTCCTCAGGTGTAGTAGACGAGCGTAAGGGAGTGATTAGAATGGGGAGCCACGCAGGTGAGATGCTGTATCACTCACCTGACAGGTGTGGTCCAGCTGATCACTTCTCCTTCATAGGTAAGTCTGTGTGATGTGACAATCACACCACCTGGTATCATGCCGTTTTACACAAGGACCATGCAAAGGGTGGTAAACATTATCAAAGTGTTGTAAATATTATCTCACTAAGGAGAGGATATCCTCTGCACTGCAAAACAATACCCTGTCATCTCACACTGGGTGTTGAAATCTATATTGACCTACAGTTTATATAACTGGTTTCTGAGTTCTGCATTAACCCCAGACAGTCACAGCATGTGTAGTTCCCCCAACCATCTCAACCCTCTTCTATATATCTTGTCTAGACTTTATCTCAGGTGTCTAGGGAAACCAAATCAATAGTTTATTGATTGAATTCTTTTACGAAAACCCCATTCAGTATTTGACACCCACTTTTTCTACCTTTAAAATGACCCTTTCTTAACTAGATCAGGGTTTATTGAGTCTTCCAGTGATCTGCCTCACAGTAATGCGCTTATCATGTTGTGACATTCTCACATGTGTACGATGTAAGGTGTTTACCCACCTGTCAATCTAACTACTTACCTGTTGACCAGCTCTCTAGAAGCCCTATGAACCTGTCACATTTATGAGTTCATTCTGCACCAAATACTCCTGATTTTGGTCCTTTTCTGTAATGCAGGAACAACTGAAGTAAGATGTCTGTATGTCCTCTACTTTCTCCGTAATATCCCTTATCCAAGACTACTGTCTGATAAAATCCTGCTGTCAATCAGTGGAAGCTTGATTTTGAAAGCGAGGTGAAACTCAATGTTTTATTTGACTGATGTGAAGGAAGACCTGTATTGCTCTGTGGCAATTGTTCCTGTCTCTGGATAAGGTCAAAAAGTATGTGTGTATAGTAAAACCACTGTACACCTGTTACACACAGCCACTGTATATCATTATGGCCCAACCATACATATCTCCTCACAGCTGTACACCGACCAACACTCAGTGTCCTTTCCGTCCCCACCAACAACTCCAGCCTAGCCCTGTCCTAGTCAGCCCGCTCCATGCAGTGGAGTCCCCACAGTTTCTACTGGAGCATGGCTTCAGGTTCTCAACATTAACGTCTCTCACCCTGAGATATATCATAGTGTTTTATCCGTGGCAGGTGCGATTTCTGCGAGGGTGAGTGATGTCTGTCTGCATTGTGTGTGCAGACTCGGCAGCCATGATTCGGCAACAGGAACAGCTGCGTGAGTCGCAGCGGAAGCTGGATCGTGAGCGTAGTGCACGCACCTCCGTAGAGACCAAACGGAAGTCACTGGAGAAGGAAAAGGCCGAACTCATTCAGTATGTATCATTCAGGGTGTTCTGTTGTATTATATCCCATCAGTACCCTGGTCATTAGTAATGTCATGCACAGCTCAGTTTTAAGGTATATGGTATTTTGTGAATTACACTATATGTTTGGGTGGTATTTGTCATGGTGATAAAGGAAACCCCAAAAAATTAACCACTTCTGCGTAGGCTATAATTGTTATGACGATAAAGAGTGGATGTTGCTTGTGACAGGAAGCTGGAGGATGTCACGAGAGCCAAGTCCTCCCTCGAGCAGCAGAAGATAGATCTGGAAGCAAAGATACGCAACATGGAGTGGGTTTATATTTCTCTCATTTTAAGGAACATTTCACTCACCTGAGATGAAATATTCATGATGGTCTAATAATGTTATTGTGAAATGCATGTTGTGTTATACGATATGTATGATGAACCTGCTATATGTAAGTTATTCTGTCTTGTCTAGCTACAACTTAACAGAAGCCAATGAGAAAAAGAAGAGCGCTGAGATTCTCCATGATAAAGTCAAGGAGCAGCTCCAACGTAAAGAGGAACAGTTCACCAGGTCTTCTTGCTGTTTAACTCTGTGGTCTCATTGCTTCTGAACATGGTTATTCCGTGAATTTTATTATTGACCAAATTGAATTGAATTTGTCCTGTTGTTTATAATTGTTGGTGTGATTACATCTGATGATGATATTGTCGTGGTCGTATGATGGTTAGTTGCATTTTTGGGCTTCATTTGATGGTTATGAGGTGGTTGGTGGTTGTTTTCAGAGAGGTAGAAGCCAAGCAGCAGGCTGAATTAGCAATGCGTAATGTCCAGATGGAACTTCGTACCTCCATGACAATGTTGAAACAAGTGCGTGCACTATCTCCAGACTCCATGTTGATATCAGCTGGCTTTTGAATTCCGATATTTTGACTTTAGAATACCACTCTCTATAGCAGTTTATGTTGATCAGATGGAAGAGGAAAAAGAAGACATGGCTCGACAACTCACCCATGAGAAGCATTCTCGTCAGCTACAGGAGCAAATCAATGATGAACAGCGTCGCTTCCAGCAGGTTATTGCTGAGGATTCATCTGCTGCTGAGCAGAAGGTGGGCCTGGTTGATGTGTGAGAGATTAACACGTAGCAAGTGTCGTTGGGTTTGTCTCACCTTAACTCATGGCCTGTTTGTAATGACTCATGGCAGTGTTGGATTAAATGCATTTGCATTTTCTAAAATGTAGCGCTTTGATAGACGATTTTCTTTACTTGCTTACTGTCAGAAGTAACAGTCTTTCTGTTTCTATTTGTTAGAAACAGTACATAGTATATATTGCAGTTAAAATGTATTTTGACACAAATCATGGCTGTTTTGGATTGTTATACTTCACACTTATAATTTCATCTTACAACAGATTTCCCCACATTTTAATGTTGATAGTCTCTTTATAGTGTCTGGTTGGCTTTTTCTATTTCTTTTCTAATAAAAAGTAGTAATCCCCCATTTTTCTAAGATTAAATGCTTCAAACTTTGTTTCTGCTAACAAAATGGCACCTTAGATAATGGTCTAGATTTCTAGTTTATCAAAACCTTTCATTTTCTCTGCTCCTTCTGCATTTCAGTCTTTGAAAGAGGAACTGGTAAGACCAATTTCTCGTCTTTGCATTAGTCCAAAAAGTGACATTTTATTCAATGTTACCCTGTTTCTTCATCTTTTTCTGGGGGTGTTTTCCCTTTTTTGATATATAACATCTATACGTTGATTCTTTTTAACATTTGATCTTTTCTCCTTATTCTTTACGTACAAGTTCATCCTTGTTGAAGGAATTCATTCTTATTAATACTGTATCTCTGCAAAGTCTATTGAAGTAAGCTATTGCAACGGCAGTGGTGATTGACTGGTGAGTGGTCTTTGATTGTCCACCAGGTGGAGGTGTTAGGTCGGCTGGAGACAAGCGATGAGTCTCGTCATGTGGCACTCGACACTGTGGAGAAACTCAAGGCTGAGCTCTACGCCGTCAAGGTACATTCATCTCACCTGTAATACACTGATTGTTGAGAGACTTATTATCTTCACTTATGATCTTTAACATGTGAATAATCAAGATTTGTATGGCTGTGAGTCACATTGAATGTTATTGTATTTTACATCAACTAAGGTTGTGGAGTGATTTTGGACATACCAGTGTTTTTTCCTCACTCACATTGTATATATATAAGAGTTTATTAAATAAGGACAGACGTGATGTATGTTTACTTACCACTGACACAGGAGCCACTTTGTGAGAGTTGATGTTTCACCACGCTGTTTAAGGAATTAATAGTTAAGTTTCCACGGCAGATGGAGCTAGAAAGACAGAGGTCACGTAGTCATGACGACCACGAGATGCAGTTTGCTGAGAATGAAGAATTGCATCAGAAGATAGAGGATCTAAAGAGTGACATTGTAAGATGCTCCGCCCATTACACGGCAGATCCCAATCCACCTGACTTACCTTTCATCTTCATCTCACTTTGATTTGTCTCCCTTTTGCATAGCAGTTAATACTTGAAATTTATTTTTCTACTAAACTTTATGCAGATATATGCCAATAATGTATACGCAGTTTGACATCGGTTGTATGTATGGTGACCGTATGGTTGCCTGTCATAAGTTATACCTGGATGTCATTGTTAGCGTGTTATATAGTAGATAATTACCATGTAGACACCAGGTAGTACGTAGTTGCCCTCTTGTGTTCATATCAGAAACTGAACGATGAAGCCCTGGCGCATGCCTCACTCAAATACAACCTGGAGCTGTCTCAGCTCAAGTCAGAGAACGCTAGACTCATCTCCAGTCTGGAGCAAGAGAGCAGTCACAAAGACAAGGTGGAGTCTGAGGTAATACTGACACTGATCTGTGCCTCGTTGATAGCTAGGATTTTGTATTCTTAACAAGTGATCAAATGTGACATCCGTATACATGGAATGTCTTGATGCAGTTGGAGTCATTGAAGAATTGGCAGAATTCTATGTCCACTGAGCTAGAAAAAGCCCAGAAAGCCAGAAATGACCTGGAACGGTAAGGGGCCTTTGAGAACTTTTATCATCAATTGTTCATTGATTATTTTACATTGAGCCATGTACACGAAGATTGTGTTGTGTAGGGTTGCTCACACTGAGAAGGACGAGAGCATTCGGCAGCTGGCTAAACGCGATGACGACGTGTCTAAGCTTAATGACCAGCTACAGGTAAGACACCACTCGCCATGTTCATTAACGCTCTATCAACTCACTTATATTACCAGTGGCTTGATGGCTTGTGATTTGTTTGTTGGTTACAGACAGCGCAACAGCGGATGTCTGAAGCGGAATCCAAACTCATCAGAGTTGAAAATGAGGTAATATATATCTACATTTCTGGATGTCACTTTCTTTTGCCATTGACCTGCCTTACAAGCTTTCATTCTGTTCTGTTTCCAGCTGAGCATCTCTAACGCCACACTGATGGAAAGAACCAATCAGCTGGCGACCCTCCAGCGCGACCTTGACCTGAGACGCTCCACTCAGGACAACGTTGATGGGGCCATGCGTAAAGACAAGGTCAGGCTATTGCTGTCCTGTTCCTGTATTCCGTAGAGGGAGATTGAGGGAGGACTGGGTGGTGATGTACTGGTGTTATGTATAACAAGACTTCATCTATTGTGTGTGATTCAGGAGGACAATGTCAGGCTCTCGGCTAAATTAGAAAGCGTGAAAGAAAGGTGAGTTACCGTCATTGGTCAGCTCATCACACATCATAGGTCATCATGGGAATGATTATGTTCATGTCAAAGTTTTTAACCAAACTGCATCATGTCCTTCATCACATGTAAGCCATGTTTACATATTAAGCCTATTTATCCTCTGTGTATATGTTGCCCTCTATGTGTGTACACTGACATCACCATGTGCACCTACAGCTTTGGCAGGTACATTCTTGTAGTGTGCTGTGTGTGTGACAGACTGGAGGGAGTTCAGAGGGAGTGTGAGGGTTATAAGAAGCAGGTAGAGGAAGCTAGGCTCCGTACTGCCACAGCCGAGGCAGCAGACTCCCCCGATAAACTCAATGCTGTCCTTCTCACACTCAGAGCTGACCACGAGAAGGTAGGCTCAATATAACGCACATTTAGCTGGGGATATGTTGGTAGATATAGATACGTTGAATACTGGTTAGGTATCATACACTCCATGTGTGTACATCTTTATATATACCATCATAATAGAACCCCATAGGTGTCTCTACAATGATCAAAATTCATTACTGAGTTAACAGCCGTGATTAACCACTAGTTCTATCAGCTTATGATGTCTCTATCACTGTGTCAATCAGACACGCAGTGGCTTCGAGGAGCGTGTATCTTCCCTCAACGAAACAGTCTCAAGGCTCCAGGAGGAGTTACGGACCGCTGACAAGCGCCGTTCAGAGCTTGAACAAGAGATACGGCAACTTCATACACAAGCTGGGGAGACACATAGGCAACTGTCCATGGCTCAGGCCGAGCTGCAGCTCGCAAACAAGGTCAGGACCGCTCTCCGTTTATAATCATCAAGAGTCCCCTACATGACGTAACAAAAATATTCATAAGTGCTTCAAGTATTGTGTTTTGGTCGTCTCTTTGACGTTGACCTTTGTTGATCAGACCAAGGACCAGGTGGAGAGTGAGCGAGGTCAGCTGAGGGTCGAGATGGAGAGGCTCCAGGGCAAACTAGACACAGCTAAAGAGAAGCGCTTGGAGCTACAGGCCCGCATCACGGAGCTGTCTGACCGGGCAGAGAGGGCGGAGTCCAGCTCTGTGGCAACAAGTCAACAGCTGGCCAGCCATGCTGGTAACCTCAATGCGGTCAGCAAAACCAAGGTGAGTGGAGGCGGCTGTGAGTCAAGCAGTGTGTGCTGTGTTAATTATGATGATTTAGTGATACTCAATCCTATTGCTGGTAGCCTGGAGGTATAGTGGATATTGCACTGTGTGTCTTCACTGAATGCCTCACCATAGCATGTTAATGTTTCTCACCTGTTGATACATATGGCATATGAATATTTTGTTCTTTATATTTCTACTAGACAAATCATAACTGTCTTGAAAATTGATAGCTTTTCAAAATTGGAAGTCTTTAAAATTTACTATCATTGATTGTGGAAAGAAATGATATAGCCTTATTTGAGCCTGCTATGAGCGTCTATACTTGTGATGGTAATGATACATTATACCCAGTCGCCTCTGTGCACTGATGGCTGTGGGCATCTCAGCTGATCCTGTGTAATGATGTGTTGTGCATGATGAGGCTATGGTGTTTGTCCTACATCCCACACAGTTTGTCCCGTTTAAGTCATCCCGCCAGAACAGTCAGGTAAGATGGTGCCCCATGCGCACGCCCCCCCCTGACAGCCGACTACACCCTGACTCAGTATATGTCATGTCAATATATTCTTCACATGGTCCAACTCTGCCTTCCTCAAACTTTCTAGAGGGCTAGAGTCCATCTGAAAACTAATTTTAAAAACATTTCATCTAGCCAAATAATCTACCTCCAGATAAGAGACCTGTTTGTTGTTGCTGGTTAAATCTTAAGGATGAGAGATCTAGAGGTAGATAATACAATGTGATCAGATGGTGACTCATGTGAAGATTATATTGGTGTTTTATGATGATAAGCTTTGGCTGCAGCTTGTAAATGTTGGTCCCCTGTACCAGACACCTCAGTGTTTACATGCAGGTAAATGTGGAGCAGTCAGTCGGTGTACCTGGGTTTAAAGTAGTCTTATTTTGTGGTTTATTTTGTAGCATATTTTCTAGTTTCTCTGCTATAGGGCAGTGAAAGTCAAATGTTTATTTACTCTCAAATTATAATATTTTTTTATTTACTTTTTTTGTAGAAAGTAGGTTTGTATTGAATGTCAAATGGCATTAGCAATATTCATTATGTAACATTGTGTTCTTTTACCATGTCAGAATCTATCATGGTGCTTTCAAGATGGAAGCACTTGTCATATTTTCCCCCTCGTACCATATTCCTCTGCTGCTGCTTTATACCCCACACCAGGCATGCAATACTCAACATACACTAGGCATTGGTCTGCACCTTCAAGTACTTATACTTACTAAAGCACAAGTGTAAATAAACTGAGATGATAAGAAAGTCTGGAAAAATTGCTTGTTGGAATGCTTAGTTTGTGTATTTATATCTACACTTTTGTTTTGGGGTGGAGTCTTTAGTAAAACTAACATTGATGATAGATAACTAAGAGGATGGGGAAAAACAGGAACCAATTTTTTAACATCAATTGTTATCCTTGTGGTTATCCCTATCAACAATACAATGATACAAATAAATATATGAATGTTAATGAGTGGGTGTGTCTATGTTTTTAGAATGACCTTGAAGAGAACGTACATAAATTGGAGCTGGAGAATGCCCGGCTGGATTCTGCGATGAAACACGAGACACAGAAAGTCGCCATGCTCAAGACTGAACTTGATAATGCCAACCAGGTACTTCATTCAACAACAGTTTCATCTCAATCTGTTTTACATATATATTTACTTGTGGCATTATTAACGATAGAACATTTGAGAGTGGCTTAGATTTTTCATCAATTTTTGAAGCTTGAATTGCATGCTATTTAAAACGTAGTAGCATTTTCATCATGTGAACAAAATCTTTGTTTATTGAGGGGGATCTTGTTCACATATATCACAAATTTATTTGATCCTATTTTGCATTATTGCTTGATGCCTGGGTTAGAACAGCATATATTTATACTCACATGAGTATTTATCCATTCATTTCATTTCTCTGCATTCTATAAACATTGCTATAAAGGGGCCCTTGTTGTTGAGATGTCCCATGTACATGCCTCTGTCCAACAAATTATGAGACAGGTTCGACACACAATGGAAGCTTTGCTCTCCAACTTCAAGACAGCTAATGCCCATCTTGAAGACAAAGTGACTGTGAGTGTGTGTCCTCTCACTGTGCTAGTTAAGGAGGGGTTCAGGTGATCCAGTATGTGGTCAGAGCACCCTAACATGTCATGGTGGTTGGTCGACCAAGCTTCTGTTGGAGCTGCTCATGTTGATGTGTAGGTGTAAGTTAACGTACACAGTGGTGGATCAGTGATGTTGATTAGGTTTGTTGTCTACAGCAACGACACCTTCACAATGACAAATCAGCATGTGTATTGTTATGGCCAGCACAACAGCAAACAGTATGCATGTTCTCCCTATTCTACACTGACCCTATACAACAGCCCACCTCACCCCCGCAATGCACGCCATGTCAACCAGTTAAGACATAATGGTGTGTTTACTTGGCACTGAGTGGATGAGGTATCTGTGACAGGGTCGGGAGAAGATTCAGAGTGAGGTGGAGGGCCTCAGGGTGACCAACACTAAACTTCAGTTCAAGATGGATGTAAGATTTCTCTATACCTGCCCTCCCCCGCCTCTCTGCCTGCTGCTGATGTGGCTACTCGTATCTAGAGCATCCTGATTCCAGTCATGTAGTGTCTGTGTGCAATCTGTTATGTACAGTGACATAGCCTCACTGCCTGCATTAGATGTACATACCCTGTTTCCTTTGTCCTGTTGTGCCACCCTAGTCCTGTTTTCCCCATCGTTTTCCCCAAAAGAAACCTACACTTCTACACGATGGTCCTCTAACCTTGCTTTTCCTCCCAGAGGAACCTGGATGTTTATTTGGCGTGCTCATCTAACCTTGCAAGTGCTCCTAGAAAAAGCCTTGACTGTGCTTGACCTTACTTCTCAGACTCCACCATTCTATCCCATATAAACCTGGGTGTTAACACTGTGTGCTCATTTTACTCTTTTAATCCCCCAGAAGCCTGGTTGTTAACACAGTGTGCTAATCTTATTCTATAGAAGTGACTGTGCTTGCATATACGGAATGTACATTAATATATCTATAAGCATTAATAAGAATTTAACTCAAAATATGGCTGCTGTGTTCTCCATCACACTTTATATGGTCGAATATTTCTCCCATACAGTCCTCTATAGATCATTCACAAACAGACCCAAATATCATATATTTTAACCCAATAAGTTCAACCAGTGTGTTGACATTCATAACCTCTCCATGATATATATGTATAGTGCTACAGCAGTAGCACTTGCTTTATCTGAAAAGGAGTGTAGTGCATTTAATTAACAATTATCCATCGTAAGTTTCCATGTATGACTTTATTTTCTGTTGTTTGAAGGCAACCTTTATATATTGCTAGCCAATCAGGTGAATGTTAATCAGGGTTAGAGTATTTAAAGAATATTACTGCTCTTCTGTAGTTTCATACTTGTGAAAATGATGCCAATAAGATCACAGGTTGTCAGACATTAGACAATAAAACATTCCCACAGTAAACATTAACATTTTGAAAAAAACCCAGAGAAATATCAACCAATCGCTTGGCATGATACTTGTGCACCAATAGGAAGCGTCGTTATCAAGAACCATGGCAACACATGATGCTGAAGACAACAAGAAGCTATGGGAGAATGAAGTACACTCCCGTTCTAAACTAGGTCTACGTGTAAGTCTTCATTCAATAACTCCCTAGCTCTCCTCCCACTCAAGACACAATTGATTTTGTTATTAAGGATTATATATATACCACTAGGTTTAAACTTGTCTCTGAGGATTTATATTCACATAAGTGAGCAACGGCCAGATTGATTTCATCACTGGATTCTTACATAACATTGTATGCATGAAAACTATAGATTTGGTTTGATAAGATGTTTATCTGTTGAGCATTTGTTCACTTGTCACTGGCTTGTCATAGCTTGATCACTTTATCTCATCACAGATTGCACAGCTGGAGCGGGAAAAACAAGAGGCCCTAGGCAGCGTTAATGAGGTAACACATAGAGTATATGGTTTGTGATGGGAGTGGGTGAGGTTATGGTAGGCTGTCATGGGTGATATGTAAGGTGCTGTGATTGTCTGCTGCAGGAAAAACGAAAAGTGAGGAAAGCTCTTGAGATGAAGAAACTGGCCACTACTAAACTGGAGGCTGAACAAGAAAAGTGGGTCTCTCTTGACTGGTGCCGAGTCATTGGTTTAGTGGCATATCTCATCTGTGTTGAAATACACATCTGACAATACTTTTATTTGGTCCAAACTATGAACCACTGAACCCATTCCACGTCATCATGCCCCTTCTTAATCATTATCTGACAGAGCCACCAAGCTGCAGAAGGACGTCTCCACGCTTAAAGCCCACCTGAAGGCGGCCAAGAGAAGATTACAGGTAAAGCCTGGCGACCATGTTCCATGGTTATCATTGCCCACTGTAAATACCCAGACACTCCATAGAAAATTGTACAATTATGTGGCTGGTAGAGATGATCACTGTGATTAGAAACCTGGAGATTGCATGAGTAGTGGTAGATTATAAACTAGCTCCATATTGGTATTGATTGGGAAAGGTAGTATATTGTGATGGTAAATAAGCCTACACAACTTACTAACTATTAAAGAGTTGTATTTCTTTGCATTTGTTCACCCAATGCTTCCTACTAACAGAGAGAGTCTTGCTGGTGTGGCTTTGTAAGTGGAGTTTGTTGATCACGGTTTTGTTTCACAGGCCGTGTTCAGTACCCTATATAACACTCATAGCTTTATATCACTGTTACACGGCACGGGTTTGGTCACTGTAGAAGAACTGCGCTGCCTGTAGCTACTTCTTCTCACCCTCATAGATGTAAATTCAACCCCTTCAAAATAGCTGGTCCACCCATTTCCACCTAGTTTGTCATTTTGATCCACTTGGCAGTGAGCATACCATGGGTAGAAGTTGCCTCAGAAGAAGTGCACTACCTGCCATTGTTCTCTAACACTTCATAGCAATCATCACAATTCTCTAGCACCTCCTCATCTCTAATGATGGTGTGTTCCTCTAGCTGGACACAGTATCATTGTGGCATAGTGTAGTGCTTATTGGGCCTGACTCAGTGTTTGCATGATACGAGGCTAGTCAGGTTCAACTGGGCCCTACTGTAGTCCTAGAACTCGTTGCTTACCTGTCTTTTACTCTTTTGTGTCTACTGGCTATTACTGTATCTCTCACCTGTAATTACTGGCTGATTGGGTATGTATCTCTCACCTGTAATTACATGGTGATTGGGCATGCTTCTCTCACCTGTAGAGCCAGCTTAATGCTTCTCACCTGTTCATCTGTGTACACCTCACCCCCACCCTACAGGAGCTTGATACAAGTGACCATCGTCTCAACACACTCCACAGTGACTTCAACAAGGAGCGCCTCGAGTTGGAGAAGGCTTTGTCAACTGTTAGGAGACAGGTAACACAAGTGGTTGTGGGCCCCCTCCTCTTACTCCCAACCATCATTCCTCATTGGCCACTATAATATACCTCTCAACCTTTACTACATGTTACGCATTAGGTGTATGGGTACATCTGGGGCAGACCTTATGTAACTGTGTGATAATATTGACTGTGTGCTGTGGGTTGTCATATTACAGTAATTGTTTCCATTTATTGTGGTTTCTATAAAAGCATTGTGGGTTCACATCACATAACTTTGCCATTTCTCAAATAACCATAATAAATTACCTCTCTTGTTTAGTTTGTAAGTGTTTTCAATTTTATCAGTTTGCTTGATATAATTTGCCTTTTGTTGGGTGTTTAAGAGCTGTTTACCATTCTGTGTGAGTTGATTCACATGTAATCCCACACTTGTTGCAACATGAGTTACCGTAATCCACCATCTCTTGCAGCAGACCATGAGCATCTAAAGAGGAGTGTTCTTTCTTCTCTAACAGGCTGCCTGTCCATAATATCTTATCTCAATTTCATAACACCTGCAACCAATTATCTTTGCAGTTATACATGCACTTTATCTATGTGCCTTTTGACAACAACATTGAACCCTGGATTCTACATCATCATCGCTTCTACATACATGTGATCATTGTGTTGTGATGGTTTCTGGCAGCTGGAGGACTCCCAGAACCAGCTCATGTCAGAGCAGGAGGCACGTGAGGGAGTGGAGGTGACCTCAAGGCAGCTACAGCAGGAGGTGTCCTCATTGAGGAACATGGAACGAGCTCACAGCAAGCTGGAGAAAGCTAAGCGACGTCTGGAGGGTGACCTCACTCGCTGCAAGGTACGCCACCTCTTGTTTGTCAACATAAGATATTTATCTGTTTATGTTTAATTAGTCAGATAATATTGTATTCTCGTGCACTGAGGTTCATTGTATAATATACAGTTAAACATCAT
Organism: Urechis unicinctus; assembly: GCA_034190875.2. Lineage (NCBI taxonomy): Eukaryota > Metazoa > Annelida > Polychaeta > Xenopneusta > Urechidae > Urechis > Urechis unicinctus. The sequence continues at coordinate 52,145,935 of CM067343.1, forward strand.
TGCATTGCCCTCCATAAAAAGGAGATTAAACTGGGTATACCATTTTGCTATGCGGTTTTTTAACATGAGTGAGACTTTAACCGAGGCAACAGTCAAATCCGGTGGGACTAGATGGCCACTGACTTAGTGTCATAATCACTTTGACTTTTGACTTTCTATCAGATGGGCAATGACTAAGGGTCAGACAATCTTTGACTCTGTCTCACCAAGCTAGTTGGGCACTTAATTTGACATATGTTATAGACCCAGATAGGTACTGACTTTGTGGAGAAGGGGACTGTGGAGCAGGTGAAGGCAGAAATGGAGGCGCGCTTCCGCCTGGAACTCAATCAGAAGCTGGATGAGGTCAACACCTACCTGGAGGAACAGGCTCAAGCCCGGGAACGTCTTGACAAAATGAGGGATAACAATGAAGGTGAAATGAGGCGCGAGTTTGAGAAGTACCGTGCAGACTTGTTAACTGAGGTAGATAAGATGAAGGACAGCTACAACAACTCACAGACAGAGAAAGACAAACAGTCTATGGAGATGCAGCGGTTTAAGAGTCTCTATGAGAGTGAAGTACAGTTGAGAGAGAGGCTGGCTGGACGACTAGAGAAAGCCAACGATAAAGTCAAACAGACGCAGATGTTGTGAGTAGTCGGTAGTGACACTCTTCCTGTGTGTAAGATAATAAGCCTCATGTCTATACAGCACACTCTTCTTAGAGTCCATAACATGACTCTACTTCCAAAGTTCACTGCCCAAATTCATCTTTCCAGAGCTGTTGTTCCATATGCTTTTGTTGTGGTGTGTGATAAGCTTGGAAAGACAGAGTCATTCATTTCCTGCCACCAGTACAACAAATGGATGGATCCCCAACAATCAGTCAACACTGACGAAATCCCCAACGAACCACGGGGTCAATGACCTCAGCCATAAGATACGTCAGGATCTTGATCGCAGCATCGCTAAACACATGGAGAAAGGTACCCGTTACTGCGTTACCATGGCAACTAATAATGGATGTAGATCTTATTGTAGAGAGAGCTTGGACCCAGATTAATGGATTATTTTATAAACCCAGCTGATATTAAGTCACATAGTCTCTCTACCCTATTCTGTATCGAGCATGGTGATTGAGTAGAATTGGCCCTGTACGTCATTGCCATAGAGATAAAATAGACTGGTGTTGTGCCTGCATGTGTATTGTTTCAGTGATGCTAGAGTCTGTATAGTGCAGACAGTGTGAACGTGAGTTGGGTGACAGCTTGTGTGATCTGGTGCTTTGTGAATTGCTCACTCTGTGTGTGCTCTTTGCAATACGTTTTTATTTCAATATAAATTGTTGGTGGAAGGGAATGAAGGGCAAGTGATGGAGTGGAGGGATAATGGAGGATGAAGAGGAGAATGAGGGATAAATGATGGAAATGGAGGATCAATGAAGGGGTGATGAGGGAAATGAGGGACATGTGATAGGGTGAAGAGGGAAATGAGGGACATGTGATAGGGTGAAGAAGGAAATGAGGGACATGTGATAGGGTGAAGAGGGACATGTAATAGGGTGAAGAGGGACATGTAATAGGGTGAAGAGGGAAATGAGGGACATGTGATAGCGTGAAGAGGGAAATGAGGGACATGTGATAGGGTGAAGAGGGACATGTAATAGGGTGAAGAGGCAAATGAGGGACATGTGATAGGGTGAAGAGGGAAATGAGGGACATGTGATAGGGTGGAGAGGGAAATGAGGGACATGTGATAGGGTGAAGAGGGACATGAAAGACAAATGATAAAAATGAGGGATAGGTGGTTGGATAAAGTGGGAAATGATTGACAAATGAGGGGATGAGTAGTGAAATGAGGGACAATTGCAGGAAACGAAGGTCAAATTATGAGGTGAATAGGAAAATTAGGGACAAATGATTGGGTACAAATTGTAATGTGGAATGTTGATAGGGTTCCGTTTGCACTAAACAAGTAATGGTGTTGTGTTGGAAGCTTAGGAAGGCTTGAAATGTATTGGATAATTCCGTCAGAGAAAAACTAATGGTGTAATGTCAGCATTTTGCTCAATACCACCTCGGAACGATTCAGTGTCAGTAAATAGAGCATGTTATGGTGATCAAAGCCTGGAATAGCTAGATTTTGTCTCTAACCCAGACACTCATTTCAGTGATGTGCTTTGTGAGTCCAAACTGTGTGTGAGTGTGGGTTTAACATGACACAGCCACACTGCCTCACCCTCTCCTTTAGCTATTCACACACACGCACATGCACACATGCACCCACCCACACACACACGCACGCACACACACCATTCTTCAATGCATGTTGTCTATTTGTACAGGACCTGTGCTTTTACAGAATATCTAAGCTTTGGAATATACAACTTTATCAGTGAAAGGCATGTGAAAAGTTGAGTTGAGAGGGCTGACCTCATTTGCTCAACATGCCATAACCTCACCTGATCACAGTTTGTTTTCCTGGTATCATTGAATTCCATTCCACAGGATTTATGCCAGCCATCATATACTAGATACCCTTAGATTAACAATTGGTCATCAGATGCACATTTCATCTACCGCTGTCCTTGATATGTTCCTCAGATTAACCCGAGCATTAGTGACTTACCCCAGTACATTCCCCCGCACCCTATGCTAGCAAGCATGGTAGCTGTTATGTTATACATTGATGTGCTTGCTTCAGGTCCCCAAATCAGCATTGACCCGCTTCCACGCAGCCTCGATGAGACGTCAGCCACACACGCCTTCAACAAGTCCGCCTCAGATTACCTCTCCACGCTACAGCACAACTTCTTCGTTTAGCAGCGGCCACACCTCGTATGTTACCCAGCCGACCCCCTGTGTGGACCAACGAGACTGAGCTATCCTTACTGAATGCATAATGGATGCATTATTTTGTTGTGTGCTCAACACAGGATGCCTTCAGCATGTATATCATTACATAAAAAGGATCCTTCAATTCTAAGTGTTATCTGACTGTGTTGTTCTTCAAATCTCCTCCTTGCCTTGCAATCAGTATCTACCTCCACAGTGGTCGGAGTCCCAGACAATCATCTTTGTCAATAAATACATGGTATTTACAGTGCCTATTAACTTATTTTATGTCCCACCTCAATATACTGAATGTGAATCTCTGATCCTGATGCTGGTAAGCATGCTGTAGGTATCCGTCCACAAAGAGCCTGGGAGATTGTACCCCTTGGTGTTGGTGTGTTTGTGTGATATTAGTCCCTCCATACCCCGGTGTTTGCTCACCGTGGTCTTATTGTGATATAAGTAGACAAGGTTATAGCTGTTACTTTGGATGTGATATTTGAGTCTGTGAATGGTGCTAGGTTGGTGGGTATGCAGCACTTACTTCCCTGGTTGAAATAACCACCCACTGGTGGTTTTATCTGCGCAATTTAACAGTTTTATCATGTCATTTTTGTCCATCAACAACTAGTTCACATTGTTTTACATTAAGATGACCGACTGCCCAAGGAATTATTTGTGTTTTATGCTATTTTTATTTGATCGTCATTTTAGAAAAACCCTGTGGCTTTGTTTGTACTTGGATTTCCTTCAGTGTTTTGAGTAGATCTATATATATATCACTACATTATATTGTGTCATAGACTTAGGATTATCATACAGATATTCCCCATACCTGTATGGGTGTACCTGTCCAAGGCTACCGCTGTTGTGAGGCCTATATATCTATTTATATCCTTGGGCAAATTAGCAATAAAACAAATATGATGTGTTTTATGTATTCAAATAAATCAGTATTCATTGAGAGTTTTTAATTAATTATTGTATCATTGTGGGTATTGGGATTGTCGTAGGATAACAAGCAGTTAGCTGTCTCTATTTCCTTTCATTCACTGGTGACATCCTTTTCACACTTTATAACCCATGTTAAAATACGAAATCCTACAGCAACCTAGTTGTACGCCAGAGACAACATGGTGCCTCTATCATCAAGGATTTGTCTGGGAGCAGAGCGTGACAAAAACAAACCGACAACCCCCCCCAAATCCCCCAACACACACACACACAGGGACTCCCAACACCCCATCTCTCCCCTCTATCTGATTCGGTGTGTATCCTGGGTGTGTATGTTCCAAATGGAGTGTGGTACATTGCCGAGATAGGACAATAGGGGCTATTGTATACCAAGTCCGTTAAATTGAGATCAACAGCGCTAAATATCTGCAAAGTTTGTAGCATGAGTAATGTCATGGAGATCCAGCTTGTAGCATGAGTAGTGCCATGGAGATCCAGCTTGTAGCATGAGTAATGTCATGGAGATCCAGCTTGTAGCATGAGTAATGCATGGAGATCCAGTTTGTAGCATGAGTAATGTCATGGAGATCCAGTTTGTAGCATGAGTAATGTCATGGAGATCCAGTTTGTAGCATGAGTAATGCCATGGAGATCCAGTTTGTAGCATGAGTAATGCCATGGAGATCCAGTTTGTAGCATGAGTAATGTCATGGAGATCCAGCTTGTAGCATGAGTAATGTCATGGAGATCCAGCTTGTAGCATGAGTAATGTCATGGAGATCCAGCTTGTAGCATGAGTAATGTCATGGAGATCCAGGCGCACCTGTTTCTTACTTTCCTGTACATGTACTAATGAGACGAAGCAGTCACCCCTAGCCTCAGTTGGTCAGCTTTTGAGCACAACAACTTCCATGGAATAGACGATGTTGGTCAGGAATACCACATAAACACACCAGAGGGAACCAAGTAATTATATACTGATTGATTCGTTGTAGGCTTACTTGTATATACCAATGTATTTTTATTACTGATTATCAGTAAGAATGTTATCACATTAACTCAGTATTTGTTGGAGTAAAAAGTAAGGTTGATTATGCTTGTGTGTTCTAAGATTATTGTGTTTGTGTATCATCAGGTATAGGGATATGAACACGGACACCCTGCTATCCTGCTTTGATATGGCCCAGGTGACTGCCTATCTCCACTCCCTCAGCAAAGAGCTTGCCAAAGATGCAAAAAAGGACTATACGCTGAAAGAGTCCTCTGTTCCCTGTGAGCTACCTCTGACCTGAAATCTGACCATCAGAGGTCGGCACCGTGTGCAGATGAAAAAGTCAGTGGAGTACGAGGTTGATGTGGTACTTGACATCCCTGGCGTCATCAAGGAGTGCTAGTGTGAATGCGGTGCGGCATGGGCCCAGAGCCACACTGTATTGTGTGCTCTGTGCTGTGTGTACTTGTAGATTTCAAAGTGTCTGGCGACCTTTCACTTGAGGAAAGCTGTACAGAGAAGTTCAGACCTTCCATTTAAGGGATCGCCTGTCCAGGCTCTGAACCTTAAGCTTAGGTCAGCATCTTCTTGAAATAGCCATACAGTTACCGCTCAATGCTAGAATACGCCTTATCTTTCATGAACGAATGTGTCAACTTTGGCCCCACATCCACCTGCCGCACTTCACGGAGACTCAATGCCAAGAGGTGAGGGACAAAACCCTGGTACAGGCCAGTAATTAAGCTTGGCATATGGAAAGATGCTAGAGACTGAAGTCCTCCCAGTTAGGTAGGGTATGCAAAGCCACCATCAAAACGGACATGGTTCGAATGCCAAAGTCACTGACCCGCGTCAATCAGGTTTGTGTCAAAGCCATTGACCACGGGATCCATAATGAGTCTGCTCCGAGGAAATGTACCGGGCTGACTAGGGCCGAAGTCTAACCATGTCGGATTGTGGTGTCCCAAACTCACCCCACCTAGCATGCTCACCAGATGGTGTTGTGTCTGATGACCTGATTGTTGGGGTCAAGTGCCCCTACAGTACCAGGGACAAACCAGTCACTCCTGTCTCAGTGCCATACTTGGTCAGTATGAACAACCAGCTGACCCTCAATAGCCAACACGACTACTTTTACCAGATTCAGGGCCAGTTGTTTTATACAATCAGCGACTTTGTCACCTCATGGAGATTGTTTCATTGACCCGTGACAATGACTTAATTTCTGCTATGGTTGCGAAGTAAGACGGGTTTTTTCCAGGGACTACTTCAAAGATGCTGTGCTTGATTCCATGTATTTTCACGATTTCAGTTACTGAGTTTGTTTAGCCTTGTGCGCTGGTTTCCCCCCTCAACTAAATCATTTACCTGCATCTCTAGCTGCATATTGTCTGTGGTGGAATGTATGATACACTCTGAGATTGTGAAGAATTAAGTGTTTTAATTTATTTCTGGGTTCTTAAAAGCAAGGAGTTATGTAACTCCTTGTTAAAAGTTGTAAAACATGAACTCAGTAAGAATCCAGTCCCATTATTAACTTGTTTAATGAAAGCGACAAATATGACTAGGTTACTCCAGTGAAGGATTATTATAAGTTACATATATCAGTTCATGGTATTAAATGACAACTATATAAGACGCCCGTGATAAGACCTTACTGTGAGATTCATATAAGTACACCCTGAATGGGACATTCATAGAAACATTTTGTATACTCTCATCCACATTTTACAAACACTACACATCCTTGTAGGCAGTTTGGGGGATGATGCACTACCGAAAGTAACATAGCATATAACAGACAAAGATTATGTCCGCTATGCACGGAACCTAGCCCTACAAGACGTCTGAGTAGACAGTGACAGCACAATAGTAGCCGCGTGACGTAGTGCCGACTCCGTCGCAGTGGAACAAATTGGAAACGAATATTTGTGTTTACGCGTTAACTGTGAAGTAAGCGCATTCATTGATTACTTCCGGTCGAGCTTGGGCCCGCATTGCTCTGTGCTGCCACCTCTCGGACTAATGCGGTCGCTCATTAGTAAGCGCGTGTTTCTTTGATGCTAAACGATAAGCGATTGTGAGCAGTTCGTGGGTAGTGGGCGGGGAAGGCGTTGTAAGTCCAGTCTGTTCAGACTGAACAAAAACAGACAGGGTTCACTCACGCTCCGCATACGTTTGAGCGGAGCAATTTGGAAAATAAATGTCTACTTTCGTTTTCTCGAAAAAAAACTGACGCATGCGTTCTAACCACTTTTTATCAACAACCATTTGATCGACTGCGAATCAGCGATGAATTCCATGGTTGCACGACTAATTGGGATTGTGATTTGCCTTGTACAGCTCTTCCGTAGTGAGTGTTGTAAAGTGCCGTCGTCTTGTCCGCTGATGTGCACGTCGCCAGAACGATACTGTGACCCTGTTATCCATGGGTGTCGTTCTTGTATGGACATTTGCGCGACCCAATACACGGATACTCGCCACGAATGCAGAGACTGGTGTCCGCAGGTCTTCGACGAAATGTATGGACATCTACCCGCAGAAAACCAGTCTACAACTGTCAGCGAATGCTACCCACAGTGCACAGAGATCAATAAGTTTTGTGACGTGGTGACTCACAAATGTGAGCCATGCTTCAGTATATGTGCACAACAGTTCACAGACTCCCATGAACAATGTAAATCGATGTGTCCCAATTTGTACAATGAGCTTTACCAGCTAGCATCCCATCAGCTATCTGTCGGTGAGAAATCTTACATGTTATTTATTACCAGTAGCGTATTTATTGCTGTATGTTGATGGTATCACAATGCACGTCACTGCACTTTGTTGTACTGTTCCCCAAGCCCGACTAAATGACTTACCCTTCGAGTGTATCGCGTCCAACACTTACCCTCAAGACTGAATATACGTGTCTTGGTTCAAAAATACCATGATGGCGAGTGCAATGAACATTAAATAAGTTACCTGGAATATGTTTATGCTTTGGTAGAATGAAGGTATAAGCGTGTGTTTATGGGAATTCAGAATATCCTGTCACAACACCCAAGGAAAAAAACTTACCCGCCAAATCTCGCGAGTTAAAACCATCTTTCGAAGTCGATAAGATCATCGTCCATCGTGGTTGGACTTGCGTGTGGGTGTGGGTATATTCATTACATCTGTTGTCTTGAAAACATATCTGAAGAGAAATCGCCTTCCAGTGACAAATGAGTATGCATTGATAGAAACTTCCCAATAGAACAGGTAAGAAATGAAGTTGGGCATGTTCACTTTATTCATTTGAATGTTAAGACAAGGTCGGAATATTTGATGAAAAAGATAAGTTATCCAATACGTGGGTGAGAAAGCACAGAGCTTACTTCCACACACCTTTCATCCTCGCATCTTACACCCACACGCCAGATATCCACACGCACGATACCCACACGCAAGACAGACAAACCTTACATACACATATCTATCATACACACACCAGACAGACCGTACATACATCCACATCCAGACATAGTACATCATAACGCACGTGACATCCACACACCTGACATTCACTCACCTGAAATCAACGCACCTTACGTCCACACACCTTACGTCCACACACCTAATGTCCTCACACCTGATGTCCATACACTTGACATCCACACACGTTACGTCAACACACCTTCCGTCCACATACTTGCCACCCAGACACCTTACGTCTACGTGCCTTACGTTCACACACCTGACATCCACACGCGTTATGTCAACATACCTGACACCAACATAACCTGACATATACACACCTTACGTCCACATACCTTATGTCCACACACCCTACGTCCCCACACCTGACATCTACACACTTTGCACAATTTGCAAAGATCGGACACCAGCATCAGCATAACCAACCTGCCACTATCCATTTAAACACTCGATTTTTACATTCTAACACTTCTGGCTTTGATTCTCGTTCGTATCTGACATAAAGAAACACCCCTAACACCAACCCTCCCCCAACCCCGCCAGCCACCCCACTCCAATATACAACTAATCCTACCACCCACTTGACATCCAATTGACCCACCCGGCCACATACTCACAAGGAGGCACTCAACATTTATGACAAACAGCAAACGCATACTACTGATATGATTTGGACCCAAAGATTACTTGGGTAATTGTCAACAGTGAGCCGTGATATTATTGTTATCTGTGTCAACAGGTAGAGAGGATATATATCTATTCCAGATTTCACTAAAACCTGGCCCCTGTCGGACGGTGATATGATACCAAGACGTCCTGCAGGGCGAACTAAAACCCAACTTAGGCCCATCGGCTTCGACGTACGTACGTTGCATGTTGAGCCGTGCACGGCCTTATACGGATCGTGCTACTCGGGGCTACCGTGAAGTTTTTTCTAAGGCTCAATATCTGAGTATTATTCGAATCTACCCAAATGGAAAGCTTTCTGAAGGATCGTTGCACTGTTTACGCAATGGCGGCGATTCTCGTAAAAGTGGCTGCAAGCGATGTGGAATGTTTGACGCTATGTTAGAGTAATCACCGATATCAAGATCCCGGATTTTGCTACTATCGGCTGGGGTTGGTAGCATTTAATTTAATCACGCTATTGCGGCATGTAATATATGTCTCACTCGGCATCACAGGCACATGGGCTGGGCTTGTTGGCCATTATGATATTGATGATATCCGATCATAATGGCCTCTGTGTCTGTGGGCTGCATGCTGGTTTGTCGTCTCTAATGATAAGCCTGGTGCTTGTGTCGATAATTTGAATAATTCATAACGTTTTCACGCTGGTGTGTCGCTTTTTGAATGGCAAATGCTGTGACGTAATGACACTCTCAATCTACATTATGATTAGTTGGACGGTATTTGGTTGGTTTTTCTTGTCAAGTTGAAGAAAAAGATATTGTTTAGGCCAGTATGTGTAGTGATACCATAGCACCCACCAAATTCCGGTTCCTGTATGTCAATAAACCTCGTAAAGTAAAGGCAGCTCATTATCTACTCACTGTAAACACAACAGACTACGTTTCATAACAGTGTGCAGATGGTACCCCGGTCAACTCTTCCATCAGTTATAACATTATATCCAAATGGTGCATTTTCAGCATTCACTGTTTTGCTTATGTAGAGCACAGCTGCTACGATCTTGTTGATCTCTGTTGATTTAGTCTCATGCCTACAAATAGAAACATCTAAACATTGCTAAGTAGTTTTTACCTGTTAGATAATTATATTTCTAGTTTGCCTTTTTGAATATATACACTGCAGATTGTCGTTAGCTTATTTTTGGTGAATATTTTTAATCTTATCATTGTCATTCCATGACGAGACTTCATTCCACATCTCGTTTTAAGCGCAATATTTATTTGTTATCGTCGCGCTATAGATTCAATAAAAGTGGATGAAAATCTTTCAAGTTATTGTGTGTAATGGAATGCCGTGTAAAGTGTAGCCGTAGCTGTTTATAACCGTCAATGACGCGTAGCATTCTTGATACCCGAGAAAGTATCGTGATAAGTCGAGAAATAACATGCAAAGCAACATCACACTTTATCAACCTTTAATTGTCATCCTTTAAAATTTTCGAAATACATTCAAACAAAGCTTTGCATCATTGCGATTAGCATTGTATGTTGCAGCCACTTTATTTTTCTCTACTTGGGATATATAATAAACATGTAAATATATGTAGATCTAGCAGCAGACGCCTATGTCTAATATGCACTTATACATATGTAATACTATGGTGTAATAAGACTGAACAGCATATGATGATAAAGGGAAATGATATGGCAGTAAGTCTTATTGCCCAATATGTATGTCTTCCTCTATTCCAATATACTTTGTTACCTTCAATGTAATAATCTCTGATGACGTAGTTGTCGCTGTGATATGTCTCTACACCGGATGTGATGTTGTGCTCATGTCCAGCTTTTTCTCCTCCTGAAGACTTCTCAAGGCAACTTCATATGAAGGTAACTCGATGTCTATAACACTAACGGCTACCTCATCACAACTAGAACTCACTGAGAGAGCGGCAGCGGACGACGGCACGTGCCCGTCAACAATCGGCATATCAAATGCCTGGTTGGTGTGTCCTTGTCGGTCAGCGGAAGAGTCACCGGGGCTAGAGAGGATATGAGATGAGGAGGGGAGTGGCATATGAAGAGCGATATCGTACGGGGGCGGTTGCTGAAACAGGTCGTCATTGACACTGTTTCGCTCAGAGCCACCCTGAGATTCAGGTGTTGTGTCACAGGTTATATACCTGATGAAGTCGTTGTTTGAGCAGGTGGTTCGATCGCAGAGGAATGAGCAGCATTGTTTGTAACATACTCTACAGCATAATAAACAACATAACATGAGCACCAGCCAGAATAAGCCCGCCATCATCACGGACATCCAGTTGCTCGAATTACTTCCGAAAAAGTCTGGTTTTTCGCCGGTTCCGTTTGCGATGTTAATGAAGGGTGTTTCTTGTAGTAATACGCTGCTGTTGAGTGAGCCATCCAGTCTATTTTCATCTACTTGTGACGAGATCGAGGATGTGACGCTCAGAATCCCGGCGATATCTTGTAGCACCTGCAACACGGTCATCCGTAGTTGGCAAAATCATTCATCACAAAACATGGTTCTGACACTTGAAAGTGGAAAGCATCCGACACAACCTTAATCAGCAAATCACATAACAGGAACTGAATCAGCCGATCGCCAAACTACATAATATACATGCATTATTTTTGCAGTAGGAAAGGCTAACCATTTAACCATATTCACCCAAATGTTCCTCACTTGTTGTCGTTATCACATTACTCACATAGAAGATATATGTATGCCCCCATTCATGTCGCCGTTGGCTGGCGTGCGTTAATTCCACGCCCGAATTTATTTTCAGGCAGACTTTTCTCATACATTAATGGAATTGTCTCATAATTCTAAGGTTTTACCGCTTAAGTAGTCTACAGTGTATGAATAAACAGGGCCGTGATCCATTCATACAGATGGATGTACATGGATTGATTTGGTTGGCTGATTTAGTTACGCGCAACCAATTTCAGACCTCTGATTGGCTGATTAAGTTGCGCGCAACTACATTTTAATTGCGCGCAACAGCTGAACGTTATGTCTGCGACGGCTAACCATACATCAGGGTGCGAGTTCCGTTGAGGACCTCGACACGTGACAACACTCAGGCCATGCTCAAGTGAGAGGGTTGCTAATTCGGCGCTATATGCATGAGTTACTTTGTGGTTGAAATTTCAAAAGGTATAATGGTACGCTAGGTATGCTCAGTATCGAAATATGTCCGGAAAAAACCCTTGTAATCTAAATAAATCATTTTTGTAACTTAGTGAGACCGGGTTGTCAAGAAATGGTCGTCAGGTTAACAGAGGGGCGAAGGACGCTGCATGCACGTCAATTTACGTGCGACTTGTGGGTTCAGTGAACGTGTGGGTCGTGGGAGACCTCATGAGACCTTACACGTCGGCGAACCAGTTTCAGGGTGGGCGAAATGTTTGACTCCATGAACCTGTATTAAGTAATGAAGTGAAGGAAAACGGAATTCTATTGTGGGCAGACGCTTGGCTTGATTGTGAACAGGGATGGCATACACTTGGTTTGATTTTGAACAGGGATGGCAGACGCTTGGTTTGATTTTGAACAGGAATGGCAGACGCTTGGTTTGATTGTGAACAAGGATGGCAGACACTTGGTTAGATTGTGAACAGGAATGACAGACTTTTGGTTTGATTGTGATCAGGAATGGCAGACGTTTGGTTTGATTGTGAACAGGAATGGCAGACGCTTGGTTTGATTGTGAACAAGGATGGCAGACACTTGGTTTGATTGTGAACAGGAATGGCAGACACTTGGTTTGATTGTGAACAGGGATGACAGACTCTTGGTTTGATTGTGAACAGGACTGACAGACGCTTGGTTTGGAAGAGGGAAGCAGCTGGAATGGTACTGAGGTTGTTGGCAGGGTAACCTGGTAAAGCTTGCCTGAGGCAATACAAGCGAGCGACCAACCCCTACTAACCCCAGGGGGGGGGGGGTGGAGAGGAGGTCTCTGGCACCGGTAGATTGTCACTGCCACGTTTGGAGCAATGTCGAGAAATATATGTCAACATTCAATAGCCTGAAGTAAAGGACAAGAAATCCGCCTCGCCCCGTCTCACCCCCAACCCCCCCCCCCCCCCCCCCCCCCACCCACCACACACACACACAGGCGCAGCGATGCTCATTGGCACCATGTGAATGTACCATTCAGCCTACAACAAAAGATGACAGTAGTAGTGAACAAGTGCTTGGTTGTTTGTGCGGCGCTGTGATGGCGGGTTAAGTGGCTGACAAGAACCCTATTGTTTGATGAAATCAGACGTAATGGGGGTTATCCTATCTCTCTTCGGTCAGTACAAAACCACATCAATATCTACCCGATTGTAAGACTGAAATATGACCTGCGATGTTCGAAGGTCAATTACGCCCATAACACGAATTATGTTGTTATGATAAAAAGTGAACTTAAGAGGATCTGTCACAAAAATATCACGAACACGATTGAACCTACCCTGATGCCGGTGCAGACATGAGACATTTTAGGTTTGAGTTGTCAGAAATCCGTGGAATTGGTTCCATGGAATATCACTGTTAAGCTTCAGGATGTAACATACACTAATCTCGGAACATATCATTTAGTATGATACTGTCTGTTCAACGGGAAACTTTGCATGAATATCAGTCGTGACGTTAGCAATGACGCAATGACGTAACCTGCCCCGTGTAAACCCTTGTCTATTGAATGAATCAATAAGCTAATGTCAATTGTGGTTGTTGAGGTAAATTGTTGACATTCATTGAGTTATCTTTCCTAATAAGTAAATTAAAGGTGTTGACTTATACAATGGAACCAGATGATGGTTACCGCGCAGAATCGTCCACCTGGTAATATCTCAGAATAGCTTACTGAAAAGTAGGTTATCGATCATACACCTACCGTGGCTGGCATGTTTGCTCACTGGGTATTCCCGTGCTTAGTAGAAAGCAGTGGTCGTAGCTTTGTGGATGCTTCCCTATAGCTCATAGCCGGCTAACATCAAAATCACGGTTTCTTGAACAGTCACTCGATGACGTCACTGCTGTACTGGACCATCCCGTGTCTAGAAATTACCCATAACTTGTTTCTTTTGTAGAGAAATCGCTGGTTGTGGTTGTCTAAGAACTGTCCTTATCGCTTATCGCGTACTCTGCCGCCATATCAGTGGGGGCAAACTTCACTCGCCCACCGATAACACTATATTTGGAGTTATCCTCACTTTCCATGAGGTTTGAACCTACCATGAAGGACATTTACCTATATATCTGTCTGTTAAAAAAAATTAGGGCCCTGTCATGCATATCAACAAAGTAAATATTACTTATATAAGATAATAATGAATCAGATTCCCTACCTGATAAACCGAGAGGTAATCAAAATATTTTCACAAAACATAGTCACATTTTTGTCAAACTAACGATTCAGCGTACTGCACATTGCCTCCTTGGATACAATAGAGGTAATGTTTTTGATATTGCCACAAACAATATGAGTTGTCAAAGGTCAGCAGGTGCTTGGTTTGAATTGACCTGACATCAATCACGTAAGACGATATAACCGTCACGGGACAAACTACACCGGAGGCAGACACCAGTTACAACGGCTAACGATATCGACCTATATATTTCTTGGAAATTATTTAACGTCTTATCCATCTAACAAATCAATGGAATGGTATGAGTTGTTGTTGGCTTAGATCATCGATGTGATTTATGCTACATTAACGTGAGATTTCGAGGTGGTTGTTGTTCGATGGGTTGTTCGCAATGATGTCACTTCCTCGTCAAAATAGTCTTGCTATGTCTAATAGCCACTGAAGCGCTGACTTGTGATCAACCAGTTAAGATTACATAGCACTCAAAATATATATAACAATATACAGCTAAAGTCCAAGAAAAATTGTTGGGTTTTTTCCCAGATGAATCTTGAATTTTTGATGGAACTTTGCCTCAGGCTCAGAGGCCAGGATAGAACTGATTTTAAAAATGTATAAGTGCTTCCCTCAACGACTAAGGTACGCTATCCCAATTCTCACGATACGTGCAATAGCAAGGTCAGTGAGGGTTGGGGCCTTCAGGCGTTGCCTAGGCAGGATGGCCATATGGCTCTAGAATATGGGATGTGTATGAGGAGAAGGGGTGGGGGTGGCAGGTGTCAAGTAGATCACTCGTGGATCTGAGAAGCTAGGGTTTATAATTAATATCAGCTGTTGGTGGTAGGGGGTAACTCAATCAACTGATGACTGAGAGGGTACGTTATGATGATGGGTAGGTTTGTTGTCAATTTGGCACTCGACAAAGATAGCCCAAAACTCCAATCCTATCGATGACCCCAGCTTTGTTTATGGCCTTCGTTAATTTTAATTGTTTATTTTTGACGGGACGTGAATTTTTGCCTAAATATGACACGCGGTAGACGCTACAATGCACCTGAAACTGCAAACGGGCGGAGTTTGAGCGATAATACCAGAAAACTGTAGATTTGCGTATGCGTAGTTTGATTGATTTTAATAGTTCGGAGGCTATTTCAATATGCCTTTATCGCTTAGTCTTTGAATTGGTGTTCCCAAGAACATAAAAAGATTGTAAACGAGTCAATTTCGCAACTACGCAAAAATGGGAGCAAAATTAGAATTCCACCAAACCGCTTAAAAATGCGTCTTTAATACACTGATACTGGGTTGAGAGCAACGGTAGCGCTTACGTGTTGAAGCAATTTTCGTTCTGTGAGAGAAGAAATGGCCTTTGGACACTGTCTTGGCTAACTCCCGGGGGGTGGGGTTTCTCATTAAAAAAGGGTAGGGGTGTGCCGCCATGGGTAACAAAAACCGGACCATATCTATACCAAGCCAAAGTGAGAAAAGGGAACTATTTACATACCAAATCCTCTGAAAAAAGACCCATTCATATACAATTTTTTTAAAAGGGTCACCCATACATATACCAAAATTTAATGATCCCAAATCATATCTAGACCACCTCGAGGAGCTACAAGGGACCTATCCATATACCGAACTAACGATTCAGAATGAAAAAGTACGTTTATTAAGGCTGCGAAGGCATATTTCATTCAAAGACAGTCGTTAGTTGAGACAAATTGCTAGAAATGAGCCACTTCACAAAATGTTCATCCATAATCGATTCTTCCTGTTTCAGCAAGTTTAAAATAGTTATTTTAGTGACGCAACGGCAAAAAAATACTTCTCTTATTCCGTGGTCAATCCCAACGATGCTCTGGCTTACAACGGCAAGGCAGTTGATTAAATAGCAGCCAATAAATAAAAAATATGTGACTCGGGCCCACAGGCTATCAAGCGCCCCAGGACGTCGGTCCCATGAGGTAGACAATATATGGTATTTCATTATAATGAAATTGGATTAAATGGGAAGATAACATGCCTCCCCTCTGCACCTGCATGAAATTGGATTAAATGGGAAGATAACATGCCTCCCCTCTGCACCCCACATGAGGTTCCTCGTTCATGGTCCGGCAAACCATACCTCTGTCAATTGTGCATACATGATCGCACTGGGATTCTCACGCCGTTCCCACGCTTGACAACGTTATCAACTGGGCAACTTTGATTATGTCAAGGTGCTGACAGCAATTAGGCAATTCTCTTCGGGATGGATGGTTACCGGCTTGAGCTAGAGGGGTAGGCAAACTGAAATCCCTCCTTGTCGCATCTGGGGGGAATCGCTGGTCCCGGAAAGGGAAGGAGAATGTACGGACCTGACCTTTATGTTTGCTTATCACGCCATAAAACTTGTCTCTGAAAAAATACGACCCCGATGTCAGCTGGGGTTTGCCACCATTGACCCAGGGGACCCAAGCAAACACGCAATATTGAGGCTCATACGTTAATTAAAGACATCTTGCTATCCCTGTCTGTCATAATACTGATCCATTTTTATACCCATTGCAAAACAATGACCCATTGCTATACCTCGCTGTAAAAAATACGGACCCATTGGTATACAAGGTCATTGCAAAAAACCGACCTATTGCTAGCCCTGGCTTTTAGAAATAACGACCCATTTGTATACCAAAATGGCAGAAAACCGACCCAAATTGGCGGCACATCCCTAGTAACCTTCACATAGTGAAAACCCCCCCGGGGGCTAACTTCCTGAGGACGCTTTTGGGCAGCAGCAGTTGAAGTATTTATCATACACAGGTACCAATAAACGCTTGCTTGGAGGATCAATGATGCTCTAATCATAACTTCGTCAAAACTTCGTCAAGGGTCATTACCTTTGCTTTAGACCAGAATAGATTCAATGAGAATCTTAGGATTTGTAAAAATAAACAAAAACAATATTATTCTGTTCAGGTTATTTTTTTTCTTTGGCTTACATACGTCTCAGAAAAGACCAAGACACTTATTCCTCGCTGGCTCACATTCAATAGAAGTATCATGAGCTAATTGGAATGTCATCGCCGTCCAGCACGTACACCTTACCCCACCTCTTCTCTAGAATCTACTTCGTATATTACGGAAACAGAGATGATCAAGAGCCAAAAGAAACATGTTGTCCGAAATCAATCACAAACCGATTTTTTTATAAGAAGCATTGTAACACTGAAAGGTTCAATCATACATATTAAGTATAGTGCATATTAATTAAGTAAACCGTATATTTAATAGGAGTGGTTTATATTCATGAAGTTAGCAGCTTCTTCATTATCGCATGAAACAGAACACATGACAAAAACATTCCATTTCTCATTAAGCACTGTTATGGATACTTCCTTCACGTCTTTGAGTCAATACATATATCTTTACAATTACAATTGTTGTATTGGCACTAATGTGTTTCAATTAGATTTCATTGGTATTTAATCAAGACACATATGGAAGAAATGGTTTCTGTGCATTGTTACATAGTACGAATGTTGTATTTATAAATCAAAATCCACCTGATTAACTATGTGTCATTACATAATTATTCATTAAAACAAAATGTAAATATTAAATATCCTTCCAGAAGACCTTTCTATTCTCTGTGCTTTCTGTGCCATAACGCAGTGATTGCGATGACGTCTCGGACAAGGACTACGTCGCCTGGTGATATTGCCTGGCTCTTTCTTCCCACTTCTTCTCGATACCCGCTCTGCAAATAATCGGCTTGTTCTTATGTAAAGGTAGGGTCGGGAAATGAAGGAATCGCTTCTTGTCAGCGGTATAGAGCCGGTTGGCGGTGACGAGTTGCTCACCACATACCATGAGGGAGGCCAGACTTGGCCCTACCATGCCTGACATGGTGGCGTCCAGCTCAGGCAAGCCGTCTCGTTGTAAGTCATTAGCGAGCCTGCGATTCACGTTCTCGATGCATCTGTTACACGTAGCTGGACCTAACACGTCACA
>CM067343.1:52874170-52963077 GCA_034190875.2 Urechis unicinctus
CATATAGCCGTCTTGCTAGGCTGAAAGACACATATAGCCGTCTTGCTAGGCTGAAAGACACATATAGCCGTCTTGCTAGGCTGAAAGACAATTGGATGCAGATATATCACACTATCAGTCGCGGGCCTTCTCAAATAATACCAAAAGGACATACTCCTCCCATTTAAAGAACTACAAATATTTAGTGACTTCCCGGTCCCAGCCTTGCACTAGACTATATTAGTTGCTCATCTCGCTACCTATTTATCACCCTCCTCAAAACAACCCATTGCGTCCCTGTGCTGCTCTCATCGAGGCTTTTCAGGTAACACAAGATGGATGTAAACCATCAGATGCTGCCTTCCTAGTCGCACGCCCTTCTGACTAACTTACCCGGTGTTACCAATAAATAACGCAATTTGCTCTTCCTTCTGGGCTTTATTAAAGCTCAATATTCCGGGCATAGCTTCAGAAGAGGCGGGGCATCGTGGGCACTTCACCAATAATTACCTGTGAAAGCAATCAATATCATGGGTGATTGGAAAAGAGACGCATACGCTGGATACCTCACCACGCTTCTCCCTAACAAGTTCCATTCCCTTACCCGAATTTAACTCTTACTACATCAACGTTAACTCTTACTTGGATCCTTGGGGGATTTCTCATTATTTATTGTCATTTCGTAATTAAAAATTATTAATATTATGTAATGTCATGAAATATTAGTTAGCCTTACGTAATTGATTGTGTAACGTTATGATTACAATTTTATTATGATTGATTATGCAATGCATGATTAGTTACGCAATAAATCCCCTTGGGCTGTCCAAGTTTATTATTTTGATGTGTTTTAATGTTGTGCTTTAAGTTGCAGATGAAGTTGCGTAGTGATGAATCAACAAGACAACACAGTAGTAGGCCGAAAGGACTCCAAATGCTTTATTCGTTGAATATTAGGAAGGTATGCGGAAAGGTCCGATAGAATGCCATTTGGATTTTAGCGAGAGGAGGAGAGATGGTTCCTGCTTGAAGTCCGATTCTGAATTCCCCTCTCTGACACGCATGAACCCCCACGAAGACTCTGGTATAAGCCCGCTATATAAGGGAGCAGTCGCGCAAGTAGTTATATTTGCCGCACGACATTAAAACAAAGATCTTGTTATAATAAGATACCCGACTTGTACGTTTCTGTTGCGAAGCTCGCGACCAGCGCGCCACCTGGTTTCGTGGAAGCTAAAATGTAAACAAAAGGGCGTGGCTCAATGCTAAAAGATCGATCGGCGATGGTATGTACTCAAAAATACCGCTGTATTTCTAAAAATTAACGACTTTTTGACAGAGCCAATACATAAAAACAAAGCCAATTACTATTGACACCTTTTATCAATTTGTGTCACGATTTATTAACTACAATATTTTTTTATGAGCGTTTGAACAAGTCGCATATATCAGTATCTACCCTTGGCCTAGTCCCGATCGGATGGTAAAATACATACTTACTCAGACATCCTGAAGGGCTCAATTTACCCCTTTTTAAGACACAGTCGGACGTCTAGTCTACCCTTATTAGATGTTAAAAGATAAATCTGAATCATATTGGTTTTGTCATTAGTGTGGACATATTTGCGGCCGAATATAAGAAGTTGATTTAAATACATGCTCATGATTTCCCGATTGAATGATATTTGATTTGTCACCCGAACCTCCACCGAATCAACAAGCTGCATTGTCGGTTGATGGAGTGCCCTGTGCAGACGTAAGATTTCATTATGTAGTACTGTAACATGTATTCTTGCTTATTTTGTATAACAATATAATTTGAATTATTTCTGGTCATAGCACATACTAAAAATATTGATGCAGCATGAATTCAATCATCAACTCTCTCTCGCGCTCTCTCTCTCTCTCTCTCTCTCTCTCTCTCTCTATTTCTCTCTCTCTCTTTCTCTGTATTTCTGTCTCTCTCTCTCTCTCTCTTTCTCTCTCTGTATTTCTGTCTCTCTCTCTCTGTCTATCTGTCTCACTGTCTCTCTCTGTCTCTCTTTGTGCCTCTCTCTCTGTCTCACTGTCTCTCTGTCTCTCTGTCTCTGTCTCTCTCTATTATATATATATATATATATATATATATATATATATATATATATATATATATATATATATATATATATATATATATATATATATATATATATATATATATATATATATATATATATATATATAAGGTCATTACAACTAGAACTCTAAGTCTTAATCTTAATTGCTTACTCAGAACAACCACAAATGAAATGAGATCATCAGCATACATTAGAAGATTAACAAAAAGCACACTAAAACTATACTGAACACAACAATTATTTAAAATCAGAGCTCAATTCATCCATATAAACACTGAACAGATAGGTTGATAATATGCTTCCCTGTCTTATGCCATTAAACACACCAAATCAGACAGACATAGTTCTGCCCCATCCTACACACACATCTGATTGGAGTACCATGCAACCAACCATTCTAACAGTATATCATGGGACACCTTTGTTCAACAAGCTCCACCACTACAATCTGAGGTGCAGTAGTCCTATATGCTTGTGTGGATTTATGATAGAATAGCCCTTGTGGGAAAATGTCAATGTCTTACTATATTTCTCTCCTTATGGTCACTTAACTTACAGTTAGCCTCTCCCATGGAATGATGCAACCTGATGTTCACCATAATACATATTACAAAAATATGACACCTGCATGATTCACATTGGAGTTTCTCTAATGAGACCTCTTTAGCTAGAATGCTTACAACCCTGGCTTTCACTTGCTTGCTGTATAATACTGTGTCAATGAATTTGCGGCAATATTCCTTATGCCTGCATAATGCATCTACTAGTGATTTGCTTGGGACAACGAGCCCTTCCTTTGCACTTCGGTAATTCTTCTGGTCATGTATATCACTGAGTACAGAAATTTTGTTATAAATTAGATCTGTTTAATTACAACACCTGAACTATCTATCTATCATTTGTCATCAAACTCAGGTCTGTTAACTGTAAATCTCATTGGTCTCTTAAGAAACTGCTGCTGGCACATGGACCTGCCGTGCCAGAGGACGACAAGATGTCTCAACTCAACGACGTCATCAAACTGGCACAAGACAATGATGGCAGGTGCGTGAATACGGATACGTACACCAAGGACTAATTGGATTCAAGCGAGTGCACATTGTCTTCTCTAAAATCATACCCCAGCCCACGTCATTAGTTTATGTAGACATGAAGGGTCGCCCTGTAACAAAATGACTGTATGTCAATGTCCATGGACTGTTCAACATATTATTTATTCCAATCTTTAATTTAGATGGCATATTACTGGGCTTTACTGATTCTGCTACAATGACCTATAGCTCATATGATTGTTCTCTTAGCGCGATCTCAGATTTGACGAGGGTTTGTTCTACACTGTGGGCATGCTAGGGTCGAAAAAACACCGGGAAATGTTGACTTGTTTGTATCCTGATGTCAAGCACGTCGACGTCCAGAGATTTGTACAAGCCGTACTAGCCAACAAGAGGCGGTTGTGGGGTGGGGGAGTGGGGCGTCTAGTATTGCCTGCGCTTTGTCCGTGAGCGTCATCAAGGGTTCAAACTGTAAAGGTCAGTTGATTATTCGCTTCTCATTTCACTAAATGCTTCCATTTGGAAATTATGGTGTATCCATCATGTTAACAATTCACGACATCGCCCGGAAATCTTTTCCAGACAGTGCTCGGTGGGGAAGACTTGAGATTGAAAAATTTAGAAGATCTGGCGGCGGCTCATCGAATTCTCGGTCTCTCCGGCGAGTCCGACAAACCTCCCCATCGAATAGTAGTCAACAGTGTCACGTCCGCTTAAACAGCACAATGGGCCACTTCCATTGAATGCATGTATATAGAGTCATTGGAAGCCGAGGATGTGATCCAATTCACAAAACTCAAAGGTTTGACTATACATAACCGCAGGATCACCAAAGTGACGTCACGGCATTGTGCAGGTACTGTCAGGAAGCATAAAAGCCCTATATATACATGGCATAAAGTACCCATAAGGGAGGCGACTGCCAGATCGAGTTAGAAGGCAAGCTGTCTCGTTTACCGTCGTTGCCGTAACTGCGTCTTTCTAAGTGTGGATTGGACCATATAACAGCGGAAGCAGTGGCGGGAAATTTACCTCATCTCAAGCATCTAGATGTGAGCAACCACTAACTTGGAACTCTCGATTGGACGAATTTCCTGAGAGGTCTGAATGTGTCCAACTGTTTTTTGGCACGATTTCGAATTTATTTGATAAGCACTCAAGTTCTGAGAACCAGATGTTTCTCAACGCCACAGCAAATCGAGTTTCTGTAATGGATTGCAGGGAACTTCTTTCAACACTTTGCGGGAATGATATGCATATGACGACGAGGCTAGTGAAAACCGCAACATTGTTCTGGATGTCTTGTGTGAAATCGAAACAGAATGTGATCCATGTGATATTCAGATAGACAAATGCTATCTATTACAATGCCTTCCGAACCTAGACAGGACAGGAAGGAACCATCCCCACATTATATATAGTGTTCTGCATCACTGCTTCATCAACACAGTTGCCGTGGAGGCGCTGTGTGACGTCATTAACAATAGCAACATCATTTGCGTGTATCTAAAGCTCAAAGACCTGTTCGACACCGCCACAGCGATGTCCTTATAGCGCCTCTGTTGCCAACTGCAGTAGTTACGGCTGGACGCGGAATGCGTCACAGCATCCCTTAAACAGCTTCTGCTCTCAATCTCGGATAACCATGACATCCACACTACTGGTTTGTACTTAAGACGCCTCGACGATTGACCAGGCTTTGGCTTGACGTGCGTGCTGACGAATGGATCAAAGATGCTGCTGTAGGGCTGGAGCGAGATTTGAATGTTCTGAGGATGATATGACTGAGCAATTATGTAGCAGTTACTGTAGCCAGTCTGGGGAGCACCATCAGCACATCCCCGCTGCGTTACTTCTCTTCAGTAACCTCGTCAAATTCAATTTGAATTTCGAATCCATTTTATCAGCTCCTATTTCCGATTCGTTGATGCCTGTTTTTTGGGAAGCCGGATATTAAGCTGGTAATTAGGTAAATAATAATTCGATATTACATGTATATCGTAAATTAAATGCCTAGGGAGCGCATTTGTTTCAAAATTGAGGGTCAAAGCCGGTGCCACACGAGGATGGTCGAACTTATGCCAGGTGGTGCATCATGGGTAGAGCAGTAATCCATCCAACGGGACCAATCCACAGCTCGAATAAAACCTCACATACATGCGTACTTAGCTGTAACTTATTCCAGTAAGGTCAAACAAGGGGTCAATCGGATCAAATGACAACTACAATAAACTGCAAGCCCCCCCCCCCCCCCCACCCACCCCACCTCCGGCCGTCGACCCTCATTACTACCTCACGAGCAAATTCCGCCACACCTTCCCGCAGCGTTTAATCAATAGCCTTCACCAAGATGACCCATTCTCTAGAGCTGAGTACAGGTCAGCAAGTATATTGATTGGGCGGGAACGAGCGGCAAACTCGCCATGGAGATCGCAAGAAAACGCTTACTATATGACACGCCTCACTGAACCAGTCTTGGCCCGGGCCAACGGTAGCTCCCCGTGCCTCACTGGAAGCCGTTCGTTGCGAGGGTTATTGTGATTTGCGACATGAGGACAAAGATATTTTCATTTCATAAGGTTTACTAGGGACTTATCATTCTTTCAGTGACTGTCCGGTCAAACCTAAGTGGTGAGGAATCGTTTTGAGGAGGAATAATGGCGACAACATGGATGCCATACCCGACTATAAGGTAAGGCACTAAATGTGACATGATTCAGGCCGTCTGTAGGGTCTGTAGGGTCTGTCTCGTGGATGGATATGGCGTTCTTTTGGGGTACAGTCTCGAGGCAGCTTCTGAAGTTATATAAATATGACGTGTTAGTTTATTTAACACACTACACGTGTCTTAATCTAATTACCTTGATGGATATAACAGATGCTGAAGTGCAAATTCTGTATGAAGAAGAATTCAATAATTTGAAGCACCCAACTCAGTTAATCTCGCAAAGCTCTATTCATTCGCATGGCGATACCTAAACTAGAGATAAAAAACGAAACATCGTAGTCTTTGAATCACAACAAGAAATGCGATCGGAAATTAATGAGTGGGTTTACCCAAGTTGCTGCAGATTATGTTAAACGCAGTGGCAGTAGGTCCGGCACCGGAACTCGACTCCCCTGGGTTAGGTAGTCGTTTAGGAACGTTTGTTATACGGGGAGGGCCGGGTTTCCGCCCCCTCTAAAAGTTAAGATAGATTTACATGTTTGCATATGTTACATTTGAGACAAATATGTCACTCCACAGGCGGTAGGTTCCTGGTATCAGAGTTCCAAGGGGATAGATTTCTATATAACAAGTATCATGGGGGGTTATATAAAGATGCAGTAGCTGCACGCTCTGCAACTTGGCACTGGGAACCTATCACCTAAGATTTCAATGCACAATTTTGTAATTGCTCTTGCAAGGACCTTTGGGATATCATTCAACACAGATAGTTGAGACCAATCTGTGTGTCCGTCAGTCCGTCCGTTTGTTAACTCGTGAGGGCACATATTCTAATGAAGCCCCTAATTATACATATACCCCCTCTTACGTTCACACCATTGCATTCTAAGACCTTTGGCCCATGAGTTTGTTTCATGAAAAAAACTGGTACAAATTGGGGATTAGTTTCTATAGATTATGGTAAAAATTCAATTTCCTTTAGGTCAAACATCTATAAAGTCTCGTGAGACCTTAAATTAATCAGGTAATCAGTGATCATGACTTCACCTCCAAGTCACTACACCAAATACAGAACGCGTGTTAATCTTTGGTGCCGTGTTGTGTCAATTAAACACTTACTCCCATATCTCTGTATCGTGTGATTCAATTGTTAGGTTCTTTGCCATGTATAACCATATAATTTGTCTATTCATAATATTAAATTGTGAATCGTGTTGTAAGCAGCAGCACTTCGAGTATTTTCTCCCAAACTCAGGTCGTTATCAGCTTAGAATGTCTGTGTAGTCATTGCATATTAAGTCCTTTTATGACTTCCTGTTACGAATAAGAAATGAGTCTTAACAAAGCCACACAATAGCCGGGGATCGACTTTACGAATAAATTTAATTTTCAATAGCAGCAAATCATTGATTGGTGAAACCATTTTCAACTGCAGAAATCTGATGACTTTTGAAATGTACCTTTAACAACTTTTTTTAAATATCTGGATCTTCTCCCAAATAGTATGGGTTTCACAGCCCGGTCTCAGCAATAGGTCAGCGCCAAGTTAGTGATGATAGTGAATGAAAGGAGCGACACTGGTTTAATTATAATGTTTCAGCCGTTTCATGTCGGCTATTGTATTCACGAAGGATATGTTTTAAACATGTGGTTGAAAGTGGACAACATGACTGAACATGTCGTAGTCACTAAAGGATAGGTTAAGGTCACGTTAAAATCGCCGCTTCTACAGTCTCTATGGGCCGTCGCCAGGAAACTTTCAAAACTTATGTGGGTTAGTCATATATTGATTTATCATCAATAAAACTGTCGTCAGTATACGCTTTGGGGTTGAGGTCAACAGGACGGTACATGGATAGTAGAGTCGGGGGTCTATATTTAGGTAAATAGGGATTTAGTGGTCGCAGTCGTCAAGTGATTCGACATATGGTGGTCTTGTCTGAATTGCGTGCTCATATTTGGTGCCTAACAATTGCCTTGATCTGTATCTTCTGCATGCTTTGGTTGTCTCTATTGCTTGCATGCTTTGGTTGCGTGTATTGTCTGCATGCTTTGGTTGTCTGTATTGTCTGCATGGACTGGTTGTCTGTATTGGCTGCATGCACTGGTTGTATGTATTGTCTGCACGATCTGGTTGTCTGTATCGTCTGCATGCACTGGTTGTATGTATTGTCTGCGCGATCTGGTTGTCTGTATCGTCTGCATGCACTGGTTGTATGTATTGTCTGCGCGATCTGGTTGTCTGTATTGTCTGCATGCACTGGTTGTATGTATTGTCTGCGCGATCTGGTTGTCTGTATCGTCTGCATGCACTGGTTGTATGTATTGTCTGCGCGATCTGGTTGTCTGTATTGTCTGCATGCTTTGGTACACTGCATTATTTGCATGCACAGGTTGTCTATATTGTCTTCATGATCTCGTTATCTGTATTATCTGCATGTGCCGGTTGTCTGTATGGCCGTCATGCTTTGGTTATCTGTATTGTCTGCATGATCTGGTTGTCTGTATTGCCTGCATGTGCTAGTTGTCTGTATGGCCTGCATGTGCTAGTTGTCTGTATGGCCTGCATGCTTTGGTTGTATGTATTGTCTGCATGATCTGGTTGTCTGTATTGCCTACATGCACTGGTTGTCTGTATTGTCTACATGATCTGGTTGTCTGTATTGCCTACATGCACTGGTTGTCTGTATTGCCTACATGCACTGGTTGTCTGTATTGTCTGCATGATCTGGTTGTTCGTATTGCCTGCACGCACTGGTTGTCTGTATTGCCTGCATGCACTGGTTGTCTGTATTGTCTGCATGATCTGGTTGTCCGTATTGCCTGCACGCACTGGTTGTCTGTATTGTTTATGGATCCGTTAACAGTTTTTCTTGTAGTTTGATCTAGGGAGGCTAATAAGATTATAAATCAGGGATTTGCAATGAACCTCTTTGGATTTGTAAATGCGCTATATTAAACTTAACTCAATTGCAGAGAGCAATAGGTTCTCGTACGTCCACTCTATGATAGATTTGCCACATGTTGATTTGTATATAAGTTGTTTCCAGTTGTTGAAGGTATAAACATCGACTGTTTATTGTATGGCGACTTTGTGATGTGTTTGTTACAGCGAGGGCGCGCCACTGAACACCACCAACGCTGCCAGTATCTGTAGCGATGCTGAGGTGCTAACCTTCGTTCTGCCTGTGATAATGCTGCCTATTGCAGTAAGTACCAGTGTAAACTGCTATGGGAGCGTTCGTTATTTATGTGCCAGCCTACATTGGGGTTGGAGTTGGTAGGGGATCAGTACATTGTTCATTTCGTAAGTGTAAATTTCGTGACCTTGATCAACCAGCCTGCAACCCTTAAACAACAAGTTATACCTTTATTATGTCTTCCAACGACTTGGTTAAGGGGTCATGTCAAAACATCTGCTAAGGGGTCATATCAAAACATCTAAGGGGCTGCAGCTTGTGACATCTATCGAAAAATAGTGCGCGTTACCAACTCCCCTCGCTGACAGCTATCGTAAACGTGTGCTGCGCATAGGGTTTCTTAACAAGGCGCAATCACAGACCCGATTGCTTTTAGCCAGTATTTTTTTTTTTTTTTCCAGTCAAGGTTTTTCGGGCTTTTCTCCGGAACGGTTAAACATATCAACATGAAATTTTGGGGAATGATAGATCAAGTTGAGACACAACTGGCGATCCAGTTTGACGCGCATGCGCAGTGTTGGAGGCTTATGGGATTGATTTTTCGTCGATTTTTTCCCCCATTTTCTGTAACTATCTCCTCCATAACTACTGCAGTTACGAACATATGAGTTATATGGTTGTAACAAGCAATTATCGTAGCATGGAATAGGCGAAAAAATACTTGTTTTTACCTTTTGTACTTTGTATAATGACATATTTTAGAGTACCTATCGCGATTTTTGCTACGAGTTCTCTCCTCGCTGATATCTCTGAAACGGCTGTATTTACGGACATGAAATTTTGTCAGTATTTAGAACTTGGCCTCGTGATAATGATTGTAACAGTATTTTAGCATTCACAGTAACAAAAAACAGTAAAAAGGACGATTAGTTTCAAGGTTTTCTACTGCAGCAGCTTAGTGGCAGGCTAACAGCAGTTCGTGTTTAAGTAGGCCAAATCTTACGTAATCGACCAAAGGCCTTGGCTGGGTTTGCATTGACTTGGGTAGGGGGTCATGTCAAAACAGGCCAAACCTTACGTAATCAATCAGCGGCAGCATTCATCGCTTTCGCGGTGTATTGACTTGGTTTAGGGGTCATGTCAAAACATCTAAGCGGCAGCAGCTTGTTGTGATCTTATAATAGTGCGCGTTACCAGCTATTATCGGTCCGTGTATATACTGTCTTTATGTCTCAGCGACAGTGTGCACTGGATGTCCCGGTGCAATCAAAGCGGGTAATATATATATATATATGTGTATAACACACACGGTTTCCGATGCCAAGCTTCCGAGCGCCGAGCAGCTATCTATAAATAGCATATATATATAATATTTAGAATAGTGGGGAGAGATACGTAGAGATATAGAGATATAGAGATATATAGAGATATATAGAGAGATAGAGAGATATATACAGAGAGAGAGATATATAGATATATATATAGATATATAGATAGAGCTATATATATATATATAGAGAGATATATATAGATATATATATAGACATATAGAGATATACAGAGAGATATATATATATATATATATATACATAGATATAGATATAGAGAGATATATAGATATATAGATATAGATATATATATATATATATATACATATATATATATATATATATATATACCTATATATATATATATATATATATACATAGATATATATATATATATACATATATATACATATATATACATATATACATACATATATATATATATATACATATATACATATATATATAATATAAAAATAAATATATGTATATATAAAATACATATACATATATATATATATATATATAATATATATATATATATATATATATATATATATATATATATATATATATATATATATATATATTCATATATATATTTTTTTAGAGATAATATTTGTTTGTGGTATATTGTTGGTACTGTATTGCTGGTCGTCCAGGCTTGTCGTTGGAAGACATGCCGTTGGCGCATGTGCCAACTCTAAGTAGGCCAAACCTATAAGTGTGTGTGTGTTTTATATACGTATATATATAAATTATATATAGGGATAGAGATATAGAGAGATATATATAGAGAGATATATATATAGATAGATATATATATATATATATAGATAGGAGAGGGGCATATATTTAGAGATAGACATATATAGATTATATATATAGATATATATATATATATATATAGAGAGACATATATATAGAAGAGGCATACATAGAGACATATAGAGAGATATTTAGATATATATAGATAGAAATATACATATGTACATATAGATATATATAGATATATATATATATAAAAGATATATATATACAGATATATAAATATACATAGACATAGATATATATAATAAAGATAAATATATATAAATATATATATATAAATATATATATATATATACATATATATACATATATATATATATATATATATATATATACATATATATATATATATATATATATATATATATATATATGCATATATATAAATATAAAAATAAATATATATATATATATATATATATATATATATATATATATATATATCTATGTATATATATATATATATATATATATATATATATATTATATTCTAGATATATTATTTTGTGTATATATATATATTCATATATATTTTGCTTATTGCTGGTCGTCCAGGCTTGCCGTTGGAAGACATGCAGTTGGCGCTTGTGCCAACTCAAAGAAGTCCTAACCTTACGTAATCGACCAGTAACGTGGGTGTGTGTGTGTTTGTGTGCATCGAAACATATTCATATTTAGCAACTAAGCTATGTACGACTACAATTGAGTACAATACTCTAAACTGGTCACTGCTACGGAGCACGTCGTCCTCAAAGGATCTTTTACATCCCTTTTCAAAGATGTGACCACCATTTGTACGTGATCATCCGAGTCACGAGTCAGGACGAGACACCTTGGAGTCGAACCCACAGCCTGTGGATCAAAAGGCAAAGCAGTAAACCACCAAGCCACTGAGACCGGCTTAGAGCCATTCCCTCGGCTTTTTATTGACTTGGTTAAGGGGTCATGTCAAAACATCTACTAAGGGGTCATATCAAAACATCTAAGGGGCTGCAGCTTGTGACATCTATCGAAAAATAGTGCGCGTTACCAACTCCCCTCGCTGACATCTATCGTAAACGTGTGCTGCGCATAGGGTTTCTTAACAAGGCGCAATCACAGACCCGATTGCTTGCCATTGGAAGACTTGCCGATGGCGTGCCTGCCGAATCTAGTTAGTTATGCTTTCACAGAAGTGAGCTTCATCTAATGCTCCTGGTAGTATCGCATCGATAGTATTGCATCGATGGTATTGCATCGTAAGTATCGCATCGACCATCTCAACTGCGGGGGTTCTCCGACCGCGCTTAACAGCTTGATATGTGCATCACAGCCATATCCCTCCATCTCCATAGCGAGATCACAGAGCCCTTAATAGTGCCGATAGACTCCATTATTTCCTTTTGTCCTATACAGGTTGTTATTCTCATTGGCCTGAGCTTCTACCAACGTCGTAATAGCGTGCTCCAGGACTGCTGCTGGTCTAGACCCGCCCTCTTGTAGTAAGTCTCACAAACGAGTTTTTCAAATCATCTGGCATTCTCAGATACATGCGTATGATTAATCTGGAACAATGTTTCAGTCCTATTGACTTTATGCAGAACCAAGGTCAACTATGGGCCTATGGGAGCGTCTTCGCTATCATGGCCACCTACGTGCTTAATCTCTTTACCGGCACACTTCTCATCGATTCCGATAAATTCAAAGAGCCTGAATTCAAGAAGGAGTTCGGCTGGTCTAGAGGTGAGGGCCTCTATCACTTCACCATCAATGCCATACCCAATCTCAATATTTATTATTCGCAAGTATTGGGCATCATGTGAGAGATTGACATCAGATTGTACATTCAGTAAAAACTGATAATTCATCAATATTTAAGAGATTAAATGTAGATAGGGCATTGCTTTAGAAATTATATGTAGAATGTGTAGGACGTTAACTGTAGATTGAGATATGTTCAGTGTGAAAGGGGTTTACTGTTAATTGGGCATTGTTCAGGGCGAAAGAGGTTAATTTTGATTGAGCATTGTTCTGGGAGAAAAAGGTTTACTGTTAATTGGGAATTGTTCTTGGTGAGAGGGGTTTACTGTCGATCGGGCATTGTTCAGGGTGACAGGGGTCAACTGTTGATTGGGAATTGTTCTTGGTGAAAGGGGTTTACTGTCGATCGGGCGTTGTTCAAGAAAAAGGAGCTTTACTGTTGATTGGGCATTGTTCAGGATGAAAAAGGTTACTTTTGATTGAGCATTGTTCAGGATGAAAAGGGTCAACTGTTGATTGGGAATTGTTTAGGGTTAAAGGGGTTTACTGTCGATTGGGCATTGTTCAAGGTGAAAAAGGTATACTGTTGATTGGTTATTGTTCAGGGTGAAAGAGGTTACTTTTGATTGGGCATTGTTCAGGGTGAAAAGGGTCAACTGTTGATTGGGAATTGTTCAGGGTGAAAGGGGTTTACTGTCGAATGGGCATTGTTCAGGGTGTTTTAGGATTGGGCATTGTGAAAAAGGGCGTTGTGACAAAGGTTTACTATTAATTGGGTATTGTTCAGGAAGGTTTACTATTAATTGGGTATTGTTCAGGATGAAAGAGGTTACTTTGATTGAGCATTGTTCAGGTGAAAGGGACTTAAAGTGGATACTTTTGACTGGGGTTATTGTTCATTGTTCAATGGGACTTTACTGTTGATTGGGCATTGTTCAGGATGAAAGATGTTACTATTGATTGGGCATTGTTCAGGGTGACAGGGGTCATGAGGTTACTTTTGATTGAGCATTGTTCAAGGTAAAAGGGGTTTACTGTTAATTGGGCATTGTTCAGGATGAAAGGTGTTACTATTGACTGGGCATTGTTCAGGGTGAAAGGGGTCAACTGGGCATTGTTCAAGGAAAAAGGTGATTGTGGGTATTGGAATTTACTCTTTTGATTGGGCATTGTTCAAAAGGGGTTTACTGTTGGATTGGGCAAAGAGGTTACTTCAGGATTGTTCAGAAATTGAGGGTTTAGGGTGAAGGGGTTGATTTGGCATTGTTCAGGCATTGTTCAGGCATTGTTCAGGATGAAAACTTTTGCTTGATGATTGGTTACTTTTTGATTGAGCATTGTTCAGGGTAGGGCATTGTTCGAAAGATTGTCAAAAAGGTTGTTTGATTGGGCATTGTTGGGTTAAATAGTTTAGGGTGAACGTGAAAGGCGTTAGTACTGTCGATAGGGGGCATTGTTCAAGGTGACTGTAAATTGGGCATTGTTCGTATTGAAAGCGGTTTTTACTATTGATTGGGATGAAAGCGGTTCGGAGCATGTTCAGGGTGAAAGGGGTTGAATGGGGCATTGTTCATTGGGCATTGATTCAATGAAAAAGATTACTTTTGATTGGGCATTGTTCAGGGTTAAAGAGGTTACTTTTGACTGGACATTGTTCAGATTCAGGTGTTGGACGTTGTACAAAAGGGGCTTAGTGTCGATTGGGCGTTGTTCAGAGAGAAAGGGGCTTTCTGTTGATTGTTCATTGTTCATGATGAAGAGGTTTTACTACTGATTGGGCATTCTTCGGGGCGAAAGGGAGTTCCAGTGTTTGGGAGAATCTTAGCGGTTTATCTGTAGATTAGGCGTTGTATGAGCCGTTTACTGTAGATAGTATTGTTGGCGGTAAACGGTTAACGTGCACTCACTGTTAGCCATAATGGTGTGCGTTGGGAGTACACTTGATGAGATTGCGTTGGAACCATGAGTTGCTGTGTGTGAATTGTTGTAGTGTTTCTCGTGATGCTGAACGTCTTGGTCATAGTGCTGGTATATCAACCGCTGCTCTCCTGCATCACGCTCCGTCGCAACAGGGTACCAAACGTCATCGGGCTTATCTACGTCATCCCAATGTCAGCCATGTTTGGGGTTTTCATTCTGCTATCTAATCTCCCTCTCGATGGTTATAAGTACGAGACAAAGAAAGCATACTCTCAGTATCCGCTCTCGGGGTTTGACTTTCTTTGTTATTCCTGCTTTTGCTATGAATCTCTCGCCTCTCCTAGAGTTGGATTTGAACCATGGTTCCTGCTGTCTTGTTCTATGAATTTTCTATGTCTCGATCTGTCACTACATCCTAGATTGGTTGAGATCTAATTACACCTGTTATCATCCGTATTATTATGTCTTCCAACGATACCACATTAGGGGTATGGACTCGTGTTGGGGTTGCCAAATGTCATCGCTCATGTTATGCTCATCATTTTTATTTTATCTGGAGCTTGATCCTACGCAAACACGCATACACGCATATAAAGAGAAGCCATGTTGTATATCATATAAACAAAATATCATCTGCCATAGGTTACAGAGGTCCATATGTGATGAGTATATATATATAGAATATAGTATGGATATATATATATATATATATATTTATATATATATATATACCTATATATATATATTATATATATGTTATTATATGTATATATTATACATATATATATATTTATACATATATATATATATATATATATATATATCATATATATATATATACATATATATATATATTCATACTAGATATATATATGCATATGGATATGTATATATACATGTTTTATATATATGTATATATATATATGTATTTATATATATATAAATATATATATGAATATATATATATATATATGTATATATATATATATATATTTATGCATATATATATATATATATTTATATATATATATAGTTATTATATGTATTCATATATGTATGATTTATATATGTATATATATATATATATTTAAATATATGATGAATATATATATGATATATATATATATATATATATTATATATATATATATCGCTATATATATATATTATATATATATAATATATATATATATATATGGATAAATATATATATCTATTTTTGTATCACCTATGGCGGCGAATCACTAACTGTTCCTATATGCATTAAGTTACATGATGCATGTTGAACAGGGAGGAGCAGATATCGTTATAGAGCCAGAACAAGCTGAAGACGCCATCTTAGCTAGCACTGATGCTATAACATATGTCAGAGCATTACTGAGGCGCAAACCCGAGGAGAAGTATGAAAGGTATCTCGTCAATATCTGATTCGAATAGTACGCGTTATATTCTCCTGCTGTATATCAGTTATTGGTTTTTCAGAGCAACTTCCATAATAAGCAAAGTCAAGGAAATCGTGAAATATTCAGCTGTCACAGGTAACTCAAATGGCTTAGGTAGACCTAATTGTGCAGTTTTGTGCATAAAAGCATTGCACATTTTCGATGACTTCGCATCTATATGACGTCATGTGGTGTTCCAGGCTTCCGTTATTCGCCCCGTATCGTGATAACTACCATTATGAGCTCCTTCGCGCTGTGCACAGTAAGACGATATACATCAAACACCGTCTATGGGACATTTCGACATTTAACAATCAGCAAAACATGTTATTGTACCATCTCTAGCTAGGTCCATTTTGCATTTAATTTTATATATTTGTTCTCTGTATTATCTCAGTTCATCTTTGAATATATATATGCAACCCCGTATAGGTTCAGTTAGCCTTTTACCATTAATGTATGATCTCTAAATAAATCCAGTAAGTCTTTTACCAGGTATGTGCTATCTCTAAATAGGTGTAGTTAACCTTTTGCCAAACATATTTATCTCTGAATAGGTCCAGTAAGCCTTTCACCAGGTATGTGTTAAGTAGTAATGTCCTAAATAGGTCTGGTAAGCCTATAATGACAAATATTTTTTATCTCTGAATATGTCCAGTGCGCCTTTTACCATATATGTGCTATCTCTTTATATGTATAATTAATAATTATGTGTAGTGTATCTGTACAGTTCCATTTTTGGTTAACCTTGCAAGTCGACTTCATTTATCAATCACTACACAGTTATCTTCAGGATCTGGTGGAAGCATCCGACTCCGCAGAGGAGGTAAAAGTCAATTTTCTGCAACCTGATATACTCTGCATCATAACTAACATTAATATCATCATCCTAGTCCACTTGCGGTGTGATGTATTGCGCGGTCCCGTGTTATTCGTGTAGTCACCCAAAGTCATATGTATCCTAAAATCTGATTCGCATATGCTTCCTAAAATGTCATTTGAGAAAAATTGACGTTCTGTCCGCCATGCAGCCTATAGTGTGATATATTTAATGGTAAATGCCAATTTTGTTCGATGAATCAGTTAGCGGAAGTTTCCGATGTCATAGAATTCCTTGCATCTTTCGATTTATTGGATATCAACTCCACTAACCAACTTGAATCTATTCGTGAAACAATACGGACTGTGGATTACTGGGTATTCGTCACATACGGTAAATATTGAAGCATGAAGAGTACTTGGTACACATCATATGCCGTAAACATTCCACCTAGAAGATTACTGGGTAAACGTCATACACGGTAAACATTCCACCTAGAAGATTACTGGGTAAATGTCATATACGGTAAACATTCCACCTAGAAGATTACTGGGTAAACGTCGTATACGGTAAACATTGAAGAACATTGCTTGCGTGTTTCTTCAGTGATCCTGATGGTGAGCATGTTTACATCGCTGGCGATACATATCTTCCATATCGTCGACATCGTTATCAACTACAAGTAGGTAGCCCGTTCGTTCATTCATTCGAGTTTAAAGCCGTTTTTGGCTACTAAGGCCATGTGCGGCTAAAGTAAGTAGCCCCCTTCAGTCGATGTGTATTGTTGTGTGCAAGGAAGATTAATGGCGGTTGATGTGGCGCATGCGCAGTCGTGCTGTCGTAAAGGCTATCAATAAAATTGTAGTCGCGATGCAAAAAAATCTCAGTTTGATTTTGTTCCAGGCGAAATATGATGCGACTGATTCGCGGGGACTTAAGTTTTCAACCCAACAAGATACAGAATAATTCACCAGGGACAGCTGCGGTAGGTTTTTAAGTGTTAACTAATGTTAACATGTGAAATGAATGAAAACACACACACACACACACAAACACACACAAACACACACAAACACACACACACACACACACACACATACACACACACACACACACACACACACACATAAACACACACAAACACAAATATATATATATATAAATATATATATATATATATATATGTGTGTGTGTGTGTGTGTATGTGTGGGTATGTGAGTGTGTGTACATATTTTCTAATTTTTTTTTTATTTGTCTATATATAGCACGTATGAGCAATTTAGGATAAATTTATTGGATTTACGTGCCTTTTCTTTGCGGCATAAATTGCAAGACATGGCAGGATATAACCTTTGTGGTTAAGTGGATGAGAAAAACGAACATTACAGCCGTCGAATAAGGTGTGTGCAGAGAGAATGCAACTAAGCGGTCTTGTTCTGTGTATCAGAAACAGTGTATGAAGTATTCAGGATATCAAGTGGCGTATATCCTGTATGGTGAGGCATATGTGTTTCTGATCGTTGATACCACGTGGGTGTGGTTTATAGAATAACATAGAACTTGTGTGGCGAGATGCAGCTGGCAAATACTATGGTGTGATGATTGATTTATATGTGATGGAAATATTATTCCTATGAAACAACCATATCACTGAATTCATCTTGAATCGTTGTTCTAACGCAGATAGACTGAGGTTAAGAACCTCCCTAAATGTATCAAACTACACCATGATAGCATGTCTATAATGAACACGATATGTGATGATTTGATGCTTTCATGATACAGGTTGGGCGTTGCTTGCTCTATTCCTTTTTGCCACTCTCATGGTTGCCTCGATTCTTATCTTTGTTCCGTTACATCGAGGTGAAACCAACTTTGCAATTAGAGGTATCCTGCAACTGTGGTGAGTTGTGATTGCTTCCTAATTTATTGTTGCTCAATGGCGGTTTTTTCACAGATTATTTACTACATTACCATACACTTGTTGATGTGTGTAAGAACTTTCATGTGTACTTCAGGCCTTCAGCTGTGGTTTCCTTGGTGATCTACGTCATTCAGGTTCTCATGTGTCGCTTCCTCTTCATGCAAGACCATGGCAAGACCATGGCACTCACCAACATGTACGACAATATCTCAAACTATTAAGTAAAATCACTGGCTACATAAATACCTTCCTCAACTGCGGCCACACCATGCTGTTGTGTTCGTTATAAACGTTGATTGTCTGTATGTGTCGTTAGACGGATGTACAATCTCGCAAACTTTTTCTTCTTCTTCTACAACATCATACTGGGGCTCTTCTCGTGTCTCAGAAGAATTCTCTTCTCGTTGGTATTCGGGACTCTACTGATATCCCGTCTTGATAGACCGCTGTTAATGCGGGGATTCGAGAGGTTCGACTCGGGTCCGTGTAGCTAAATCAAATCTTTATAATTGATCTGATCTAATTGTCATCTTCATCGTGTGAGGAACAGATTGTGTTAGTTACACTAAACATCACATGGTGATAAGTGATGTATATTTATATACTCTGCATTACCATGACAACAATGCTGGTGTTTCTTCGCTGTGTTTTGCTGAATTGGCAATAGATTGTACATCCCTCGAATTCGGTAACATTCTTGTATATATCAGTCTGCATCCGCAGTTGTTTTCAAGATTTCCATGTATAACAGGCTACATGGCCTACCTGGGTATGTTAACCATGGAACTTCACCATTGCCACCCTATACTCAAGGCGTTTGTCGAGCTGTTGGGTGAACAGAGACGGAAAAAGGCCTCCGAGGCGTTCGTTTGCTCAGAAGTAACAACAGACACAGACCTGGAAAACACAGGTCATGATTACAATATATTGACAAAATGTCACCAATTCAATAACTTTATTAATACTATCCCGTTAATTTGACTAATAGTACTGTGTCAGTACATTCATTGTAGTATTGATTTTAAGTTATGGTCTCCAGTGGACTGAGCTGACGTCGTTGCGTAGATTAGGCAATGACGATTGTGTACAATGCAATTTTTACCACTACTGGCATATCAGCGAGTATTTGTTATGCCGGTATTTTCAAAATTTCTATATCCAGGTCCTCTTTCCACGCGTTAATTATACAGACCTTTGTCCTCTTCTGACCCGTATGCATTCTTTACTATACCCTATCCCTTTGATCTACCCGATTGTAACACCATCATTTTATTCCTTTTGATCTAGAGCAACCCCCAACAATTATTCAATTTGACACTAATACCGGTTGTCTACTATCCAATTAAAATGGACATGGTTCGAATTGTATCAACGTTTTAATACCCAGACGCCGCCTGCTGTCCTCCTGGCACCCCCACCATCATCCCACATCCTAACCACGAACCAATCACTCACTTACATTCCAACCAGGTGACCAGTCGTGACCAATGACGACAGTACATGTATAAGGCTGGGGAGAGTGGTTGAGTTTCAGGGTGGGGATAAAAGGTCGGACATTGGGGGCATGAGGAGAAACTTACCAGGAGAAACGGAAACTGTACGATAGGGAATAAACCTAAATTATCCAGATTATACTTCGAGTTCCGCACAACAGCCCGCTTCTAAGAAATTACAAAATGACTCTTAGAACAACTGGTGAAAAATCCGGGTACTTGTGGTAAACTGCTACCGGTACGGCACCAATGCTTGGAAGATGCTAATCCCCCACGTAGCATTGACGGCGAACGAGGACTAGGTCGAGTAGAGAATTTCATCCAAAAGTGAGCTGAACGAAAACAACGCAGAGCAACGCAACCAACGTAGCGGGGTCATAGGGCGACGCAATCCATACAGGAACAAGGCAGAGTAGCGCTGATGACATCTCAGCGACACATAGCGACGCCGAGACAGCCAGTGATGCGGAGCGGATTGGTGAAATAGCCGTGACACGAGAACACATGACCATCGTTAAACGTAACGTAAATACAAATCAATTATTGATACCATTAAGATGGCGAACGTGCGACCCTCAACCTCTACTATAACAGGGGATAGATATTGATATGATGAAGAGGAATAAGAGGATACGTAATGGACAAATTCAGGTAATATGCGGGAGTCGTTGCCAAATTCCTCAAGCACCTGACACCATAGTTAAACGGATAAGACTTGCTGACTATCGTCAAGACAGTGGCCTGCCGGATGAAATTGTTAACCGCCTGGATCGACATGGATATTCCCAACAAAACGACAATGTCAAGGGTGAGTGCGAGGCACATTCACTGGATCATACTAAGTATGATAATGTCAAATCGCGGGCCACAATAATTGCGCTAAGATTGACACCAGAGCGAATCTAAATTTTATGTCACAGGAGATCCTATTGCTAATTAATTCTATTCTATTCGACTTTTGTCCTTTACGATGAGGTTACAAAAGGTTGCATAATATTTAACTGAGGCCGTGACATACAATTACATCGACTTCAGTCAACACGACAAAGTACACCCCCTATGAGGGTTCAATCACGCCTAAACCACTTGTGACGTCGACTGTCCAATCCAATGGCTCAGATTCCTTTAGTTATGTGTCTGGCTGAGGGACACTTGTGAGCAGGATTCCTTAAATTAAGCGGCCTATTCGTGCGGCCAGGGGGATAACAAATGACCTATTGTTGGCCCTAGGCCTGGTCACCGTCGTCGGTTACTGGCAAAATAACCCTCTTATTTAACGCACGCAACAATTAATCACCGTACGCTAGTGCAGGAGTAAACGCACAATAATGAACAGTTCTGCTGCCCTCGCTACAAAACTTCATTCACATTAACTTCTACAAAACTTGCTGGACAAGGTGACCTAAATTAAAAGGACATTTTCTGCTTATTGATCGTTCACACAACTTTTGCTACTGCTGCGTAATAAGATTAACTATATTGTTGTTGAATCATTCATTTTTTGTTATGGTTGTTACAGTCAAATTATAAGACTTTTGTAGCTTGACCCTTCTGTATTGTCTTTCAATTTTAGACTGTCCTTAATTATTTGTTAATCATCAAGAATTATTTAGATCAGTAAATACCTGAGAGTAAATCAGTGCATCCAAGGGTTGCCTCCTTGTGCTATATTGACAACAACCAAAGCTTATGTTATTTAGCGAATTTGTTATATATATATATATATATATATATATATATATATATATATATATATATATATATATATATATATATATATATATATATATATATATATATATATATATATATATATATTACAGTTTATTAGTGTATGTGTATGCGTGTGAATATATAAACATATACGTAATCCGATATTTAGTGAAGGTATAAGATTTGATCTATTCTTTTATCGTTGTTAGTAATGCCTACGGATTTGATGTATTTATATTATATACAACATACTTTACGAGTATGTATAGTCGTGACAACTAATATATTGTCTATTATAGTCGTTGATTTGACAAATATTGCATGATATAGTGTTAATGTACTTTATTTTTAATGTTTACGTATGTTGTATTCAATATTACAAGGAAACTAATTCAATGATATGAGGAAGTCTCAATTTAAGCTTTCTTCTCTAGATTACGATCTTTTAATTCTATCAACTTCCCTACATGATATTTGCTTTTGTTATTTCAATTCTAAAGTATTCCTACCAATTTCTATTGTTACTATTGCCATATTGTGCTTGTATTCATTGTACTCCCACCTTCACACCTTTGTGTTGTTAAGCCGTGACAGTTTAACTTCTCTAAGCATGGGGAGTATGTTATGCCGGTATATTCAAAATGGCTCTACCCAGGCCCTTACTACCCACATTATTACAGACTTTTGCATAACAACCTGCTTCTACGAAATTACAAAAAGACTCTCAGAACATATTTATTTGGAAGTTATGAAACACTCCTATAACTAATGCACCAACCAGTGCCGATGAAGACCATAGTATTGAATCACATAAAACATTTTAGCTATGACTGTCACAGAACCAGAGAGCATCAAACGATCCCGCCATAAGCGCCTCTTCAGGAGCATCATTTTCAAGTCGATCACGCTTATAAACAACCCGAGCATCATCATCGATAGGGTCACAAAAGACCTGAAAAATATATCAGCCAACGTAAGACCTGTCTACTTGTTATTTTTTTTCATTTACTCTGTTGATCTGAACTGTTTATCGCTGATAAAACAACACGTTGTTATAGTTGCAGGGTGAACGCGATACCGAGGGAATAGCGGCCCAGACTAGTTATTTAATAAAAGTATCGCAACAACAGAAGAACACAGATACTATGTATATAGTCCCCAATGAAAAAAGTTTCTCAACCTTGTCCAAAGAGAAAACCACCGGACTAGAAATCACTTCACACATATGATATCATCATTTGTCTGACCATGTATCAATTAGCTATACCGTTGCATAAATGGAAAAAGGACTTTATACTTTGTTTCATACTCTATACCAATCGCTACTGCTGTAGTTATTGTTAGTGTGTAAGCGTTCATTGGTACTGTAAACAAACGTCCTCTGAGTCTGTTCTTGAATGATCTTTCTTTTTGACTGACGCAAACTTTTATTATGCGTATTTAATATTCAGTATGAGCAAACGAAAAGATTCTTCAAGCTTAATACTGAGGTGGAAGAAGTGGTGAAGTTGGTTTGAACACTCTTCTCAACTGTCATCATGAACTAGCCCAACGACCAACATAGACAATATTTATAATGTTAATGTAGTTTATTTCAATAGAGCTTCTATTTATCCTCAGAAAGTCGTCGTGGAGCTCTTGTGTTTAACTTTACTTTAAGTTGTATTTGCAAGCCTCTCTGGTGTCCGGTTATGTGTCTCTTTCTACTCATGTTTGTTCGTGTTACACATAGCAAATTGAATTTATCTTGTTTTATCTTATCTTATAAATTTGACTAAGGAAAACTTCCAGTGTAATGTTATCGCATGAAGATATACTTCAAGAGTAAATGTTTCTATGCTGTTAAACAAGCTGAGCATGTCCTATACATCTACTTTTATCTGTGACAATTTTTTTATTTGAAAATGTATAATACATAAAGTGGTTTAACTATCAAACAATCCGACTATAGCATCCCACACAATTGGCTCAAAGTCTTGATGTTAGTAAGGTTATTCAGCACTCAAATGTGTCAAAGGGCAAGCTCAGAGCATATGCTAGTAATTTGATTGATTGTAAGACTATCTACAGTGTCAGGTGCTTTACAAGGTTAAGAAACATGTTACAATACCACGGCTCTATGTGATACATTGTCTTTGGTATTAGCAGCTCGCTGGGGTACGCCTCATTAGCTTAGTACACACCCACTGCCCTCGCCTAGGAGAGAGGGACCACCCATTCATGTATTACCAAAATGATATCCCGAAGCTTCTTGGATCTCGATCATCTCTCAAAGCTACTCAGTTTCATAACATCCATATCCCTCATCCTCTCTTACACCCAACAACCATCTCCATTCCTGTCAACACGTCTTGCCCTCTTCCGTTGGCTTATGCACACACTCTCATCTGTTCCCAAACTATTAGGACAATTCCCTAGAACCAGTAACCACTCAACAAACACTGACAATCATGCCGCATTTGCTGTTACTGATGCTACGTCATGATGCTACGCCATGATGCATCATAATGCTACGTCATGATGCATCATGATGCTACGTCATGATGCATCATGATGCTACGTCATGATGCATCATGATGCTACGTCATGATGCATCATAATGCTACGTCATGATGCATCATGAAGAAGCTGACTAGACACTAATACAGGTACACATTTACAACAACAGGCAAAATCTTATGCTTAAATTAAAACATTACTGGCTGCTTTTCATGAATAAATATAGGAAGTTACAGACTTTAAAAGATCACTTTGACTTGATTCACAACAATATACCCAAGTGAAGCTGTATATGCAAGAAAACAACTGGAAAAAGGAACACTGTTTGTGATGCAAAATTGATTGCTTTGTATGAATCGGACTTTCCTCTATCCATTAGATATATACACCTCTCAATTGAGAAAGTCCATTGACCAAAATGCTGCCATGAACTTCATTAAAATTATGCTAAGCTCAAATCACGAAATACATATCACTTGCCTCTTAACTTCTATCCAGGTTGCTCATTCCTGACTGTTGTCTTTATTTCTTTTGATAGATAATGAAGTTGATTTATGAGTAATTTAATGAAAACAGGATGTTAATGGTTAAAGGCAGAATTATATGTCGTTTGGACCGAACCTCCGTTGTATTTCGCGCCA
Source organism: Urechis unicinctus (assembly GCA_034190875.2). Taxonomy (NCBI): domain Eukaryota; kingdom Metazoa; phylum Annelida; class Polychaeta; order Xenopneusta; family Urechidae; genus Urechis; species Urechis unicinctus. The sequence goes on from CM067343.1 coordinate 52,899,477, forward strand.
TTCACCTCACGATGTCGGCTCGCTGTTTACAGTTGTTTAATTGTTCATCGTGGCAACATAATATTTCTCGAAGGGGATTGTTTCTTCGTCTGGATTTCATTCTTGCTGCTAACTTCATCCTTGCTTTCTGTGTCATTGACCAGCTTTGTATTGAGTTATCCACCAAGTCAAACGTGTTGTTGTAGCCTGGCATCTAGACAATGTTGTGTTCGATGCAAGACCTTATATTGGCTTTAGCATGCCGTTTCTCGTGCGAGCAATGTTAGTAATGCTGGTTGAGATCACTTGACTTGCGACCACGTTTCTGCGGATCACGTGATCTGAGACCGCGTGACTTACGGTTGTGGGATATTTTGATCCGTTACAAGAGGTATATGTGGCTGCACATGGCGCCGTTCAGTATGACGTCACATCGTATCAACACGACGTTTCTGCAAGGTCACCGTCTTGTGCTGGTGAGTGGTGTCTTTAAAAAGAGATGAGAACTCACTTTTACATTGAGCAGTGCTTATTTTTTCCCATTTAAGGATGTGCCAATGCACTATATTTCACGCATGGATTTCAGGCTCAACAACTACTCTACTCTACTACAAATTGTTCACGAGTTCAAATCTGTTTAGTTGCACTATAGTTGTGTTATGTTTATTTTTTTTTGTAATACCTCATTGATGAAAGTTGCTGATGAAAATAGAATGATGACCTCGTTCACGCCTAACATTACTAGTGGGCTGCAGTGGCTCTAAAGCGGCGAGCTCAACACGAGTGTCGCAAGTTCGAGTCTGCTAAAGACCGGTGCCTCATGTGCGGTTTGTGTGTGTGTGTGTGTGTGTGTGTGTGTGTGTGTGTGTGTGTGTGTGTGTGTGTGTGTGTGTGTGTGTGTGTGTGTGTGTGTGTGTGTGTGTGTGTGTGTGTGTGTGTGTGTGTGTGTGTGTGTCGTTTGTAGTATGGTCTGTTTGGCACTCGGTATGGTTTCCGCATCGACCAAGATAGATGTTTCCTTTGCAGTAAGATGACTTGAATTACGTAGATACAGCCTGTAATCTATGAAATCTTTATGGGATCTAACAATTTGATGATGATGCCCAACGCATTTCTTGTACGGGAAGGTGAACACGGACGGGGTACGCTGCGGCTTGACGTACCAGGCCCCTTCTTGTCCAATCACGTAAAGAATATTTCTTCATCTTCGCTAACTCCCTGTCTGTCCTGCAGGCAATCGCAGGGAGTTATTTCCGTCATGGTTTTATTTTAAATGCTGTTTTGCGATGTTCAGCATTGAATGATCGGGGTGAGGATATTTTGTTGACGGATTGTTTATGCGATATTCAGACGGGGCTCTCTCTCTTTCGTTCTTCCTTCCTTCCTCTATACCTCTCTTTCCTTGTTAACCATTATTCCCCATTCTTCCCATTAATTACCCTATATATCTTTCTTCTTATTACTTGCTCTGGCTCACTCACAATCTCTCCCACTACATTTCACCCTCTCTATCCCCCTGTCTCTTTCACTGTACCGTCCACTCTCTCTCTCTCTCTCTCTCTCTCTCTCTCTCTCTCTCTCTCTCTCTCTCTCTCTCTCTCTCTCTCTCTCTCTCTCTCTCTCTCTCTCTCTCTCTCTCTCTCTCTCTCTCTCTCTCTCTCTCTCTCTTTCTCTTTATGGGGTGCGCTGTGATACCTTACTTCGTAAAGTTCCTGTTCTTTGTGTCATCCTTTTAATATTTACATCCAACCAATGGGCCTTGGTCACCGACCCCCGCAATACACTGAGTCCCCCCGTAAGGCACTGGGAGCACCCATGTATACTCACGATGTAACCAGGTCAAAGACGACCGCAGAAGGAAGTACGTACCTCGATCGAGGTACGTACCTCGTTCCTAGTACGGCGTACTTGGTTTGAAGTATGCATACATAAACATTAATTTTCTCAACTGTTTTTCAAATTGTGACACTATTTACTGGGATTTGGTTGGGTTAAATCGTGGAAACCCTCTTAGTAGTCACAGTCTCGATTTGGGACCATATTTAGCGTTGCCCATGTACGAGAAGGCTTTTCTACGCGTTTTCAAACTTTAGTTCGGCGGCCATCGCGTGTCTTTTCCGACGATTGATGAGGCAAAAATCCTTTTTGAATCAGTCTGGCAAAGCAAAGAACTTACTTTTTGCGGAGCATAGTTTGTCTAGATTATATGAAATACAGTTTAGTGAAAATTGTATGGCATATTTGTGACTTATGGATGATAACATCACACCCCATGTCAATCCATTTGCACACCTGATATTTTTGTACTACAATCGAAGTACGCCGCACCATGGTGGTTTCAAACTTCGCTTGTTGTCTACCCGGGTCTGATTGAGAGTGTTCATATACGCATTCAGTTGTGTTCAAAAATGAATGGTCTTCTCAAATAGAATAACAAAGCAGCCAGGTGTTTGATATTGAACAGAATGCCCCCAAAAACACCACAACAGTAAGTTTTCATACTTTTGTTGACCTGTTCTGTTTGTGTTTTTGAAAACTTTTGTTTTAATTGGATGTTAGGTTATTATTTAAGGCTTAACAGATGGAAATGAGCATCATTACATATGTAATGAACATTATCATTTTAGAATACTTAAGGTTTACAGATATGGAATGGAATGTTCACAAAATCACAGGGTCAGCAATCATGTTGTATTGATATTGACTATGCTTTATTACAATTACTTCCATAGCAATGTGGACAGTGGTCATAAGATCATTCCTCATCGGTAAACTTCATGATGGTGTTTATTCTACATGCTGCTAATAATTGAGTTTCTATCAGCCAAATCATATGCCTTTAATCATATGCAATATATCATGCAGATCCATATTTTGATAAGAAGTGGAGGAACAGCAATGTTGAGTTAATTTTATTTTAGAAATAATTCTCAAGTAGCAAATTGTGTCCAAAATCACATACATACAATATTTGTTATTACATAATAGGATACCAAGTAATCCCAAGTGCAGGTACACTACCAATCAATTACCAGTATCACAATGAGGCAGATAATGATAACAACTATAGAAATGTTATGACTGTTTGACAGCTAAAGGTATATGTATGATGTTGATGCAATAAGTGAGATACAAAACTATGATATGTCTAGGACAGGTTGCACAACGCAGGATAAAGCTACTTAAATAGGTCATGACACAGATAGGATTAATTGATATACCTATACACGTACAGACATATATATTACAACAGTGAGTGTTGAATGACAAAACTAGAGGAAAGCATGTACAAAAGGTGGGATGGCATTGAAAACGGAAGGGGGGGGGGGGGAAAGGGAGTGCAAATTGATGTGATCTCGTTGAAATCTAATTGAAAAAGACAAAGAAGTGCTGGTTACCTGACCATATCCGCGCGGGATTTAAATGGGGCAGCCTCTTCCCTTCTAAAGAGAAAAGATAAGGACTTATGCGATATTGTTTACAAATTCGACAAATTCAACCTATGTTTTCATGAAAATGGAATACAGAATAAAATATTCTCTCTGTCTCTGTTGTTTGGAATGGAATATATTGGAAAAAATTACTTTCAGAGATCCCAAGTGGAAACACCACACAGGTTAAATACATATTGCATACATAGCTGATGAATGCCGCGAGAGCGGAAATGAGAGGAAGAGGATAATATGCACAAAGTCTTATGAACTTGTTCAGCGATGTGAGGGCAATATTCTGGTTGAGTATATAGACGAGAACAGGCAAGACCTGGTACACCCCACACAGGAATAGCTTCTTCATTGAGAGAGCTGTAACCAACTTTCAGCGGCTTGGAAGGCGGCTCCATGGACTTATCACTAACGGCTGAAGGAATGTTCAAGTCTGGATAGATTTCATCCACTTCATCAATGCATGATTGACAGAACTTAGGAGCAGTTTTTGTGTAATGGACAGATTCTGTTTTTCTTTGACACCACTTGGAAATTTTAATTTCAGGTTGGAAATTTTAATTTCAGGTTTCCAGTTTCCAAACATCCTCATTGTGATTGAAGGCTTTCAGAAGAACACCGTCTTGAATATGGCTTGGCCCATAGCTGTTCCATTCTGAAAAAAGTAAATCAGATACTGGCTAGTTAAATACATAACATTAAATATGATAATCTATGTTTAAGTACACAACACAAACCAGCAATTCCTGTGAGATTGTTTTATATCACCCTCTACTAATAGACTAAATCATATTCGGTTTGAAATATTGACATTGTCACTTCAAGCCGTGCACGACAAATTCCAAAACAAATTATCTTATAACTTGCGATTCGGTCGTATGATTCGTAAGTGTCATTCTTTTATCTGTATACGATCTACTATCAGAATATGGCACCAATTCAAAAGGAAGCACACCGTACTTCGATTTAAGTACGATCGCATCACTACGCCATTGTTTCAGAAAAATCATTCAACAGGTGTGTTATTTATTAGCGATAGCTCATTAATATGCCATAGAATTTTGAATAACATATAATGTATCATTAGATGATATACTTGTAAATTAGAAAACATAGACCTTACCTCTGCCATGTTGATGTGTGTACAAAATTTAAACCATGAAAGCAGAAAAACTTGAAGTCGCTGTCGAATAATGGAAGTGAAAACTCTTCTTGTGAAGGCCCAATATCGCCCACAACAACAGATTTGGTTTCAAATGTAGGCCATAATATATTTGCATAATTAAATCGTTCAAAGCCAATCACATTTCAGAAAATAATGTCATAAAATGCAAAACAGCAGAGGGCGGTGGCACGACTATCATGCGTACCTCAATCGAGGTGCGCCGTACTAGGAACGAGGTACGTACCTCGATCGAGGTACGTACTTCGTTCTGCGGTCAGTCCGCGACCTGGTAACCGTACACCTGTCACCTGGTATATTTCATTGGAATGGCATTTCGATCATTCCATCAAAAATGGAGAAGCTTCGTTACATCCTTCAACATATAGTGCTTGATATGCTTCATGAGTTATGAAGGTATGTCTAACAAGGAGGGTTCCTTCTAAAGAGTGCGCCTGAATGTCATTGTTCGTGTCCAATAGTTGTTCCGTGTCTTTAATGTAAACGTTATCTCAGACTTAATTTGATTACGAAATACACAAGAGAGGCGTTTAACACGCTACAACGTGACAGGTATACTGGCGCCATCCTCCACCTCGTTTTTGTTTGTTTACATGCATGTCACAATCATAGCGGATTATATTTTGCTGAAATAAATATTTTTGAAGGAATCTATGATGGTCCATGTTAATATCACGTGTTATGCTAGTACAATTTGTTCGCTTGGATCAAGAAGTAGTTTAAATGGAACGTTTATTTTGGCTTGAGATTGTAATTTTGTATCTAGGATGCGTTGGGTAAATATAGAAGCCAAGTCGATGTTAAGGGGCTAATAATTGAGTTTCTATCGGCCAAATCATATGCCTTTAATCATATGCAATATATCATGTAGATCCATAATTTGATAAGAAGTGGAGGAACAGCAATGTTTGAGTTAATTTTATTTTAGAAATAATTCTCAAGTAGCAAATTGTGTTCAAAATCACATACATACAATATTCGTTATTACATAATAGGATACCGAGTAATCCCGAGTGCAGGTACACTACCAATCAATTACCAGTATCACAATGAGGCAGATAATGATAACAACTATAGAAATGTTAATTATTGTTATGACTGTTTGACAGCTAAAGGTATATGTATGATGTTGATGCAATAAGTGAGATACAAAACTATGATATGTCTAGGACAGGTTACACAATGCAGGATAAAGCTACTTTAATAGGTCATGACACAGATAGGATTAATTGATATACCTATACATGTACAGACATACATATGACAACAGTGAGTGTTGAATGACAAAACAAGAGGGATGCATGTACAAAAGGTGGGATGGCATTGAAAACGGAAGTGGGGGGGGGGGGGGGGGGTGGTAGTGCAAATTGATGTGATCTCGTTGAAATCTAAATGCAAAAGACAAAGAAGTGCTGGTTACCTGACCATATCCGCACGGGATTTAATTGGGGCAGCCTCTTCCCTTCTAAAGAGAAAAGATAAGGACTTATGCGATAACGTTTACAAATTCGACAAATTCAACCTATGTTTTCATGAAAATGGAATCCAGAATAAAATATTCTCTCTGTCTCTGTTGTTTGGAATGGAATATATTGGAAAAAATTACTTAAACTTTCAGAGATCCCAAGTGGAAACACCACACAGGTAAAATACATATTGCATACATAGCTGATGAATGCCGTGAGAGCGGAAACGAGAGGAAGAGGATAATATGCACAAAGTCTTATGAACTTGTTCAGCGGTGTGAGGGCAATATTCTGGTTGAGTATATAGACGAGAACAGGCAATGCTGGTACACCCCTCACAGGAATAGTTTCTTCATTGAGAGAACTGTAACCAACTTTCAGCGGCTGGGAAGGCGGCTCCATGGACTCATCACTAACGGCTGAAGGAATGTTCAAGTCTTGATAGATTTCATCCACTTCATCAATGCATGATTGACAGAACTTAGGAGCAGTTTGTGTGTAATGGACAGATTCTGTTTTTCTTTGACACCACTTGGAAATTTTAATTTCAGGTTGGAAATTTTAATTTCAGGTTTCCAGTTTCCAAACATCCTCATTGTGATTGAAGGCTTTCAGAAGAACACCGTTTTGAAAATGGCTTGGCCCATAGCTTTTCCATTCTGAAAAAAACCCCAAAGTAAATCAGATACTGTCTAGTCATAATACATAACATCAAATATTATAATCTATGTTTAAGTACACAACACAAACCAGCAATTCCTGTGATATTGTTTTATATCACCCTCTACTAATGGACTAAATCATATTCGGTTGGAAATATTGACATTGTCACTTCAAGCCGTGCACGACAAATTCCAAAACAAATTATCTTATAACTTGCGATTCGGTCGTATGATTCATAAGTGTCATTCTTTTATCTGTATACGATCTACTATCAGAATATGGCACCAATTCAAAAGGAAGCACACCATACTTCGATTTAAGTACGATCGCATCACTACGCCATTGTTTCAGAAAAATTATTCAACAGGGGTGTTATTTATTAGCGATAGCTCATTAATATGCAATAGAATTTTGAATAACATATAATGTATCATTAGATGATATACTTGTAAATTAGAAAACATAGACCTTACCTCTGCCATGTTGATGTGTGTACAAAATTTAAACCATGAACGCAGAAAAAAAACTTGAAGTCGCTGTCGAATAATGGAAGTGAAAACTCTTCTTGTGAAGGCCCAATATCGCCCACAACAACAGATTTGGTTTCAAATGTAGGCCATAATATATTTGCATAATTAAATCGTTCAAAGCCAATCACATTTCAGAAAATAATGTCATAAAATGCAAAACAGCAGAGGGCGGTGGCACGACTATCTTGCGTACCTCAATCGAGGTGCGCCGTACTGGGAACGAGGTACGTACCTCGATCGAGGTACGTACTTCGTTCTGCGGTCAGTCCGCGACCTGTTTAATGTTGTCGGACATTACCCTTCCCGTTTGTCGGTCTAATGTGCGCGCAAAGATGCCCACAACTTGAATGAGTGAAGATTTGATTATTCACATTGATAGCGAGGTAAATTCAGAGCGCGTTATGATTTACGGCTAACATTCGTGTGATTCATGGTTTTAGGGAGGCACCGTTATCGAAGGAACGACATAACTGAATATAACAGATTTCCACAGTTGATCATGAATATTTCCAGTCAAATAATAATTTAAAAAAACTTATCAACATAATTTTCCATCATGTAAACTTTGCGGCACAAATTAGAAGATGGCATTACTTACGTCTGCGTTAAACGTAATAATGTAATAGCGAAATGATCCCTGATTGCCTTATATGGGACTGAACAGTCTCTTTAATGCGTGAGTTTCAAGTAATGTTTGCCCTTTTATGACGTGACCTGTTATTAGTAGTCTAATTGACTACCATCGCATTGTTATATCAGTGACGTCATGACGTCGTGTTGACGTTACAAATGTAGCGATGGTGTCAGTGTTGTGTGAATGTCGTCGGTATAAATGCTGATCTATCTTTACGTGACATATCAAGTGCCTTGTTGGTTTGATGAACGGGTTGTTAGTTATTTCATCATGTTTTTTTCCAGGTGTATCTATTGCTATGCCGCTTCTTATGTGCTAACCTTCTCTTGACATCACTTACCATTAGAATAACGAATGGCAAATGATGTTAATTGACTCGTGTGTATATAAAGCACTACATTCTAAGCTTCCCGTACTTCCCGTTTGCCCGAAACCCACGTGGCCACCTTTTATTGCTTTAATTTCAAAAGTTTGACGATTTGTCAAAAAAATACAAATAATATATTAAGATAAGCTGCATATGGCATTTTTTACATAATGGTGATATATATATATATTTACTTGTATTTGTATTGCAATAATAGAAATGATAAAAACAAATTTGGCACAACTTGTCTTAATGTTTGCATTTAGGTTGGTATCGGAAACCAAACGTCAACCACTTGTATTCATCTGGAATTCAACATCAGTCTCCATTGTTATCATCAACATCAGCATAGGCATCACTTTAATCAACATCACCATGACCACCACAGCTGTCAATTTCCTTTGCGTTCCATGCATCAATATTTTCGACAATGAAGGACCGTTCTATAAAAAGGATAAATCGCAACGTTGATTAATGAATCAATCAATCAAAACGTGATACAAAAACTCTTCCACGATGACACAAGTAGAACGAATTGCACATAATCGAACTCGTCTTGTATAATAAATGAGCATTATAGGAACAAGACGCAGCGCTTTGAATTGTAATGCTCTCGGTATATTCTATGTACGTACTGAAACAGATGCTCCAATGAAAATGCCTATTCTACCTCCTACTGTTTTAGAAATGATGGGTTAAGATTAAACCTTGAAGTGATAAGATTATACCTGGAGTGAGTAGTGTCTGCAACATTACTTCCGGGATCAATACACGCTACTTCCTGTTACTGATGCATGATGGGCTGACATACATCCTCTCATTCTGCCAGCCAGTATCGTCATATGGTATCACAACCCTGGTGGCTAGTGTGACACGACTTGACCCTAAGAAAAGTGTATACCATGTCAAGTCGAGTTGGTGTTTCAGAGCCAGACACAGGTGCTCATTTACTAACACTCACCTGACCTTAATCTCAACGGTAACTTTGAAGAGAGTCAAATTACGAACGTGTTTACCTAAGCAAGCTTGCCATTTCCATTCCGTAATAGTGCTGACATTACCGTTCGCTTGTAAACGGACGGGATCATCACGTATTGCTGTTTGCGAAGTGTAGTTATAAGAAGTTGGAATAGTGATAAAAACAGCCTCCAGTTCTCGCCCTACTCCTTCTGATCGATAGACAGGCTCGGCACGAGATGTATAAACAAAGAGCTTTTGTTAACCGACGTCTCCAAAAAGTTGTCTAGTGCCCGAGGTGGGGGAGGAGAGGGGGTGGGTATTGGGTTGTAGGGGGTAAGGGTAACGGCATGTCCGATGTGGAATCGGATGTTGGGGGCACTTTAGGGTACCTTGGTGCAGTCCACTTGATGTATTCAACGTTGGCAATAATATTTGCCTTAACCCTGTTCGATGGTTGCCTTGGGTGTTAATATATGTTGAAGAGGTTCCGATGATGTCGACAAATCCTTTATCTACAGTAAATAGGGCCGAGGATGAATCTGGTAGTTCAATGTTGATCAGAGAACACAAAGAAAAAAAGTATGTTCTACTTGAGTACTGTCTGCTGATGAAGTGTGCGATAATCCTAATCCTATAGAGGGACCCGGAATTACAACTTCAATCATAATCCTATAGAGGAACCCGGAATTACAACTTCAATCATAATCCTATAGAGGGACCCGGAATTACAACTTCAATAAAGTGGACACAAATACCACATAGATACGGATCGAACTATTGAACGATCATTTACGTAAACACAATTTGGGCAGGTAGTTATCAGTTTCGAAGGTGTGTCCCTTTTAATGTTCATGTTTTCCAATCCAAGTCAAACTAGGTTTGTTTTCCTCTACCAAGCTTTGACACAGTGATAGATTAGATCAATATCTAATGTCTCATTCGAAGGTCACAGACTGACCCTCCACCGAAAATGTAATGTCTCTCAAGAGTAAAATAGATGTTCACAACTCGTATTGGAGTACACATAAGTGGATTTCGTAGGCTGCGACACATTGGGGGTCCGTGTTTATACCGTCTAATCTTTTTTTGTTTATCAAAACCAAAAACGAAAACCAAACCGTAAACCGTTTTTCATATGCGACAACAAATAACGGATAACTCTCAACAGATTCGTTTTTTTGTTTGGTCAAACGGAATGCGAGTGGCGCTACAGTCGATATATAGGTTGCTTGGTATCCAGACAGATCAGATCGCCCAGCACTCGCGCTCCAATAAAATTAAAAAGCAGACAAGCGGCTATCTTTTAATAGCTACAGCTACATACAATGGCGGCTTGGAAGCCTGGTATGGGAACCATACCCCGGTATATATGTGTATAATAGTATGTGTGTGTCTCTCTCTCTCTTTCTCTCCCTCACTCTATATATACATACACACACACACACACACACACACACACACACACACACACACACACACACACACATATATAGATATATATAGAGAGATAGAGAGAGAGATAGAGAGATAGAGAGAGAGAGAGATATAGAGATATATAGATATATAGAGAGAGACACACACACACACACACACACACACACACACACACACACACACACACACACACACACACACACACACACACACACACACACACACACACACACACACACACACACACACACACACACACACACACACACACACACACACACACACACACACACACACACACCAGCCATAATAGATATACACCCCATACCGGCCGGATCTATACCGCTTATTTGGTCGCGGCTTTAATAATACTTATCTGCGGGAAGCTTCATCGCACGTGAAAAGCCCCGCAAATATGGAAGCATTTGAAGTAGACGGCAGACAACACATATGTATTAGCCTATTTAGCCGTCTATTTAGACGTTTATTAACGTCGTGCAAAGATCGTAACCGAATGCGCGTGAACGATACAGGAGTTCCAATTATACACGATAATTACACAAATGTACATATCAAGAATAATTTTTCACATAAATGAATGTTTATTAACAAGTTGAGTTAGTTTACGGGTGAGATTTCGTCAAGGGCGATTTAATCCGGCCACACAAATTCTGAATAGTTCATGTTTATTTTGAACGACAAGAACGGTTTCTGCGCGCATGCGCAGACAAGGTTCTTCGCAAGCGAACTTTTTATTTAAGTTTGTCTGAAGGGGGATATCTACTTTGACTTGGCCTTAAAAAAAAAAATGACCTTATTGCGTAGTCTGGGTGTGCCCCGGGATCTTAAAAACCTGTACCCGTCATACAAGGTAAGGTAAAAATGGCAAGAGCATACCCTATCCTACAAGTATGAGGTCAACAAAACCCGTCGGGAGGACGAAAAAAACCTACCCCGACACATGTATACTACCTCTATATACTTAAGTGCCCCCTCCACCGGGACCTGCAGCCACATGGCGAGTGAAACCGGAACTTCGTAATGTGACGTTATATCTCCAAAACTGGGGCTGCCGCGAATGAAAGTTGTGATTCTAAAAGTTTATTCGACTATTGCTAAATAATAACGAGACAGTGGATAACCAAAATAATACGCTTAAGCGGATATTCATCTCATTTGTCGACATAAATATTTACGTAAGTACACAACTAGGTGGTTGCCACACGACCCACATATCCTCAATCACGACGGTATATATTTATATTACCGTCGTGCGCGGCTATAATATTCAGTAATATTTATCCAGCACGAGCATACCTGTAACATAGGCTGCAAGGGGGTGTTAGTTTGTCGACTTTTCGAATAAATGTAACTTATTCCAGTAAGGTCAAACAAGGGATTATTCGGAACAAATCACAAATACAGTGAACTGCAAGTGAGCCGATGGCAATACCCATTTATGGATATATAGAGTAAACCCCCCCCCCCCCCCCCCCCCCTCCAGCCGTCGACGCTCATTACCATACTACGACCAAATTCCGCCACACCTTCCCAATCAATAGCCTTGACTAGCATGGGAACGAGCGGCAAACTCGCCTGTACGATCCCGAGAAAACGCTAACTATGTGACACGCCTCACTGAACAACCTGGCAGTCGTGACCCCCGGGGGGGGGCACTTAATGGTATAGAGGTAGTACATATGTGCCGCGCGACGGGGTATGTTTTTTCGGCCTCTTGACTTGTACGACGGGTTTTTTGGCCTCATACTTGTACGACGGGGTATGTTTTTGAGCTTCAATCTGTACGAGGGGTTATACATTCGCATAATACCTTGTACGACGGGGTATGCTTTTGGCCATTTTGACCTTGTACGACGGGTACGGGTTTTCGAGGTCCCGCGGCACACCCCTATCCAGAATAAGGCCAAGTGCCCCCCCCCGGGTCGTGACCCGGGCCAACGGTAGCTCCCCGTGCCTCACTGGCAGCTGTTCGTTGGGAGGGTTATTGTGATTTGTGGCATGAGGACAAAGATATCTCCATTTCATAAGGTTTACTAGGGACTTTTCATTCTTTCAGTGACTGTCCGGTCAAAGCTAAGTGGTGAGGAATCGTTCTGAGGAGGAATAATGGCGACAACATGGACGCCAGACCCGACTATAAGGTAAGGCACTAAATGTGACATGATTCAGGCCGTCTGTAGGGCGTGGCTAGATATGGCGTTCTTTTGGGGTACAGCCTCGAGGCAGCCTCTGAAGTGATTTGAATATGATGTGTCTATTTAAGACACTGTACATGTCTTAATCGAATCACCTTGATGAATCTAACGGCGATGCTTAAATCGAATTTCTGTATTACGAAGAATTCAATAATTTGAAGCACCGAACTCAGGAATCTTACCAAGCTATATTCATTTGCATATAAATACCTAAACTGGAGATAAAAAACGGACCCGACTATAAGGTAAGGCACTAAATGTGACATGATTCAGGCCGTCTGTAGGGCGTGGCTAGATATGGCGTTCTTTTGGGGTACAGCCTCGAAGCAGCCTCTGAAGTGATATGAATATGATGTGTCTATTTAAGACACTGTACATGTCTTAATCGAATCACCTTGATGAATCTAACGGCGATGCTTAAATCAATTTCTGTATTACGAAGAATTCAATAATTTGAAGCACCGAACTCAGGAATCTTACCAAGCTATATTCATTTGCATATAAATACCTAAACTGGAGATAAAAAACGGACCCTGGTGATCTTTGATTCAGAAGAAGAAATGCAACCGGGTTTACACGAATTGCTGTAGATTATGTTCCGAAATTTCATACGGTCACAAATATTTGACACCCCCAACTGAAAGCTATGACAAAAAAATATGACCGTCCCTCCAAGTGTAGTTACCCCCACAAACAGGGCAAATATCCATAGAGTTTCGTGAGACCTTAAATTAGAGAGGTGATCAGTGACCGTGACCTTACCGCCAAGCGAATTAAACACTTTCTAGAACATATACATCGTGTGGTTCAAATGTGGTTCAGTGTCATTTAATAGCATGTATCACCATATACTTTATAACTTGCTCTATTCATAATATCAATTGTATTTCTCCTGTGCTACTCGGTCGTCCGCAAATGCTGTCTGTGCGGAATGTACTTTGTCCTTAAAATACACATCGAGTTGATTTTTAAAGCAGTTGAATGAACTGCCCGGGCTGTTTTTATTATCTGCGAGCCCTGGTTGTCTGTATTTTCTGCATGCTCTGGTTGTATGTATTTTCTACATGCTCTGGTTGTATATATTGTCTGCATGCACTAGATGTGTGTATTGCCTGCATGCACTGGCTGTCTTTATTATCTGCGTGCCCTGGTTGTCTGTATTTTCTGCATGCTCTGGTTGAATGTATTTTCTGCATACTCTGGTTGTATATATTGTCTACATGCCCCTGATGTGTGAATTACCTACATGCACTGGTTGCCTGATTTGTCTTCATGTTCTGGTTGTCTGTATTGTCGGCATGCTCTGGTTGCCTGTATTGTCTTCTTGCACTGTTTGTCTGTATTTTATGCATGCCCTGGTTGTTTGTATTGTCGACATGCTCTGGTTAGTTGTATTATCTGTATTTTGTCTTTTTCCGTCAACTGTTTATTGTAGTTTTGCAATGAACCTCTTCGGATTTGTAAATGTGTAATACTAAACTTACCCAATAAACGAGGCTACCGATCGTGACGGAGAGCAATAGGTTGTCGTACGTCCACACTATGATATAATTATCACAAATTGATTTGTATGTCAGTTGTTTCCAATATGCTTGTAACATGGCGACTTTGTGATGTGTTTGTTACAGCGAGGGCGTGCCACTGAACACTACCAACGCTACCAGTATTTGTAGCGATGCTGTGGTCCTTACCTTCATTCTGCCAGTAATCATGCTGCCTATTGCAGTAAGTACCAGCGTAAGCAGCTACGGCAGCTTTCGTTATTTATGTGTCAGCCTTTATTGGCGGTTGGAGTTGGTAGGGGGTCAATACATTGTTCCTTTTGCAAGTGTAAATTTTCTTGACCTTGATCAACCAGCCTGCGACCCTTAAACGACATGCCATACTTTATTTAACAAGATATGCATGGGGTTGTGGGCGCCCTGGCATCGGCTTTATTCACAAGTTAACTTCAGCGCTATACGTTGACATCGCCTCAATATTGGTTTTAAACTCAGAGTGGTGAATACTCCACCTGCTCGAAGAGATTTCCCTCAGATAGCGTCATTCGCCGCCTAACACAGTCGATAGGGGCTGCCCAGATGATCGATAATTTGTCAAAACACTGATTGCTCTGAAGTGTTATGAGCCTCCATTTTTGATGAAGCTATATAGAAACCTTCTACACGTAGAACAATCTTTGACTGTATTTCCTGCATATTCTTGTTCAATAGGATACAGCAGCTGCTTGTTAGTGTAATGTGCGGAGTGCGCGTTAAAGTGATCGTAATTAAGCGCCTTAATCGCGTCCACTACGGTATCAATGTCGCCGATGCTGGTGTGGAGAAAACTACACCGTCATTGATTGAGAAATCATCCTTAAAAAGTCGATATTCTGCCAGTTGTTGTTGAATGACGGGTATGACGCTTAGTAATGCAATGACTAGTTCGCTGTCACTATCGTCACTAAGTGTCACCATCTACCGTCAGCCAGCCAAGGCCTCCTCTGTTTATTAGTTATGCTTTCACAGAAGTGGGCTTGACCAAGTGCTCCCGGTGGTATCGCATCGATGGTTTAGCATCGATGGAATTGCGTCGATTGTATCGCATCGACCACATCTGCTGGGGGGTTCTCCGACCGAGTTTTGACTAATTCTTGTTCAATAGGATACAGCAGCTGATTGTTAGTGCAGCGGAGTGCGCGTTGATGTGATCGTAATTAAGCGCCTTCATCGTCTCCGACCGTGTTTTGACTAAATGAGCTAACGCGCTCAGCAGCTTGGGATGCGCTGTCCAAGCATCACAGCCATATCCCTCCATCTCCATTGTGCTGATAGACTCCATTATTTCCTTTTGTCCTATACAGGTTGTTATTCTCATTGGCCTGAGCTTCTACCAACGTCGTCGTAATGCTCCAGGACTGCTCCAGTTTAGACTGCTTAACTAGTAAGTCCAGCTTGGCCCTTCTGGTTTCTAAGTAAGTCCAGATTTGCCGTTTATCATCTCACTAGCGGTGTTCTTTCACCGATCATGTGGTAGTTTTTCTCAATAGTGATGATGATGAGACGTCAATTGAATGGTAATGTAACTAAGGAGGTTTATTTCAGAATGTTGGGGTACGGATTCCGTATCCCGTCAAGTCCGAATATGGGAGCGTCACATGTGGTATGGCCAGTACTCTGGTTATGTCCAGAGGCACTGCTAAGCATCGAATTCGACAACTTCAAAGAGCCTGAATTCAAGTTGGCCTACCAACTGGTCTAGTACGACGGTGACTCTTTCGTTTCACCCCAATGCCATGAATGTCAATTTTAAGATTCACAAGGGTACGGGCATCATGTGAGAGAAATGTCATGGCGTTGTCAGCATTGAGTGGCCGTACAATCACCTTTATCAATATTTAAAGATCAAATGGGCTGATGTTAATGTAGAATGTGAAAGACGGGTTAATGTAGAATTCAAAGGGCTCAGGGTGAAAAACCGGGATGTTTTAATTAATTGCATAGTGGGCCGTTTAATTTTGATTCACGGTTTCAGGGCGAAAGAGGTTAATTTTGATTGAGCATTGTTCAGGGGGCGAAAGAGGTTAATTTTGATTGAGCATTGTTCAGACGCGAAAGAGGTAAGTTTGATTGAGCATTGTTCAGGGCGAAAAGAGGTTAATTTTGATTGAGCATTGTTCAGGGCGAAAGAGTTTAATTTTGATTGAGCATTGTTCAGGGCGAAAGAGGTTAATTTTGATTGAGCATTGTTCAGGGCGAAAGAGGTTAATTTTGATTGAGCATTGTTCAGGGCGAAAGAGGTTAATTTTGATTGAGCATTGTTCAGGGTGAAAGAGGTTAATTTTGATTGAGCAGGCATGTTCAGGGAGAAAGAGGTTAATTTTGATTGAGCATTGTTCAGGGCGAAAGTAGGGTGCACTTTTGATTGAGATTGTTCAGGGTGTAACACTGGTTGAAAAAGGTGGATGAAAGGTTGATTGATTTGATCATTGTTCAGGGTAAAAGGGGTTTACTGTCGATTGGGCATTGTTCAAGGTGAAAAATATATACTGTAGTTGATTGGGTATTGTCCAGGATGAACGACGTTTACTGTTGATTGGGCATTGTACAAGCGGTAAACTGTAGATGATTGGGCGTTGTATAAGCGGTTAACTGTTAATTGTGGCGTTGTTTAAGCAGTTAAATGTAAATTTTGGCGTTGTTTAAAACGGGGTTTAATGTAATTGATTGGGGCGTTGTATAAGCAGTTAAATGTAAATTTTGGCGTTGTTTAAATGGTTAACTGTAGATTGGGCGTTGTATAAGCAGTTAAATGTAAATTTTGGCGTTGTTTAAATGGTTAACTGTAGATTGGGAGTTTTATAAGTGGATGAATATAGATTTGCCGTTGTATATAACTCTAGATTTGGTGGTGTACTTTCACCGTGAATGTGGTAGTTTTTATGGTCGCAGTGATGAAGATGAGACGTCAATTGAATGGTAACGAGTAAAAGGAGGTTTATTTCAGAATGTTGGGGTACGGATTCCGTATCCCGTAAGTCCGAATATATATTACAAAACTGTGGTATGGAGTAGCTCTGGTGATGTCCAGAGGCTACTGCTAAGCTGGAATTCCAACTTCTATACCAGACGGAGTTGATTACAAACTCTCCTATGAGCCAAAGTCTAGAGGCTGCTAAGGCTGGAATTCCACTGGTGATGTACGGACGTTGGCCTTCCAACTAGGTCCGTACGACGGTGACTGTCACACGACGGTGCCCCCCAATGCTGAATGTGTTTTTAAACTTCCGGGGACGGAGGTATTTATACAAATGTATGGCGTCGTCAGCAAGCGTGGAGGTACAATCACCTTTAGCTTTAATTAAAGATCAAACGGGCTGATGTTAATTGTTATGTGAATTGACGGGTTGGGAATGTTAACTTCAAAGGGCTCTACTTGCTACACCTGGGACTATTTAATTTGGATAGTGGCCGTTTACTTCAGATATCACGGTTAGGTATTTAAGTGTGTGTGTGTGTGGGGGGGGGGGGGGGGAGGTGTTGCATTATGACTCCCCACTGGTTGACGACGCTCTCTGCAGTTATTACATAATATCTAATTGATAAGGACGGTCACAGTACTGTAGATTAAGCGTTGTGTAACAGTTTTTTGTTGTAAATTTGGCGTTGAATATGTCGTTACCTGTGGATTGGGTGTATTGAATATGTCGTTACCTGTGGATTGGGTGTTGAATAAGCGGTTAACTTTGGCGATATATAAGTGGTGTACTGTAAATTTGGCGTTGTATAAGCGCTTACCTGTAGATTTGACATTGTGTAAACGGTTAACAATAGATGAGGCATCGTGTAAGAAGTTCCAGTGTTTGCCATAATGGTGTGCATGTAGTTTGGAGTAGGGTGCACTTGACTCTTAGATTGCGTTGGAACCATGAGTTGTTGCTGTGTGAATTGTTGTAGTGTTTCTCGTGATGCTGAACGTCTTGGTCATAGTGCTGGTATATCAACCGCTGCTCTCCTGCATCACGCTCCGTCGCAACAGGGTACCAAACGTCATCGGGCTTATCTACGTCATCCCAATGTCAGCCATGTTTGGGTTTTTATTCTGCTATCTGATCTCCCTCTTGATGGTTATAAGTATGAGACAAAGAAAGCATACTCTCAGTATCCGCTCTCGGGGTTATTATCCTTGCCTCTCTTTGTTTGAACCAGGTTCCTGCTGTCTTGCTATGAATCTCTCGCCTGTTACATCCTAGAGTTGGATAACGTGTTAGGTCTGACCACATTAGCGTATGGACTCGTGTTGGGGTTGCCAAGTGTCATCGCTCATGTTCTGCTCATCATTTTCTTTGTCTGGAGCTTGATCCTGTCACTGAAAGAGAAGCCATGTTGTTCCAAACCAGTGAGTATTGATGAATAAGTATGGAAGGTATTATTTGAGTATCTATTTAGACCTGTATTATCATTATTGTTATTATTATTGTATAAACTTATAAAATAATATTTGCTATTGGTATGTATATATATATATATATATATATATATATATATATATATATATATATATATATATATATATATATATATATATATATATATATATATATATATATATATATATATATATATATATATATATATATATATATATATATATATATATATGCTTATATATATATATGCTTATATACAAATATACGTAAATGTATATCTATGTTTTTATCTACTATGGTGATGCATCACTAACTGATTAAAGATTATATAATTGACAACATAGGCGACTCGCTGCCACCTGGCGGTTATCGTATGCTCACTGACCATCTAGCGGCTGATGTTTGCATTATTCTATAATCTTTGCCTAAATGTTGTATGTCGAGACAGGGAGAAGCAGATATCGTTATGGAGCCAGAACAAGCTGAAGACGCCATCTTAGCTAGCACTGATGCTATAACATATGTCAGAGCATTACTGAGGCGCAAACCCGAGGAGAAGTATGAAAGGTATCTCGTCAATATCTGATTCGAATAGTACGCGTTATAGTCTCCTGCTGTATATCAGTTATTGTTTTTCAGAGCAACTTCCATAATAAGCAAAGTCAAGGAAATCGTGAAATATTCAGCTGTCACAGGTAACTCAAATGGCTTAGGTAGACCTAATTGTGCAGTTTTTAGCATAAAAGCATTGCACATTTTCGATGACTCTGCATCTATGTGACGTCATGTGGTGTTCCAGGCTTCCGTTATTCGCCCCGTATCGTGATAACTATTATTTTGAGCTCCTTCGCGCTGTGCACAGTAAGACGATACACATCAAACACTGTCTATGGGACATTTCGATATTTAACGATCAGCAAAACATGTTATTGTACCATCACTAGCTAGGTCCATTTTGCATTTAATTTTTATATATTTGTTCTCTGTATTGTCTCAGTTCATCTTTGCATATATATATGCAACCCCGTACAGGTTCAGTTAGCCTTTTACCATTAATGTATGATCTCTAAATAAACCCAGTAAGTCTTTTACCAGGTATGTGCTATCTCTAAATAGGTGTAGTTAACCTTTTGCCAAACATATTTATCTCTGAATAGGTCCAGTAAGCCTTTCACCAGGTATGTGTTAAGTAGTAATGTCCTAAATAGGTCTGGTAAGCCTATAATGACAAATATTTTTTATCTCTGAATATGTCCAGTGCGCCTTTTACCATATATGTGCTATCTCTTTATATGTATAATTAATAATTATGTGTAGTGTATCTGTACAGTTCCATTTTTGGTTAACCTTGCAAGTCGACTTCATTTATCAATCACTACACAGTTATCTTCAGGATCTGGTGGAAGCATCCGACTCCGCAGAGGAAGTAAAAGTCAATTTTCTGCAACCTGATATACTCTGCATCATAACTAACATTAATATCATCATCCTAGTCCACTTGCGGTGTGATGTATTGGGCGGTCCCGTGTTAGTGTTATTCGTGTAGTCACCCAAAGTCATATATCCTAAATCTGATTCGCATATGCTTCCTAAAATGTCATTTGAGAAAAATTGACGTTCTGTCCGCCATGCAGCCTATAGTGTGATATATTTAATGGTAAATGCCAATTTTGTTCGATGAATCAGTTAGTGGACGTTTCCGATGTCATAGAATTCCTTGCATCCTTCGGTTTATTGGATATCAACTCCACTAACCAACTTGAATCTATTCGTGAAAAAATACGGACTGTGGATTACTGGGTATTCGTCACATACGGTAAATATTGAAGCATGAAGAGTACTTGGTACACATCATATGCCGTAAACATTCCACCTAGAAGATTACTGGGTAAACGTCATACACGGTAAACATTCCACCTAGAAGATTACTGGGTAAACGTCATATACGGTAAACATTCCACCTAGAAGATTACTGGGTAAACGTCATATACGGTAAACATTGCAGTTACAAGATTACTGGGTATACGTCATATACTGTAAACATTACAGTTACAAGATTACTGGGTACACGTCATATACCGTAAACATTACAGTTACAAGATTACTGGGTATACGTCATATACGGTAAACATTACGTACTACCTATCTTCCATATCGGTAGCCCCGTTCGTTCATTCATTCGAGTTTAAAGCCGTTTTTTGGCTACTAAGGCCATGTGCGGCTAAAGTAAGTAGCCCCCTTCAGTCGATGTGTATTGTTGTGTGCAAGGAAGATTAATGGCGTTTGATGTGGCGCATGCGCAGTCGTGCTGTCGCAAAGGCTATCAATAAAATTGTAGTCGCGATGCCAAAAAATCTCAGTTTGATTTTGTTCCAGGCGAAATATGATGCGACTGATTCGCGGGGACTTAAGTTTTCAACCCAAAGATACAAGATAATCCACAGGGGACAAGGCGGTAGGTTTTTAAGTGCCGGGGAACAAATGGGAGGCATGTGCGAATCGTTGTAATACATGGTTACACAAGCACGCTGTACAAACCACACCCAACACTAACAGTCAACACACACACAACAACACCATTAACAATAAACGCAGCCTTTAAACATAGCACGTATGAACACTTCGGTAGCTATAACATAAAATATGTGATTTTGATTGACATAATAAACAATATATATGTTGATGTGGCGGCGCATATTCATAGTCGTGCTACGTACTATCAATATAATTCTTATATATTCATATATATAGTTTCTAAATCTCATGTTTAGATTTGTTCAGGTATATATATGTTTGCGACTGATTCGCGGGTGACTTATAGTTATTATCCAACATATATGACACACACATCACAAGGCTAATGTGTGTACCATGTACACACGTTGTACACAAATCACATCAACTACACACAAACACAAATGATAACAGAGAGCCAATGACAATATAAACACATGATATACATGACCAAGTTCCAGGCCACAACAGCTAAAGTACACAAAAGGGACCAAGGGACATTTCGTGTTGTGGGGTGGTTACTATGGTGAAGTGGGGACAAAGTGTGCGGAATACACTGGGTACACAAGTGTGTGTAAGGAAACACAACATGACACACATACACACACAAACAAACACACACAAACACAAATACACACACAGTATATAAACACAAACATCAGAGATGAAAGAGAGAGTGGCAGGAAAATAGAGGAGTGATAGAGATTAGCGATGGGACAGTGCTGTATATATATATCAACAATATAAGGTAAGAATATATCAAAAACATCTCAGGTAGGTTTTGTGTGTTAGGCGAATGTTAAATGTGAAATGAATGAAACACTGACTTAAGTGAGTGGGGTACCAAAAACACACTAATGTCACCAGGGAACACCCACACAATGAAAACACACATAAACACACTAATGTTAACATGTGAAATGAATGAAAACACACACACACACAAACACACACACACACACACACACACACACACACACACACATAAACACACACAAACACAAATATATATATATATATATATATATATATATATATATATATATATATATATATATATATATATATATATATATATATATATATATAATATATATATATATATATATATGTGTGTGTGTGTGTGTGTGTGTGTGTGTGTGTGTGTGTGTGTGGGTATGTGTGGGTATGTGAGTGTGTGTACATGTTAACTATGTGAAATGTGAAATGAATGAAAACACACACACACACAAACACACACAAACACACACACACACACGCACACACACACATAAACACACACAAACACAAATATATATATATATAAAATATATATATATATATATATATATATATATATATATATATATATATATATATATATATATATATATATATATATATATATATATGTGTGTGTGTGTGTGTGTATGTGTGGGTATGTGAGTGTGTGTACATATTTTTTAATTTTTTTTTTATTTGTCCATATATAGCACGTATGAGCAATTTAGGATAAATTTATTCGATATATGCGCCTCTTCTTTGCGGCATAAATTGCAAGACATGGCAGGATATAACCTTTGTGGTTAAGTGGATGAGAAAAACGAACATTACAGCCGTCGAATAAGGTGTGTGCAGAGAGAATGCAACTAAGCGGTCTTGTTCTGTGTATCAGAAACAGTGTATGACGTATTCAGGATATCAAGTGGCGTATATCCTGTATGGTGAGGCATATGTGTTTCTGATCGTTGATACCACGTGGGTGTGGTTTATAGAATAACATAGAACTTGTGTGGCGAGATGCAGCTGGCAAATACTATGGTGTGATGATTGATTTATATGTGATGGAAATATTATTCCTATGAAACAACCATATTAGTGAATTAATCTTGAATCGTTATTGTAACGCAGATAGACTGAGGTTAAGAACCTCCCTAAATGTATCAAACTACACCATGATAGCATGTCTATAATGAACACGATATGTGATGATTTGATGCTTTCATGATACAGGTTGGGCGTTGCTTGCTCTATTCCTTTTTGTCACTCTCATGGTTGCCTCGATTCTTATCTTTGTTCCGCTACATCGAGGTGAAACCAACTTTGCACTTAGAGCTATCCTCAAATTATGGTGAGTTATGAATGTGTCTGATTGCTTCCTAGTTTATTGTTGCTCAATGGCGGTTTTTTCACAGATTATTTACTACATTACCATACACTTGTTGATGTGTGTAAGAACTTTCATGTGTACTTCAGGCCTTCAGTTGTGGTTTCCTTGGTGATCTACGTCATTCAGGTTCTCATGTGTCGCTTCCTCTTCATGCAAGATCATGGCAAGACCATGGCACTCACCAACATGTACGACAATATCTCAAAATATTAAATCAAATCACTGGCTACATAAATACCTTCCTCAACTGTGGCGACACCATGCTGTTGTGTTCGTTATATACGTTGATTGTCTGTATGTGTCGTTAGACGGATGTACAATCTCGCCAACTTTTTCTTCTTCTTCTACAACATCATACTGGGGCTATTCTCGTGTCTCAAAAGAATTCTCTTCTCGTTGGTATTCGGGACTCTACTGATATCCCGTCTTGATAGACCGCTATTAATGCGGGGATTCGAGAGGTTCGACTCGGGTCAGTGTAGCTAAATCAAATTTTTATAATTCATCTGATCTAATTGTCATCTTCATCGTGTGAGGAACAGCTTGTGTTGGTTACACTAAACATCACGCGGTGATTAGTGATATCTATTTATATACTGTGCATTACCATGGCAACAATGCTGGTGTTTCTTTGCTGTGTTTTGCTGAATTGGCAACAGTTTCTACATCCCTCGAATTCGGTAACATTCTTGTATATATCAGTCTGCATCCGCAGTTGTTATCAAGATTTCCATGTATAACAGGCTACATGGCCTACCTGGGTATGTTAACCATGGAACTTCACCATTGCCACCCTATACTCAAGGCGTTTGTCGAGCTGTTGGGTGAACAGAGACGGAAAATGGCCTCCGAGGCGTTCGTTTGCTCAGAAGTAACAACAGACACAGACCTGGAAAACACAGGTCATGATTACAATATTTTGTAAATTTATTTCACAAAATGTTTCCAATTAAATATCTTTATCAAAGCTATCTCTTTAATTTGACTTATAGTATTGTGTCAGCACATTTATCTTAGTATTGATCGCGTATTATTGCTTTGATGATGTAGGTAATAATTACCTCTTGACTCTAGTAGTAGTGTTCTTCGACTGAACTAGTATTGAATGACATAAATATTTTTAGCTATGACTGTCACGGAACCAGAGAGCATCAAACGATCCCGCCATAAGCGCCTCTTCAGGAGCATCATTTTCAAGTCGATCACGCTTATAAACAACCCGAGCATCATCATCGATAGGGTCACAAAAGACCTGAAGAATATATCCGCAAACGTAAGGCCTGTCTACTTGGGGGGTGAACGCGATACAGAGGGAATAGCGGCCCAGACTAGATATTTAGTAAACGTATCGCACCAACAGAAGAATACAGATACTATGAATACAGCCTCAGAAGCCAAAAGTTTCACAAGCATTTCCGAAGAGAAAACCACCGGACTAGAAATCACCACACACATATGATATCTTCATTGGTCTAACCATGTATCAATTAGCTATACCGTAACCTAAACGCCAAAAAAGGTTTATACTTTGTTTCATATTTTATACCACTACTTCTGTAGTTATTGTTAGTGTGTAAGCGTTCCTTGTAACTGTAAATAACGTCCTCTGAGTCTGTTCTTAAATGATCTTTCTTTTTCATAAAATATCTCAAAATATCGTCTCATTTCACAGATAGTACTCATTTTGTACGCATTTCATGTTGTGTGTAATTATTGCCCAATGCTCCGGTGATAAAGTGAATCACATAGTAAGCTTAATGTGAGTTTTCATGTGAAATTTTTATTGACTTCGCTATGTTCCTCACGGATCCATGTTTAGCTCTGCCTACACCAGCCTTTAACGGTACATCGCTGATAACGGTCCAAACTGGCTCCTTAACACATTTAGCATTCCAGTCATGTCTTGGAAGCAATCTCTCAGTGAGTACAAATATGACAAATATCAAACATGCATGGTTATCCAGAGATTAACTGGGGCTATAACATATAGATGATTCACCGGCTACAAACAATTCTAAGGATAAAATGCAAGGCGTCAAAGGTCCTTATCTTGTATAGCAATGCTATGGGGAACTCCCTGTTGTTAGAACAAGTCTGGTTGATTTCACATTTTTTTGCGGGCGCGACATTGGGTCGGATGGGATTATGAGGACATCACTTAATAGTCTTATTGTTGGGTCAGTAGCTGTGTTGAATTTGTACACTTTAAATGTACAATGCATTAGGACATGTTGATTATTCATGTGAGTTGTAAGGATGTTGTTAAAAGCCCAACTCGTAAACACCGATAGGAAATACAAAATATAGTTTTGATAAGAAAAAGTGGTTAAAATAAAACATTAAAGAGTTTTCTATGATTGGTGGCAACTGTGAGTCACTGAGGTGTATACGAGTGCGTTCTTCCTAATCGATGGTTAACATGTCTATTTACTGTAAATTTGTGGCCAATACTGCTACACAAACACCTGTTAGATTGTTAGGCAGTTATACAGAATATATATTAACTTACCATATGTACAGGCCGAGCCATATACATATCATCCACCAAGCTGGGCGATAAAACAAGATATACGGGACGCGAATGTCAATTAATCCCGGAAGTCGTCGCGGAGCTCTTGTGTTTAACTTTAAGTTGTATTTGATAACAGACATATGTCATTGTCAGCCGGAGTTTCTGTTTAACACCATCTCCACCAAC
This sequence comes from Urechis unicinctus, assembly GCA_034190875.2. Lineage (NCBI taxonomy): Eukaryota > Metazoa > Annelida > Polychaeta > Xenopneusta > Urechidae > Urechis > Urechis unicinctus. The sequence goes on from CM067343.1 coordinate 52,925,624, forward strand.
AGTAGTGGTCCAAAGTTCATTTACAATAATAATTAACATCTTGTAATGTTCTGTTTGACTCTAGAATATTTATTATTGAAGAGGTGATTTGACCAGAATCACAAGCGGTGGTACATCGGAGTATATGGAAAGTTGAAACCATAACACGCTGCGATGACAAGAAGTCTACACGTTATGGCCAAGCAGTTGTGTATAAGCGTTATGATAAGTCTTATTTCCCCCCCATCTATGAGAGTTCAATGCTAAGCTAAGACTCACTCTAATCGGCATTTCCAGCGCTCCCACAGTTGCGCTTCCATAAAATCACAAGGAACTAGTATTTATGCTGAGGTATGCTAATTGGTCGAGGCGTCTATGTGGTTTTAAGATGTACGTTGTGACAAACAGTGTACCACACATATGGTGTCGGGAATAAACCCTCTTAGCATAGTTAAATGCCCATATTAAACTGCACAATTACAAATGGATGACATATTTGGAAATGACCTTGATGATATGACATAACAGGTGAAAGGCAGATACAAGAAACAAACAACCAAATAGTACGCTTGTAATCAATGTTTAATTTGAAATCAAACTGTTTGTAGCTGGTCGAAAATATCAAAAAACAACATTCAATAACTTCCTAGCATGCACCCCATTAACAAACATGATTCTGCAAAAGATGTGATCAACTTTCTAAAAACCTGAATTTTGTTGTGTACGTATAGTTAAGGTTAAAAAAACATGGATAAATTGATAACAAGAATCATGCCCATGCATGTAACCAGAAACTCACCATCCACTGTCAATGAGGAATGCACATCAACTTCCAAAATGACAAAAATGATGAGGTGCTTTACACATTTGATAATCAAGAGGGATGTTTACAAGATGATGATGATAAATTTGCCCAAGTACAGAAAACTTCCAGTGTGATGTTATCACATGAAAATCTACTTCACGAGTGAGCGTTTTTTATGCAGTTGAACAAGCTGAGCATGTCAACTTGCATGTGACAATTTTTTTTGATTTGAAAATGAATAATATATAAAACATACAAAGGGCACATCATGATCACATAATGATATGCGAGAAACAATTCATGATTAACCCTGTGCTATAATAATCGTGATCTATCTTAAAGGCCTTGCATCTTAACAGGGCTTCACTTTCAATCTATCAGACTATAGCATCACACACAATTGGCACAAAGTCATGGTGTTAACCAACACTCAAAAGTGTCAAAGGGCAAACTCCATTGTAAGATAATAGCTCAGAGCATATGCTAGTAATTTGATTGATTGTAAAACTGTCTACACTGTCAGGTGCTTTACAAGGTTAAGTAACATGTTACAATGTCATGACTCTGACTATCTGATACATTGTCTTTGGTATAATCAGCTCACCGGGGTACATGTCTCATTAGCTGATACACACCCACTGCCCCCGCATAGCAATAAAGGACCACCCATTCAAGCACTACCAGAATGACATCCCTGAAGCTATCTAGATCCCCATCACCTCTCTAACGTATTCACTTTCATCACATCCATACCCCTCATCCTCTACTCAACAAGGATCCCTATCAACACCTGTCTTCTTCAATAGGCCCATGCACATATTCTCTGTAAGGACAATACCCTAGGAACAGTTACCACTCAACAAATACTGACTACTTAACATAGCCCTTGCTATTACAGAATATATATCCTGAAGAAGCTGACTAGACACAGACATAGCTACTCACGTACAACAGACAAAAAAACCTCACAGGGTGCTTTTTTTAATGAATAAATATAGGAAGTCACAGACTTAAAAAAATTCACTGGTAACATCTTAATATTGCTAATAACCAAACTAAACACTTGGTTTGACCTTATTCACAACAAGTGAAGCTGTAAAAGTAAGAAAACAACTGGAAAATGAACCGGGTTTGTATGATGCAAAATGGATTGCTTTGTAAGAAACAGACATTCCTCTATCCATTAGATATACACCACTCAATTACTAGCAACTGAGAAAGTCTATCAATTCATGGTTGCAACCAATGACCAAAATGCTGTAATGAACTTCATTAAAATTATGCTACGCTTAAACGTGTCAAATTATCAAATACATATGACTTGCCCTTTCACCCCTCCATGTCCTTGACCCCTTTACTCCACATCCAACCCATTTTCCTCCACAACACCAGGCCTGCGGTCAAGGAGGGCAGAATCTTCCCCTAAGATGCTACACAGCTCATTCAGTCGGTGCTGCATCTTGGGCATGCCAGCCAGAGACGCTTCCAGCTTCTGTTTCTCCTCATTAAGGGAGAGACGTATGTCCATGTTTAGTTCCTCAAAGCGCCAGCCCCCTTCCCCATCAAACTGCAGCAGGTGGGTGTGGAACTTCCTACAAACCAATCACAGCACAACATCAACTATTGATTTCATGTAATATTGATGATGGTGGTGATTAATTGCCAGGCCCCTACAACCTATAATAAAGCCTGACTTGGTGTCGATTAATATTAAGTTTCAACAAAAAAGCAGATAGCATTCTTGTTTGCCCTAATTATATTCCTTGCCATCTATTTTCAGCAGAAATGATGCTTGCTTGCCATTTAAGTGTAGAAATGCTTGTCTGTAAAATTTAAGTATTAAAGCCACACAAGGCTTAGGAGCAACAGCTGTGTACAGCTTAGCCTGGCCATGCAACATAATGGAGTTTGCATGATGCCGAGTAACTCTGATGTAACATGTTGATAGAATGAAATACTGACCACACAAATTAAATGATAGTTACAATGGATTTACAGGAACCCATTCACATTCTAAGGTGATATAATTGACTGGTTACACTTGGTTTGGGTCACTTACCATAGCGAAGGTCTGTGTGTGATGGTGAGGAGAGTGATGCCACTGTCCTTGGCACGCTGGTACATGTTACTCTCCACGTCGATGGAGACAGCACTCGTACACTCGTCTAGTAGGGCATATTGTGGCCTACACACATCGTTGGCAATTGTGGTTTTACCATCACCATATTTACGAGGACAACCATTTTCAAATCATACATACACACTATCACCAGCTGATAACTTAAAGTATTAAAGCCACATAAGGGTTAGGAGTAACAGCCTGGCCATGCACCATAATGGAGTTTGCATGATGCACCAGCTGTTAACTTGCAATTCAAAGTATAACCACTACACTTAAATGAGAATAAAAGAGATGTGTCAAATGCTATGTTTTCAAATCAAACATATGGATGCACACCAGCTTTGATTCAAAATGAAATCACAATACTTGAATACAAATGAAAGTACATTCTCATAAGAATTTTTTATATCAGCAATTATCAGAGCTGAAATAAAGTTTTTATGATTAAAATTAAATGTGAGCAGTTGCCTACTTGTGGTAGAAGATACGGGCTATGCCCATGCGTTGTTTCTCTCCACCAGACAACACATCTTTCCAGTCACTGACAGCATCCCAGCCTGGAACAGCAGCACACAAATGATCCACACAAATTGATCTTAAAACACCTCCCATTCCCTGATTTTGTATTTAATTTACAAGACAGTGAATCATATCTTAAGCACTCACCGCCCTCACGGTCCACAATGTGCTGCAGCTTGACAATGGAGAGAATCTGCTCCAGGTCAGAGTCTTGGAGTCCTTTCTGTTTCATATCATCCATGCAGTCTGGGTAGATCACCTGATCCCTGAGGCAGCCTATGGACATGTATGGTCTTATCCACACAAATCACACCAGAATTAGAATGACAACCAACTCTTTAGAATACTTAGAGCCGAAGATTACAGCCAAATTATAATACATTTTGTTGCATATGTATGTGGCCAGTTTTTATAACACATTCTTTGCATTTAATTTAAAATGTTATGGTAAGTCATATTAGTGTTTAGGTCGTGTGCCAATTTGTATGCTTAATATTGAGAGCAAAATGTTTATCGAGACAAATTCTGTGGAATAAATCCATGTCATCAAGACCCCATAGGTATATGGAAGGCAAGAAACATTCCATTGTTACTTGCAAAATCAGCTAATGTTATAGTTAAAAGCTAGCATGTTATTGGACAATAGGGTGGGACAAACTGAATGAGATAGCAGTCACCATTCCCAACATTGATAAGGTGCTTCCATTATAGCTCTGTGACCATTAACTTCCGCATCGTTCACAGCTGTATGGTTGAAAGCAACATACAGTGAACATATTCTCTATTAACCAGCAGTTGCAATAACAACAATGCCAGGAGAAAAAACTCTAAACATAATGTCAATGTCAAATTCCACCCCAACCTTCTTTTTAAATTGAATGTTTGTCCAACATTTTGCAATCAATACATAGGATATCACATTAGATGACATAATGGGATTTAAATGAGATATGAGCATGGATGAGCTAATGAACAAACCATACTTGTAACCGTCCCTTACCGCTGGGGGATGTAGTACATAGTTGAGTTTGGGGGTTTGTGCAGCCTTCCCCCATACACTGGCCACAGCCCACTAAGCACACGGAACAGTGAACTCTTGCCACAGCCATTCGGTCCAGAGATTAACAGATGCATCCCTTTCTCTATCTGCAATGTCAAAAGCCAATTCTTGATAGTCACCTATGTCAAAGGTTAAGTGTGGGCTTTCAGCATTAGGTAGTGTCACTCAAACCACTGAACAAGCTAACCAAGATAGCTACTTCAGAAGCTGCATCTATTTTAAAGGATGCACATTGATGCAGTAGCATAAATGTCAAGTATCATAACAAAACTTGCAGCGTGATTGAGAATCAACTGACCTTGAATGTTAAGCTTGATACAACTACATCACCATTTGGTGTAATGATAGGCATGTCTTCCACATAGATATCCCCTTCTGTGTCCATCACTAGTCCTGTCACAAAAGCATGCATGACACAACAAAGGTCATATTTAACCCCAATACTGGTAGAATGATCCTACATGCTATGTTTCATTCACATAAAACACTACACCAACTTAGAGACAATGCAATATGATTAGCTGACATTACCCCTCATCTGCTCAAGGGAACCTTCTATCTTCTGTTTATGACTGGCAGTGGTAGACACCACTTGCTCCCTCTGGTAGCGACCTACTTTGACATCACTGAAGACAGTGAACATCTCTGCCACCCTTGACGTGTAGCCTGCTAGTTCTGTTACCTGGATATCATAACGGATTTTTTTCAAACATGATTGTGTACATCACATTAACCAGGAGACTAATGAAAACCAATTGGTACCTCTTTGTATGATGACATCATTCTTTCAATAGCATCAGCAGCTGATACAAGGAGGTTTCTAGAAGTTGTGAATGCCTGAGTTCTCTCACTAACACCACCATCAGCATCATCATCATAGTAACCACCTCCCTCATCTACACACAAACAACAGACCTGGTTGCTACACAATTCAAATGCTACGTAATGACAGCTTAATCAAACTCAGCAAGTATACCCTGCTAAACACTAACCACTGCACAAATTGTTGTCAGCTACAATGGCATGACCAAAGACCATGACTTAAAGATGCATTTTTCGGCTACCTATTGCAATTTTTATTATGCTTCCATTATAATGTAATTACTACAATGAATTGTTTATAATCCTTACATGTAACTGGTAACACCAAATCATTGGCAATTAATCAATTAAGACACAGTGAAAGCAGCTTCCAAACTTTGTTCACAAAAATATTCAAATGAATAGCTAACAGAACCAGTTACTACGCATGCGCCAAACTACCATTTTCTGGTATTATCGCTCTTCCTTTTTTCAGCCTCGGATGTATTGTAAAGTTCACGGTGTGCCATATTTGGGTTAAAATATCCCATTAAAAATAAGAAATCAAATTTTACAAAGCTTTAAACATAGCTGGGGTCATCGATTGGACTAGAGTTTTGGGATATCATTACTAAACCTAGTAGGGAATGGATCAAATAATTTTTTTTCAGAACAGAATTTCAAAGATTTTTGATGAAATGCATCTTTCAGGGAACTGTTTTATGAATTAAATGAAAAGCTCTAGCTCAAACATGTGATTATATCATATCGCCAAAGTGCACAACAATAATATCCTACTTGCAGGTCTGTGAGCTCTAGTGGTGATGATGGGAACAGCCACCATAAGGAGTCCACTCGCAGACCACACATACTTCATGAGGAACTGCTCCATCTGTACGTACCACAAGCGCTTCCAGATGATCAGGTCCATTTGCTTGGTGAGGGAACGGTAGCTACGCTCCAGGAGATTTTGTTCCACCTGTTAGCAACACCAAACGAGGCCAATTAGAACAAAAATAAGCGGGTATATTTAATTTGTTATAATTTTACAGTTTGTCATGAATACAATTTAAAAGAAAAGGTGTATATGATTGTTTCACCTTGTGACCGCCATAGAAAGCTATCTCTTCTGCATTTGTGATGATTCTGGAATGCACATATCGCAAATAACCCTTTCTCTTAGCTTCTTCTGCAACCATTTTGCCAAACCTTGGAGAAATCTTCCTGAGCACGGTCGCTGTGATATAGATCACAACTAATGAGAGAAGACTGGAGAACTTGGAGCTGGCTCCTTTGCTTGCGGCAGTGGAATGTAATGTGTAAGAGATAAGGGCAATGTCTAACACTGGTTTACTCAAATGTGAGTACAGATGAGCAAGGGCTGAAGTGAACATATTGATGTCTTCTGTAAGGCATTGGTCCACATTTGATATCCTACCGTCAAGGTTGCTCACTTTATAGTAAGTTTGATCATCAAAATACTTGGAATAGGCATGATTCACTAATCGTTGTCGGAACACCAAAGCTAACTGACTTTCCAAAAATCGTATTAAACTGTTGACATAAGTTGCAGGAATGGCAATACCCAACCAAAGAGCTAACATTTTCAGGAATTGTGAGACATCTTTCTGCACAATAGTTTTAACAATTCTCCCGTCTAATTGAGCAACATAAATGGACAAGAACGTTCGTGAGATGAGGGATAATGTATGCAGGAAGAGAACCCCTGTTTCCTTGCACCACAATGAAGGAAAAATGATTTTCAATAGCTGTTTCAACTGTACATAAAATTCTTTGTTGATCGATATGGATTTCTTCCCTTTTCCATCACCACCAACAGTTTTTCCTTGAAAGAGGTGGCTGACGGTTTCATTTCGCGGTAGACCAGATTTTGACCTCTTCTGAAAGAGGCCAGGGTACTTGCGACGGATAGCGTACGATGCTGCGACGGCGACAGTAAAACCCACAGCGACTTTACCCTTGTTTGCTTGAAGACGGGAAGAGATATCCGCAAGCTTAGAGAGACTCATAATCGCCAATTGCATGTGGCAATGCGTTAAATTTATAAATATCCTGGTTTTTGCAATGCTTTATCAACATTCGAAGCTCCCATCATTTTCCGTCGAGATAAATGCACAAATCGTGTCGCACTGTGAAGTTTTATTTTACAGCTGCACAATTTTAATAGTGGCAGGGATTAAGGATAAAGATCGCTTGTCATACGTAGATTAATTGGGTAAGTCTGAATTTTGTGTATGTTTGTATATAAACACTAAAAGACGAAGTACCACTAAAACATGCTACACAATAGTTATTGGAATATATACATATATTCATAGCAGTGCCGTATTGGTATTGGAGTGCTGTTAGAAGTTTAAAATCGGGCAGGGTAAAGTCATATGATAATTGTTTGTCACACAAATAATAGAAATATTGATATTTTAGAATAAAAACTCTTCTTCTCTTTTGTGACAAAGATTGAAGCGTTAGAACCAAGCTGAAACTGGCAACGGATAATGTTGCTCGGGGTGCTGTCAGTGAGAGGTACTATGCGACTGCGATGTAAAAAATTGTGTCGTCTGCTAAGGAGTTCAAAGGTTACATGACATCGAGCTGATGGACTTTCACGCCCTTGTCATTTCACCGTTCGATCAGCGAACGGATAACCTATCTGAGCAAGTCGAACACCTTGACTCTGATAAGACAAGTCAATCACCGTCATGAATTGGATTGGTAGCCGTAAGATGAAGATTAAAGACCAGAAAAAGATTCAACGGGTCAGTTTTGTTCAGTTTCGCGCAATGTTGCAAGACATTTAGACATCATTTGCAACCCAAACGTGAAAAGCCAATATGTCGAACAGTTGATACAAGAAACATCATCTGTCAGTGTCTGCACCACTTTATGAATTCAGTCATCTAAGTTAACTGGTAAAAGTTTTATTCTGAACACATGCTAAACCCACCATGGGCGGCACAGGCTGACCAGTCGCAGATAACATTTGCTAGGCAAAGAAACTCCGCCTCTGACAGCTCCGCGCTATCTACTACTTTCGATCTCTGTCATCCGAACTGTAGAGGCGAAGCGCCGCCAGTGAAATTTCGGAGCTTCCGAAGTCAAAACGACCGATGAACTCGCTAAAAACTTACCAAAGCCCTCCAAGAAAACAAATTTGTGACAAAATGAAAGATAATATCACAAAATGACCCGAGGACTGTTTCTATTACTACAGTTTTGTCTAATTGTTCTGTTTGAGGACTAAAATACGGCACATCATGAAACTTTGTTCAAAAACTCAACATGGCCGACTCCCACAATGCAACATAATATGAGTCAATTCTCGTTAATACGCTATGATATCGCTGATGTTTTCGATTCGCGCGGTAGCCATGTTGGACAACAATTTTAAAATTGTGTCGGATTTCGTTGATTCTGTTGATTAAGCAGTATGACTGTTGTTGCACTGTAGGCAAGATTGATGTTAAGACATTTATGGATATGAAAATCTATGTTTTTTAAACTGTCCCTTGTCTGCATTGCGAGAAGGAGCATATTTGCTTATATCCTTAGAGATTCTGCCATACGGCCCCTCGCCCCTAAGGTGTCATCAGAGCATCAAAACACCAGGGTCGAGTTGCCTTGCCTAAACATTTGCGTGAGCAGTGAGTTGATCGTTGATAGCCACTGTACTGTCTATAGGGTGGTCAATGGAAATTTCACTATGACCATTCCAAAACTGCTTTCCTTGTAGGGATTGGACATCCCGTTACAAAGTATGGTCTAATTGCATATTTTGTAATTGTTCCTACGGAAGAGATAGTCCAATCCTACTTATGTCTCGAGGAAAGTGTCTTTGATATGGATCCGAGTGATAATCGAAAAGTAATTCCAATTTCCGAGATTAACCGGTCTGAAGCGGCAAAATCGCGATTCAACTCCAAAATCTGATCGATTGTCACTCGGGTGTACATTTCACTTCCATTCTCCTTCCTACATTTTGGTGTAATTTATACAAAATATTTACGAAGAAAAATGTGAAACGACCACCTCTCCTTAGATAGATATACATAAACAACAACCATTTTTTATGGTCATTTTCGTTGGAAATTTAACTCACATTAAATACCACATAGAGAAAGCGAAAAAGGTATCAAATGAAAATGCTATTCTTCATTTACAATAAATTATAACAACATAATGTATCATAATACCACTTGTTGTCAGTGGTCATTAACACGAGACTACCAAACGGTCAAAAACTGTCCTGACCTTACGAGATCGGCGCGGTGTTTGTCCGCTCTAACTATAGTCTACAGCAACAAACATTACTATATGTGATAGTGATACTGCGGCAACTAGTTCAATTTTCGAGAAGGTACGGATCGTACATATCTTGTACATTATTTGCTATTGACAAACGGGTTTTTAAACGCCCCTCGCCAGTAGCCGTTAGTTTATAAATTTGCTGTTAGTTACGGAGAGAAGCTTATTAAGACTATCTAGCGTAAGATGGACAGTGCCCCATACTATGGAATTAACTGTCACCCAGCGAGGTTTACTCCTATCTCTGATTGCCAACGCGCTGCTAATTGCGCGAAGTAAATAATAAAAGAAGACTAGTTCATAAATAGGTCACTTTGGTACATGGCCCGAATATTGAACTACGATATTGATTCCCGAATGCGGCCTTGGATGGTTCCCTGTTTTAAACCTAGTTGCTTTGGTGGATCGCTCAATGTATCACTAGGTCAAAATATTGACAAGGACCAATAACGTATAATCCCATCTCATAACGGAAATTGATAGGGTTCTGTCAATTTGCTCAATTCCGCATTCTTATTCGACACAAACAATAGGTTTCACCAGTTTCATAGTTTGTATTTCGATTTTTCTAATGACACTTATACGAAGAAAAATACTGTAACAGCAAGCGGTTCACGGCAATGGAATGTGCCGAACTAGACTAACAATTGCTATTATGTCAAGCTAGATCGAAACAAGATGTACTTATCTTTTATGGCGTAAAAGGCATTGCTGCTGCGAAGTCCTAATCATAAACCGCTTCCCATTTTACCTACAAACTTTGACAAATGATTTTTTTATAGGAATTCTTTGAACGACAGAGGCATCAACAGCAAGTTCAACGAAAATCAACTCCTAATATTTCATCTAAAGCTCTCTTCAATGAAGATTTGCTCCGTTTGCAGCAAGTTCCTATTCCTTTTAAGTCAGTCTCGAAACAACAAATAAGTAAGTTTTATGCAGTATTTCTCATAATATCAAACTTCATTTAAGACTACCTTCATTTTTTCTTTAACTATTGATAATAAGATATATTAAATTTTAGGATCAGTTTATATCATTATGCAATGACCGGGTTTTCTCGTATATTAAATCAAATAACATATTCAAAAACTCAGCAAAATCTTGTGGCCGTAACTGTGATATTTAAGAGTCATCAGCTGGCAAGGGAATACATAAAGTGGACCTTGGCGACACAAGGCATGGCCCAAGAAGAAGAACAGAGCAAGTGGATTTGGGGCACATGTCGCCCGTAAGAAGAGTGTCAGCTTTGAATCTTGGTAAAAGCCAATGCAGGTATTGTTGTGAAGACTTGCTTACGCCATTTTTGACTGCACTTGTATATAATAATACATCAGCAATCCCTTTACCTAATTAATTTATTTATATTTTTGTACAACAAAGATTTGTGTCCTTACGATGTAAACGAACGTGGTTGCCCTCGCAGGGACAAATGGGCCATGCCTTCTACAAGCCATTCTTCTGATACGGATTGGAGTAGCACGAATTTATCAGACATGGAAGAAACTGAAGGGAGTTTATTTAAGCGCCCATCCATTCCAAACAACAGGAAATCGAAAATGGCCAAGCAGGTGCATGGCTGAAGATGTCTTTTGTCGTATAAATAATACTCCTGATTTGATAGACTATAATGAACCAATGCCTACAATGCAGCACATGATACATACATTTTGTTGACCCGGGGAACATCGAGGAGCACGTTGTTAAGAATAACGAAGGGCAGCGGTGATTATGTATCATTTAGTACAAAGTATAGGTAAGCTATGTCTATTAACAACGTAATTGCTTGACTATGTTGGTAGAATCTTAACTATGGCAGTACCTTACCTGAGAATCATCCTCGCAACCTATACACATCCGAATCAGACCATGAGGTATCTTTTGATTTTTTAAAATCCTCAAACACAAAATCAATATTTCTTGAATGCATTAATTGGTTGTGATACTTTATTATTGGAATCCACCTTTGACGGACGGATAACCGATTATGGTTTGCATGTTTTTCCTCCCTCACACAGACTCCCCTCTTGAAATATCAGAAGGGGACATTGAATCAAGTTAAATATCAACCTGGAAAAGTACTAGACGGCCGGATTTATTCCGATAAACAAGTGCCCTTCTGGGAGCTCGACACTCCTGACTTAATCCACACCACCGAAAGAATGAGCAGTAATCCGCCCTTCAGTTCCTGGAGCAATACGACGAGCGAACATAATCAACCACAGCAAAGTAACGGAATGAAGCCCTGGGAATCATTGCTAGAGGACCGGAAATTTGATATGCCTCCACAAGCGATGCGTTTGAAGAAAAACGAGGATTGGGTCCGAAAGAGAGCTCACAAAGACGTCTTCTTTGGGGAAGATTTTCAAATGACACCTTTGAAGAAATGCCACAAGTCAGCCACATCCCCGGCAATAAAAACCCATGCACCCACCAAAGCAGCAACTCGCCAAAATTCCCAACCCAGTCACACCACTGTTCGTGGTGTCGGTGACAGGATTGGCTCGCTTCTTGATCTCACGAATGATACCATATACAATAAAATACCAAGCATCATTAGCTACGAGGCTATGCCTTCCCAGAAGTCTCAACCCCAGTTATACAGAACGGCTAGCCCGAATGACAAAACGCCGAGCGCGAACAGCCTCAATGTATTTCAGCAACCAAGGTAATGCCAACATTGTGACTACATGTGTTTGTTCTCCGATATCTTATCGCTTCACTATAATCACTTTTTCAAATGCGCTCAGAATGTTTCCCTTCATATCAAAATGGTTCTTGTAGATAAAGTCAATTATTGCAGCAAATGAAGAAAGAAGCTTTTGTATGCATATTGTTTTCTATATCATTGTAGGTATCCCTTTCAAATATCTTATAATCAAATTATTTATTTGCCATGCACGCGATAAGTACATCATGCATCCTTGTGTACTCCGATATACTTGTCTCTTGATTGCGTCCAGAGAAGCAACGGCAGCACCGCGATCAGCTGATGATTTTCCGTTCATCTCACAGGCACAAAATCCGGCTGTATCACTAACAGCGTCATCATTAGCATCACCACCGCAGCAGGCCGCGTTGACCAACAAGGTTGTTCCACATCCCTATAGGTTTATCAATGCATAAAAAGATTTATGATGACAATTTGCAAAACATTTTTGTGTTCTATTTAAATGTGTGAATGTGTAGACTAAGCACACGATTAATTATGAGCACTAATTATTTGAAGCACCGATTGTCTTTCATGTACGTTATAGGTCCGCAATGAAAGCAGCAACGTATCACAGAGCACTATGGCTAGATCCATAGAAACAGCTAATGCAAGCTGGATAAACTTCATCACGGGTTAAACGCCTGTTTTTAACATATTTCGCACAGCTGTCAGTGATAACTATATTATTGCATTTAGATATTTGTCGCGATTTATGTTATGGTCTGAAATGTACAGCGCAACATGACAACGGGGTTAAGAGAGATAGCTTGAATTCGAACGGATACGGCTCCGAGATTCTGGACGAGGTGCGTTTCATAATAATGTATGGTTCGATTCTTTGTTCAATCGCTTACACGGAGATACGCAGGATATTTTCACACCTGCTCTTCTAAAAGCTAAACCAAGTATTGGGCAATCGTTCAGACATCTGTGTCTTCTTCTTGAAGGTGCTGGCTTTGGAGAAGGAGGAACAGGATTCTTTCGACAGAAATTTATCAATGGAGCAAGGCACGTGTATTTAAGATAACATAACAGTCTCAAGTCACGATGATCGGATCATGTATTTAGAGTATTCCAATATGGTATTTTTCAATTATTCATTTTACAGATTTGCTTGAAAGAACCGAAAACAAGGTAAGGGAATATGCACTAAGCTTTTCTCTGTCAGTTTTTTTTAATCTCCATACCTCATTCCCTTTGGATTCTAGGTATTGATGCTATTGTATATGATGTATGCAATCCCATGCCAAGTTTTGTATATGAGCTAAAGGTTGTTAGCATTGGTACTAGTGGTGTCGATAAACGTTCGGAGTAGAAAAGCTATTTATCTTTCAACAACAGAATGACCACGTTATGCGAGGAGTTCATGTAACTGACCTCTACAGGCGACTCGAAGTGCTTGTGGAAATCATATGAAGACATGGGAATAATTATGTCTGTAGTTATTTTATGATACATCCATAGTTTATTCGTCTGCAGGTGACCAGCGATGAAAGTGCGAATAGTTCTGTGAACACCCTTTCCGAAAACATTCACATTCCAAACACGGATGCAATCGATGACAAGTCAGGACAGGACCTACATACTTTCACAGCTGAACCATCAGAGGCGGGAATCCATATAGCCCGTTCGATTCTGGATGATATCGTCACGTTTATTACTATAGCCATGGAATGCATAAATTCAAGTCAATCATCAGCTTCACAACATCCACGTAGCAAAGGGAATGATGCATCTGTTGAAGGTGAATATAGTTTGAAGAATGTCGTCGATGCAGAAATTGACACATCGGGGCTGATTGAGTATGTTGATAGGGACTGCCAAGTAAGCCGTCAAGTGGAGACTCACGACAAGATGGTGCAATATGGTCTCGCGAGGAACGTCATGGTGAACCGATTCACAAATACAACACCTCCTACCAAAACTGTTGCGTCAACACAAACCAACCAGGAACCGATGGCATCCGAGTCTGGCGATCTTGAATCCGGCATCAATTCTGTGCCAAGGGGTCAAGATTCTGGTGATGTGTTTCCACCCGAGTGGACATCGCCGGTCTCATTCACTTTATGTTCGAAATTGCAACCTTCCAATGGACCTATTGAACCAACCAACAGTTATAGCAGAAAACCAAAATTAGCATCTTTTGCAAATAGTCAAAGTGCCTCCCCCTTGACTAATGCAGTAACTCATCAGAGTTCCGCCTGCCCTACTGTTTCAATACCTCCACCATGTACTGCCAACGCTGTTGATCCAATACTTCTACCAAGTACTCAATGCCATACTGATTCTGTATCCCAACCAAACACAGCTCTCCCTTCAGATCAAATACCTCAAACAAGTACCATCCTACCTTTTCTTGAATCTCCACGTACAGTGCATCCCACGGATTCAACACCTCAGTTGAGTTCTACCGAAGACATTGAACACGTATCTACACTTATTACAACCATCCCTACTGATCGAATACACCTACCAAGAACTACCAATCATACTGATTTAGTACCTAAGCCAAATACCATCCGGCCTTCATATCCAGCAACCCAACCAAGTATCACTATCCCTACTGTTTCCGTGTCACCAGCAAGTACTCACTGCCACAACGATCCACTACCTCAACCAAATACTTTCCACACTAATGTTACTTCCCGTGCTTCTTATCTAGCACTCCAACCAAGTACTTCCGGGGCAACAGTGCCACTTTATACCACTCGACTTATTGACCCAATACTTCTATCCAGTACGACCGCCCATACTGGTTTCGTATCTTATCCGAATATCACTCGGCCTTCTGTTCCAGTGCCTGATGCATATACCACCCACACATCTGATACAGTCCCCCCACTAAGTGCCATCAGCCCTAATGATCAAATAGCACAACCAGGTACCACCACTAATTTGGCGTCACCACCTGGACCCCCTTTAAGTACCACGACCCTTACTGTATTAGTATCAGCACCAACTACGTGGTGCTCATCTGAAAGAGAACCATCACCAAGCGGTGCAGTGCTAAATGAGCCAGTAACACCTCCGATTATCAACTCCCCTTCTGAGCCAATATCTTTACCAAGTCCCACCGACCCAACAGAGCCGTTAAGCAGCATCAGTGAACCTGTGTCACCAAAACGTATCAGAAGCCAAACTCAATCTGTATATCTATTGAGAACCAGTTGTACTACTCAGTCGGTGACTTTTTCAAATACACAATTTTCATCAACTTTATTGAACTCTCTGCCTATTACTAATGCTGAACCATGCCGTTTAAAAGGCAAACATTGCTCTAACACGCCAATGTATTCAATGCTCACTCGCTCTCAGGCGAGAGCTGCATCTTCTCGAAACAGTACTTCCCAGTCCAGAGTACACCCAGATTACATAACACCCTACCCTGAAGTGCTATCCGAAAACGATCCGGATCCTCCAAAGATCGCAAGTTTTTGCACAGAAACGGCATCATTACCTGATATTAAGGTATCTTCAAGCAATAGGGGCTTTATTAACCAAAGTCCCCATCTAACTCCCGATCTCTCTTCAAAATATGATATTCCCAAATCACTGTCTTGCAGCGCAGAACCTGGCATTGTCGTTTCAACAAAGTGTAAGCCTATATCTGTCGAAGAAAGCACCTCACGAACAGAATGTTTCAGCAGTGCTGAGGCTGTTACACAAACAACTTCCTCTGACTCTCCTGTTGCATGCATGGATGTTAGTGCAAAGGACCCCATGTCTCCAACCGTGGATTCACACTGTTGGTTTCAAGAAGTGAAGTCCACGATATCGCTGGACCGCCAGTCAGAAGTGGTCAACAGTTTTTCGGGTTCATTGTTACAGTTGGCTAAGAGAGCAGTTTCTAAATTATATTCTGTATAGCTGCAGCCAAAATAAAAATATGGGTACTCATTGTTAAATAGAAGGCGCTGTTCGATAGTGCGAGCTCACAAGTCGTGTTTATAATACCGAAATAATTGTTTTACCTTCTTGAGGCGTTTGACTATTTGTTATTGCAATTTTGGTTTAAATAAAATGTCTCGTGCGACTCAGTTTATCGATATTTCTTCCTAAACCCCGACTGTACTGAGAGTGTGAAATTTGCCAATTACCGTTGTAACAAACCGCAAACAAAACACTTGAATCAGCAATGCTTACCACACAGAATCAAATTCAAAAATCACTTGCTACCATATAAACAGGTTTTCGCTTGAATTGATATGATATCGAAATATATTTCGATGATGCATACTGGAGATCACAAAGTGTTCCATTTTAATTAACGAAATCTGCAAATAGGCCATATCAGATGGAGAAGCCGCTAGTCCCACTTATACCCCGCTGGTTCAATGTGTTTCACAGATGACTCTTCTAAATCACATGTGCAACAGAATGAAGAATTATAAACGAACATGTCAAAACCGATTAACAAGGATTGCGTCTCACAAATAGCCAAATTTTTGTTTAATTGAATTGCACTGTTACAAATTGCGCACTGGGTGATGAATAACCTTCATCAAATGTTATTACAAAAAGACGTTTTTAAATCGGGATGTGATAGCATAGCTCAAGCAACACAGCTCACTTTATCATCTGGCAGGCATATAGATTATAAGCAGGTCGTTCTCACTTTGGGCAGAATGCATATGAGATTCGTTTAATATTTTACTATATATATTTTCACGTTGTTATACATAAAATATACAATATACACTAATCAAACAATAGTTGAATGACTGTTAGGTGCATTGCTTAACATGCAACACTTAATTATGCATTTTATATCATTTGGACAACTTTTTATACACATGCGTCGTATAACAGAGACAGCATAATACGGCAACAAGAGGAAAGCATGTCAGATGTTGAGGCTCTGACTGACATCCAGAAATACAAATGGCAAAGAATATTCATTATCAAGTGATTATTGATTGATTGTGCTACGATATCAAGGCAGTAATGTACTGACCCCTGGTATTGTGGTTTAGAATATGTGCTGACACCTGGTGTGTGGTTTTGGATATCAGGGCAGTAATGTACTGACCCCTGGTGTGTGGTTTTGTATATCAGGGCAGTAAAGTACTGACCCCATGTGTGTGGTTTTGGATATCAGGGCAGTAATGTACTGACCCCTGGTGTGTGGTTTTGATATCAGGGCTGTAATGTACTGACCCCTGGTGTGTGGTTTTGAAACACAAGGGGCTTGGTTTTGTAAGACAACTGGTCTGATGAAGTGCATGATGGTGGGGTGCTTAGATGATTGATTGTTCATGAGAGCTACAACAGCCTGGTCTTCATAGTGAAATAGTATGTTTGAGTTGGCCATTTTGGGTGCAAACGTGCAGACACAAATATTGAGTACAGTTCAAGGATTGCAATATGTAATTGTGTCCATTGGGAGCCATAGGTGGCTCCAAAGGCAATGCTGGAAGCATTGCTTAATCGGTGTAAAGTATTGGAGTGTGCGGTAGGAGAGTAGGTTATAAGGGTTGTGTCGCTGTAGTGTGTCACAAATTGTAGCCAGATGGGTTATGCGTACGAAGTGGTTTGGGTTGGTAATGCCTATGGATAAATCATACAGGCGACGCAAGAAAGCTTTGCCTAGGCGAACGACAGAAGTAGCAAACTGTAACATATCTGTAAAAAATTGCAGCTGTTGCAGTATGGTTTATTCCTGTGCCATGATTTAATGTACTGCTTGTGTGTAATTTATCTAAAGCGAGGCTAGCTGTCATGTGTGATGAGTCAAGTAGTATGCCAAGAATAGTCAAGGTTGTGGCAGGGCGTATAGTTTCGTGTGAGGCCAGAGGGACACCCAAAAGGTTGCACAGTTTTACAAAGATATTTAGCTGCTGTTGGCATTGTTGTTGAGTGGGAGCAACAACGAGAAAGTCATCTAGTACTTCCACAATATTGTGCACAAAAGCGGAGAAAAGGTTTAAAAGATTTGGCAAGAAGAGAAATGTCACTCTTTACCATGTATGCATGGGGTGGGGGTGGGGGGCATTTTTGTATAAGAAGTATGGCAATAGAGATGGAGGCGTATCTGATTATGGAAGCTGAAGTTGGTATGTTGTGATTCACAGAATTGCTGTAATGAGGGTAAGATAGGTTGTGTAGAAGACGATATTGACCTGATTGACTCTTTTCCCGGAGGGCAAAAGGAGAGCATTTAAATTTGAGGAAGGGGTGGGGGATGGGGGTGGGGTGGTCTTTGGAATGGGTCTTGGATTCTATCTTGAGAAAGCTCAGAGTTCCTTTTTTGGGATACAACAGTAGGATTGTTAAGGCGGATACATAATGTTTGGAAATGAGGGGCTTTTGAGGACCATGATACTGCAGGGAAAATTTCTCTAAAAAAACGGATAGGAGACACCATATGTGATGATTTTTCTAATAGTTAATTATTATGAATCATTCCATATGTGCATTAATTTGCGTAGGTATTTTATCCTTGATCTGAATATTCAATTGTGTTACTCTGGAATAATTACTTTGGATTTGGACGTTTTTGCCAAGTCATCATTTGAATGATGTAATCATTGTGGGAAAGATAGTGCATTATGATTATCCATCAGAGGGGTATGCTCGATAATATCATTATTCAATGCTCGTCATGTTGTAAAATCGCCTGATACTTGGACAACCTCACATGCAGCCACAAGAATTGTACATATTAGTACGCATTATTATTGTTGAAAATGAGATGAAAAAATATGTGTTTTGGAAATCGTAAATCCGCAATGCCATGCATCATGACAACTTACCAACAACTGTGTTGCTGGATGTATATTTTAATGACCTGCACCCATTTTTCGGTTACATACTGCAACTTGGTCATAACAACTGAATTAGTTGAGGTTTACATTGAGGTCCGTTGGCATTAGGCATTATTACCATGTCCCTGTCTATAGGTCCCGTAGCATAGGACGTGGAAGACAAAACAAGCATGATGAAACGAGTAAAATGGATCAATAAGATACTCCAACCGCGTTCGCCAGTCCGTAACCGTCGAATGTAAAGAAGATCATCCAAGTGCCTCGCATAGTTCCCTCACGCACAGTTGCAGAGTTCGTCGTCAATGCCTATGTATGACCCGTCATTTTTGTTAAAGGTCAACTTCAACGATTTTCATCATTTCTTTATAATGTGTTTCAAATTGAAGATTAATAACTCATAAACCAACGGGGACCCATAATTCATTGCAACGGCATGCATAAGTACTAAAAATCCACCGATAAGGTTTCATTCGGAAGAAAATACGAAGCCATCTTCTCGATGCCATTTTGCCTCAGTTGGCCGCTAGGTGCACGTTGCGTGACGTCATTCCTGCTGCGCTGCCTACAAGAGAATTTGACTGCGAGCGAGCGAGCGAAGCGAAAAACGATTGTTTGGATTTTAAAATTACACCGTTTTGACAAGCCATGTCGTCTTCTGATGAAGTTTACGAGTCCCCATAGCATAACATTGGGGCAAATCATGTCCATGACTATTTATTTGAGCCAATACGGACGGGAGTTGAAAAATCCAAGTCACACTACGAAATGACACTGGGAGCTCTAAGTCTAACTCAAGGGGCCGCTTCGGATGAAGAATCAACAAAAGATTTCGATGAATGGTAAGTTTTAGAATACCCTTCCGAAGCTTTATTGAACTATATTTACTGTTAAAAAATAATCGTTAGTTTCATTTACCCAATAAATTTACACATTCTGTAAGTTGAGGATGGTATGATGACAGACCAAACTACTACAACAAATAGTACTTGGCTAGTGAATGTAGCTTTGTCATTGTACCCTGAGCACATTGAATATTGTGGACAGATGTTTGCATGCAGTTTATAAAGTATTTTCCTTTTATATTCATTCATTGTACCACAAATATAAATTTACAATGACTCTTTAATTATTTCTCTAACTTAGGTGTAGATGTCATTACTGCATCCCAATGGACACAGCCACAGAAGTTTGGAGAGAGTGATGGCTCTAACGGAGGAATGGACATGCATCACCAAGCATCCCAGATTCCTGGCTAGCTGCATGAATAAAAATGTGCTGGAAGTGTCCAAATTTGAATCTATTCAAATGGACAGACCTGTGAAGATGAGGTCTCTACAATGAGTAAGTTAGCCATTATTGCTACCAAAAAGGATGGTTTGAGGTTGAACAATCATATTTATTACAAAGGGAACATTAATTCCACTGTGTAAAATATTCAGTGTTCATATTGATGAACTACAATATATTTTACATAGCCAAGAATAAATAATGTCAGTTACATGAAATCCAGAGGCAGAGCTTACAATAAAATTATGAAGTGAGGGAATGGTTGACAAAAATATATGACAATTGTTTTTTTAACTATACAACTTATTTCAAAACCATAGACAGCTAATTGACATATTGCTTCAGATTATTCAGGTATCTAGCTTACCGCCAGTTTACACTCTGGATATGGCACAGACTGGGCAAAAGAAACAGGAAAGTGCTGGCAGCCTGTGTGGTAACAGCTGTTAGAAAATCCTTCCCTGACCCGGGCGGCAAATATACAGGTTATCTACAATGGAGCGGAAGATTTCTTGGTCAGGTTGAATCGACACCTGTGAGCACCTACGAGAAGTTCCTTTTCAGGTTTCTCGTACTGGGAGGCAATAGGTGGTGGGACAGTCCTGTCATCTGCAAGGACCTCAGCAAGTCTGTAGCTTCGGTATTTTTGCCTTAGATCAAGCACCTGACGTACATAGTCTGAAGCAAATCAATGATATTCATATTTTATGATAGTCATATAATAAGTAAGTTATATGCCAATTTTTAATTGGGTAACAATGTTTGTGCAAATGAAACTTATTCAGGTTTTGGTAATAAATGTCAAAATAACATGTGTTTCATTTTAGATTAATGCATGTTCACACCAAAAGAAATTGGTACTTTGACAGGCTTGGGATTTTCCCATACCTGAACATGTTCAGTGTTCTAAAAGCACTACTGCCACTAACAAAAATCCCTGAAGCCATAAACCAATTCCCTGCGGGCATAGCTCCTGTAAATAGTTGGCAATCCCACATCTTACGGTGTCCATTCACGCCGATTTGTTCAAAACAAGCAAAACTCCCCCGGTATCTTTGATTCTGACTAGGGCCATCCTCCAGATCAACACCACTGTACATAAGCATTCTGTGAGCTAAATTTTTCTTCCATCAAATAAAACCCTGTGATTACACTACAAACAAAACAATATTTACCTAACAGTTCTTCAAACACCATGTCATCATCAGTTTCCATCTCTGCATCATCACTTCGTCAGTGAAGTCATAGTCGGGGTCAGTTTCCATCTCATCATCGCTGTCCACCAGTCCAACAGATTCCTCCTGGGGCTCATATTGGGTGCCCCTGGTGACACTTTTGGTGAGATGGGCCAACTTGGGTACCTCTTGAATATTTCTTTATCCCAGGAAAGATAGAACTCTGTGTCTGTAGAGACTTGTCAGCCATCTATGGTATCAATACAATAAGTATGCTACAATTTCATTCATCATAACCTTTAAGGATGTAAATGTTTACAAATTGACTCTGAAAAGACACATGGTTACATTCAACAGAAGTTATCCCTGCCAATGCATTTCATCATATATAATAATGCAGTTGCCTTGTGACACTCACCAAAACATTTGCCTGCACCCCTAATGACAAGTGAGAGCAAGCTTCATGGTCGGCAGACGGCAAGGCACTCGCCCCTGGTGTAGCAAACAGCGCGGACGCTGACAGGCGAAGTTTCTTCGCCTAGCCTAGGTCGGCAGTACTTGAGTGTGACACCGCAGTCTGTGATTCACCACTGTCACTTGATTTATCTATCTGCTCAGTTGCCAACATTTCGGAGCCTAGGTTTCTTACGAAATCCTAGACTTTTGAGCAGCTCTGGGTCAGTCTCATAAGAACTTTTCTCGAAATGATCAGAACATAGAACTGTCGTATAACTATAAGGCTTTTTAAGGGCAGGACTCCAGTGTTTACGCTTGACTTTCGACACCCATATGCGGCGCATATGTCTTTTAGAAACAAAAAAAAATCACGCCTGACTTTTCATTGTTCCGACAACCAAACGCACAACAATAAGGCATAATCCACACCAAGAAACGCACCAGACCGTGAAGAAAGACGAGTTAGTCACACGCTGTCAAACAACCGGGAAGGCTAAAGATGGCGATGAATATTCGCAAACAACCTAAATGACGTCACTGTACGGAAATTCACGAATTTTAACGAGCGTTATCTTGTCAGATTCGACGTGGGAAATATACATTTAAAAATCATTTTTCTTAAAGAAAAAAAGCGCACAGTCACCTTATTTTGGTCACGATACCCTTTTAAAACATAGAACTTTGGAAAAATGGAATAAAAAAAAATCTTTGTAGTTGACCTTTAATGACGGGAACATATGGATTAAAACCCAAAATGCATTTTAATAGCCCCAACAAATACTTGCATGGATAAGTGTATTGTTTGTCACTGATGATTTGCCTTATGCATGTAAGAAAGGTAATAATTGACATGATTAATTGGTTAGATGGTGATGATGGATGACCTGACATTTGGTGAGCCGGGAAATTACAATTCAAAAGAAATGATTTTCTCAGCTGGTGATGAAGCAATGCTTATCGTCATATCCATAACACAATTGAAATTGATGGCGGTGTTTACGTCCCAATCCATTCTATAATGTTAAAATATCGATTTATCTATGATTGAACAGAAGCTTGTCAGCGGGTACCTGATTCACAACGCCAATATAATGCACACATGTATGCCAGCTTTAATTCAATTCCGATAGCAAAACACCACAAGGAATAAATTATTAATGATATCAACTTATGTAATTTAACTTTGACATTCCATAGACACCATATGTGATGATTTTTCTAATAGTTAATTATTATGAATCATTCCATATGTGCATTAATTTGCGTAGGTATTTATCCTTGATCTGATTATTCAATTGTGCGTCATGTGTTACTCTGTAATAATTACTTTAGATTTGGACGTTTTTGCCAAGTCATCATTTGAATGATGTAATCATTGTGGAAAAGATAGTGCATTATGATTATCCATCAGAGGGGTATGTTCGATAATATCATTATTCAATGCTCGTCATGTTGTAAAATCGCCTGATACTTGGACAACCTCGCATGCAGCCACAAGAATTGCACATATTAGTACGCATTATTATTGTTGAAAATGAGATGAAAAAATATGTGTTTTGGAAATCGTAAATCCGCAATGCCATGCATCATGAACTCTTACCAACAACTGTGTGGCTGCATGTAAATTTTAATGACGTGCACCCATTTTTCGGCTACATACTGCAACTTGGTCATAACAACTGAATTAGTGGATGTTTACATTGAGGTCCGTTGGCATTAGGCATTATTACCATGTCCCTGTCTATAGGTCCCGTAGCTTAGGATGTAGAAGACAAAAACGAGTAAAATGGATCAATAAGATACTCCAGCCGCGTTCGCCAGTCCGTAACCGTCGAATGTAAAGAAGATCATCCAAGTGCCTCGCATAGTTCCCCTCACGCACAGTTGCAGAATTCGTCGTCAATGCCTATGTATGACCTGTCATTTTTTGTTAATGACGGGAAACATATGGATTAAAAAACCTGAAGTGCATTTTAATAGCCCCAACAAAAATACATGCATGGATAAGTGTATGATTGTTTGTCACTGATGGTTTGCCTTATGCATGTAAGAAAGGTAATAATTGACATGATTAATTGGTTAGATGGTGATGATGGATGACCTGACATTTGGTGATCCGGGACAATTACAATTCAAAAGAAATGATTTTTCTCAGCTTGGTGATGAAGCAATGCTTATCGTCATATCCATAACCTCCTATTGAAATTGATTACAATTGTGTTTACGTACGCCCCAATCCATTCTATATTGAAAATGATTATTTAAATATCGATTTATTCTATATTTACAGAAATGCATTAATTTGATAGTAGTATGCTGATTATCAGCGGGTACCTGATTCACAATTCGCCTATATGCATTTTTGCATGTATGCCATGCTTTCATTCAATTCCGATAGCAAAACACACCAAAGGAATAAATTATTAATGATATCATCATGTGTTATGTAATTTAACTTTTGACATTCCATAGACACCATATGTGATGATTTTTCTAATAGTTAATTTTTATGAATCATTCCATATGTGCATTAATTTGCGTAGGTAGTTTTATATACCTTGATCTGATTATTCATATCATTGTGCGTCATGTGTTATGTCTTGTCGGTTGAACTAATTTTACTTTACTTTAGATTTGGACGTTTTTTGCCGTTAATCAAATGATGTAATCATTGTGGGAATGATAGTAGCATTGTTGAGTTGTTTTCAGATCAGATGATTATGCTCGATAATATCATAATGGAGATCATTTGTGTTTGAATGTTGAAATAATATCATTATTCAATGCTTTCTAAAGTTGTTAATCATTGATAGAACAACCTCAGATGCAGCATGTTATTATACATATATTTACGCATTATTGCATTGAAATTGAGAATTAAAAAATATGTGTTTTGGACCTGGGATCCTCGCATTGCAGCCATTATGCCATGCAACAATCATGAAACGCATGTTCTTATTGGGTGACCAACAACTGTGTGTGTTACATGGAATCGGGGTTTAAATGACCACATGCCCCATAATTTTTCGGCTACATGACTGTGTTCTTGGTCATAACAACTGTGATTAGTGGATGTTTTTTTGATCCTACACTTGGCATTCATCAGGACATTATTACATGGTCCCTGTCTATAGGTCATGTAGCTTAGGATGTATTACCATGACAAAACAGCAGGATGTGAAACGAGTATTCAAATGGATCAATAAGATGTATTCCAGTTCGCACCGCGCACATGATTTATGCCACACGTAATTAATCAATAGATAACTCCAGCAATTGCCATCCGTAACCCGTCGAATGTAAGATGAAGATCATCCAGTGCATCGCATAGTTCCCCTCACGCACAGTTGCAGATCTGTTCGTCGTCAATGCCTATGTATGACCTGTCATTTTTTGTTAATGACGGGAACATATGGATTAAAACCTGAAGTGCATTTTAATAGCCCCAACAAATACATGCATGGATAATGTGTATTGTTTGTCACTGATGGTTTGCCTTATGCATTCAAGAAAGGTAATAATTGACATGATTAATTGGTTTTTGACATGGTGATGATGGATGATGACCAGACATTTGGTGATGCGCCGGGAAATTACAATTCAAAAGAAATGATTTTCTCAGCTGTTGATGAAGCAATGCTTATCGTCATATCCATAACACCATTGACAATTGATGGCCACATGTCCCATCTGTCGTTTACGCACTCGTCAATCCATTCTAGTCATATTTAAAATATCGATTTATCTATGATTGAACAGTGCTTGTCAGCGGGTACCTGATTCACAATCGCCTATATAATGCACACATGTATTTGCCAGCTTTCATTCAATTCCGATAGAAAACACCACAAGGATTGTAAATTATTAATGATATCAACTTATGGTAATTTTACTTTGACATTCCATAGACACCATATGTGATGATTTTTTTAATAGGGGATAATTATATTATGAATCATTCCATATGTGCATTGAATTATGCGTATTACGTTCCCAAATGCCTATTTTATATCTTGATCTGATTATTCTACTCGGTGTGCGTCATGTGTTGGCTATGGTATAATTACTTTATCCGATTTGGACGTTTTGTTTGGCCAAGTCATCAATTTTGAATGATGTAATTGATTTGTGGGAAAGATAGTGATGATTTAATTCATTATTATGCCTCAGAGGGGTATGCTGCGATAATTTCATTATCAATGCTCGTCGATGTTGTCAAATCGCCTGATATGTTGGACACCTGGATACTTTGCCAAGTCAACCTGGAATGCAGCCACAAGAATTGCACATATTAGTACGCATTTATTATTGTTGAAAATAGATGAAAAATATGTGTTTTGGAAATCCGTAAATCCGCAATGCCATGCATCATGACAACTTACCAACAACTGTGTTACTGCATGTTAATTTTAATGACCTGTACCCATTTTTTTCGGCTACAACAACTGCAACTTGGTCATAACAACTGAATTAGTTGAGGTTTACATTGAGGTCCGTTGGCATTAGGCATTATTACCATGTCCCTGTCTATAGGTCATGTAGCTTAGGATGTAGAAGACCAAAACCAGCATGATAAGAAACGAGTAAATGGATCAATAAGATGCTCCAGTCGCGTTCGCCAGTCCGTAACCGTCGAATGTAAAGAAGATCATCCAAGTGCCTCGCATAGTTCCCTCACGCACAGTTGCAGAATTCGTCGTCAATGCCTATGTATGACCTGTCATTTTTTGTTAATGACGGGAACATATGGATTAAAACCTGAAGTGCATTTTAATAGCCCCAACAAATACATGCATGGATAAGTGTATTGTTTGTCACTGATGGTTTGCCTTATGCATGTAAGAAAGGTAATAATTGACATGATTAATTGGTTAGATGGTGATGATGGATGACCTGACATTTGGTGAGCCGGGAAATTACAATTCAAAAGAAATGATTTTCTCAGCTGGTGATGAAGCAATGCTTATCGTCATATCCATAACACAATTGAAATTGATGGCGGTGTTTACGTCCCAATCCATTCTATAATGTTAAAATATATCGATTTATCTATGATTGAACAGAAGCTTGTCAGCGGGTACCTGATTCACATCGCCTATATAATGCACACATGTATGCCAGCTTTCATTCAATTCCGATAGAAAAACACCACAAGGAATAAATTATTAATGATATCAACTTATGTAATTTAACTTTGACATTCCATAGACACCATATGTGATGATTTTTGTAATAGTTAATTTATTATGAATCATTCCATATGTGCATTAATTTGCGTAGGTATTTTATCCTTGATCTGATTATTCAATTGTGCGTCATGTGTTACTCTGTAATAATTACTTTGGATTTGGACGTTTTTGCCAAGTCATCATTTGAATGATGTAATCATTGTGGAAAAGATAGTGCATTATGATTATCCATCAGAGGGGTATGTTCGATAATATCATTATTCAATGCTCGTCATGTTGTCAAATCGCCTGATACTTGGACAACCTCGCATGCAGCCACAAGAATTGCACATATTAGTACGCATTATTATTGTTGAAAATGAGATGAAAAAAATTGTGTTTTGGAAATCGTAAATCCGCAATGCCATGCATCATGACAACTTACCAACAACTGTGTTACTGCATGTTAATTTTAATGACCTGTACCCATTTTTTCGGCTACATACTGCAACTTGGTCATAACAACTGAATTAGTGGAGGTTTACATTGAGGTCCGTTGGCATTAGGCATTATTACCATGTCCCTGTCTATAGGTCATGTAGCTTAGGATGTAGAAGACAAAACAAGCATGATGAAACGAGTAAAATGGATCAATAAGATGCTCCAGTCGCGTTCGCCAGTCCGTAACCGTCGAATGTAAAGAAGATCATCCAAGTGCCTCGCATAGTTCCCTCACGCACAGTTGCAGAATTCGTCGTCAATGCCTATGTATGACCTGTCATTTTTTGTTAATGACGGGAACATATGGATTAAAACCTGAAGTGCATTTTAATAGCCCCAACAAATACATGCATGGATAAGTGTATTGTTTGTCACTGATGGTTTGCCTTATGCATGTAAGAAAGGTAATAATTGACATGATTAATTGGTTAGATGGTGATGATGGATGACCTGACATTTGGTGAGCCGGGAAATTACAATTCAAAAGAAATGATTTTCTCAGCTGGTGATGAAGCAATGCTTATCGTCATATCCATAACACAATTGAAATTGATGGCGGTGTTTACGTCCCAATCCATTCTATAATGTTAAAATATCGATTTATCTATGATTGAACAGAAGCTTGTCAGCGGGTACCTGATTCACATCGCCTATATAATGCACACATGTATGCCAGCTTTCATTCAATTCCGATAGCAAAACACCACAATAAATAAATTATTAATGATATCAACTTATGTAATTTAACTTTGACATTCCATAGACACCATATGTGATGATTTTTGCTAATAGTTAATTATTATGAATCATTCCATATGTGCATTAATTTGCGTAGGTATTTTATCCTTGATCTGATTATTCAATTGTGCGTCATGTGTTACTCTGTAATAATTACTTTGGATTTGGACGTTTTTGCCAAGTCATCATTTGAATGATGTAATCATTGTGGAAAAGATAGTGCATTATGATTATCCATCAGAGGGGTATGTTCGATAATATCATTATTCAATGCTCGTCATGTTGTAAAATCGCCTGATACTTGGACAACCTCGCATGCAGCCACAAGAATTGCACATATTAGTACGCATTATTATTGTTGAAAATGAGATGAAAAAATATGTGTTTTGGAAATCGTAAATCCGCAATGCCATGCATCATGACAACTTACCAACAACTGTGTTGCTGCATGTAAATTTTAATGACGTGCACCCATTTTTCGGCTACATACTGCAACTTGGTCATAACAACTGAATTAGTGGAGGTTTACATTGAGGTCCGTTGGCATTAGGCATTATTACCATGTCCCTGTCTATAGGTCCCGTAGCTTAGGATGTAGAAGACAAAACAAGCATGATGAAACGAGTAAAATGGATCAATAAGATACTCCAGCCGCGTTCGCCAGTCCGTAACCGTCGAATGTAAAGAAGATCATCCAAGTGCCTCGCATAGTTCCCTCACGCACAGTTGCAGAATTCGTCGTCAATGCCTATGTATGACCTGTCATTTTTTGTTAATGACGGGAACATATGGATTAAAACCTGAAGTGCATTTTAATAGCCCCAACAAATACATGCATGGATAAGTGTATTGTTTGTCACTGATGGTTTGCCTTATGCATGTAAGAAAGGTAATAATTGACATGATTAATTGGTTAGATGGTGATGATGGATGACCTGACATTTGGTGAGCCGGGAAATTACAATTCAAAAGAAATGATTTTCTCAGCTGGTGATGAAGCAATGCTTATCGTCATATCCATAACACAATTGAAATTGATGGCGGTGTTTTACGTCCCAATCCATTCTATAATGTTAAAATATCGATTTATCTATGATTGAACAGAAGCTTGTCAGCGGGTACCTGATTCACATCGCCTATATAATGCACACATGTATGCCAGCTTTCATTCAATTCCGATAGCAAAACACCACAAGGAATAAATTATTAATGATATCAACTTATGTAATTTAACTTTGACATTCCATAGACACCATATGTGATGATTTTTGTAATAGTTAATTATTATGAATCATTCCATATGTGCATTAATTTGCGTAGGTATTTTATCCTTGATCTGATTATTCAATTGTGCGTCATGTGTTACTCTGTAATAATTACTTTGGATTTGGACGTTTTTGCCAAGTCATCATTTGAATGATGTAATCATTGTGGAAAAGATAGTGCATTATGATTATCCATCAGAGGGGTATGTTCGATAATATCATTATTCAATGCTCGTCATGTTGTAAAATCGCCTGATACTTGGACAACCTCGCATGCAGCCACAAGAATTGCACATATTAGTACGCATTATTATTGTTGAAAATGAGATGAAAAAATATGTGTTTTGGAAATCGTAAATCCGCAATGCCATGCATCATGAACTCTTACCAACAACTGTGTGGCTGCATGTAAATTTTAATGACGTGCACCCATTTTTCGGCTACATACTGCAACTTGGTCATAACAACTGAATTAGTGGATGTTTACATTGAGGTCCGTTGGCATTAGGCATTATTACCATGTCCCTGTCTATAGGTCCCGTAGCTTAGGATGTAGAAGACAAAACAAGCATGATGAAACGAGTAAAATGGATCAATAAGATACTCCAGCCGCGTTCGCCAGTCCGTAACCGTCGAATGTAAAGAAGATCATCCAAGTGCCTCGCATAGTTCCCTCACGCACAGTTGCAGAATTCGTCGTCAATGCCTATGTATGACCTGTCATTTTTTGTTAATGACGGGAACATATGGATTAAAACCTGAAGTGCATTTTAATAGCCCCAACAAATACATGCATGGATAAGTGTATTGTTTGTCACTGATGGTTTGCCTTATGCATGTAAGAAAGGTAATAATTGACATGATTAATTGGTTAGATGGTGATGATGGATGACCTGACATTTGGTGAGCCGGGAAATTACAATTCAAAAGAAATGATTTTCTCAGCTGGTGATGAAGCAATGCTTATCGTCATATCCATAACACAATTGAAATTGATGGCGGTGTTTACGCCCCAATCCATTCTATAATATTAAAATATCGATTTATCTATGATTGAACAGTAGCTTGTCAGCGGGTACCTGATTCACAACGCCTATATAATGCAC
The DNA here is from genome assembly GCA_034190875.2 of Urechis unicinctus. Classification (NCBI taxonomy): domain Eukaryota; kingdom Metazoa; phylum Annelida; class Polychaeta; order Xenopneusta; family Urechidae; genus Urechis; species Urechis unicinctus. The sequence continues at coordinate 52,956,406 of CM067343.1, forward strand.
ACATGTATGCCAGCTTTCATTCAATTCCGATAGCAAAACACCACAAGGAATAAATTATTAATGATATCAACTTATGTAATTTAACTTTGACATTCCATAGACACCATATGTGATGATTTTTCTAATAGTTAATTATTATGAATCATTCCATATGTGCATTAATTTGCGTAGGTATTTTATCCTTGATCTGATTATTCAATTGTGCGTCATGTGTTGCTCTGGAATAATTACTTTAGATTTGGACGTTTTTGCCAAGTCATCTTTTGAATGATGTAATCATTGTGGGAAAGATAGTGCATTATGATTATCCATCAGAGGGGTATGCTCGATAATATCATTATTCAATGCTCGTCATGTTGTCAAATCGCCTGATACTTGGACAACCTCGCATGCAGCCACAAGAATTGCACATATTAGTACGCATTATTATTGTTGAAAATGAGATGAAAAAATATGTGTTTTGGAAATCGTAAATCCGCAATGCCATGCATCATGACAACTTACCAACAACTGTGTTACTGCATGTTAATTTTAATGACCTGTACCCATTTTTCGGCTACATACTGCAACTTGGTCATAACAACTGAATTAGTGGAGGTTTACATTGAGGTCCGTTGGCATTAGGCATTATTACCATGTCCCTGTCTATAGGTCCCGTAGCTTAGGATGTAGAAGACAAAACAAGCATGATGAAACGAGTAAAATGGATCAATAAGATGCTCCAGTCGCGTTCGCCAGTCCGTAACCGTCGAATGTAAGGAAGATCATCCAAGTGCCTCGCATAGTTCCCTCACGCACAGTTTGCAGAGTTCGTCGTCAATGCCTATGTATGACCTGTCATTTTTTTGTTAATGACGGGAACATATGGATTAAAAACCTGAAGTGCATTTTAATAGCCCCAACAAATACATGCATGGATAAGTGTATTGTTTGTCACTGATGGTTTGCCTTATGCATGTAAGAAAGGTAATAATTGACATGATTAATTGGTTAGATGGTGATGATGGATGACCTGACATTTGGTGAGCCGGGAAATTACAATTCAAAAGAAATGATTTTCTCAGCTGGTGATGAAGCAATGCTTATCGTCATATCCATAACACAATTGAAATTGATGGCGGTGTTTACGTCCCAATCCATTCTATAATGTTAAAATATCGATTTATCTATGATTGAACAGAAGCTTGTCAGCGGGTACCTGATTCACATCGCCTATATAATGCACACATGTATGCCAGCTTTCATTCAATTCCGATAGAAAAACACCACAAGGAATAAATTATTAATGATATCAACTTATGTAATTTAACTTTGACATTCCATAGACACCATATGTGATGATTTTTTGTAATAGTTAATTATTATGAATCATTCCATATGTGCATTAATTTGCGTAGGTATTTTATCCTTGATCTGATTATTCAATTGTGCGTCATGTGTTACTCTGTAATAATTACTTTGGATTTGGACGTTTTTGCCAAGTCATCATTTGAATGATGTAATCATTGTGGAAAAGATAGTGCATTATGATTATCCATCAGAGGGGTATGTTCGATAATATCATTATTCAATGCTCGTCATGTTGTCAAAAATCGCCTGATACTTGGACAACCTCGCATGCAGCCACAAGAATTGCACATATTAGTACGCATTATTATTGTTGAAAATGAGATGAAAAAATATGTTTTGGAAATCGTAAATCCGCAATGCCATGCATCATGACAACTTACCAACAACTGTGTTACTGCATGTTAATTTAAATGACCTGTACCCATTTTTTTTTCGGCTACATACTGCAACTTGGTCATAACAACTGAATTAGTGGAGGTTTACATTGAGGTCCGTTGGCATTAGGCATTATTACCATGTCCCTGTCATAGGTCATGTAGCTTAGGATGTAGAAGACAAAACAAGCATGATGAAACGAGTAAAATGGATCAATAAGATGCTCCAGTCGCGTTCGCCAGTCCGTAACCGTCGAATGTAAAGAAGATCATCCAAGTGCCTCGCATAGTTCCCTCACGCACAGTTGCAGAATTCGTCGTCAATGCCTATGTATGACCTTCATTTTTTGTTAATGACGGGAACATATGGATTAAAACCTGAAGTGCATTTTAATAGCCCCAACAAATACATTCATGGATAAGTGTATTGTTTGTGTCACTGATGGTTTGCCTTATGCATGTAAGAAAGGTAATAATTGACATGATTAATTAAGTGTTAGATGGTGATGATGGATGACCTGACATTTGGTGAGCCGGGAAATTACAATTCAAAAGAAATGATTTTCTCAGCTGGTGATGAAGCATGCTTATCGTCATATCCATAACACAATTTTGAAATTGATGGCGGTGTTTTTACGCCCCAATCCATTCTATAATGTTAAATATCGATTTATCTATGATTGAACAGTAGCTTGTCAGCGGGTACCTGATTCACATCGCCTATATAATGCACACATGTATGCCAGCTTTCATTCAAATTCCGATAGAAAAACACCACAAGGAATAAATTATTAATGATATCAACTTATGTAATTTAACTTTGACATTCCATAGACACCATATGTGATGATTTTTGTAATAGTTAATTATTATGAATCATTCCATATGTGCATTAATTTGCGTAGGTATTTTATCCTTGATCTGATTATTCAATTGTGCGTCATGTGTTACTCTGGAATAATTACTTTGGATTTGGACGTTTTTTGCCAAGTCATCATTTGAATGATGTAATCATTGTGGAAAAGATAGTGCATTATGATTATCCATCAGAGGGGTATGTTCGATAATATCATTATTCAATGCTCGTCATGTTGTCAAATCGCCTGATACTTGGACAACCTCGCATGCAGCCACAAGAATTGCACACATATTAGTACGCATTATTATTGTTGAAAATGAGATGAAAAAATATGTGTTTTTGGAAATCGTAAAAATCCGCAATTGCCCATGCATCATGACAAACTTACCAACAACTGTGTTACTGCAATGTTAATTTTAATGACCTGTACCCATTTTTTCGGCTACATACTGGCAACTTGGTCATTAACAACTGATTAGTGGGGTTTACATTGAGGTCCGTTGGCATTAGGCATTAGGCACATTATTACCCCATGTCCCTGTCTAATGGTCATGTAGCTTAGGATGTAGAAGACAAACAAGCCTTGTGATGAAACGAGTAAAAACCCATGGATCAATAAGATGCTCCAGTCGCGTTCGCCAGTCCGTAACCGTCGAATGTAAAGAAGATCATCCAAGTGCCCTCGCATAGTTTTCCCTCCACGCACCAGTTGCAGAATTCGTCGTCAATGGCCTATGTATGACCTGTCATTTTTTTGTAATGACGGGAACATATGGATTAAAAAAACCTGAAGTGCCATTTTAATAGCCCCAACAAATTACATGCATGGATAAGTGTATTGTTTTGTCACTGATGGTTTGCCTTATGCATGTTAAGAAAAAGTGTAATAATTGACATGATTAATTGGTTAGATGGTGATGATGATGGATGACCTTGACATTTGGTGAGCCGGAAAATTACATTTCCAAAGAATGATTTTCTCAGCTGGTGGATGGAAGCAATGCTTAATCGTCATATCCATATCCAACACAATTGAAATTGATGGGGCGGGTGTTTTTTACGTCCCAATCCATTCTATAATGTTAAAATATCGATTTTATCTATGATTGAAACAGAAGCTTGTCCAGCGGGTACCTGATTCACATCGCCTATATAATGCACACATGTATGCCACACAGCTTTTCATTTCAATTCCCGAGATAGAAAAACAACCACAAGGGAATAAATTATTAATGATATTCAACTTATGGTTAATTTAACTTTTGACATTCCATAGACCCACCATATGTGATTGATGCTTTGGTAATAGTTAATTATTATGAAATCATTCCATATGTGCATTAATTTTGCGTAGGTTTTTATTCCTTGATCTGATTATTCAATTGTTGCGTCATGTGTTTACTCTGTAATAATTACTTTTGGATTTGGACGTTTTTGCCAAGTCATCATTTGAATGATGTAATCATTGTGGGGGAAAAAAATAGTGGCATTATGATTATCCATCAGAGGGGTATGTTCGATAATATCATTATTCAATGCTCGTCATGTTTTCAAAAAAATCGCCCTGATACTTGGACAACCTCGCATGCAGCCCACAAAAGAAATTGCAACATATTTAGTTACGCATTATTAATTGTTTGAAAAATGGAGATGAAATGAAAAAATATGTGTTTTGGAAAATCGTAAATCCCGCAATGCCAGGGGCAAATCATGGGGGTACAACTTACCAACAACTGTGTTTTATGTGTACTGCATGTTTAATTTTTAATGGACCTGTTACCCATTTTTTTCGGCTACATTTGACTGCAAACTTGGTTGCATAAAAAACCTAAATCAACTGAAATTAGTGGGAGGTTTTTACATGAGGTCCGTTGGCATAAGGCAATATTTTTTTTTTTACCATGTCCCTGTCTATAGGTCATGTAGCTTAGGATGTAGAAGGGACCAAAACAAGCTCATGATGAAACGGAGTAAAAAATGGGGAATCAATAAGATGCTCCAGTCGCGTTTCGCCAGTCCCCCGTAAAACCCGTCGAAAATGTAACGAAGAAGATCAATCCAATTGGCCCCCCCTCCGCAATAGTTTTTCCCTCACGCCAACAGTTTTTTTTTTGCAGAGTTTCGTTTCGTCGTCAATGCCTATGTTATGACCCTGTCCATTTTTGTTAATGACGGGAAACATATGGATTAAAAAACCTGAAAGTGCCATTTTTAAAAATAGCCCCAACAAAAATACATTGCATGGATTTTAAAAGTGTATTGTTTTGTCACTGATGGTTTGCGTTGATTGGGCAATGGTAAGAAAGGTAATTTAATTGAAAAGATTAATTTGGTTAGATGGTTGATGGATGGATGACCTTGGGGGAACATTTGGTGAGCCGGGGAAAATTACATTCAAAAAAGAAAATGATTTTCTCAGTGGTGATGAAAAAGCAATGCTTATCGTCCATTCCATAACACAATTGAAAACATTGATGGGGCGGTGTTTACAGCACCCAAATCCTCTATTCTATAATGTAAGAAATATCGATTTATCTATTGATTGAAACAAAGCTTGTCAGCCGGGGGTACCTGATTCCATCCGCCTATATAATGCACACATGTATGCCAGCTTTCATTCAATTCCGATAGAAAAAAACCACACAGGAAATAAAATTATTAATGATATCAACTTATGTAATTTAAAAACTTTGACATTCCATAGGACAACCATATGTGAATGAAAAGTTTTTTGTAATAGGTTAATTGATTGATTAATCATCCATATGTGGGCATTAATTTGCGTAGGTATTTTATCCGTTGATCTGATTATTCAATTTGTTGCGTCATGTGTTTGTTTTGCTCTGTTATAATTTTGACTTTGGGGATTTGGACACGTTTTTGCCAAGGTTTCATCATTTGAATGATGTAATCATTGTGGGAAAAGATAGTGCAATTAATGATTATCCATCAGAGGGGTATGTTCGATAATATCATTATTCAATGCTCGTCATGTTTGGGTCAAATCGCCTGATACTTGGACAACCTCGCATGCAGCCACAAGAATTGCACATATTAGTACGCATTATTATTGTTGGAAAATGAGATGAAAAATATGTGTTTTTGTGAAATCGTAAATCCGCAATGCCCATGCATCATGACAAAAACTTACCAACAACTGTGTTACTGCATGTTAATTTTAATGACCTGTACCCATTTTTCGGCTACATACTGCAACTTGGTCCATAACAACTGAATTAGTGGAGGTTTACATTGAGGTCCGTTGGCATTAGGCATTATTACCATGTCCCCTGTCTATAGGTCATGTAGCTTAGGATGTAGAAGACAAAACAAGCATGATGAAACGAGTAAAATGGATCAATAAGATGCTCCAGTCGCGTTCGCCAGTCCGTAACCACCGTCGAATGTAAGGAAGATCATCCAAGTGCCCCTCGCATAGTTCCCTCCACGCACAGTTGCAAGAGTTCGTCGTCAATGCCTATGTATGACCTGTCATTTTTTGTTAATGACGGGAACATATGGATTAAAACCTGAAGTGCCATTTTAATAGCCCCAACAAATACATGCATGGATAAGTGTATTGTTTTGTCACTGATGGTTTGCCTTATGCATGTAAGAAAGGTAATAATTGACATGATTAATTGGTTAGATGGTGATGATGGATGACCTGACATTTGGTGAGCCGGGAAATTACAATTCAAAAGAATGATTTTTCTCAGCTGGTGATGAAGCAATGCTTATCGTCATATCCATAACACAATTGAAATTGATGGCGGTGTTTTACGTCCCCAATCCATTCTATAATGTTAAAATATCGATTTATCTATGATTGAACAGAAGCTTGTCAGCGGTACTGATTCACATCGCCTATATAATGCACACATGTATGCCGATCTTTCATTCAAATTCCGATAGTCAAAACAACCACACGGATAAATTATTAATGATATTCAACTTATGTATTTAAACTTTGACATCCATAGACACCATATGTTGATGCTTTTTCTAATAGTTTATTATTCTTATGAATCCTGCCATCATGTGCATTAATTTGGCGTCAGGGTTTTTATCCTTGATCTGATTATTCAT
>CM067343.1:52963177-53040677 GCA_034190875.2 Urechis unicinctus
ACATTTGGTGAGCCGGGAAATTACAATTCAAAAGAAATGATTTTCTCAGCTGGTGATGAAGCAATGCTTATCGTCATATCCATAACACAATTGAAATTGATGGCGGTGTTTACGTCCCAATCCATTCTATAATGTTAAAATATCGATTTATCTATGATTGAACAGAAGCTTGTCAGCGGGTACCTGATTCACATCGCCTATATAATGCACACATGTATGCCAGCTTTCATTCAATTCCGATAGAAAAACACCACAAGGAATAAATTATTAATGATATCAACTTATGTAATTTAACTTTGACATTCCATAGACACCATATGTGATGATTTTTGTAATAGTTAATTATTATGAATCATTCCATATGTGCATTAATTTGCGTAGGTATTTTATCCTTGATCTGATTATTCAATTGTGCGTCATGTGTTACTCTGGAATAATTACTTTGGATTTGGACGTTTTTGCCAAGTCATCATTTGAATGATGTAATCATTGTGGAAAAGATAGTGCATTATGATTATCCATCAGAGGGGTATGCTCGATAATATCATTATTCAATGCTCGTCATGTTGTCAAATCGCCTGATACTTGGACAACCTCGCATGCAGCCACAAGAATTGCACATATTAGTACGCATTATTATTGTTGAAAATGAGATGAAAAAATATGTGTTTTGGAAATCGTAAATCCGCAATGCCATGCATCATGACAACTTACCAACAACTGTGTTACTGCATGTTAATTTTAATGACCTGTACCCATTTTTCGGTTACATACTGCAACTTGGTCATAACAACTGAATTAGTGGAGGTTTACATTGAGGTCCGTTGGCATTAGGCATTATTATTACCATGTCCCTGTCTATAGGTCATGTAGCTTAGGATGTAGAAGACAAAACAAGCATGATGAAACGAGTAAAATGGATCAATAAGATGCTCCAGTCGCGTTCGCCAGTCCGTAACCGTCGAATGTAAAGAAGATCATCCAAGTGCCTCGCATAGTTCCCTCACGCACAGTTTGCAGAGTTCGTCGTCAATGCCTATGTATGACCTGTCATTTTTTGTTAATGACGGGAACATATGGATTAAAACCTGAAGTGCATTTTAATAGCCCCAACAAATACATGCATGGATAAGTGTATTGTTTGTCACTGATGGTTTGCCTTATGCATGTAAGAAAGGTAATAATTGACATGATTAATTGGTTAGATGGTGATGATGGATGACCTGACATTTGGTGAGCCGGGAAATTACAATTCAAAAGAAATGATTTTCTCAGCTGGTGATGAAGCAATGCTTATCGTCATATCCATAACACAATTGAAATTGATGGCGGTGTTTACGTCCCAATCCATTCTATAATGTTAAAATATCGATTTATCTATGATTGAACAGAAGCTTGTCAGCGGGTACCTGATTCACATCGCCTATATAATGCACACATGTATGCCAGCTTTCATTCAATTCCGATAGAAAAACACCACAAGGAATAAATTATTAATGATATCAACTTATGTAATTTAACTTTGACATTCCATAGACACCATATGTGATGATTTTTGTAATAGTTAATTATTATGAATCATTCCATATGTGCATTAATTTGCGTAGGTATTTTATCCTTGATCTGATTATTCAATTGTGCGTCATGTGTTACTCTGGAATAATTACTTTGGATTTGGACGTTTTTGCCAAGTCATCATTTGAATGATGTAATCATTGTGGAAAAGATAGTGCATTATGATTATCCATCAGAGGGGTATGCTCGATAATATCATTATTCAATGCTCGTCATGTTGTCAAATCGCCTGATACTTGGACAACCTCGCATGCAGCCACAAGAATTGTACATATTAGTACGCATTATTATTGTTGAAAATGAGATGAAAAAATATGTGTTTTGGAAATCGTAAATCCGCAATGCCATGCATCATGACAACTTACCAACAACTGTGTTACTGCATGTTAATTTTAATGACCTGTACCCATATTTCGGTTACATACTGCAACTTGGTCATAACAACTGAATTAGTGGAGGTTTACATTGAGGTCCGTTGGCATTAGGCATTATTACCATGTCCCTGTCTATAGGTCATGTAGCTTAGGATGTAGAAGACAAAACAAGCATGATGAAACGAGTAAAATGGATCAATAAGATGCTCCAGTCGCGTTCGCCAGTCCGTAACCGTCGAATGTAAAGAAGATCATCCAAGTGCCTCGCATAGTTCCCTCACGCACAGTTGCAGAGTTCGTCGTCAATGCCTATGTATGACCTGTCATTTTTTGTTAATGACGGGAACATATGGATTAAAACCTGAAGTGCATTTTAATAGCCCCAACAAATACATGCATGGATAAGTGTATTGTTTGTCACTGATGGTTTGCCTTATGCATGTAAGAAAGGTAATAATTGACATGATTAATTGGTTAGATGGTGATGATGGATGACCTGACATTTGGTGAGCCGGGAAATTACAATTCAAAAGAAATGATTTTCTCAGCTGGTGATGAAGCAATGCTTATCGTCATATCCATAACACAATTGAAATTGATGGCGGTGTTTACGTCCCAATCCATTCTATAATGTTAAAATATCGATTTATCTATGATTGAACAGAAGCTTGTCAGCGGGTACCTGATTCACATCGCCTATATAATGCACACATGTATGCCAGCTTTCATTCAATTCCGATAGAAAAACACCACAAGGAATAAATTATTAATGATATCAACTTATGTAATTTAACTTTGACATTCCATAGACACCATATGTGATGATTTTTGTAATAGTTAATTATTATGAATCATTCCATATGTGCATTAATTTGCGTAGGTATTTTATCCTTGATCTGATTATTCAATTGTGCGTCATGTGTTACTCTGGAATAATTACTTTGGATTTGGACGTTTTTGCCAAGTCATCATTTGAATGATGTAATCATTGTGGAAAAGATAGTGCATTATGATTATCCATCAGAGGGGTATGCTCGATAATATCATTATTCAATGCTCGTCATGTTGTCAAATCGCCTGATACTTGGACAACCTCGCATGCAGCCACAAGAATTGTGCACATATTAGTACGCATTATTATTGTTGAAAATGAGATGAAAAAAATTGTGTTTTGGAAACCGTAAATCCGCAATGCCATGCATCATGACAACTTACCAACAACTGTGTTACTGCATGTTAATTTTAATGACCTGTACCCATTTTTCGGTTACATACTGCAACTTGGTCATAACAACTGAATTAGTGGAGGTTTACATTGAGGTCCGTTGGCATTAGGCATTATTACCATGTCCCTGTCTATAGGTCATGTAGCTTAGGATGTAGAAGACAAAACAAGCCATGATGATGAACGAGTAAAATGGATCAATAAGATGCTCCAGTCGCGTTCGCCAGTCCGTAACCGTCGAATGTAAAGAAGATCATCCAAGTGCCTCGCATAGTTCCCTCACGCACAGTTGCAGAGTTCGTCGTCAATGCCTATGTATGACCTGTCATTTTTTGTTAATGACGGGAACATATGGATTAAAACCTGAAGTGCATTTTAATAGCCCCAACAAATACATGCATGGATAAGTGTATTGTTTGTCACTGATGGTTTGCCTTATGCATGTAAGAAAGGTAATAATTGACATGATTAATTGGTTAGATGGTGATGATGGATGACCTGACATTTGGTGAGCCGGGAAATTACAATTCAAAAGAAATGATTTTCTCAGCTGGTGATGAAGCAATGCTTATCGTCATATCCATAACACAATTGAAATTGATGGCGGTGTTTACGTCCCAATCCATTCTATAATGTTAAAATATCGATTTATCTATGATTGAACAGAAGCTTGTCAGCGGGTACCTGATTCACATCGCCTATATAATGCACACATGTATGCCAGCTTTCATTCAATTCCGATAGAAAAACACCACAAGGAATAAATTATTAATGATATCAACTTATGTAATTTAACTTTGACATTCCATAGACACCATATGTGATGATTTTTGTAATAGTTAATTATTATGAATCATTCCATATGTGCATTAATTTGCGTAGGTATTTTATCCTTGATCTGATTATTCAATTGTGCGTCATGTGTTACTCTGGAATAATTACTTTGGATTTGGACGTTTTTGCCAAGTCATCATTTGAATGATGTAATCATTGTGGAAAAGATAGTGCATTATGATTATCCATCAGAGGGGTATGCTCGATAATATCATTATTCAATGCTCGTCATGTTGTCAAATCGCCTGATACTTGGACAACCTCGCATGCAGCCACAAGAATTGTACATATTAGTACGCATTATTATTGTTGAAAATGAGATGAAAAAATATGTGTTTTGGAAATCGTAAATCCGCAATGCCATGCATCATGACAACTTACCAACAACTGTGTTACTGCATGTTAATTTTAATGACCTGTACCCATATTTCGGTTACATACTGCAACTTGGTCATAACAACTGAATTAGTGGAGGTTTACATTGAGGTCCGTTGGCATTAGGCATTATTACCATGTCCCTGTCTATAGGTCATGTAGCTTAGGATGTAGAAGACAAAACAAGCATGATGAAACGAGTAAAATGGATCAATAAGATGCTCCAGTCGCGTTCGCCAGTCCGTAACCGTCGAATGTAAAGAAGATCATCCAAGTGCCTCGCATAGTTCCCTCACGCACAGTTGCAGAATTCGTCGTCAATGCCTATGTATGACCTGTCATTTTTGTTAATGACGGGAACATATGGATTAAAACCTGAAGTGCATTTTAATAGCCCCAACAAATACATGCATGGATAAGTGTATTGTTTGTCACTGATGGTTTGCCTTATGCATGTAAGAAAGGTAATAATTGACATGATTAATTGGTTAGATGGTGATGATGGATGACCTGACATTTGGTGAGCCGGGAAATTACAATTCAAAAGAAATGATTTTCTCAGCTGGTGATGAAGCAATGCTTATCGTCATATCCATAACACAATTGAAATTGATGGCGGTGTTTACGTCCCAATCCATTCTATAATGTTAAAATATCGATTTATCTATGATTGAACAGAAGCTTGTCAGCGGGTACCTGATTCACATCGCCTATATAATGCACACATGTATGCCAGCTTTCATTCAATTCCGATAGAAAAACACCACAAGGAATAAATTATTAATGATATCAACTTATGTAATTTAACTTTGACATTCCATAGACACCATATGTGATGATTTTTGTAATAGTTAATTATTATGAATCATTCCATATGTGCATTAATTTGCGTAGGTATTTTATCCTTGATCTGATTATTCAATTGTGCGTCATGTGTTACTCTGGAATAATTACTTTGGATTTGGACGTTTTTGCCAAGTCATCATTTGAATGATGTAATCATTGTGGAAAAGATAGTGCATTATGATTATCCATCAGAGGGGTATGCTCGATAATATCATTATTCAATGCTCGTCATGTTGTCAAATCGCCTGATACTTGGACAACCTCGCATGCAGCCACAAGAATTGCACATATTAGTACGCATTATTATTGTTGAAAATGAGATGAAAAAATATGTGTTTTGGAAATCGTAAATCCGCAATGCCATGCATCATGACAACTTACCAACAACTGTGTTGCTGCATGTTAATTTTAATGACCTGTACCCATATTTCGGTTACATACTGCAACTTGGTCATAACAACTGAATTAGTGGAGGTTTACATTGAGGTCCGTTGGCATTAGGCATTATTACCATGTCCCTGTCTATAGGTCATGTAGCTTAGGATGTAGAAGACAAAACAAGCATGATGAAACGAGTAAAATGGATCAATAAGATGCTCCAGTCGCGTTCGCCAGTCCGTAACCGTCGAATGTAAAGAAGATCATCCAAGTGCCTCGCATAGTTCCCTCACGCACAGTTGCAGAATTCGTCGTCAATGCCTATGTATGACCTGTCATTTTTTGTTAATGACGGGAACATATGGATTAAAACCTGAAGTGCATTTTAATAGCCCCAACAAATACATGCATGGATAAGTGTATTGTTTGTCACTGATGGTTTGCCTTATGCATGTAAGAAAGGTAATAATTGACATGATTAATTGGTTAGATGGTGATGATGGATGACCTGACATTTGGTGAGCCGGGAAATTACAATTCAAAAGAAATGATTTTCTCAGCTGGTGATGAAGCAATGCTTATCGTCATATCCATAACACAATTGAAATTGATGGCGGTGTTTACGTCCCAATCCATTCTATAATGTTAAAATATCGATTTATCTATGATTGAACAGAAGCTTGTCAGCGGGTACCTGATTCACATCGCCTATATAATGCACACATGTATGCCAGCTTTCATTCAATTCCGATAGAAAAAACACCACAAGGAATAAATTATTAATGATATCAACTTATGTAATTTAACTTTGACATTCCATAGACACCATATGTGATGATTTTTGTAATAGTTAATTATTATGAATCATTCCATATGTGCATTAATTTGCGTAGGTATTTTATCCTTGATCTGATTATTCAATTGTGCGTCATGTGTTACTCTGGAATAATTACTTTGGATTTGGACGACGTTTTTGCCAAGTCATCATTTGAATGATGTAATCATTGTGGAAAAGATAGTGCATTATGATTATCCATCAGAGGGGTATGCTCGATAATATCATTATTCAATGCTCGTCATGTTGTCAAATCGCCTGATACTTGGACAACCTCGCATGCAGCCACAAGAATTGTACATATTAGTACGCATTATTATTGTTGAAAATGAGATGAAAAAATATGTGTTTTGGAAATCGTAAATCCGCAATGCCATGCATCATGACAACTTACCAACAACTGTGTTACTGCATGTTAATTTTAATGACCTGTACCCCATTTTCGGTTACATACTGCAACTTGGTCATAACAACTGAATTAGTGGAGGTTTACATTGAGGTCCGTTGGCATTAGGCATTATTACCATGTCCCTGTCTATAGGTCATGTAGCTTAGGATGTAGAAGACAAAACAAGCATGATGAAACGAGTAAAATGGATCAATAAGATGCTCCAGTCGCGTTCGCCAGTCCGTAACCGTCGAATGTAAAGAAGATCATCCAAGTGCCTCGCATAGTTCCCTCACGCACAGTTGCAGAGTTCGTCGTCAATGCCTATGTATGACCTGTCATTTTTTGTTAATGACGGGAACATATGGATTAAAACCTGAAGTGCATTTTAATAGCCCCAACAAATACATGCATGGATAAGTGTATTGTTTGTCACTGATGGTTTGCCTTATGCATGTAAGAAAGGTAATAATTGACATGATTAATTGGTTAGATGGTGATGATGGATGACCTGACATTTGGTGAGCCGGGAAATTACAATTCAAAAGAAATGATTTTCTCAGCTGGTGATGAAGCAATGCTTATCGTCATATCCATAACACAATTGAAATTGATGGCGGTGTTTACGTCCCAATCCATTCTATAATGTTAAAATATCGATTTATCTATGATTGAACAGAAGCTTGTCAGCGGGTACCTGATTCACATCGCCTATATAATGCACACATGTATGCCAGCTTTCATTCAATTCCGATAGAAAAACACCACAAGGAATAAATTATTAATGATATCAACTTATGTAATTTAACTTTGACATTCCATAGACACCATATGTGATGATTTTTGTAATAGTTAATTATTATGAATCATTCCATATGTGCATTAATTTGCGTAGGTATTTTATCCTTGATCTGATTATTCAATTGTGCGTCATGTGTTACTCTGGAATAATTACTTTGGATTTGGACGTTTTTGCCAAGTCATCATTTGAATGATGTAATCATTGTGGAAAAGATAGTGCATTATGATTATCCATCAGAGGGGTATGCTCGATAATATCATTATTCAATGCTCGTCATGTTGTCAAATCGCCTGATACTTGGACAACCTCGCATGCAGCCACAAGAATTGTACATATTAGTACGCATTATTATTGTTGAAAATGAGATGAAAAAATATGTGTTTTGGAAATCGTAAATACGCAATGCCATGCATCATGACAACTTACCAACAACTGTGTTGCTGCATGTAAATTTTAATGACCTGCACCCATTTTTCGGTTACATACTGCAACTTGGTCATAACAACTGAATTAGTGGAGGTTTACATTGAGGTCCGTTGGCATTAGGCATTATTACCATGTCCCTGTCTTTAGGTCATGTAGCTTAGGATGTAGAAGACAAAACAAGCATGATGAAACGAGTAAAATGGATCAATAAGATGCTCCAGTCGCGTTCGCCAGTCCGTAACCGTCGAATGTAAAGAAGATCATCCAAGTGCCTCGCATAGTTCCCTCACGCACAGTTGCAGAGTTCGTCGTCAATGCCTATATGTATGACCTGTCATTTTTTGTTAATGACGGGAACATATGGATTAAAACCTGAAGTGCATTTTAATAGCCCCAACAAATACATGCATGGATAAGTGTATTGTTTGTCACTGATGGTTTGCCTTATGCATGTAAGAAAGGTAATAATTGACATGATTAATTGGTTAGATGGTGATGATGGATGACCTGACATTTGGTGAGCCGGGAAATTACAATTCAAAAGAAATGATTTTCTCAGCTGGTGATGAAGCAATGCTTATCGTCATATCCATAACACAATTGAAATTGATGGCGGTGTTTACGTCCCAATCCATTCTATAATGTTAAAATATCGATTTATCTATGATTGAACAGAAGCTTGTCAGCGGGTACCTGATTCACATCGCCTATATAATGCACACATGTATGCCAGCTTTCATTCAATTCCGATAGAAAAACACCACAAGGAATAAATTATTAATGATATCAACTTATGTAATTTAACTTTGACATTCCATAGACACCATATGTGATGATTTTTGTAATAGTTAATTATTATGAATCATTCCATATGTGCATTAATTTGCGTAGGTATTTTATCCTTGATCTGATTATTCAATTGTGCGTCATGTGTTACTCTGGAATAATTACTTTGGATTTGGACGTTTTTGCCAAGTCATCATTTGAATGATGTAATCATTGTGGAAAAGATAGTGCATTATGATTATCCATCAGAGGGGTATGCTCGATAATATCATTATTCAATGCTCGTCATGTTGTCAAATCGCCTGATACTTGGACAACCTCGCATGCAGCCACAAGAATTGTACATATTAGTACGCATTATTATTGTTGAAAATGAGATGAAAAAATATGTGTTTTGGAAATCGTAAATCCGCAATGCCATGCATCATGACAACTTACCAACAACTGTGTTGCTGCATGTTAATTTTAATGACCTGTACCCATATTTCGGTTACATACTGCAACTTGGTCATCATAACAACTGAATTAGTGGAGGTTTACATTGAGGTCCGTTGGCATTAGGCATTATTACCATGTCCCTGTCTATAGGTCATGTAGCTTAGGATGTAGAAGACAAAACAAGCATGATGAAACGAGTAAAATGGATCAATAAGATGCTCCAGTCGCGTTCGCCAGTCCGTAACCGTCGAATGTAAAGAAGATCATCCAAGTGCCTCGCATAGTTCCCTCACGCACAGTTGCAGAGTTCGTCGTCAATGCCTATGTATGACCTGTCATTTTTTGTTAATGACGGGAACATATGGATTAAAACCTGAAGTGCATTTTAATAGCCCCAACAAATACATGCATGGATAAGTGTATTGTTTGTCACTGATGGTTTGCCTTATGCATGTAAGAAAGGTAATAATTGACATGATTAATTGGTTAGATGGTGATGATGGATGACCTGACATTTGGTGAGCCGGGAAATTACAATTCAAAAGAAATGATTTTCTCAGCTGGTGATGAAGCAATGCTTATCGTCATATCCATAACACAATTGAAATTGAATTGATGGCGGTGTTTACGTCCCAATCCATTCTATAATGTTAAAATATCGATTTATCTATGATTGAACAGAAGCTTGTCAGCGGGTACCTGATTCACATCGCCTATATAATGCACACATGTATGCCAGCTTTCATTCAATTCCGATAGAAAAACACCACAAGGAATAAATTATTAATGATATCAACTTATGTAATTTAACTTTGACATTCCATAGACACCATATGTGATGATTTTTGTAATAGTTAATTATTATGAATCATTCCATATGTGCATTAATTTGCGTAGGTATTTTATCCTTGATCTGATTATTCAATTGTGCGTCATGTGTTACTCTGGAATAATTACTTTGGATTTGGACGTTTTTGCCAAGTCATCATTTGAATGATGTAATCATTGTGGAAAAGATAGTGCATTATGATTATCCATCAGAGGGGTATGCTCGATAATATCATTATTCAATGCTCGTCATGTTGTCAAATCGCCTGATACTTGGACAACCTCGCATGCAGCCACAAGAATTGTACATATTAGTACGCATTATTATTGTTGAAAATGAGATGAAAAAATATGTGTTTTGGAAATCGTAAATCCGCAATGCCATGCATCATGACAACTTACCAACAACTGTGTTGCTGCATGTTAATTTTAATGACCTGTACCCATATTTCGGTTACATACTGCAACTTGGTCATAACAACTGAATTAGTGGAGGTTTACATTGAGGTCCGTTGGCATTAGGCATTATTACCATGTCCCTGTCTATAGGTCATGTAGCTTAGGATGTAGAAGACAAAACAAGCATGATGAAACGAGTAAAATGGATCAATAAGATGCTCCAGTCGCGTTCGCCAGTCCGTAACCGTCGAATGTAAAGAAGATCATCCAAGTGCCTCGCATAGTTCCCTCACGCACAGTTGCAGAGTTCGTCGTCAATGCCTTTTAAACAGTTTACATATACTGAAAGTGTAATGTAATTGTAAACTTTTTCTATATATACTTAGTTGTAAATAATGCATTGTTAAAAAAATTGTAGCAGGTCGAAAATTCCTTGTAGCCAAAATCTCAAACTTTTTAAATTTCTACGCCAGCGGCCCGCTGTTGGTGGCTAAGTGTTTTGTCGGCAGTTTCCCAGCTGACGGTCCCACAAGCAAATGGTAATTTTTGACCCAAGAGATGGTGATCTCGGTGGACCGTCGTCGGCTCTCGGCAGCCGATGACCAGCCACTATTGGGCCGCCGGCAGTTCCCAGTAGACGGTCCACCGGCGGCCCAACGGTGGCTCGTCTTCGGCTGTATGTCTGCCATCGCGCCATCTAGCTGCATCTTTACAGATTAGTAACGACCTTAACCTTAGTTCAGTCGCTGAATGTTGGCGGTTATTTTGAAATTCGTAAAAATCGCTCAGTTTTCATCACTTCTTCTGTGTTAGGTGAGTTGCAGGTACTTTAATCCATTTTAAATACGTTTTAAGATAATACATGGGATATGAAAACATCTAGTATTCATCGCATTTCTTTGTATTTGAATGTTTTTTTCATGAAATTTACCCGAGTTGGATTTAAGGAGTTAGGGTCAACTCGTACCCATACCAACTCCTACCCAGACCAACTCGTACCCAAGTTTTAAGATTAATACCGTTATTCACTTATGTACAATAACGTTGAGTTTACCCATCATCAATATAATTTTCCATTTTAACAAGGAATGTTGACGCCCTGAATAGCTTAACTACTCACATTGCCGACGCACCATGCTTAGCCCCCTAGCTCGCCCGTCACAAGCGACCAGACTCCAGAGCGCGGCGTCCCAAGCATGGCATACGTTGGTTGCGCTTGGGTAGGGTAGCGTCGGGTAGGGAAGAGTAGCGTTGGGCAGCGTTGGGTAGCATCGGGCCGGGTCGGGTAGGGCAGCGTAGGGTCGGGTCGGGTATGGTAGCGTCGGGGTAGGGTAGCGTCGTCGGGTAGCGGTGGGCAGCGTCGGGTCGGGTAGGGCAGGGTAGCCTCGGGTTGGGAAGGGCAGCGTAGGGTCTGGGAGGGAGGTAAGAGAGGGGGAGCGGAGGTGTATTTATATATTTATATATAAATAATAAAAAAATTATTGTTAATAAAAATCTTCATGTCTACTTGATTTCAGAAAAAAAGAACTGAATGAAGAGCTACAGATGACAAGGCTCGCTGCACTTATTGAATATAACGATTTGTCTTCTGAGGAAGAAATTTAGTTTTCTTAATAAACTAATTAAAATATGGTGTTGCTGTTCTTCTTTGTATTTTAGTTTGAGGCATTTTTAAATACTTGATGAGTTATCGGTGGGCCACTGTCGGCCCGACGGCTTGCCACTATGAGTGGCTTGCCGACGGCTGCCCGACGGCTATCAGCTGGTCACGCCACCGGTGGGCCATCGGTGGCTGCCACCGGCGGGCCGGAGGCGCAGCTGCCGATGGCCCGCCGGTGGCCCACCAGCGTTGTGCTATCTGGGTTGTTAATTTCAAAAGAGACAAAATGTGTCTAAGCCAACGGACAACGATTAACTACTTAAACAAAAAATGTTATGGCTTGTTGGTAATTCGAAAATTGGTAAATGACGTGCGCATGCGCTATCCGCCGCATAGTTTTTTTGGCTCTCTGCCAACTCGGGCCGCGTAACTCAATTCCTGAATGAGCAACAGAATGCATTTTGCTCGGTTTTGCGCGTTTCACTTGCACTGGTGCACTAAGACTCAAGATTCTTTGTGAATACAACCCTGGCATTTATAGCTGGTCATGATATCACCATCATCACCATCAACATCGTCATCATAACCATCGTCGTCATCATCAGCATATTTTCTCTTGGTAATCAAGGGTTATTCAGGCCCATTGCAGCGAGCATGGAACTGTGTAGCGTTATGATGCGGTAGTCAGTTGGACGATAAAGCTAAACAAATCATTATTGGTGCGTCATGTAAGTGTAAGGAGCGATATGATTGAGTTTCTGTTGTTGCTTAACAGCCATGTTTTATTCCATCGAGGGTAGCCAATTCTATGTTGAATCTTAACTAATTATATATAATTATCAATTCTTAAAAAAAAAAAACTCTCATGATTGAGGCTAGAAGTTTACATTTTCTTTGAGGTTGACCATTGGCCGATATGATTTACTCAATTCCATTTTAAGTACTTTTTAATCATTACGATATGTCTGTCATCAAAGGCAGCAACTCATCATCATTACCATCATATCGATTTGTCAGCGTTAATATCATGATCATCTCTATCATTCTTCGCCTTCGCCATCTGTCATTTACCCTTTGGAGCATAATTTTTATAAGCATTGATGGTCAATCATGATTGTTATAAATTTTACTTACTGTGGTCAACATCATCATCATCATCGAATGTATCATTATCACATCCAATAAGTTAAAGTTCTTTATCAGGAAACTTTTAATTTTCATCACCATTATTATTCATCACTGCACTTTTAACACTTTTTGTCATTAATACAGTAATACGATTATGAAACACCACAACATGTGAATAGATTATGACTATTGTCATGAGTATTTCATGATTATGCTACAGTGTTGTGTATCACAAACAAATTAGGTGTAGACATACATTTCAGGATAAACAGTGCAAACAATTTGCTGATTTGCCAAATTGTGAACAAGCAGTTAAAAAGATGATACAAGGAAATCATAATAATATCCAAAACACAGTTGCAAATGAACTTGTTAATCAGAAGAATAACAATAAATTTTTTTTTGTATTTCGCAATGAAAACCGAAGCTTTGACTCTGTAGTACCTGTCGCATTGCCGCTATTGACACTGGCTTTATTTTGTTCTTTCGGTTATAATGCGCTTTTGTCATCACACACAGGTTTTAAATTTCCCTTCAAATATGATGCTTTATGGCAGTATTAGGGTTATAAGTGAGACAACCCAGTCCCAGATGTAATAGTTTTTCCTCCGGAAATAAACTCATTGGGAGGTGCTAGGATTGTAATGTGGTGTTGCCTTGTACCAGATCTCGATTTCCCTCCGGATATAACGTCTCTGGGTAGTCCAAGGATTCCCATGCTATGTTCTTTGCACCTACATCTGTTTCCTTCCAGATATTGTGTCCCTATGATTATAATACCCTACATTGCATGATGACAAGTAATTTCTTGACATTAAGCATTAAGTTTGCAGCGGCACAAACTGAATTGCATTTATGGATGTGTGATTCAACAAATAATTCCACTCATATAAATTCACACTAAATACCAGCAACAAATATTGACGGATATTGTCGGATAATGATTAGTACAAACCATTCAAATAACAACAAATTGTTCTCCAATAGCTCACTGGTTAATTATGCTATGTACAATCAGTACATTTTTCAAGTATTTGCATGTAACTGCATACTTCTGACAATATTAAGTACCAATATTAATAACCAACCACAATATTAAGTACCAATGCAATTGCACATCATGGCAATTCTGTAGATACACAAAATGCCAATATTGGTATACATTTGTCATTTTCATAGTGTCAATGTTCATACTATATTGCCTCAAATATAATAGAACAATTGGATTATTTTTCGGGGGATATTTCTTCTACTCATTCGTTAGCGGCTAGTGACACATTGGTTCAGAGCTTGATAGCCACAGCTGTGAGCGATGAGTTGTTACTCTTGTCAGTGGATTTCTTCTAATCGAGACTCTAGAGTCAGCATACAGTATTTCCTTTAACAGTCTAATATTTCAGCATGTTTTTTCATCTTGTCCATTCATTCATTTTCTTGTCAAGGCAACACATCTGTATTTTAGTATTCAATAGCAAGTTTTGTATGAAAAGGGGCATGCTTAAGTAACACCATTAGATTGGACAAAAAAAGTAACTGTTCTTACTTTGTTCAACACTTTCTCGGTAGGCCTCTTTCACACGAGGAGTATTTCATTTACAGTAGTTTATGACTCCTAATACAGTCAGGTGTTATCACTTAACATTTTTGACATGATAATTTCCTATTTTCCTATGCTGGCTTTTTTGCTGTCGCTAAGAAAGAATGTCAAATCTTCTGTGCGTCAGTGTGAAATGATAATGACTGAAGGAAAGGCTATGCTACTATATAGTTATTGACTTACTTACCTTAATCACTGATTCAGCCTTTCCACAACACCACCCTACCCCTTATCGCCCCCAGTGCCTGGGGTACGGGGCCCAACTTGTCGTAGGTAACGACTAATAGAATTATTTTTTTTTGCCACCGGCGGCCCAACGGTGGCTCGTGACGGCTGTATGTCTCAATCGCGATCAGTATCTTTCAGATTAGTTCAAACCTTAGTACTCTGACTGTTGGCGGTAATTTTGAAATTCGTAAAAATTGCTGTCCTGTTTCATCACTACATACCTTCTGTGTTAGGTGAGTTGCAGGTCCCAGATTAACAACGCCCATTTTAAATACGTTTTAAGATAATACATGGGATATGAAAACATCTAGTATTCATCGCATTTCTTTGTATTTGAATGTTTTTTTCATGAAATTTACCCGAGTTGGATTTAAGGAGTTAGGGTCAACTCGTACCCATACCAACTCCTACCCAGACCAACTCGTACCCAAGTTTTAAGATTAATACCGTTATTCACTTATGTACAATAACGTTGAGTTTACCCATCATCAATATAATTTTCCATTTTAACAAGGAATGTTGACGCCCTGAATAGCTTAACTACTCACATTGCCGACGCACCATGCTTAGCCCCCTAGCTCGCCCGTCACAAGCGACCAGACTCCAGAGCGCGGCGTCCCAAGCATGGCATACGTTGGTTGCGCTTGGGTAGGGTAGCGTCGGGTAGGGAAGAGTAGCGTTGGGCAGCGTTGGGTAGCATCGGGCCGGGTCGGGTAGGGCAGCGTAGGGTCGGGTCGGGTATGGTAGCGTCGGGTAGGGTAGCGTCGGGTAGCGGTGGGCAGCGTCGGGTCGGGTAGGGCAGGGTAGCCTCGGGTTGGGAAGGGCAGCGTAGGGTCTGGGAGGGAGGTAAGAGGGGAGCGGAGGTGTATTTATATATTTATATATAAATAATAAAAAAAATTATTGTTAATAAAAATCTTCATGTCTACTTGATTTCAGAAAAAGAACTGAATGAAGAGCTACAGATGACAAGGCTCGCTGCACTTATTGAATATAACGATTTGTCTTCTGAGGAAGAAATTTAGTTTTCTTAATAAACTAATTAAAATATGGTGTTGCTGTTCTTCTTTGTATTTTAGTTTGAGGCATTTTTAAATACTTGATGAGTTATCGGTGGGCCACTGTCGGCCCGACGGCTTGCCACTATGAGTGGCTTGCCGACGGCTGCCCGACGGCTATCAGCTGGTCACGCCACCGGTGGGCCATCGGTGGCTGCCACCGGCGGGCCGGAGGCGCAGCTGCCGATGGCCCGCCGGTGGCCCACCAGCGTTGTGCTATCTGGGTTGTTAATTTCAAAAGAGACAAAATGTGTCTAAGCCAACGGACAACGATTAACTACTTAAACAAAAAATGTTATGGCTTGTTGGTAATTCGAAAATTGGTAAATGACGTGCGCATGCGCTATCCGCCGCATAGTTTTTTTGGCTCTCTGCCAACTCGGGCCGCGTAACTCCGCTGAATGAGCAACAGAATGCATTTTGCTCGGTTTTGCGCGTTTCACTTGCACTGGTGCACTAAGACTCAAGATTCTTTGTGAATACAACCCTGGCATTTATAGCTGGTCATGATATCACCATCATCACCATCAACATCGTCATCATAACCATCGTCGTCATCATCAGCATATTTTCTCTTGGTAATCAAGGGTTATTCAGGCCCATTGCAGCGAGCATGGAACTGTGTAGCGTTATGATGCGGTAGTCAGTTGGACGATAAAGCTAAACAAATTATTGGTGCGGTAAGTGTAAGGAGCGATATGATTGAGTTTCTGTTGTTGCTTAACTTCATGTTTTATTCCATCGAGGGTAGCCAATTCTATGTTGAATCTTAACTAATTATATATAATTATCAATTCTTAATCTTAAAAAAAAACTCTCATGATTGAGGCTAGAAGTTTACATTTTCTTTGAGGTTGACCATTGGCCGATATGATTTACTCAATTCCATTTAAGTACTTTTTAATCATTACGATTGTCTGTCATCAAAGGCAGCAACTCATCATCATTACCATCATATCGATTTGTCAGCGTTAATATCATGATCATCTCTATCATTCTTCGCCTTCGCCATCTGTCTTTACCCTTTGGAGCATAATTTTTATAAGCATTGTGGTCAATCATGATTGTTATAAATTTTACTTACTGTGGTCAACATCATCATCATCATCATTATTATCATTATCACATCAATAAGTTAAAGTTCTTTATCAGGAAACTTTTAATTTTCATCACCATTATTATTCATCACTGCACTTTTAACACTGCTTTGTCATTAATACAGTAATACGATTATGAAACACCACAACATGTGAATAGATTATGACTATTGTCATGAGTATTTCATGATTATGCTACAGTGTTGTGTATCACAAACAAATTAGTGTAGATACATTTCAGGATAAACAGTGCAAACAATTTGCTGATTTGCCAAATTGTGAACAAGCAGTTAAAAAGATGATACAAGGAAATCATAATAATACAAAAACATAGTTGCAAATGAACTTGTTAATCAGAAGAATAACAATAATTTTTTTTTGTATTTCGCAATGAAAACCGAATTGACTCTGTAGTATGTCGCATTGCCGCTATTGACACTGGCTTTATTTTGTTCTGCGGTTATAATGCGCTTTTGTCATCACACACAGGTTTTAATTTCCCTTCAAATATGATGCTTTGGGCAGTATTAGGGTTATAAGTGACATTGCCCAGTCCCAGATCGCAATTTTCCTCCGGAAATAAACTCATTGGGAGGTGCTAGGATTGTAATGTGGTGTTGCCTTGTACCAGATCTCGATTTCCCTCCGGATATAACGTCTCTGGGTAGTCCAAGGATTCCCATGTTATGTTCTTTGCACCTACATCTCATTTCCTTCCAGATATTGTGTCCCTATGATTATAATACCCTACATTGCATGATGACAAGTAATTTCTTGACATTAAGCATTAAGTTTGCAGCGGCACAAACTGAATTGCATTTATGGATGTGTGATTCAACAAATAATTCCACTCATATAAATTCACACTAAATACCAGCAACAAATATTGACGGATATTGTCGGATAATGATTAGTACAAACCATTCAAATAACAACAAATTGTTCTCCAATAGCTCACTGGTTAATTATGCTATGTACAATCAGTACATTTTTCAAGTATTTGCATGTAATGCATACTTCTGACAATATTAAGTACCAATATTAATAACCAACCACAATATTAAGTACCAATGCAATTGCACATCATGGCAATTCTGTAGATACACAAAATGCCAATATTGGTATACATTTGTCATTTTCATAGTGTCAATGTTCATACTATATTGCCTCAAATATAATAGAACAATTGGATTATTTTTCGGGGGATATTTCTTCTACTCATTCGTTAGCGGCTAGTGACACATTGGTTCAGAGCTTGATAGCCACAGCTGTGAGCGATGAGTTGTTACTCTTGTCAGTGGATTTCTTCTAATCGAGACTCTAGAGTCAGCATACAGTATTTCCTTTAACAGTCTAATATTTCAGCATGTTTTCTCATCTTGTCCATTCATTCATTTTCTTGTCAAGGCAACACATCTGTATTTTAGTATTCAATAGCAAGTTTTGTATGAAAAGGGGCATGCTTAAGTAACACCATTAGATTGGACAATAAGTAACTGTACTTACTTTGTTCAACACTTTCTCGGTAGGCCTCTTTCACACGAGGAGTATTTCATTTACAGTAGTTTATGACTCCTAATACAGTCAGGTGTTATGAACACTTGACATGATAATTTCCTATTTTCCTATGCTGATCTTTTTCTGTCGCTAAGACAGAATGTCACTTCTGTGCGTCAGTGTGAAATGATAATACTAAGGAAAGGCTATGCTACTATATAGTTATTGACTTACTTACCTTAATCACTGATTCAGCCTTTCTACAACACCACCCTACCCCTTATCGCCCCCAGTGGGTCCTGGGGTAGGGCCCCAACTTGTCGTAGGTAACGACTAATAGAATTATTTTTTTTTGCATTTAACTTACGTGACGGTTGCTCAATCCGATCAGTATTATCCCTTCAAATTTACTCTACTATGGTAAATACCAAATTACGCATAAGTATTGGTGTCCTGTTAAACCCTCTACATACCTTACCTTATCTATGTTTGTACGACATATCCCAGATAGCACAACGCCAGCGGCCCGCTGGTGGCTGCCGTCGGCAGTTCCCAGCTGACGGTCCACCGGCGGCCCAACGGTGGCTCGTCTTCGTCTGGATGTCTGCCACAGCGCCACCTAGCTGCAATTCAAAAAAATTTTGTCATATGTACTTATATAGTGATGATACCTGTGAAATTCGAAAGAAGAAGAAGAGAACGCCCGCCCCGCTCACAGACTTGCCTGAATTCCCTCAGTAATAAACAGTTGAATATACACTTATTGATGCATATCAGTTTATCATCCTTGATTCTTACATGTAAGTGATAAATATTATATTAACATTAAGCATTTGTTTACAGAAGCCGCACTGGTTTTGCCGGCCGGTCAGATGACCAGAGTAGGACTCCGGTACGTGCCAGTGGCAGTCAACAAGACCACAGGGTGGCCTTTCTTTCTAGTAGCATGGCAACACCACCATCTGTGAACTCTTATACACTGTAATGGGCTATTCGCCATACTCAGGTTTTTCTTCAAGCTCAATGACCACTTCATCTTTTCTTTCCATACCTGTTGATGATGAAGATGATTCTTTTCTGATAAACAGGGCAAGAATGGATTAAAGACGCCCTTTTCTGAGGAATTACCGGACAGGTATAACTGTACACATACGTACACTACGAATACTTTTAGATATAATTATGAATTTATGTTGCAATTTTTGCGAAAAGAACTATAAATGCTGGTGTTATTTTGTTACATATTTGTTTCATTTTTATTTATTTTTTAATATATTGTGAGGTATTGAATTGTAAGCGTACAATATATCTTTCCAAAGACCGACTATTGTTTTCCACTTTGGAGGCAATGAAAAGAGGGATAAAAAATAATACGATAATATTGAAAAAAATCCTGGAGAAGCTGGAAGCTCGGGAGGGAGAGCGGGATCGGAGAGATATTGTTGCGTCTCTGGAAGAATTCCAATTACCAATGGACATTGATTTCAATTAACTTTGCTAAGTCATAAAATTTAAAGGTAATCGGGCATCAAGAAAATTTTAAGTGTTAACCTTTCCTTCTAACCAGTGGTGGTGGGGGTAGAGATGGGGGTGAAGGACGTGTGTGAAACTAGAATATACCTATGCCGCAACCGCCGACAATGTGAAATAGTGCAGTGAACAAAGACATGAGTGAAAAGCTAATTTAAGTTCACAAAACACCACATAAACATCACATATAAATGTGTATTTGTGGCGTAACACCTCCAATATCACGTGACTATTACATTTTTCTCCTTGTTTTCATTACAGAGAGAGAAAGGTGCCAGTTGTCCGCTGCGAGGGCCGCCAGCATCCTAACCAGCAGTGACGAAGAGCAATGATTATTTCACTGTATTTATATTGACAATAAAACACTAAATTTGCATTGAGTATTGTTTTCTGTTATGGAAAATGGCAAAAAGCATACTAAAGCAGTATTTCTATCCATTACCATCGGTCCGACGTCGTTACGACCAAACTTGAAATCCGATCAATTTTAAAATTGTCCTGACTCAACTTGAAATTTCAAGTTGGGTTGACCCATTTAAAAATTGGACGGCGGGTTGGCAGGCACGATTGGTATAGAAAGCGGCGGCGCGTTTATTACATCGGCTTGTTGCGTCAAAGTATATTGCAATGCATGAAGATGCAGACAGCGCTCGCTGAGGTACCCGTAAGGCTGAATTTACCTTCGCCCAATAGAAATATGTCTTCATCCGATGTCTGTCTGTTTGTTTGCCTGTTAGCAAAGATATATCGAAAAGTTATGAAGGGATTTTCATAAAGCCTTCAGGGATCAATGGTCACGTATCAAGGACAAATGCAATAGAGAAATAAATAAATCTCAATAGCACTCCATTGCTTTTTCTAACACGCGTCGCGGAGCGATTTTTGATCTCAGACCTTGACCGTTATTTTAAGGTGGGGCAGGTAAATGGCTGACCCAACTTAAGTCTGAGCAATTTATATCGGCATATTGTGATTGGTTAGGATAAATTATTTGCATTTTAAGAACTTTATTTAAGGTGACAGCCACCTTTGATATATTATTAGTATTTTAGAAGAATAAATAATTGAATTAGACGCATATACACACTTAGTTCCCTTTCTAAATGATTATGTTATTTAGGACTACCGCGGTACTCCATACACGCATCGCCATGGGGATATCACGACTTTACGTGTATTATTAGAATCGAAAAGCAGGATTGTCAGAATAGGCTGAGGTGGCAAGGAAGTGAATATAATTGTAATAATGATTATGAAGATCGGTCAGAGAAAATGGGCTGTGTAAATTCGGCATTTACTCAACTGACGCATTCAATGCATTCGGCTGTCCAATTTTTAAATGGGTCAACCCAACATGAAATTTCAAGTTGGGTCAGGACAATTTTAAAATTGGTCAGATTTCAAGTATGTTACTGTGAAAGACATTACATCAGTTAGAGACAGAATTTTCTTTTCCTCTAAGCATTTGAGGTCAACCAATTTTATCGAAGTATTGTGTTATGTTAAGATGGCCAGCTGTCAACCATTCTGGTTTGCTCAGTGCTATCAGACTAGGTGGATCATTTTGCGATATGCATTTTGTTTGCATTTCCTTCAGTTCGTTTTTTGATTTGTCTTGAAAGCTTTGGCATTGAAATCAGTGATATAAAGACCTGACCGTTTCTTCACTCGACTGAATGCAACATAAGCTTGTCCTTTGCCAAATAGTGCTGCTTTCTTCATGCTGACAACAATTTATCAAACAGTAAGACCTTGACATTTGTGAATGGTAACAGCCCATGCCATAGTGAGTGGAAACTGACGTCAAGGAACTTTCCCACATTTTCGTTTGTTTTTTTCATGGTGACTTTCAAGTCGAACAATGGGGATTGAATCTGGATATTGTCGTTTCCATTTGCTAGCAGCAAATGCTTTTTTGCCAACATTCTCATTATTAAATCTCACCAATACCACCAACACTTTATGTGAGTTGTCCATGATTACTGCAGTGACTGTTCCAATGACACCATTGACCAATCCATCTGATGTGTCCACGTTATATACAACCATTACTTTAGCACCAATACATAGCTCTTATATTGTGTGTGGTCCTCTAATTTCAGTACAGGATTTGGATCCACCAATGTTTTGCAAATCAATGAGTCCTCTGCTGTCTCCTTTATCATCAACTGCTTTGATAAAGATACGATCCTCTAGGAGCAAGAGCATTCAATCTTTCAGCATTCCTATTATCAATATCACGATTCAAGCCAAATACATGTAGGATGTCATTGGGATAATTTGCATCACCATGTCTGATCTCTTTGATTGAAGACTTTTCAAGTCACTATCAGTATACTTGCCTGTTTGTAATCTACAGAGCAAATTAGCAACGAATGAGTCGTCTTTCTGTCGCATGATTTCATCAAATTCATATAATTGAAAGTCTCCCTTCTACAATGAACCATATAATCGGGCAACTGGGTCCCGTACAGGGTCAAAAATGTGAATTTGTATCACCAGAGCACGTTGGTATAGGTCACCAGCTGCTAGAATACACACATTACCAAACTATGTGGTTTCATCCTTCACCCCTTTGATTTCATTTAGTCTCGCTTAATAGCATGTCTGATCCAACCATGGAAACTTCATCAATGACCATCAAGTGCAAGTTATCCATTTTCATGCGGAGAGAATTCAGTTTTTCATATGTGAGTGACTCATTACCACCAAATCTTCCAGTTGTCAGCAGTAATGCAGAGTGAATAGTCAATCCTCCTACATTGAAGGCAGCTACGCCAGTAGGTGCTGTTACAAGAGTTATCATATCAGTTGGTTTTATCTGGTTGCACAATGGTAGAATTCTTTTGGTGTCAGAACAAATCAGCTTTATGACATGACTTTTACCAACTCCACCTGGACCACTTAAAAATAATCTGTATAGTTCTACATGTTTGCGTTGTTTCATTGATATGACTGATCTCTTACACCTTTGCCTATGATAGAATACAATCTGCCTCTGCTTAGTGTTTAGCTTTTGCACTATCTCGCTGTATTCTGGAGGAGAAATTCTTTATCAACAACTGATTCATATCAAGACACAATGTCTAAGGATGGTTTGCAACTTGGGTGCTCAATAAGTTGAGCATTAGTATCAAGATCTTCCTACTCTATGTCTCTTTCTAATTCAGCACCTTCAGCACGATCATCAGAATCTTGTTTTTCTGTTTGGGGAGCTATGTTTGTCCACATGTGAACTGGCGGACCATTGACTGCGTGTTCATGAACAGCTTCACCAATCAATTCCATATTTTGGGTGAACTGCGTTTCTATTGCCATGCATTCATTTTACCGAGCAATATAGTGTGTATGGTAGTCAGCATTAGTGCCAAGTAAGTCTTGATCTTCGTTTCGCCACGGTAAAAATAGCATCAACGTGTTTCTGTAGAAATTGCATTATCTGCTTAACGATACCGTCTAAATCGTATAACAGTATGACATCTACGCCTGTACATTTGACCCATTCCGTTTGCAAGCATAATGCGTTTTGGCAGTTTAGGTCTTTCTTGTGGTATTGGCTCATCATTTTCATTCAGTACAACTGGTACAGAATCGTCTTGATCAAATTCTGTTTCACCAAGTGAGAGAGTGTAGGTGCTAGCGAATTCAGCTACGCACTTGCGTTCAAGTTCCAATTTTCTTGCAACATATCTGATCACAATGTTCTTTTGAAAGACATCTTGATCACAATCCTCTTTGCCTTCCATTAGGTATTTTGGTTTCAAAACTGCACTACGCTCTGACTGAGGATTGGTGTCTACAAAAACAACCTTTCGGATTCTATACGCCGCTTCTTGTGCACTCCTTTCTCAGTGGTTTGGAAATGTGGATGCAACATATCTTAACATTTCCTTCACTTCTCTGTCTTTGTACTCATTAGCTGCTTGTTTCAATAATTGACCCATGCCATTTTCAATCTTTGTCACATAGGAACAAATGTACATGTTTACCGCCACGCTCCAACCACACGCTATAGACTTGGTAAGATACTTAAATGGACAATTCATTTGAAGCAGCTGAAGTGGAGTTTGAACGCTCTTTCGATGAAGCGTGAAGGAGTCCTTCCCCTTCAGTAGTTGGTAGTATTTCTTGCTGTGGCATTGGTTGAGGAGGAGGAGAAGACAGAGAAGCCGACGCTGCAAGTTTTGATGGTTGAGGCGCCTTTGAGACATTATGTAACAGGTCTCGACTGGGATGTTTGTTGACCAAAACTGATGTAGTGCGGTGACCGCTCCTGGCTGTTATCATTCATCGAAACCTGCCTCGTAGAGCCGTGTGCAGCATGTTACTTCCCCGCTCCTCCAATTGATTCCGGTCTCGTCAAACATAGTCTGCATGTACTTATGCAGAGAATTCGAGCCAACAGGCTGTTGCAAAAAGCAAATTTTGTTGTCTTTACTTGTAAGCGGCCACTTGTAAAAACAAGAACAGTTGCTGTGCAACAGAGACAAATACAATGCAAAAATCTCCACAATGCAGCTTTCATTGCCTGGGTCTTCATATTGGCGAATTCGTTTTGGTTTGGCCTTGGAATCAATATTGTTACTGTTTTTGTCAGTCTTTCAGAGTATTCCAGAGAGCGGGCACCATGCTCGTCGAACCCAATCAGGAATTGGTCCTTCTATAAATTGGTGTGTTCCTCTCAACCTCTCAAAGCAAACACTTTGCAATCATAAAAAAAACACACAGTAACATAGTCCTTTCGCTGTATCCAAGTTGAAAACAACCCTGGTCCACAAGACTTCCTCGTCCTTCTGGGTTACGGGATCTTTCGTCATTGAACGCACGCCTATTCCCTCGCCTATTAGTTCCTTTGTTCATTCTTCCAATGATTTCTGAAATGTCTTGAACGTCATGTCCTCCTTCTTAAAAAGAGCGACATTATAACCATACTCTTCTATGGGATGTCGCTGAAGTCCAGCTGCAAGACCTCGAAGAGAACCGGGTGGATAGGGCGATCCATCTCGACGTTTAGTTTCGTATATGAATCTTGCAAGCCAGTATATGAATCTTGCAAGCCAGTAGTCTAGTAGCTGGACCGAAGCTTGCCCAAATTCAGGAACAGGTCCATTAGGGTCTCGCCAGTCTTTGTATACACTCACAGCCCAACTTTCAGATCTTCTAGTGTTTCTTGGCACCCTGTTCTTCAATGATTCTTTAAGTTTGTGTGTTGTCAGCGGGGTGCTGAACCGACCAGCACAAAAGGCATCTCTTACTTCCCATTAATTATCTGTAAAAGTATCCAAGGTGGCAACAAAAGCACCATCAGGAGCACTAAAATCCGTCTCAAAATCACTGGCGTCGAAAAAAGATAAATCTCCGAGATCTCCTATGGTTGAAATCATCATGGCAGGCAGCTGCGGCCGAATGGGGGATTAATGGACTACCACTCATATCGACAGGTCCCAGGCAGATACCTTACATAACATAGTTTCACACTAATTATCATTATTAGTAGACAGCGTCTTGCTTGATTGACGCGTGTAGGTGCCATCGCGATAAGTATGTTATCGCATGGTCACGCGGATGATAT
Source organism: Urechis unicinctus (assembly GCA_034190875.2). Classification (NCBI taxonomy): domain Eukaryota; kingdom Metazoa; phylum Annelida; class Polychaeta; order Xenopneusta; family Urechidae; genus Urechis; species Urechis unicinctus. Next base: position 52,988,994 of record CM067343.1, read on the forward strand.
GGGGAAAGACACTCGGATGCTCCGCGTCCTTGTGTTCTTTCCCCATATCACCCACGTGACCATGCAATAACTAACACATGCATCCTCAATAAATTGCAGAACTATATTAGCAAGAAATCCCTGCAAGACAGTTGGATTGAAAGGAGAGGTGTTGGTGTCATATGGTTGATGTTGTAACACACTGTGTGTTCCTTTTTCTGACACTTTCAATGCTGTGATGTAGTCATCAGTGTTTACATCGGCTTTCTCTAACAATTTACCAAGAGAAATGTCTGCTGGTGTTTCTTTATCACTCATCACTTTAGAGACCTTTTCAAGTACAGTTTCTGCTTCTTTAATTTTATCTGCATCTTGTGATTCTCTTGCAATGAGAGTTTGTGGGCTGGAAGGTTTAAGATAATCAAATCTGCACCTCCTCTTTCTACGACATGTAGCGGAGTGTTTGTGACTTTGTAACTTAGATACATAATCTGTGTTTTTAATTAGGGCGTTTGACACTGAGATATGTTTATCAACAAATTCACAGATTTCCTCATCAAAGTTTTCATCGAGTTTGGGAGCATTTTTGACCCACGATAATGTGTGAATGAGGTTAGCTACGGGCTTGAACCTTCTGATAGTATACTCGACAATTTCTCCAGTTGGGTGTGCTTTTGATTTAAAAACATCTCCTTCCTTTCCATCATCACTAAATATTTTTCCATATTGGCTATGCTCTGTAGCAAGTCAGGCCATTGCATATCAGCTGCAGAAACCACGAAAAACCAGGTTGGAATTCCAAGTTGTCTAACCATTGCCAGAACATCATAGTAAAGAGATGGAAAGTATGCAGGTGATCCTCGCACATTCTTCAAAACTTTGATAAAATTTTCATTGGTATCCATTTTTTGCACATCACCAACTGTCAGTGGTTTTCCTTCATGCATAGTGCATTGTGCTCGACGGAACACTATTTGGTTAATGTTGCGGTGAACTTGTGCATTATCTGCTGCATATTGAGCACTGAGTAGATATTCAGTTGATTTAGCAAACCTTCCATCACAATCCAAGAGTCCTTTGTTAAAGTACTTGCGAGTATACAACTTGACCAACCGTTCTGTAGACAGAGCATTTGAACCATTGGGATATTTGACAGGATTAGCTAGCTCTTCAAAATTTGGATCAGTAAGTAGAGGCATTGGTTTCCCAGACTCTGCTGGAGCAACAGTTATCACTTTGCATGCCATGTCAGGGTTTTCCGTGTTCATACTGATCTCATAAGGTAGCCAACTGATACCTGCAATGGCTTCAAATGCATTGCCATCTTCAACAGTCTATGTCTTCTCTTTCTCTGACTCATCACACTGCACATTTGCACTTTGAATTGTAGAACCTGAGTTCAAGGTTATGTTTTGTACCGTGACTGGCTCGAGGGAATCATAGTGATACTGCCCCTGCAGTGCAAGATGGAGTATGTGCTCACATTTGTTTCTCGATCATACATTCATGATTTCGTCTGGCTCTGATCTATGTATTTCAACATGAAGAGAAAACATATCTGCCATAGCTTGCAAAGCTATATGTTCTCCCCATTTATTTCCACTTTATAGATCATCAAGATATATAACCCATTGTATTTATTGTCTGTCTCTTTTATCTAGAACATTGGCAATGGCATTATCTAATTCTCTTGGTTGTTCTCTGTCTGCATTTATGAGTTTCAATTCTTGCACATACAAATTCTTTGTAATTATCTGAATGGTGGCACTTAAACTTGGCTAAATGTTGTCTCAGTAATGCTGGTGTTGTTGCGAAAATTCTCTTTGTATCAAAATGATAACAGAGAGGTGCAAAACAAGCAATTGCCATCACTTGGTACAACATGAAGGGCAAAAACAGGTTGCTTAGACATTGTGTTGACATTATGCCTTCCTTCCCATAGACAGCTTTGTGAAGCTTTTTTGTTTTTGTCTGCTTCATTGGACACATGTATTACATCAGTTTCTTTCATACCCAAATCAGATTCCATCCACGCATTGTCTTATCTCTCCCTATCTTGTACTTCAACATCAAACTCAGCCAACTCTGATTCTATCTCATCTAGCTAATTCTGGTTCCATTTCATCACTTTCCATTCTTTCAATGTCTTGTGTCTCATCATTTAACTCTGCCGGGTTTGATTCCATCTCATTACATTCCATTATCTCAGAGTTTTGTGTTGCAGGCTTTGTCTCTTGGCCATCGTTGACATCTGAACTCGACTCTGTCATTGCTTCCCACAAATCTGCGTTCTGTTTGACTGAATCTTCTGGCCAGGTGTCATTGATGTGAACATCACTATACAAGGAATTGTTTGCTTTAAGCCATCTTAGTGCTTCTATAACTTTAGTAGGTCTTACATACTCATACATGTAGTGGGACTTGTACTTCAGTCTGCATTTTAGTTTCAATGGAATCATTTGTATCTCAGAAGGCAATCGAGGAAATTGTTCACAAACATCATCTACTTTTGATGGAAAATTAACTGCTGGTCCATGAATTGCATGATGTCTCCCTCGAGGCAAGCCAACAATTTTCATGAATGGAATTCTCTTTGTGATCAATCTAATTTCCGATGTATTGAGATCATTCTGCTCATTTGGTTGTACATAAATGTTACTTATAATGACACTTGTTTTAGTGAACGATATCAATAAAAAACAATGGCATATAAAGAATTCTATTCTGAGTAAAATAAGTTGTTTCTTGTGAAAACTGTTTTTTTGCAACTTACGTCATCAAGTAAATCACAACCCAATGTTCTTATCTTGCAGAAAAACGTTGACAGTACGACGATCAATACGTTATGATGCTTAATGCGTTATGATTCAACATTTGCTTTTACACATATGGGTTATGACTTATCAATAATTTAATGTGAAAAACGTTGCGAAATAATGGTACAAAATTGTTTGGCAGGATGTGTATTTCACAGGGAATATTCGCAAGGTGACAAACAACACAATTTATACTAAGTTGTTAATGTAATAAACAAACTACGATTCAATCTTAGTTTGCACCGTATGACTTTTCAACCTTTAAAGATGAAAAACAATGCGAATCAAAAGAACACGTAACAATTCCCAATACGATGTATCCTAACGATATCCTAACGAGGCACTGTAATCTGCTGTACTAAAGTATATACTTAGAAGCTATGGCGTTGTTAAGTATAACTAAACGTTTAATCAACCCGAAAAAAATCACAGCTTCCTTTGCTGGCAAATTTTATTACTCCACTAATACACATGTCCTTCTTGATATTCAATGCGCTGAGGACGTTTTGACAAATAATCTGCACAATACTAGAGTGGCGTTATGATTAATAAACAAATTTTCTTTGCTATGCCGACGTTATGAATCCATCGTTATGATTTATTTGTAGCAATCCACCGCGCAGGTTCTCAAGTTTGTTTTTTGACAGATACACGTTCGTTATTGTGAGATAAACACGTTTGTTGTTTTTGTGAGAAACACGACTTTGTTTTGTGAGATACACAAATTTGTTTCTTCGATATCTTCCCTGCTGCACCGAGAAGCCCACAGCTACACACAGACACACTTGAACAAGTCTTGAACGGTACCCACCATTTTAAATTTACATGGTATCTCTATGATCAAACAGGATTGTTTTCAAATACTTATCATAATAAATATATAATTTCATGTTTGTTGTTATCAATAATTCAGCATTTTCAAATTCAACAGAATTTGTCTTCATGACATTAAGTGATGAACATTGCATGTGTGATAGCTACATGGATAATGGGGTATATATGACAAAGGCACCCCGGACCAAATATCACATTTAAGCAATTTTCCCCGAAGTAGGGTGCAATTAATATGAGTAATATATTGAAATAACACACCTTATGTGTTATATGGCGCCTAGAAAGGTAAACAGAAAAGTTTGACCTGATTAAGCAGCCGCCTTCTAGGATAAATGAGAAAAAAGAGGGAAAACACATGGATGACGATGAAAAAGTTAAAACTGCAAATGATTATCCTAGGGCAAGTAACCACCAGCCGATTGACTAGACCAGGCCATTCCAGCCTCTCGTCTAGCCGAAATCTGGGCCAGCCAAGTGTGTTGCAGATATGGTAAGGTAAGGTAAGTATGGGGTTTAACGGTACACCAACACTCATGTGTTATATGGTGCCAAGAAAGGTTAATAGATATGATTGACCTGATTAAGCAGCCGCCTTGTAGGTTAAATGAAAGTGGAGATGGAAAAGACAAAAATGGTAACGATTATCCTGGGGCTACCAGCCGATTGACTGAACCAGGCCATTCCAGCCTCTCGTCTAGGTGAAATCCGGGCCTGAATGGCATATTGCAGATATGGCCCTCAAAAGGGCCGCTCCTCTCAACCACCAGGATCCCATTGTCCACCGACACGAGTCGCAACCAAATGATATAATGAGTGTTTCTGATATTTAAAAGTTGAATTGCTTTCATTTCACAATAAGTCTACTTTTTCTGAGGAAAACATATTGCACATCAACTCTAGAATTACTCTTGCAACTCTTGCATTTCTGCATGATTATGGAATTTTGCAACAAATCAAAAGCACACATTATATCAACCCATCTAACCTACTAGTAACAGGATATAGACTTGTCACATGATGTTTGCAAACTCAGCAACTGGTCAATAAATAAATTTTCTTTCGTATGTATCATGTTACATGACTAAATGAAACTTTGGAACAATTCCATTGAATGTGACAAATTTAGTGACCAAATTTCAAGTATACACTCAGTACTTCTTACACTTATATAAAAGCATGCATATCTGTATGTGGGACATTTTCTCGATGTAGTACCGTATTATCCGCATGACAACAGATCCACTGTTTAAAACCACCCAACTTTATCATCTAAATCTCTTCCATACTGCTACAATAAAGACACTGTATCAGGGAGAATACGGTACTAGATATGGAGGCCAAAGTTGAATTGTGCATGTGATGAGGGCATGTAACCCCCACTATTCAATAACCAGCCAACAAAACATTCATAATCATTACTTATTGCCACAACACTTACGGAGTGTCAATAAAGCTATTCATATCGCATACATAAATTCCGGCATTGGATTTTTTTTTACTGTTGTAACCCAAATTTTATTAAAATTGACTACTTAACTTTGCATAATTTATTAACACAGTTACGCGAAACTTAAGCTGGGTCTAAAATTAGCCCGAGCATTGACATACAGTCCAAGTCCAACCGTCAACTAAGAATGTGAATGAATTTCCATAATTTGAGTATGGCAGTGAAACTTAACCGCTTTATGGAGAGTTTGATTGATAGAATAACAAAGCAAGTTCATCGATTTATCTGTTATACAGCGTTTCATCGCCAGCAATTATATATTTGTACCGTTGCGTTTAAGAGCACTGATATATCCTTTACACCCAGAATTAGTCAAACAACCTATCATTAGATGCTCGGATGATAAATATCAAACCAAGTTGCGAAAAATACTAAATAATTTAGTCACCACTTATCCTACATAGAGCAGGAGGTGGGAGTATTGGCGTGGGGTATTATTCAGGATAAGAACGCAGAGGCTGTACCAGTGATATTGTACAAATACATGTAATTGTTAAAAATTTAAAGTTTCCCCATTCGTCCCAAAAATTTAAAATCACGGGCCGATTTTGAAATTTTCCTGATACAGTTCGCCAAGTTCCCTTATATACCCATTAGCCTCTTGTATTTGATATGTAATCGATCTGTCCGGGCCTGCTCCAATCGAAACGGTACCTTTGCACTTGACCCAAGTTCATCTGTATCGCTCAATAGATAAGAGCTCTGGTGATCAGAGCACAATGCACACCCAGTCAGCAGTTTGTTGGCTCTTGCTAAACATGTGAAGAATATTCATTTGCTCTGAGAGACTACTGAAAAACACAGGTATTCAACCCGCCCCCCCCCCCCCCGCCTGTCCTCACCTCTGGCCGGTACACTTTGATCGGACCAAACTCCACCCTGTATAAAAAGTTGTGAATGACAATATTGCTCTAGCTAAAGTAGGTCCACAACCGACCGCAGGGTTAGGCACATTCAATTCAGCAATGGAGAAGTGGATCCTACCAAAATCATTATTCGATGAACTAGAAAGCACCAAGATTTCATTTGACTTTGGTAGGTACAGTTGTCTACTAGTTGCATCCAAAATAGCTCCGGTCGAACGGTAATATAAATATATACCGTACTGCTCCGATATTTTGGGCGCACATTAAAATACGCGTTTCACTACAGCGCTGGGTTTGGCATCTAGAACACAACATATATCAAGAGCCTGTGAAAAAATAAGCGCACCAAAAGCTTACCCCCGATCGATACTATTCTTTAAGAAATGCCATCTATACATCATTTCCGAAAAGTCGCGATGCGATGACCGCCATTATGGCAGCAATAGTCGTCGATGGATCACGTCATTCTGAGCATGCGCGATGTACGTGTTCTTGAACTTGAAAACAAACAAGTTTGCTGTGTTTCGGACTTTCTACCGCTTCCAAATTGATCGAACTATAACTAATTACCATGGATGAATTCCCCGCCACAAAGGGATAAAATATCCGTTAACATCATTGCATTCTAAAACTCCATAACTTGGTTATGTTTTGGTAGTTGTCTGAATCGATCTCAAAATTTATAACATTGCTTCGTTTTCTATCATAGTAAGACGTCTACTGGGACGTCTTGTAGGGCTACACCCATAAGTGACTTACAAACGTTCAAGGAGCTATACAGAAGTTATGAATAGCATTGACAGAAAACTTTTCACAACATTATGGTTTGTTTCATTTACTGCCGATACTAAACAGAGAACTTTACAAACCGCTATTAGAATGCTTTAAATGACTTGTTAAGATGGATTTATAAGCAACCAGTCCCGACTAGTTCGACCTATGGAGCCTGCCTAGTGGCTTTTGATAAGTTTGTGCTGAGTAGTAGTAAAGAAAGTGGCGGTTCTAGCGCACCGCCACTTATCCATACTACACGTCAAATTATGGCTTATACAGGATTTCGATTTTTGCTCACTGCTCACTTTGGATGAGCTTCACTCGAGAGAAAGGCGGGTTGAGCCCAACCCCCAACGGGCCCCTCTCCGACACGTAAGTTTGCTGGTTAACTTAAGTTACCATAGGACAAGGTGTCTACGCCGTTCACGGCTATCTACAACTCAGGGTCAAACGGAGAGAGTGACATCACGTAAACGTGCTGACCATATATCTTGTGACCCTCACTGTGCAGCATGTAAGCAGAATTTTACAAGCTCGTGGCTTGCATCCCTTATCCAACGACAAGCTCTTCTAGGCCCAGTCAACGCATGATCTATCTCGGATATCGCTATGATATCACAAGTACCTCATCCATATGAGATCACAAATTGAGTTCATCATGATGTCACAGCGATCTCATAAGCTGACATCACAGACTGTGAGATCACCATGATATCAGTGTGGGATCATCATGCGCGCATTGATCATAATGTTGAGATCATGACGTATAGACAGCACGTGGCATCTAGTTAATTTTGGTCAGCAAATTGGACGAATTCTGTTTTTTACCTCGAATTTCATTTTAGTCACTCGATCGCGAAATGTCTCTCAAAAAGGTGAGTTCAGTAAGATATTCAAATATACTTACAATTCACTGGATATCTTATCAAGCTATTGTTTTCCTTGATTCTCACGCATTTGAAGCTTATAAAAATAATTGGGCGATATAATGACATATTTGATGTTTTGCGTATATATTGGGTCCATGTGGCGAGTATGTAAATGGTGCGTGTTGCATGCTTATATGCGGTTTTCTTATATTCGTAATTATCTGAATCAATACTTATATATATCTCAACATTTTTGCTTATTGTCAATAACTTAATGTTTTGAGGTTCAGTTTATGAGTTAAATATCTATTTGTTTACAATAAGTTGTTCACCCGTCGATCATTCGAATAACAACGTATTGCATGGACTGTAATTGATTCAAAAATGTGATATTAAACAGGTTACTCTGCACTACAGAATTAACACCCCCTGATTGAATCACTGCATGCACAGTAACTGTGTTATGTCTGATAACTACTTCCATTTTTTTTTTAATCAGAATCGTCTCTGCTCTTTTCAGACTGAATGCTGTTGAAGGTTTTATCTGTAAGGTTTATTTGTTGGCTACTTTCTGGAAACATGAATTCTACTATCAGAAAGAATGCTCAACTTTCTCAACAGAAAGCCAGGAGGAAGATACAGAACCTTCCCTCTGATATGGCAAAGAAGCAATTCCTCTGCATCACAATGGTAGTGATGTGGGCAGTTTTAGCAATGATAGTGTGAATGAAACTTCCATTCAGCCAAGTGATATTTTGACCACTCAGTTACCATTAATGGTGGATGACTACTCAGATAGTGAAAACGAAGTACAAGAATGTGTACATCAAGGTGGCAACCATATTGAAAATGTTGATGCTATTTGGAGGGCTATTGATGTAGCTGAAGGTGAATGTTACCTCTCAAGTGATGATGAGTTTGAGTCAGAGAACACAGAAGAAAAAGGAACAATACTAAGAAAGTCTCTTGCTGAGTGGGCGACAGAATGCAATGTACCCTTGACTACCACCACTAAGCTTCTTTCAGTTCTTCGCAAGCACACCGATTTTGATGTTGAAGGAATATATGCATGTCGCAGAAGTCAAGTAAATGATTTAAGTTTGAATGTAAGACTGGGTCTTTATTGGCTGGAGTTGGTGATATGCTGAGATGATTTTCAAATGATTACTTGTGGATTATTGCAATATTTGTTGGTCTTAGTGATATATTTATTGTATTATCGGTTTTTAGGTGGGGACTATGTTTACTTTGGTCTTGCCAAAGGTCTCCAGACAACACTGCTACCTCTATTACTGTGTGATGTTCAAGTGCTCGAGCTTTCTTTCAATGTTGACAGGTTGCCCATTTACAAATCTACAAATACTTCACTTTGGCCAATACAGTGCTGGATTGCAAATCTTCCTCAGACAAAGCCATTCATTGTTGGATTATATTCTGGGTCTCATAAACCCTCCAATTTAGATTTTCTAAAGGATTTTACAGCTGAATTGAAGAATTTGATGAATAATGGGCTTCAAATACAAGATATCGGCGTGTTTCCTGTAATTGTGAGATGTATCATATGTGATGCCCCAGCAAGAGCTCTAGTGAAAGGAACAGTGCAATATAATGGTAGATATGGTTGTGATTTTTGTGACTTTTGAGGTGATTATGATGCCAGAATGACGTTTCTATACCCTGGTTCTTGTAGGACAAATGAAGAGGGGGGACAAGATTTATTCACTATGTCCCTTTTTGACACCCCAGAAGAATTGGAGGGATTTTGTGATAGGCTGCAGGAGCCAAATTTCAAGAAGTTTGTGGTTAGTAACCTGCCATGTTGGCGAAATTGTGGATAATATTACAGCAATAATGACATTATATACTTTTAAATTTCAATTCATATAAAGATAGTGAACTTATCATATAAATTGGCTCCGGCTTCTTCCCATTTGTCTGTTGATTTAAGATCAGGTACATGGTTGCCACTTATGGCCAAAAGTCATATTCAAAAGTCAATCGGTGACACTGTGCGATCTATACTCAGAGCATCAATGACCGATCAACTTATGACTTGTTACAACCGAACGGGGGCAAGAAAAATGAGAAAATTCCCAGAAATCTTTGAACTTAGCATTTTATGTGAGCATATAGAGCCTTCTATGGATAAAAAATTCAACTTTGATTCTATATGTAAATAGATGGGAGTGAGTTTCATTGATAAAGTTCTCTGTTGGAGTGCTGTACATTGCTCTGTAAAACCACATGTATTTCTGCATTTCAGCAACTGTGAAGTATTTTCATAGGGAATCTCAAGAAATAAAAGTAAAGAAGGGTAGGGAGGAAATCAAAACAACTGTGAAAAGTGAGACGCAAAAACAGTTGGAGATATTCCTATCCAACTGCACAACCAGACTTCAGAGGAAGTCTGCCGACAAGTTGTCTCTAGAAGGAGAAAAATAAATTGTGATAACAGATTGTACTAAGCTATTGTGCAACTGATTAATAAAAACATGATGTTACCATTGTTGTCGGTTTGAATTTAGCTGAACATATGCAGTGCTATAATTATCTCACAGTGATCTCACAGAGATATCAGCTCATGATATCTTTGTGAGATCAGTATGTGATCTCACAGACATCTCACACTGTGATATCAGCTCATGATATCTTTGTGAGATCAATGTGTGATTTCAAAAACTACCTCACAGTGATATCACATCTGTCTCATATGGTGGCATCATGGGTGAGACCATTGTGAGATCGCCATGAGATCACATTCTTGGATGGGGGTGTTTCACTTGTTTCATAAGGTCATTTTTCCTAGCCTCAAAATCACTGACTACATTTATCAGCTCGATCTCTAAATCTTTTACACAACCTTCAAGCTCAGCAATACGCTCTTCTGTGATCATTCTATACCTAACTCCCTCGTGTATTCAATAGGTCGGCATTTACAGCTCGTAAAAGTCCGGGCAATGAAATCACTCTGGGTATCATTCACAGTTCGCTGGACGTGCGGCAGCAGAAGCACCCTTTTTTTGCTGATGCCTTCTGATGCTTTGTCTTTCATACGTTGAATCAGGGCATCTTTTTCATCGATTGAAACAGTCAAGTATGCTTTGACAGATATGGCCTCTTCATTTGGGTATAGTTTGTGACCTCAACTAAGATGAGTTTCAATTCATGATCCAAGATATTGCCAACTTCAACCGCTGTCGATACAATGTCAGCTATGGTATTCTATTTACTCTGCGCTAGAATGGGGATCTGATCATGTTTGTTTATCTATTGTAAGTCGCCAACTTATAAATTTTCCAGCGATTCCATTTATCCCACAAGCGGCCCCAGTAGTACCAAACACAGTGGCAACAGGAATGGCAACTACTGTAGACATTACACCTACGCCACCTGCGCCAAGACACACACCAACAGTAATTAAAGCAGTGTCTATCGCATCCACTGAGTTAACTGCACGCCTATACTTTTTGTTTATAGAACAATATTTTTTCATTTCTTTCTCGAGGTATGCTTCTTAGGCTGATTTCATTCCACCGATGGTAGTGCCCTGGATTCTCATTGGTAGGGGGCAGCTCAGGATAAAACGCCGCCACCGGAATGGTTGGTTGTTGTTTCATACTGAGTTTATAAGTCTACCCTACCCGGTAACAGCCCGGTAACAGCCCCTAGCCTTAACAATCACCTCCCCAGTGCCAACCTCAGCGTTGTGCAAAACTTGGGGCATGCCTTGGTTAAGAAAACAGCAATCAAGATTTCTGGCAACGAGGTTATGTCCATCGATGACAGCGATGTGTACCACTGTTATGGCGACCTATAGAAAACTGTACAGGAGTGATCTAACGACCAGTATTAAGGCATTGACACATCAGATGACGAAAATGTGACTAGTATATGAGTGAGTAGCGATCACCTTGCAGCTCATGGGGTTAATCCGCCCTACAAGCTCTTGAAGAGTGCCTTGCCTATGACCGCATGTACAAGGAGATATTTGCTAGATTTACAGCTGCAGTGGCAAGGCTTGTTCTTGCGCCGCGCTGAAGCAAAACTTTCCCAGTTACCATGCCATGTAGAAGCAATGCTGTGACATGTAGCACCTAATATATTGTAATGTGTCCAGGTGGGTCGGCGTTGAAGATTTTACTCCTCAGGCCGCAAAATGTGTCATGTGAAAATATTGCCTTGGAAGTACATATGTTTCCAGTCAGCAAAATCCATGATGCAATTCAGTTAGTAAAGGGCATTATTGATGAAAGTGATGCAGACTATGATAATATGGTGATACCATGCACGGGTCTGACAGCAAACCACATGGCTACCCAAATCACCAAGACGCTCGGCGTACAGTAAGATTTCAATTTCTATTCTGGATTTAGATATTTAGAACTGAATATATACAATTCCTATCAGGTTCGATTTAATGTTACTTATCGAGGCTTACAATAAACACTGCACTCATGTCAGCAATTGATCCCGTTGACAACTTTATGTCTATTTTCTTGGATATGTTCATTACCCTTGCTCTCGGTGTGAAGGTTGAAAATGTTGGATGAGTTTAATTGCATTTCCGGAGCTATTAAGCACATGCTGATCCATGTACCACGCCCTCTAATGGTCAATGATCCACCAGAAGAGGCCCAGAAAGCCGTTGATGAGGTACTGACCACAATGCTGCCAGTAGCGATGGCATTCGAAGCAGTTTCAGAAGTAAGTTGTCAATCAATACACCTTTGAACAAGCACAATATTCATTGTATTCAAGTTTCATACAATGCATTTCAAATCCAACCAGGTCGTTATGGCTATGCAAGACCGTACGCTGAAACCAAACTTCTGGATGGAAGCTATCAATAAAGGCGACTACAAATTGCCTTACGTAGACAGCAACCCTAATGTTTTTCCTTTCATGGTCGCAATGATTGGATCTGCGGCAGCTTTTTTTAAGGTAAGACGATGCAGGGCTTGCGGCATGGATTAGCTGAAGTAGTTCACAACCCTCGAATGATTATTGAGTGTTTGGTATGATATACATTTTCGTGTCAACATTTGAGGAAAGTAATTGGTATCCACTTTACAGTGCACATTCATGCATTTCTAGGCTGCAACGAGCAAGCCGATAACTTATCATACCATAGCTCCCAGTTCCTCATCGAACTGCCAGCTCTTAACGGATGCTGTGTCTATTATGACAATGATTACAGAGTCTGATATCGTTTTATTAGGAATCGCATGTGTGGTATTTTAAAATGGCATTTTGTTATTATTGCTCCTTGCACATTCATCATGTTTCATCATTTTATCTTAGGTAAAAGACGCATCTAGTCCTGTGGAGTATCTCGACACGAGCCCACGAGCGGGTAAAGCTTTTTTGGGCTTGGGAAATATTCTGGCAAACACGTCGGTGAGTTAGTAATTAATAGTTTTATGTTGTCTTCCGTTTGGGTTTCGGCATATACTCGGCGTCATTGTACATCACTTGATACCATTTGACACTTGTACTTTGAGTTGTAGTTCAGTCTTACACAACGGTCGTTGTGAAAGTCAGCATGGGTATTTGGCACATCTACGACTTTTCTTTATCGCTTTAGAATTATGACGAATTGGTGGAAATGGCCGCGGTCGGAAGCGGTTCAGCAGTAAATTTTGGAATGAAGGACACTGTCAAAACGCACTCTGATGGTCTTGAATCCTACAACGCACTCCAAAACGTCCGTGAGGAGTTTAGCATTTACTCCTGGGGGAAATTAGTTGGGAAGAATCCAGGTATGTACTGATCGATATGGTACTCATCTAGTTAATCCCTGCGCTCAGCATATATATTCTAGTTATTATCAATGTGTAAGTTGTGCTAATCATTGATACGCAGATGATGTGAAGCAAGAAGATAAAGTGCGCGGTCTGCTGCAGCACATCTGTCAGGACTTGGCTGACCTGACCTATCACATAGCTACCAGGGCAGGCGTTCATCGGGTACTCGTTATCGGATCCTTTGCAAAACATCCACTTGTGCAGTTTGAACTGGCACGATCGTTTGGATTCCGTAGAATATATATTACGAAGGTATCTCTATTTGATGGGACCATTTTAAATAGAATGTTCCTCATAGCATATTTGCGATGATTTATGGATAAGGCTCTACTACCAGTGTGTGGTATATGAATGTATCATTGACGGTGCAAATGGTTTCTTGCAGGATGCCGTGCAGTTAGAGTTCGTCAAGATGGGAAGCCACATGGGAGCCCTTGGTGCACTGCTCAGCACAAGATAATCAATATTTTGGAAAGCCACGTTCAGCAGATTCCAGGCACCAGATATTCGAGTTAAAAGGGAAGAAATAAGCTATGAATCGTCTCATGCAATAAACGGAAAAGACAGCACCATGATTGTTTTTGTTATTTTAGATACACTTTGGAAATTTTTGATAAATACTTTAATAAAGTGCACAAAGAAGCTGGGAAGTATGTCTCCAACAATACGCACGTATGCTTACTTATCTAATACCGTTTGCCTGACTAGTAGCTGGTGTTATACCCAAAAGGTTGCCATCAAGCATCATTCGCTTACGCCAGACATTCATCGTCATTTGTCAATGATCATTGTGACGGGGGGCATGCACCTATTTGTCAATACTTGTTTTCCTCCAGTGCTAAATGAAGCAAGTGCTAGGAGTTCTTGCAAATAAATTGGGATAACAAATGCTCCGTGTCCACCATCGCGTATTCTTTTCCATCATCACGCTACATCAATCGTTGCGTACCTTATCCACTGTCACGTTCATTGACCACGTATCGATCCTGGCCTGGTCCACAGTCGCACTCCTTGTCCACGTTCCTTTTCAATTATCGCCTACCTAATCCACTGTCACGTCCCTTACCCACACTCATGCTCATTGTCGACAGTCACGCTCCTTGTCCACAGTCACGCTACTTGTCTACTGTCCAGAGCCACGCTCCTTGTCCACAGTAACGCTACTTGTCTCCTGTTCAGAGTCACGCCCCTTGTCCACAGTTACGCTACTTGTATACTGTCCAGAGTCACGCTTCTTGTCCACAGTTACACTACTTGTCTCCTGTTCAGAGTCACGCTCCTTGTCCACAGTTACGCTACTTGTCTTCTGTTCAGAGTCACGCTCCTTATCCACAGTTACGCTACGTGTCTCCTGTTCAGAGTCACGCTCCTTGTCCTCAGTTACGCTACTTGTCTCCTGTTTAGAGTCACGCTCCTTGTCCACAGTTACGCTACTTGTCTCCTGTTTAGAGTCACGTTCCTTGTCCACAGTTACGCTACTTGTCTTCTCTCCAGAGTCACGCTCCTTGTCCACACGTCCTTTACAGTTACTACTGTCTCCTGTTTAGAGTCACGTTCCTTGTCCACAGTTACGCTACTTGTCTTCTCTCCAGAGTCACGCTCCTTGTCCAGAGCTACTTGTCTCCTGTTTAGAGTCACGTTCCTTGTCCACAGTTACGCTACTTGTCTCCTCTTCAGAGTCACGCTCCTTGGAGTTGCGCACTTGGAGCTGTTCAGAGTCACGCAA
The DNA here is from genome assembly GCA_034190875.2 of Urechis unicinctus. Classification (NCBI taxonomy): domain Eukaryota; kingdom Metazoa; phylum Annelida; class Polychaeta; order Xenopneusta; family Urechidae; genus Urechis; species Urechis unicinctus. Next base: position 53,004,169 of record CM067343.1, read on the forward strand.
GGAGACAAGAATCAAGAATCATAGGTGCGCTCAAGGATCGTGACAATGGAGGTGATAATTCCTATGGATTGAGTCAGCGGTCAAGGAGCTACGTGGGGGACACGAAACGTGAAAGTGAATCTGGAACGCGATAATTGACATGATTATCTTTCGAATGAATGTATGCTACGCCGTGTCAATAAAGTTTGTATTCTCGCGCCACGGGATGCTTTTGACAAGGTGAGACTAAAACAATAGGCGATATGAGCCCCTGACGCCGGCCGTTAATCATATTCACAAGCGTTTCTGAAAGACAAAAGTCATTGTGAAGGCGTACTATCAGCGGTACACAATATGCGTAGGTGTGCCAATTGCATTCTTCACATCACGTCGAGGTCGCTTGTTCTTGGTTGTACAGGAAGGATGAGAAGGTGGGTTATACCAAGAGCATTCATCTACGATATTGACTTGGCCAACGCCAAATTTACAATAGATCACTGAGCGCCATTAACTGTTATGTCTTGCAATCTTGCTTATAAAACAAAGTCTAAAACCTTCCAAACGATACTTGTATTCAAGGATAGACCCAGGAGTAAAATATTGGTTATGGGCTTTTGGGTGTGCCATCTTCACCACAACAAAGCCAATAGCGTAAATAATGAGCTGACGCCCAAGCGATGTAAATGTCAACTGGCACTTGAGCAGAGCATTAAGGAGCTGTCCGTCTCAGGTGTGGGCCATTAGGGTAGAGTTAATTCGTCTGACGAAGCTCGCGAGTTTACAATTAAGATGGGCATTTATCAACCAAATGATGTCTCAATGACAGTAAGGAAATTGTAATGTGAGAATCTGATATTACTGAGACTTCATTAGAGGTCTGAATGTGAGATCATATACACGATAATAGGACACAACGAGTGAAAAACAAGTTCGTTTTGCTCGAGATGCGTAAGTTTCAATGGCGCCAAATGGCTATGTGCTTATGTGCTTTGCGGTATCTTTTTAAACTATTGCCCCGACGCAAAGTAATGGGTCCACGGTCAATGTATCAAATGATATACTTTCTAGCCCATGATCATGCCTGGTATTGGCAGTGGCAAATAATACTTACGGTATCAATCGGTGGGGTTACTTTCTTACCCGTATAAACAGGTCATGCGTTGTATGGGCGGCAAAGCATCCTCAGTCGATGGGGTACTTTCTTAACCGTGTGAACAGATCATGCGTTGTATTAGCGTCAAGCAGCCTCATACAAACTGGTAATTTATCGTCCGTTTTAACGGATCATGCGAGGTATTGGCATCAAAACAAGCTCAGACTATGGGGGAGCTTTCTTGGCCGAATGAACAGATCATGCATTGTATTAGCGTCAAGCAGCCTCAGACGATGGGGTACTTTCTCGTCCGTATGAACTTATCATGCACTGTATTGGCGTCAAAACAAGCTCAGGCGGTGGAAGTACAAACCCCGCTAACAGTAGACGAAATAATATGAACACGGGTTTACTGGAGGAGACGTTTGCACAAGATCGATATTAACAAATATCTGCTATGCATAAGACAGCATTGGCCCTTCATGGCCGATCGCTTACGCCAGGTTTCTGGAAAGCCAATGGAGATCACATTAAGCGTTATGGAGTATCTAACCGGGTGTGGATCTTCGGCATGTTATTTCACGGCACGTTTTCAATAATATCATTTTAGCAACACATTTATTATGTAAACCCCATCATTAAAAGAATATATAAATATCTATATATATATAAATATATGTATATATATATATATACATATTTTTATATGTGTATATATGTACATACAAAAATATATATTTATATACATATATACATTTACATACATATACGATTTATGGGTGTAGCTGTCTACATTTCCATTGCGAGTTGGCAAGGATTTACCGACTACGATACTAACTCCTCTCAATGATGATTAGTACAGTAGAGTAGAGCGCAGGTGAGCAGTTTCCAAAATGGTGCTCGAAGTGACAATTTAATTTGCCTGTCGGTGTATGCATGATATATTTGGTAGAATGGATGGAGCGAATGTATCCGGTGCCTCACTGCTAAGTCCTGGACAGAAGCCTGTTAGAGATAAGAGGATTAAAAAGAGCGTGTCTTTCAACCTCGTAGCAGACATGCAAATGAAATCAATCATATATAGCCATTTTGAAGTTAAGGGTGATTCACATTATAACGGTGCATTCTTAAATGCCAAGTCGGAGATAAATGACAATCATCAAGCTTGTACAATCAAAACGCCTAATTGACCAAGATGGGCGGCCACTCCATAGCTTATCTAAGCAGTGATTGGATCGAGACCACCCATCCGAATAAGCCACGCCCTAATATATACACTAACGCTCACTTGAAGCAGGATCCACCACAGTTGTCGGCATAGGAGTGGCAATAGCAGATGCATTCCGCAGATCTAGCTTCGAATAGATTTGTATTGTGAGAGGATAAACTGTTTTGAAAACTACGCTAGCTTATATGGCTAAGATGGGCTTCCTAACATCAGGTACATAAATTTTACATCATAAGACATGGTTGATTTTCGCTTCGCATGTATGTATTTCTTATACAAATAGAATATATATCAAAATACTTATATATACATTAATGTATATATATGGATATATTTGTATATATATATGCATACATATATATACATATATATATATATACATATATATATATAAATATATATGTGTATACATATATTATATATATATATTATAAAAATATATATGTATATATATATATATATATATATATATATAGAGAGATAGAGATATAGCCTCTATCTCTATATCTCTATATCTCTCTCTCTCTAGAGAGAGATATATTCTATAGATATATTATATCTATATAGATATCTCTATCTCTATAGATATATATATCGCTCTATCTATCTCTCTATATATCTATCTATATCTATATATATCTCTATATATATATATCTCTATATATATCTATATATATATATATATATATATATATTTATTTATTATTTTTTACGTAAGAATCAAAGCTTTGGTGGATATGTGTATATATGTCTTTGGCGACGTTCCAGATGTCGGTCTTCATAATTACGTGGCTCTCTGGCTTTGCATCATTGGGTCACAGGCTCACGCATCGACACCACAACCGCCAATAACGACATTATCTGACAACTTTACAAATATCCCTTCGGCAGTCAATGTCAACGGAGATATTACCATCACTGTCACCATCAATGTCACCAACCGCAGTGGAAGGGATATATACCAACCATGGTATTTAGCAGTTTATGTCTGGGACGGCGTAATACTATCATGTCTCATTCCAGGCAATGTGTTGATCATCCTTGCTTTTTTCAAATACCCAGAACTTCGGACGTCCACAAATATTTTCATATTAAATTTAAGCATATCTGACACAATATCATTCTTTTCTGGATGGTATTTCACGGCAATGAATTACTCTGTGAGTGGTCTAGAATTCGCAATGCATTCCAAATATGGGTGTTTGTTAGGATTATCAATTGTGCTGTTCAGTTTGTCGGCATCGATGTTCGGTATTCTTGCATTGAGCATCGAACGGTTCATCGCAGTTGCGTTTCCGTTTAGGTATTATAACGTGGTAACAGAGCGGAATGCAGTCATTGTCTGTATGAGTTTCTTTTTCTCTTGTTTGATCATGGACAGCCTTCCACTTTTCGGATGGAATGATTGGAAACCTGGTAACCCTTGTTTCTCTCATTTTGCCCATCCTTCGTCTTATACGGCATTTATATTTATTTTATCTAAACTCTGTGCCCTCATTGTCACCTTTATTTTGCATCTGTTTATAAGTTTTATTGCGTGGAAATCTAACAAAGTAACGCCAGCATCAGCAATTCCGTCTTCAATTTCAAGCAGCCCTCCCTCTGGTCCCGATGCAACTGACATAAAGATTACTAAGATGTTCCTGAGTGTTGTCGGTACCTACTATTTCTGCTGGCTACCATGGATCGTTTGCACCAGTATGGTTTTGACCATGAATAAGCCCCCTCTCCTGCTCATAATAATTCATGATTTCACGAAGGGATTGCTGGTGTTGAATGGTGCTCTCAATCCACTTATCTACGCGAGACAGAACACTATGTATCGGACTGCGTTCAAGAAAATCCTCTTCATTCACTGATATAGGGTCAAGAGCATTTCTTTCTCCTTAAACTGGCGCCTCCCTGTTGTACTGGTACTTCAAAGTGAACATGTCGATGTATGAGCCTGAAACACCAGGAATGGTAAATGTGTGAGCAGTTCGGCAAATAAAGCTTCATATTTGGCTTCAATTCGGTATCTTTTTTAATAATGAGGCTACCACTGATCAAGTTAACCGTACAGCAGATGCAACGGAGATGAGAATCTATTCTACATACTACATACACACACAGGTACAAAGAGGCAGGTAGACATACACACACACAAACAGAGTTATACACAATATATATACATTTATGGTTGTTCAAATACACACACGCACACACACGCACACACATATATATATATATATATATATATATATATATATATATATATTATATATATATATATATTTATATATATGTATATGAATAGGTATTACATTTATATGTAAATGTATGTATGTATATATATATATTATTTATATGTATGTTTATATATATATTTTATATATATATGTTTATATATGCATATATATATACATATATATATATATATATCAATAATATATATATATATATATATATTATATATATATATACATATGTGTATATATATATTTATATATATATATCTATATATCTATATATATATATATATATATCTATATATATATCTCTCTATATATATATATATATATATATATATATATATATATCTCTATCTCTATATATATATATCTCTATATCTATATATATATGTATATTGCTTAGAACCGACATTTTAGAGAGTTGTACTCTCTGGTTTATGTTGTGAGCTGGACGGGATCTTCAGACATATATCTTAGGGTAGTAGTGACAAAAATTCATCGTAAAGTCCTTGAATGTCATTAAAAACAACTTCGTTAATACATAATAATTGGCATGGTGTCTGCATCTTGGTTACGAGACGCCTTAAAAGTACTTAATGCGTCTGTTTTCAATGGTTGCTTATGAGTACGATAGGCGCATGTTATGTCGGACGAGTTTATATATTTTCGGCTGGGTATCAAGATTCATATGGCCAACTTCTTAAAGGATTGAATACTTCTTTGAAAGCAATCCATACGTTTTCCCTTTTCAATACTCACGAAATGCTATCATTGAACCGTTCGACGGTATCCTGTCCTCAGTTATTTTACAGACGTTGTGGTGTTTGCTCAATATGTTTACCATATATACATACAGCCTGACACATAATCTGTTTCATGGTCTCTCTGTTTATTTGCCCGCAACGGTATTGTGAGTTGCCATGTGCACAGTTACACGGAGGACGATACTAACTTGTGTTCACCATGATTAGTTCTTGAGAGCAGAGCGCAGGTGAGCAGTTCCCAAATGGTGACAAATTAATTTGCCTGTCGGTGTGAGCTTTAGATATTTTGTTCGCGTCTTTTCAGTGGATTGGGTGAATATTTCCCGTGTTTAACTGCTAAGATCTGGACACAAGCCTATTAGAGGATAGAGGATTTAAAAGAGAGTATCATAAAACTAACATCTTGTTTGTCCTCCAACTTCGTAGAATAGATGTCAATGCAATCACACATATGAAGCAGATTGAAAGAAAATTAAATATATCAAGATGCTTCACAATGAAATCATAAGAACACTGTGCTCGACTCTTAGCAAAATCCACAGCCAGAATTTGTCTTTCTCATATTTCCGCGAATGCTAATCGCATATGCAAGCGTGCACTATGGGTGTTTCTTGGCCCTTGTTTATATGATAGATATATTGGTCACCAGCAACTACTTTTTAACTATTGTCACATCACGACCAGTGTTACGGCGGGGCCATGATCAACACATCCCCGATAGTTCTCTCATATATTGCTGTTGTAACATAGACATTGGACTTAAAATCCTTTAACAGCAACATATAACGTTGAACCATCTTCCCATTCGTAATGCGCTGTATATCATCGTGAAAATATTAACGAAATATACAGCTATCTAAATTCTGCTGTTCCCAGTGACGAGAATTCGTCGGCATGTTGGGATCATTGGCGGCAGTGCCACCAGGGCAGGTACGTTCTATCTAGGAGGATGGAGAGCCCTCTCACCAAGGATCAACGATGATTGATTTCGCCTGGATGGTATAAGTCGACTGTCCCTCATCAACAGGAGGAAACCGGCAGGTTAACTAAAGTTATTCTATTCAAAGTAGTGTACGATAGGTTATATTGATAAATTTGATGTGATAAATATTAAAGCATCAGAAGATTTAGATATGTTGAGTGTTTGGGCTAAAATTGCGCTCTCTTTTGGCTATGATAAACTGATGTTAGGTGTTGAATATGATGGTGAAATGTCCCTCACAAATCAAAGAGGTGCTAAAATGATAAGCATCAGATGTGTAATAAATTTGCGCTAATGCTACCTTATTGTTGGTATGCTTCAGACTGTGACCAGAACGAGGGTCATTGAGAATGATTGGATAGCCATTTCGTACAACGATTCGTCTACCAACGGCGTCGTTTATTACGAAGTCTCTGGCGCTTGACCTGTGAATGTCGACCCAAGCGGCCCACGAATGCAGAGGGTTTGCAGAAGAAACAGATTCGCAGATGAGTACGCCACTTCCATAGATTCCGCCAATCGCGCCATGAGAGGGAGACGGGCCTTGGCACTTGAACTCACTATTATTTAGATGTGAATTAGGAAATATGATGTTGCAGTTAATCTCATCGAAATGAATACATATATTGCAGCTATTATCATGCAACATTGGCTCTGTATGGTGCATTGTTATGTTAATATTGGAACCAAATAGATATCAAGCTCGGTGATACAGACCAGTAAGTTTGGGTATCCCCATTCAATGCAAACTTGGACGATGGATGTCCTTTGCATCTAAAGGGAATAACGTTACATCAAATTCATAATGCGCCCACAAGAGATTTATATCCGTTCTATATAGCATTTTGCTATGTGACTTAAGGTCATTTACGACAAATGATTTGAAACGGTATACCTGTTACCAATGTAGAAAAGTACAACAATTTATCATGCGTGTCAACCGCACGACCCGCGTGAACGTAGGTTATGTGAAGTATCTTTCTGGGACCTGTAAATTTGTCAGATATTCCCTTAATCCTCCATTCTGCCTCAGCTGCATGTGATGATTGGTTTATCTATGGGAGATGTAGGAGATATTGTTTTCGACGCCAGTGATATTGAGACGGATTTTAGTGTTCCTTATGTGTTTGTTGCTCCCTTTGATCCATCTACAGAGACCAAATGGGAAGAGAGGTGAGTATCTTGTGCTGGTCGTTCAGCACTCTGCTAACAACGGACAAATTTAAAGAAGAATTGAAGAACAGGGTGCCAGGAAACACTAGAAGATCTGAATGTTGGGCTTTGAGTGTATACAAAGACGGGCGGGATTATTGACAGACCTGGCTGGAAACTGCGAGGGGCAGCTTCGTTCCAACAACTAAACCACTGACTTGACTGTTTGTTTAATTTGAGTAGAATATGCATCGATAATTTGTTGTGTAAGACTTGCATAGTATTGCCAACTCCGGCAATCAGAGATCCACCGGCTTCCCAGCAGCGTTTGTTTTTGTTTGGTGCTGGCAACACTGTAGCGCAGTCGAAGCAGTTGGCGCCTCAGCTAGATTCCGGAGAGATGGGATAATGCCGCGACTTCTCGATGAGCGACACGAAACCAGATCAGCGGCTGGCAAGCAAATGACTCTTGAGCAAACCTTCGTTGTAAGACTTGCAAGGCTTGCGTGATATTCAGACTCTCCGTAGCGCTGCCATGTAAGATCAGTTGTGCTCTGTGAGGGACCTTCTCCAATCTGGTTTGCCAGGTGATATTGTGACACGGTCGCAGATATCGCACGGCTAGCTGTGCGTGGGAAGCGATATGAAAAAAATCCGATATTGCAGCACTTTCCAGCCAATGGCTGAAATAGCAGACATCGATCCTTAACAATGCGTAGTATTTATCCCCTGCTCTTTATGTTCAACCACGGCGAGGGAAACTTCGGGCATTAGTGACCCGTATCAAAGTTATCTGCTAAATAATACATTTGCATGTAGATGCAAAATAAAGTGAATAATTCGGTAGAGGTTCGATTTGTCAAAGCGATGCATCAAGATTCTGCTATATATTATTCCATGCCGCATTTCGACGTATATACTGAAAGACAAATCACACGAAATGATCGATTGAGAATCATTTACATGAAAAAATGACAACAGCTGATGATTAATCATATGTAAGCCTGTTATATGTTAGTGTATACCATCATTATACGTACAACAAACCCCCCCCCTCGCCCTCCAATTGCGATATCATCCCATTTTTCAACGTGGCTTTTAATATATCTTTTGCATGTTTAATGTAGGTCGATAATGTAAGTCAACATATTGGGACGATTTGACCATGGACAAGTAAGATAATTGAGAACCAACTTCAACAGATTTTCCGATCAAGCAACATTCCTTGTAGACGCAGACGACTTGCCTGGATTCAAAGAAAACTTGGCATGGCCGCGATTGCATTGACCCATTGAGCGTGTCATTAGCGAGTAGCAACATACATACATACATACATACATACATACATACATACATACATACATACATACATACATACATACATACATACATACATACATACATACATACATACATACATACATACATACATACATACATACATACATACATACATACATACATACATACATACATACATACATACATACATACATACATACATACATACATACATACATACATACACACACATACACACACACACACACACACACACACACACACACACACACACACACACACACATACATACATACATACATACATACATACATACATACATACATACATACATACATACATACATACATACATACATACATACATACATACATACATACATACATACATACATACATACATACATACATACATACATACATACATACATACATACATACATACATACATACATACATACATACATACATACATACATACATACATTAGTCACATACATTTTTTGATTATCATATTTAAGTCAAATACATTCAAAACAATTAACAAAAGAAATAACAGCCGCAGAGGCATTAATCCAACAAAGTGATATACTATCGTTTAGGTGCAATAATAGTTGGTCCTCATTGGCTGTATAAAATAGTCCTGGTCCCCCTTTGTTTATGCTAATATCACATTGCTTGACTATGAATGAATTCGGTACCTGACGTTGACCAGAAAATGTTCACGTCTTAGTTTATTTCAGACATTGCACTGACTCCACCCCAATCCCAACGAGTAAGCCACTCGGCCATTTCCGTGACCACCTCTAAGCCCCGCCGTAACTACTTTCTTTTTCCCATAGATTTCTCTCCCATCCTTTATTCTCACTGTGTCTGCACAATACGCCCCTACTGATACCCCAAATCCCCGCCGTATTCATATCCTGTTCTCAGTCGTTGTCCCAGACATGAACCAAATACCCTGCCCTTCACCTAGCTATAACCAATTCCTCCTACTAATGACCCAGCAATATTCCTACAGCAACGATCCCCTGTATCACTGAGCCCGGAAAAAATGATTTTTTTGTTACATTTATGGGGGTTCCGTGTCTTAAATGTTGAAACTGACGTTTCAGTTCTAACGATTGTTTCGTCCTACAATGCCGCGATTTGAAATAATCACCCACATCATGAGAATTAGAGTAAAATGTTTCTGATTTTAGGCAATCTGCAGCACAACTAGATGTTGATTGCGTGTATTTGTTACGTTAACAAAATGCCCATAAAATGGATACTGCCATATGTATAACAAACTTTTTTTACTAAATGTATGTTGTCCCAATCAAACTGATTTGTGACATTTAATCGTCCAATGCCTGTGCCCAATTTGTATCAGAGCCAGTAGACGCAACAAGATTCACTTTTTAATTTCTACGTTGAGAATTTGACTCCAAGGTTTAGCTAACAAACTGGTTGCTAGTCATACCAGTGTCCAATGCTAAAATGTGTGCTTATCGCTAAACGAACCGACACAGTGGGGCAGCGATCATACATTTTTTAGGACGCTAACACTGACTGTTATCCTTGTTTTGCATCCTGGAAACTGTTTGCGGTCGCTCTGTTTCTTTCTGGATATGATATAAGATTTCTAGATTAATTAGCCACTTACGGAAAACCCGACGTTGTAGTAGTCCAACCACAATACTTCCGTATCCCGATAGTGACCGTAACATACTTATTGCAGGAACCCAACCCAGGTTCCCACGTTAGTTCTTTCTTGTTCAACGACATCACACTAATCCAGACAAGACACCATAAACCTAAGGCTAGTTTCAGGACAGTATTTGCCGTAAAACAAACTAGCCATGCCTGTGATGTTTTGTATTCATTATGACTCTATGAGTTATTATCAAAATATAGTTTGGCATGCTGGCAGCTGTTGTGAGATCATTGGGCACAATCAAAAGAGCAGATTCCGACTGTAACCGGACGATTTAACTTGGCGTCGACTACAATCAACACAATACAACTTATTTTCGAAAAAATAGCAGAACAACAATTATGCAGCCACATGTGGTTATCTATGAAGAAACGCCATGATTGGTCAAATCAATATTTAAGGTTTGGTTGGAGGGGTCTATCGGACAAATAGCAGAAATTGGTTTGCCCCGAACATATTGTGATAAATTAGATGTCATCAATTGCATTGCTAACAAAATTAACTCGTTAAGGATCATTTTAATTTGAGCATTATAAGAAGAACAGAAACCGAACGCTAACAAAAGTTTAAAATCTCACTAGCATAAATATACTGCAAAAACTAATCGCATTGATAAAGCTTATCGGAATAGTTCCATTATTATCTTCATTATTTTAGTTTTCACACGATAACCTTCTGCCTTTTGATTTGGTCTCGATTAAATCAAAATGTAACCTCAAGTAGTATTCAAAGACTAGAATGTTTCAATGGGCTATGGTCCATTGGTTAATATTCGTGTCGATTGTCATTGAACAATGATGGATTAAAAAAAGCAATTTAAATTTCACGAATTGCAAATTATATGTAGATAATTATGTTTTTGCTGTAAGATTATGGTTACAATCATCATGCTTTAGCGAAACCAATCTGTGGCGATGTAAAACAACACCTATGCATGTTAAAATCACAGTTCCGTCTTCAGGCGAAATTCTCAAAAAAGTAGATTACCTAAAAGGGAAACCATGAGATTGAATTATCTGCATACACCTTCTGAAATATGCACATTTGGTCTTCAAATTAGGAAATAAAACTTAAAAGGAACGAAGGAATCACATATTCTGTTAGGCGCCTTGCGTTGCTTTGTCATAGGGTCCCTTAAAAACCACGTGGAAATCTCTGCTTTATTTGGCGCTGTGGAAACATATCCTATTACAAATGAACGTGTGTCTTATATTGACCGCTAGTACACAGATTATTCATAGTTGATTGCTAATTGTCAATTCGTTTGTAATAAAGAGTGTAGTGCACTCACCTTTGATATTCGTCAGCTGCTGGGAAGTGATTTTCATATTCCAACTTCTGCTCGTATACCTACCTTATTTCACTGCGCTGTCAAACGTACCATCCCTGAATCGTGATATTCTTTAATCATCTTATTCAGCACTCTTGCCCAAGACATAAAGTCCAACCACGAGGGACGGTGATGCAAGACGCATACAACCTGGTATTTCAACAGTGGTAGCTTAGAGTATATTGCAATTATAATAAGTGATTAATTGATCGACAAAATTGATACTAACGGACAGTAGCACTTTGCACTTTAATGTCATACAATAACAGCTTATCAAAATGGTTGACATAATCGATACAGAACACCCACCCCCCCCCACAACAACCTTAAAAACGTGTAATATTTGTATCTGTCATTATTTTTCCATTCAGTTTACAGCTGTTTAGTACATACTATAGATATAGCCCGTTAAGCAATTACCCATGATTAACGATTATGCTTACATCAACTGATGAACTTGTGCTGCAATGAGTCATGAGCATTAATTAGCATGATGAAAGCAGTTCCTGTATTCATGATGACTCTTTTGGTGTTTCGTAGTTTGTACTGTTTACGTTCAACTTGTGTTGATATATCGGAATAAATCAAGACTGATTACAGTGATTTGTGTTCTCATCCATTGTTTGTTGGTCTAATCTACACGTTACAGTTCCCGTGTTGAATATGTAATTGGACAAAACTTATTACGGGGCAATTATGTTTTTGGCATAACCCTAACCCTGGTGTGCCAGAGATACTGATGTCAGACAATTTGCTACAGATTATGGATTCACTTGTATCACACCAAGCCCTGGACATTCCTCAAGGAATAAAGAAGCAGATAAGGCAGTCCAAACTGTGAAAAATCTGTTGAAAAATTCAAACTACCCATAGTGTGCTCTTCTAGCATACCGTAGTACAGCACTCGCACGTGGATTCAGTCCTGTGGAATCGCGTATGTCTAGGAGATTAAGAACCAGAATCCCAATATCTGCTCAGCAACTGGAATCTTTCATTCCACGTATTGGTGGGAAGGAGCAGGATAATCCATTGAAACAAGAGATTTGGTCTGAGGCATAGATCAAAAATATTGCCTGAGCTTAACAACCGCGATCAAGTCTGGCTGAAAGATCGACAGAAACCCAATGTGACGATCCTGTCCTGAAGTGATAATGATTTAAGTTATTTTAACTGGTTATTATTGCAAGCTGCTTAATGGGATGCAGTCACATTCATTTTATGTTTAAATACTAAGTTTTGAATTATTTATTTATGAAGGGCGTTTTGACAACGATGGCTGCCGGTTAGGAAAGTTATGTTATGACGAGATTGGTGGCCAGTATTAAGCGTGATGCTGTTGCTATCTGTAGGTCTATTGATATCGGCACATCATGCTTGCTGCTTACTAATCTTGGTCCCCAATGAGTTCTTGGTTGCTAAGGAGTTATGGTTTTCATTTTTGTCCGGCCTTGGTGGTTTGAGTGTTGTGTGCGTAGTATCTCAACCCTCTCTCCCAACCGACTGAATATGCTTCATCTCCCATACCCCTGCCTTCGCCCTCACGCCAACTACTGTCTGTTTCTGATGCCTAGTATGATGCATACCATCGGAATGTGTTAGATGAGGAGGTAGCTTTTAGATGATAGATTATTCCTTTCCTTATATGGAGGCGGTAAAGCCAATTCTATGGTATATAAAATCCAATGACTCCTAGTTTTCTGTTTGTTTCCGGATTATACTGAAAATAAACCAACCTTAGTTCAAGACGGAGTCCTTCGTTTACCTGTGCACTCATAAGCCGTGTTGGTAAATCAGAAGTAAAAAGGAGCACGCAATAAAAGAACAAAAATAATATCTAAGCCTTAATCTAGGGCGTGATATCGGGCTGGGGAAGTGTAGTTCACATTCATACAATGTGGCTACTCCCACTGGGAAATTCAGTATACATCTAAACAGGGCTCGAGAGGAACAGGAGGAGACAGTACCGGACAAACCCTATTTCTTCAGAAATTGTGAACAAGCTCACTGGTGAGAAGTCAAATATTATTACCACCAGATATGGCAGAGTAGTGAAACAACCAAAGAATTTCAAGACTCATAGACTTCTATCAGTGTGTGTTATACAAAGACTAAGGACTCAGTGTTTCATTCTATCTTTGTGTTCTATCATAAAGTTGCCTAAAATAGATTATGACGGATACATGTTAACTTCTTGGCATTTAGAGTTCCGCCGGTTAGAATTATGTTCGGTTAGAAGTTCGTAAATTGAAGTCTTTTTATGTGTTAAATACTTATTTGAGAGCATAACAAGCCCAAACTAGCTCTATAATATACAAATTAAACATAAAACCTCCCAAGACATATGTTCACTGACTTATTTCGAACGGAAGTCTACAATGACCTCGTCCCAGAGTGATGCTGTCGATATATATCCGTCTTGCATTGTACTTTGCTTAATATCTCATGGTCAGTTATGGTTAGGGTTTTAGCCAGGATTGGAAAACAGTCCGTCCATCCCTACCCCAACCCCGCCCGTCCCGTTATGACCAAATGATTATCATAACATGGTTTGTTTGCTGTCGTCCGAAAGCTTGTGGGGAGTATGAGGGGGCGGGGCCGAGGTGATGTGTGTGTTCGTGCATGTGAAATGTGAGATATTAGGCCGTTGTTCAAAAGAAATTTAATTGCAAATTAATTATACATCCTGCTCTGGCACAAGCATACGCGCGAAACAAAACTTAGTCAAAGACTTAGCGTCGATATGATGTTTCACCCAAGTGCAATTTGTGGGCTTCATTCCCTAGCCAACAGTGTAGACCAAAAGTTTATTACATCGTGAGAAAAGCGATACCGCGAGGCAGACAATTCAGAATGACGCTCCAGACGATCGTGCACTAGGTATGCCAGCCTTTTAGTTGCCATTATCGTGAATCATTTTAGAGAAGGTCTAACATCGACATGAACTGGGGACCTTGTTTTGCGAGGAGGCGAAACTTGTCGGAACTCCATTCATCATCGTGAAAGTGTTATGACGTTGATTAAACCCCATGTGTCATAAAAATCGTTATCAAACAGAACAGTATTTAATTTGATCGTAGATGGGCGGCCAGTGTGCTGCGTCGCTGTTTGTCTTTTAATGAGCTGTTTAAACTGGCTTGGATAATCCCTTGTATCCGGCCTACGAGGCGCGTGGACGGGCTGGCGGGTGGACGGGCTATAGGGGAAAATTCCAGCCCGTCCAAATTTACGACTCACCCGTCCAATGGATGGGGGACGAGTCTCTGGCTAAGACCCTGGTTATGGTTGATTTAAAGCTCAGCTTAAGAGGCATCATATTAAAGACGGGAGAGTATCATTTGTCCTGTATGCTTTTGGTAAAGGAGTGATGTGGCACCAACATGTCGAAGTAGAATATAGCAGTTTTCTTGCTGTGCTGCTGTGGATCGACAGATTATCTAAATATTATTGCCATATTGGCAATGTTGAATACTATAGCCATCCCACTATGATGAAATCATCTTGGCTGCGTGAGGAACGATTGGTTCTGTTTTTTTGCGTGTCATTTTGTTTACATTTTCAAAGCATGTTGATGAACATTTTCAAAGCATGTTGATTAAACTGTTCTCGTTGTATCTTCGCGATTCAAGCCGACATTTGAAAGTCCCATGTTATGACATCACAGTTCGTCAATGTGGCGTATTAGTTATATTGTTATGGAGGCTACAGCCGAATCCTGCAGGACTATCAATGATAAAAGGCTATCTTTCCATGGTAATAAACAGCAGCTGCAGGGAATGGTACTGCCGACAGGAACAGGTTTACGAATTGTATCATACAATAATACGTGTAGAAACATTTGATTGGGTTGATTCGTTATCATGTGGTAATGTGCCTTATCACGTTTGCTATTACCAAAGCTAGCATTTGGAAATAGCTATTTGCTAGCGGAACAACCACTTACATTTAGCACCATACGATTGCGGCACAATACGTGTATTTCCGAGAGTTCCTACTATTTCGCACCATGAATATCACGCAGAGACTTCATATTTGCTTAAGCATTAAAAAATGCTGGAAGCAATGTAACGAATAACTTGAATATTCAAACAAAGGAAATTAATATGTTAGCATACTACGATATCGTCGAGTAAAATATTTGTAACATTCACGTTAAATGAAATATTTAGAACTGCCATTTTACAGTTTACCTGTAGCTGATTAGTAAGTAGTTGACACATAAACAGCTAGTTTATCTGCTCCATCAGCTACTGGCTACATTCCAGCTGCTTCAGAGGAACGAATATCATTTAGTGAGAATTATCCATAAAGGATCACAGGCACAAAGCATTATCTTCCGAACTATTCCACATTTGTTTGGCCTATATACTGCATACACATGTGCCGCACTCAGCGATTGCTGCTCTGGCGCGTTGGTCAAAAGATCTAGAATTTAGATAAGCTTGAATAGCTGGTACGATTTTACAATCTGCCATCTTGTTAAAGTACAATATGCCTTCATCCGACTGTAGGTGGGTAGGGGCGGATTGTATAGCTAAAACAACCTGTCAAATCTCACTAATATTAGTTATACCTGTCAACTATGTAGACATCTACATCAGCGGACTTTGTTATGCCACCAGTGCTTTTTGATGAGCAAACCTAATATCTCGTTGAGGCGTTAAGCCTGTCTGGTTGTATAAAACAAAAGGATTGTACTATACACAGCAGAAATATTGAGATATATTCTAGCCTAATAAAACTAATGACCAAAGACTAGCGCGGAGGTAAACTAATAAAGAGATCACTTCAATTAGCTAACCAGACACTAATGTTATAGCAGTTACAATGCTAACTAGCAAAGTTACTTCCTCATACTTGTCGTTGGCCACCAGCCACTGCTGAAGATTATTCATGCCTTATATTTGACCTTAATTTATGGTGACATTTGTACAATGCTAGAAACTCCACAAGATTGCAGTGAGCTGTGCATTGTGTCGATAAGCATCACCAACCACCTTATCACCACCCCTGTCTACTGCGATATGGATAAATGAGAGAGAAGGGTGGTCTGTAAGTCAATCCAACCGCTGTTTCTGATATTAGTATCTCAATCTTCACACGATCATTTTCTCTTTTGCCTCATTTCATATAGCATACATCATTTCGTATACAAAATTACGGATGTCTAAGGACATCATTCCAAGGTGTGAGGTTACCATCTACAGTAAATATAGTTATTCGTTCACCATTGTTCGTCACATAATATATAATATCCATCAACACCCACGCAAACACGATCTGCACTATAAACTACTGTGATAAGCAAATAATATGCTGGGGACCTGAATGGCTCTCTTACGGTCGTCAAGTGTGCATTCTAACCATTTATTTCATCCATTGTTTGTTCTGTGCAGGTTATTCAAAGACATCCAGATGGCTCTGTGGATTTCTACCAGGACTGGGAGGCATATACCTACGGATTTGGCAGTATCAATAGGGAGTTCTGGATAGGTACATATACTGTGCCATTGCCTTGCAAGTGAACTATGGTGTTGAATTCGATAATCATATAACTACATTAGTAGTATTGAGATTGGGGCTTCTGGTACACCACCCTCATCTACACTACACCACTAATTACAGCTTTTACAGAACTTTCTTTTCTAAGATGACCCAACAAGGGCTAAGCAACTCAGATGGCGGGACCGACCCCAGACGGACTTGACGGCAAACTGTAGTGACCATAGGCCAAAAGTGTCTACGCCATTCGCGTCTAGCCGCTAATTTATGACTATTTTTCAGGGACCATATCCTTTGGTTTTGCAGCCTTTCTTGGTCTTGGTGGTGGCTTTACACCTGTACGGATTTCTTTAGCCCTGGTTTCTCCTATATTGTATTTACATCTTGTCTATCGGATAGACTGACTTATTCGCACACCTTCTATGTCACTTTCCGATAGCACAGTTTTTCCCACATAATAATATATAATAGTATACATTCACTACGAATGCATTACTTCATCAGTGCGACTTTCACCAGCTCGTGTGCATCTCACACTTGCTGTCAAGCTCCTCTAGGTTTTTCACAATATCCTTCAGGTCATCGTAATTACTAACAACATCTCTCAGCTCAATCTCTAAGTCTATTTTCTTTTCTCTCAGAAAATCTATATCTATCTTCAACTCTTTTAAACAACTTTCAAGTTCAGCAATACACTCTTCAGTGTTTATTTCTATATCTAACACCTACGTCTATTCAATAGATCGGTGTATATAGCGCATGAATGTCCACGCAATAAACTCGCGCTCTGTATTGAGGTGGGTCATTCACAGTCCGCTCGACAGTGCAGAAGTACTCAATTTGTTTCTGATGCCTTCTAATGCTTCGTCTTTTCCACGTTTGATCATTGACTGAAACAGTCTTGTATGCTTTTACAGAACTAGCCTTAATCCCCCCCCCCCCCCCCCCCCTCCGTTTTGGGTATATTTTGTGACCTCAGTTAAGGAGGGTTAAACTCATGATCCCAGATATTGCCATCTTCAAGTGCTGTCGATACAATGTCAGCAATGGTATTCAGTTTGCTCTGCGCTGGAATGCGGATTTGATCAGGTTTCTTTTACCTTGATGGTCAGTCGCCGACTGATAAATTTTCCAGCGGTTCCAAGTAAGCGGCCCCAGTAGCACCCAACACAGTGTCAATAGGAACTACACCACCTTCGCCAAGACACATACCAACAGCAACTGAAGCAGTGTCTACTGCATTCATTGAGATAACTGCACGCTTTCTCGGGGTATTGCTTCTTGAGGCTGATCTCATTCAACCGATAGGAGTGCCATGGATTCTCACCAGTTGGGGCATCTCTGGATATAACGGTGCCGTCGGAACGGTTGGTTGTTGTTTTATTCTGAGTTTACCTTCGAGATAATGTGCGCAGTCAAGCCAGACAAAGTAATCAATTGCATGACAAAGGCTCGCTCCCCGCGACAGCAAATGATGTTAGTTGCACAATTCTAGTTAACAGTGCTCAGGGTTACACTAAATATCTCCCAGCAACTAATACTTTATTCTGCGGAGAGCACAGCATACGAGCAAAGTTATGTGTCCAGGAGCTCACACGAACATGGCTGGTTGAGGAATCGAATTATGACGACAGTTAATCTATGAGCGCAGATCACATAATTCAGCAATTTACGTAGATATGTGACAAAATCTAGAATGAACGATCCTTAGTACAGACCCTAATGTCTTTTTACAGGCAACCAGAGTCTTCATTATATGAATTATTCAATAACAGGTCAAGTATTTCTTGCAACTTCAAGCATCAGCCACATGTATATTTAAGCGTTGTACAAAAGTAGTATGATAACCATGGCAACATGTTTCATCAGCAGACTGATGTAATCTTCTAAGCAACATGATTAGATGATATCTTACTGAATAGAATATCGCTCTATAGAAGCGGCCAACGTGGAATAAACTAACAACAAATGGCCCTGTAAAGACAGTAAGTTTGACTGCAGGATCGACTAAAATGCCCTGAAGCTGGGTTCAATTTCACCTTGTACTTGTGAAACAATTACTCGTGCTGAGTGAATATATCACATATAAGGATTCCACACCTATGTAATGGCATTTTCCCCACCGTTGCAGTTCCTATATATAACACGCGAGTTTGAGTGCCGTTACATTCTTCATTGACCCTACTCCACCCCTAGGTCATTATGTCTTATTAATTCAAATCCAATTATACATGAACAGGTGAAACATGGGGTATTACTTACTGCGATTAATGCATCCACATGAGTTAATACTTTTCTCACTGAAATGAAAATAAGGTAGGATGTGCACTGAAGTCAATACCTGTCGTCTCAGTATCCGCTTACACTCTTTCCACTTTTCTTTCTGACGGATTTTTAAGCCTGCAGCTGCCCATGAAAGAAATTTATCTTTAGCATCCCAATGTCATCGCCCTATTGAGCTTTAATGAATCATCAAAAAACATAGCTGGTATTCCTGCCGGGGGTTCTGTTGATTATTTACACACGGCTTCAGAACCAAATGATCCAAGATAAATGACAACCAATGCTTTTTGTATTCAAACAATCCATCGGCCAAGTCAATGTTCTCATTCATTCAGTAAATCAGAAATTACAATCGTTATCAGTATCATAGAAAACACAGCTCGAGAAAATAAGGCATAATGTTTAGAAGAAACCAGACAATAAGGCTAAGTAAATCCTACTATGTCTAAGAGTAATGATGCTAATAAAACAACTAATAATGGTTCAGCATAAACTGCAAACCTGATGCATGTTCTGGTGAAGTGCAATCCCGAAAGAACGATGCAAATATGTAAAGTCTACAACGTACACAATCTGATTTCGACATAAATAACCTTAGTTAGTGCAATTGTTAGCATCATAAGGGTTATAACAAAGCGTACCTGTGTTTTCATGAAAGGGTTACAACAGATGTGATTAATGAGGTATATACACGTTATCGATGGTGTCTTTGCAATCTGTGTATTGTAATTGTTTGCGTTTTAACCATGCTAAATATCGATACAGCCCCTTGCATATTGCCTTATTAGATATTGAAGGCATATAGCGTCACAAATAGACAGCAACAAAGTAAACATCATTTTGGAGAATTTCAAAATAGAAACACCAAGACACTACTTATGCGTGATACTGTCCAACCCATGCGCTGCATTTGTTTTTGAATTTGAATTTGCTGATGACTAGAGATGTAAGTCAGTAGCTTCTTATGTTATCATGTAGCACAGATACAATCGTATCAGAGTAATAACTTAATAACTACCGGGTCTCAGTTACCTCTTTAAGTTTACATCGCAGCAATTTATTAGCAGCTGCATGAAAACATGTTAGTCATATGCTATCACATGTGATTAGTTTCCGAGCGGTGAAATCGACATGCAACAGCAATATCTATGATCAGAGCCGCTCAGGGTTGGTTAACCTTATAAAAGGTAATGAGTATAAAGTTCCTTCACAAATATGATTTACAGGCAATAATTAGCAACGCATGCATATGATATGATGGATGTGTGCTGGTACATAATTGCAGGATTGTTGTCTTACATATATAATGCATCTCCCCGACATTAATTTGTCGGTTATTTCGGAACTCATGTGTTGCTATTGCTAAGCATCTTCTTGTTGAGAATGTCTTACGTAATGGAATTCCACTTGAGCTGATTGCCAGACTGAATAGGTTTAGCTATGCAACGTTACATATTAACAGTGGGCGGGTGATTATTCTGTTTTTAAGTAAGCTGGTACGTGATAGGTGCGAGGCTTGCGCTTTGATGCATTGTTAATCGGCGTTGCTGTAACTTTAATACAGCAACAAAGTCCACCAAACAGGTCGTGTCACGTGTAGTGAAAGACTGGAGCACCTGAAGGACCCCATAGGGTGAAATCATTGACAGAAATGCTAACTATGAAAGACTTGACTAAGCATTGATACGAACAGTTTTCGCTCATTGCCATGTAGTTGGTCAATGATGTCCCTCCCTAATAAAGTTTACATAGGCTAATTTCTGATCACAGTTGCATTGCTTTTATACCGGCAATTATAAGTTAGGACCAAGCTGTTGCACGGCTCTCTATTTCTATCGGAGTACTCTTCCAATTAGCGCGCTCTTTGAGTGAACAGATCCATTGACTTACAACGTCAGACGGCAGCCTCTTATATGACATAAGGCTCATTTGGAGCGTTTGAGTTACATAACTCGCTTTTGTGGTACGTATAGTCATGTCTCGCATATCTAGGAGCAACGTATCATATTTATAGCTTCAATGTCAGCGACGTATCTGCGACCTCAATAGTTTGTGGGCGTCACCATTTAATTATGCTTATTACCAGCTATATCACTATCCATCTGTCCAATACTGTACATCACAGGTGCTTGTTAACTTAGTAATGTAACAACGATACCTATGATCATAGCTGCATAGGGCAAGGAAGTCCGAAAAATGGGATACAAGCAACAAGGTGGTGCACAGATACATTTCGATGGTATAAATATATATACATATACATCCGCATAATATATATATATATATATAATATATATATATATATATGTATATATATGTACATATATATACACGTATATATATACATACGTATATAAATATATATATATAAAGTTATGTATAAATATATACGTATATATATGTATATATATGTATATATATATATATGTGTATATATATATATGTATATATACATATACAAGTATATATATATATATAAAATATATATATATACATGTATATGTATATATATATATGCATTTGTATATATATGTCTATATAAACATATGTGTATATATATATATATATATATATATATATATATATATATATATATATATATATATAGATATATATATATATACATATATATCAGCATATATATATATGTCCATATTTATATGTATTTATACGTATATATATATACGTATATAAATATATATATATATAGTTAAGTATATATTTATATATATGCGTATATATATATATGTTTATAAATGTATATATATATAGATGTATATACATCTATATGTATATATATACATATACAAATATATATATATATATATATAGCTATATATATATTTATATATATATGTATATATATATATATATTTATATATATATATATATTTCTATATATAAAATATCTATATATATCTCTCCCTATAATGTATATCTATATATCTCATCTATATATATACTCTATATATATATATATATATATATATATATAAAAATATATATATATATATATATGATCTAGGGGTGTATTTTGCTTAGTAGATGTTTTTACGGTACATGCGGCTGCTGAGTAGGCGGCTTGCATGTTAAGACTACTGTAGCTGTCAGAATGCTTTCGACTTTAAGATACACATCAGTAGGAGCACTATCTACACCTCACTACTAATTACAGCTTTTACAGGATTTAAGATTGTTGCTACCTGTGTTTTAGAAGCAGAGCGTCCAGAAGACCCCAAGCGAGCCCGACTCTGCCAGAAGCTACGCTCTCTGTTAGTTTGTTGGTAAACTTACGTGTCCCTTGGGCCACTGCTTTGAGTCAAACGGAGAGATTGACACCATGTTGACGTGTTTTTGCAAGCTCGTGTAACACCTGTTGTGGTCCAACAAGAAAACCCACTTTTATTGGTAAATTGACAAACATGCTTAACTTATCACGTTAGAAATACGTACTGTGAGTATTGACTGAATTTAATTGATATGGGGCATTTTTTAAACCAATCTCCATGGGGGCACTTGATATTTGATTAATTTCTTAATTTTTGGCAAAATTTCACTCCAAATAGCTGCTAACAACCGGTCTCTTGCATGACGTTGTCGTAAATGGCCGCCCGGAATTTGCTAAATTTTTATCATTCCGTTATTGTCATCATCTGCCTGATAATACATTTCACAGGTGAGTCAATTTATACTGGATTTACACCTTATAACTTTCTGACCTAGTTGTCTATCGTCTCCTTTATTTAGCATCATAACAAGTCCGTTTCCAATTGACTTACGTTGCGCAATCTCGCTGCCATTTTGGAAATTGGTTGGAAAAGTTAATCGCATCCCACATTTAAGGCGATTATGCATATTTACAAGTTATTGCGATGACTTATTAAATTGGACTTGTTACATCAAGTGAACATCGTAAAGGTAAGGTCTTATCATCGAATGTTATCCTTTAAATGTTGCTGCCTTACCTGCTAGGCTCTTCCAGGCCTTTGCCAAGGAGTTAAGCTGGTCTTTTATCCATTCCAGCACACCAGGCTTGTCAGCTTCCCCCTCCACCTGTCAGATCAAGTACCATCCCAATCGCAGTGAAGATGGAGACAATTTTAATAACCTGCTCTCGGAACAGGGTGCGTACACGCTCGGTAGCGTTGTGTTCTCGTTAAGAAGTTTTTTGATAGTTTCCTGATCAGGTTGATTTGGGTAGGCAGCTGTTTTTGGCTTATAGAGGCAGCTTCTAGTCATGCTAGTCTTTCTTCCAGCTGCTCTGCAAGCCTACGCTCTCGGAGTTCCCTCTCGTGGTCTGGCAGCTCCTTCAGCTTACACTCCCGACTGTCTGTGGTTATTACAAGCAATCCAAGCACTGTTGACCAGAAGCGACCACTGCTAGTCCGCTTCCCCAACCTGGGTGCACACGACTGGCCTTTACAATCACGCTGACCTTGACCAACGCTTACCGCAGGGTTCTGCAAATCTTTGGTCGCGCCTTGGTTAAGATAATGACAAAAAAGATTTCTGGCAACGAGGTCATGTCCATAGATGACAGCGATGTGTACTAATGCCCAGTATTAGTGTATTGGAACATCAGATGACGAAAATGTGACTAAGATACAAGTGGGGGCGGGAGACAAGTATGAGACCGAGGTAGAGTACAAAGCAATAGCAGATGCCTATGACAACCGTTTTTATATCCCGCTGGACTTTGAACTCCTTGAGAGCCACATGCCATTCTACCAGAGTGAGCGCGGTGACAGACTGGAATACCAGCTCACTTTCAACGATTATAGTCGTGTGATTCATGCAACGGGTAACACCGACGCCATCTACACAATCGATGGCATCTCCTTGGAGTATGACATGGTTACCCAACCAGAGCTGGCTCGCATGATCAGCACCCAGTACACAGGTAGGCTTGTGATTCGGTATGAGCGTGTGCTCCGCCACAGGTAGCTTGTATACAATAAAAGTGACACACTGTGAAGCATCAACCTGAACGTACCAATTCGCAGAATGAAGGGCTTCCTACTACCATTTGAAGACCAATACAATGCCTCATTCTCTAGGAAGACAGAGTCGTTCTACAACCCGAAGATTACAAAGGTTGAGGTGACCATTAAGGGATCCCCAACCAACTCTATGTCCAGGGCATGCGTGGCAACCAGCAGTGGGATGAGGCGAAGAAGGCCTTTGCAGCAACGAGTGAACGAGACCCCGGTGTGGCAGTAGCTGTGAAATACCTGGCATTGGCGGACTTGTCCCCAGGAGAGTATCTAACCAGCAAGTATGCCGTGTGGCTCGACTTGAGAACGAGTGACGACGACCAGCTATTTGGTAGTGGCAGGCACGTAAAGAATACGTCTGAGGGTGTCACCATTCAGATCACAAAGAAGCAGTGGCGTCTATTGCATTGAACGTCTATATGAATGTTGTTATGGATGCACAGCTTAACATTAAAAATGGCAGGTTTGTCAACGCAGGTTACTGAATTTACATTTTCAGATGACCCCTGCTCGGCTATTGCTTGTAGGCAGACAGGATGCAGAAAACCGTCTTAATGCTCAACCTGCTTGAAGGGCCCTTAGGTGAACATATTGTGATCCTCTGCTCTACCATCCATTTCAACGAGACCTATCAGTCGCGGCCATGGGTATGCTCTGATTCGGAGGTGTATGTGGTTGATCCAGGGGAGCAGCTACTATTTGAAGACTTTCTACCATTATTTTAAGAGAACATTTATCCTTCAAGATGTGGCACGAGCAGCTGGCATCAGCGTATATTATCTAAGCCGACTTTGAGGCGCTCACCGTGAAGCTTCAAGGCCTTGCACCTGATGCTACCAAGAGCAACACGCAGAAGACAGAGGAACATGAGCTACGCTGTAACGGCTATGTAGTTGTCCTGTGCGATGGCCAGACTAAACCCCCTGTGGTGTACAGAGGTGGCAACACTGTGGAGAAATTCTTGCGAGAAGAACGCATGATCAAAGCAGTTCTGTCAAAGCCTGCTCCCACACAAATGACGCGTGAGGATAAAATAACCCACAAGGCGGCAAGCCACTGTCATGTATGTAAAAAGGGACTGGGCAGCGACTCCATCCACGACCACTGCCGTATAACAGGTAACTACAGGGGACCAACCCTTAACGCCTGCAACTTGAAGATGCGGCTGAGTCACAAGACAACGGCCGTGCCTGTGGTCTTTCACAACCTAAAAGGTTATGACTTCCACCTCTTGATGCAAGCCATCGGCAAGGTGGAAGGCTAAATCAGCTGCATCCCAAACAATATGGAGAAGTACATATCCCAATCGATCACTGTTCCTCCTGGCCTCACTTGCCCCTCCTGGTCTCTGCAAATAAGCGAGACGCCTTTGCAGTAACAGCTAAGTATGTGCCCGACGAAACGAGTTTATGGGATAAGTTTGATGCCCCGCTGCCGCTAATCCAGGAGTTCTACAGCAAGCTCTCTTAGCAAGGTGTATCTGCTGCAGACTATAAACATGCGCAGACTACCATATCCTAGCGGACCTGTCTGTTGCAGTACGAGCTAGGCCCAGTCAACTACTACAACAGTCCAGGTCTGTCATGGAACGCCCTGCTTAACATCACGGGTGTGGAGCTTGAGTTTCTCACCGACCATGAAAAGGGCCTGTGTGGTGGAATAAGCACGGTATCGTGTCGCCACTCTAACGCCAATAACCCTTACGTGGAGGGCTTTGAGGGGGGATAAGCCAGCAAGCTACATTAAGTATCTTAACTCTTACAACCTGGGTATTGGTGGACAATGAGCCACAGGAGGGCTTGAGTGGTTGGCGCGCCCATTACAGCTTTCAATACAGGACCATTCCGAGAGTGCCAAAACCGGATATATAAGTTGATCTGGAAAACCTTGCAGAGTTACATGCTGATAACAATGATCATCCGCTGGCGCCAGAGCGAATGTCTGAGGAGAACGAACGGTTGTCTGACTACCAGAATAACCTCCTTGATGCATACGGGAGCACTGCAGAGGTTGAGAAGCAGGTGCCCAACCTACGCGATAAAGAGTAGTATATGGTTCATTACGGAAATCTCAAACTCTATCTATCACTGGGTATGCGATTGACAAAGATCCACCGTGCGCTCAGGTTCAATCAGAGCCCCTGGATGGAGCCTTGCGTAATGCACAAACTGATGAACAACTCCATGTTTGGTAATACAATGGAGAATCAACAAAAACGGTTTGACGTAAAAACTGTGCGCTCATCGGAAAAGGAAAAAATACGCAGGCTTGTGGCCAGTTCTGCCTATGCTCGCCAAAAAGTATTTGATGACGACCTGGCTACCTTGCATATGCACAAAACACGCCTGTTGCTCAACCGCCCGGTGTATGTAGTGTCGTAAACAGTTTTTACTCAATTTTACCCTCTCTACCTTAAAGCTTCTGACCCGTCAGTAACCCGTCAGTTATTTCTATACCCCAACTTAACTACCTCTTTCAGGGGCGACCTCATCGCTGATGGGGGGGTGCCTACCAAAGGTTTAACATTACCTCATCGTCTTGGCAATAATGTACAACCTTTAAGATTTGTCACTATATATTCTGTACCCACAATGCATGCCCCGTTAGAAACTTGCTAGTCATTTCATTAACTGTCGCCTATTTTGTCTGTGTGTCAGATGAATCCTGCCAGGTGTTTCAAGAGCAAGCGTGGATCCTCCCGAAAAATACAAACAAGCCACAGACAAGATTTGATTAAATGTTTGATTACTTTAAATCAACTTCCATACCTCAGATACAATTCTTGAGCTTCACTAGTATAATTATTCTTCTTTTTTGTGTACCATCATTTTGCACCCGTATGCATGTTTAATAAATGTTTATCATCTTACATCAGTCATTCATTTTAGCTCTCAATAAGTTGCCACGGGGGAATAGTACACTTCCCTTTTCCCTGCCGTTCTGAGCCTTATAGGACAAAACCTACTACCCATTCCACAGGAGTTAGGGTTTGGTAGCCTGCTCGCGGCGCGCTAGTCAGTAATACACCCTAATGCACAGTTTCATTTACTTTGAAACAGGTGCTTTACCGTTTCGACCATCAACTTTAAAACATACCAAATTCTTCAATATCGTTCCCCATTTATTCATCCATTCATAATCTGCAAGCTGTACAGCCTGCATGTCAGCATCATACTGCTGTACATGTTTTGTAGCACTCTTTATAATCATACATGCATTAGTTTACTTAACCGTATATCTTCATTTCTACTCATTTAGTTAGTACGTTTGTTAAATATTCCGTGTTAAAAAGATTTTCAAAAACAAAATAAACAATTAAATAAATGAATACAACGATTAAATACTTATGAACTATGAATTTAAGTAAAAGATAATCGTACGAAATTCTGCTTGCAAATCTTGGGGGAAAAAGTGGTATTTAGAGACATCACATAATGCTTTCACAAATCATTCTCAAATTTTTCCTTTTGTCATACTTATATTCCTAAGAATGCCATTCAATGTACGGTATCACCTAGGTCGTGAAATTATGCGTGTAAGTCAAATTCTTACACGTTACCATGTGTGTGGATATTCATCCACCATAAAGGGGAGGGAGATAAAGGATCTTGTTATAATAAGATACCCGACTCGGCAATTCGCCCGACAAATTCGTTGACACCGTGTAGGCAGCGCCCCCTACTTTTATGGAAGCTACTCAACGCCAAGCAGCCAACCCACTTCGTTACGACTTGCGAATAGGTCTGACTGGAAGTCAAACACAAATAGGCATTTCTGCGCTGCAATTAACTGTTTCAATTGACGAAGGCCTTTCCAACCAGGAAGTGAATGTTCTAACATATGTTTCTAGCTTTATTGCCAGGAAATTAAGAGAAACGTTGTGTGCAACATGTAGAAACAAAATTTCTGTAGTCAATAATATACATGGCCCTGAATATGATTTTGTTCACTAGAAGAATACGTGCAAGGGAAGTGCTCATTATCCCAAGCAAATCACTAGTAGATGCACTGTGCGGGCTTGAGGAGGCCCTACAACGTCGTTTGTGTCTTCCATTCATCACGTATTCAAAGTTGACAGAACCAGGCTCGACAGTAGGTATGTGCATCCAGCCCAAGATGTACGACTTCTATTACAACACAATGAAGTCCAGATATGGTAGCGATCTGGGCCTACTATACACAGACACTGACTCACTGCTTATGGAGATCCGCTCATCTGACAGGTACGTGGATATGCAAGAGGATAGTGCCCTCTTTGATACAAACAACCATTATCCTTCCCATCACTCTTTAGTAAAGTAAACAAGAAGGTGCTAGGAAAAATGAAAGTTGAGTATGCCGGTGTGCCCATCAAGGAGTATGTTGACCTGCTTGTAAGTATCAGTTTATAGCACTACTTCACGGCTTGTAAGAATCGCTCTGTAACTCCACTTGTAACTACATGTGAGTATTGGTAGATAACTCGCCATCACTGCTTTTGTGTATCGGTCTAAAATCCCCCGCCTATGTATATCAGTTATTAGATCAAGTTCACTGCTTTTGGGTATCAGGCGAGGATCGGTCCGTAACCATTCACTGAGTGTCGGTCTGTAGCTACTATTCACTACATGTGAAAGCCAGTCACTTACTACCATTCACTGCTTGTGAGAGTCAGTCAATAACTACCATTCACTGCTTGGGAGTGCCGGTCTTAAACTACCATTCACTGCACTGCTGTTCGTGAGTGTCGGTCTGCAACTCCTCTTCACTGATTGTGAGTGTCTCTAACAACCATTTACTGCTTGTTAGTATCGCTCTATAACTCCACTACATTGCATGCGAGACCATCACTGCATCTCTGGCTCTAAAATTCCTGCTTGCGTGTGAGTGTCGGTCTGCGAACTACTCGTCACTGCTTGCGAGTGTCTCTCAGAGTTCACTGCTTGTTAGTATCGCTCTATAACTCCACTACATTGCATGCGAGAGTCGGTCTCTGGCTACCATTCACTGCTTGTGTGTGTCGGTCTCGAGCTACCGTACACTGCTTGCGAGTGTCGATCTCAGAGTTCACTGCTTATGGGCATCAGTCCCCAACATATCATGCGAGTATGTGTCCGTACCCAATCACTATATGTGAGTATCGGTCTCACTCACTGTTTGTGAGTGTCGCTCTCTAACCCAACTGCTTCCGCTTCACGGTATCTGCTGATGTGAGTATCGGTCTAAAACTCCCCTTCACGGCTGTGATGATCGGTCTTAGTATCCCTTAACTTCTTGTGAGTATCGGTCAATAACTCCCCATCTCTGGCGCTGTATAGTATTTTAACTGCCTTTCTCCAGCTTTGTATCTCTAGCTAGAACTCACGCCACTTCGTTTATATCTCTGTCAATACCGCCATCATCGTGGTGTTTGAGCTTCAGTTTAGAACTCGCTCCCCATCGCTATGTTTGTTTCTGCTTATACCTCCTCCGACCTGGTTTAGTAAGTCTGTTCTGAACACCTCATATGCATATACTCGGGGTCTGTAAGAGCTTCTACAAAATTTGAAAGAGACACGATTCACTGAATTACAAATATTCAGATGCGAAATAGTTCAAGTCACATGCACATATGAACTCACAGCACCACTAACTGTCCTGCATCCTGTAGATCACCACGGTCACCTTAACAACTTTTATACATTTCTACATGGACAGGCTTAACACTTACGCCTTGGCCACTTCGATGCATCACTAGCATAAGCAACTTTTACTCATCAGTTATACCTAGCCTACATCGCCACATATCCCCCAGCACTGGCATCCAGGCTATCATCATCATCATCTCTGTGGTCTAGACTACATTAATGCCATCATTGACATATAGGCAAATAGCTAAGATACCCATAAGGGAAGGGGAGAACTTTTGCGACCGCAGCACGATCGCGCAGCGTTGGTTAATTCGCGTCGGTTTGGCTCACCACCGTTTGTCAACAATGGAATCAGCGGAGCGTAATCAGGTCAAGGTTCTATCTGTACCGTGTGGAACTGCAACACTTATAAAGATATGAGGCATGATATATCCTGGTTTTTATTTCTCAGAAGGACAGTAATCAACTTCTTTGATAAAGGCAGCATCTTCATTAATACTGACAACAAGGCAAACTCCAACGTGTGGACATTCTCGCTAAACTCGCTAAAACATGAATCGTTAGGAGGATGATGGTGGTGATGGTGGTGGTGGTGGTGATTGTGAGGAGTAGACAAATGATCATTGCCATCGTCATTGTCACCAGTCGTCGCATTTTTTTTCTATTTGGTATATACTACTAAACATCATATATGGCACGGGTTCGAACCCCAGAACAAAAAAAACTTATCCGACATCTTTCAGTCTTTTTCTGAGATTTGTTTCGGAGAGAATTATAAGAATATGTTATCAGATGTTTTTCTTTTATATTATTCAGGCCAAGCGCTAGGCAGTCAATTTATAGCAGGGACACATTTGTAACTTATGCGCAACACGGACAGTCAGACAAGCCTTTCGCATCGCGTATTTTTATCCGTACGCATTACTTACACCTGTCTAATATTCACAAGTAGACTAACAACGTTGCGTTGTCATTGTTCAGAACAAGGAGTTGTACTGAGATATCTTATAATATGACGTGGAGCGATCCACTGGCGTTTAACGTAGCCACACCTGCCCCGACCACACATTCCAGCAAAAATTGCCTTCTAAATCAACTTATGGTATCAGTTGAATTGGTAAGCATGTGCGATATCCTTTTACTAAAGCACAACCGTCGCATTGACAGCAATTTAGGTATATATCGAATGCATCATAAATGTTATAAAACAAATTTCGCAGCATCTAGAATAACAAAACTGATCGCCAGACATCAGTAGAACGCAAACTACAGCCTAACAAAATTTGGAGCGATTATAAACAAAAACGGAATCGGGAGACACCAGATATAATGATCGTGAGCCAATTTGCCCATGACCCTTGTAAAATTGTCGCGCCCAACGGTCGCATTTGAGTATATATATATAGATATAGAGATAGAGAGAGATAGAGAGAGAGAGAGAGAGAGATGAGAGAGAGAGATATAGAGAGAGATATAGAGATAGAGATATATATAGATATATATAGATATAGAGATAGAGAGATATATATAGATATATATATATATATAGATATATATATATATATATATATATATCTCTATAGATATATATATATATGTATATATCTATATATATATCTGTATATATATATATACATATATATATCTCTAATATATATATATATATAGATATATATTTATATATATATATATATATTCATATATATATTTACTCAAATGCGACCGTTATATATATATATATATATATATATATATATATATATATATATATATATATATATATATATATATATATATATATATATATATATAGATATATATTTATATAATATATATATATCATATATATATATTTACTCAAATGCGACCGTTGGCGACGACAATTATATATATATATATATATATATATATATATATATATATATATATATATATATATATATATATATATATATATATATATATATTTACATATATTTGCGTTGAAAGGTCAATGGTAGACTTAAGCGCACATTACCAAGACACACACACAAATCTGCGTCTGCAACCGCACTGAGCAGCCAACGTGGTTGCGGATTGTTGCATATTGCACAATATTGCACACTAGTCCCGCTTGTTGATAATGTAAATAGTATGGTGTACGATGGTGAAATTGCAGCTGAGGATATGCCAGAAAGAAGAAGAAATCTGGACATGATTGCAGAATTTAATTTCTTTCGAGGTTTTCGATTACAGCAAATGATTTATTTTAATAAATATGCCAAACATAATAACTGTGAAAATTGCAATAATACATTAACACAATTTATTGCGTAAACTTAAAAACACCCAATATGATTATAACGTTTTCAATTTTGAATTTTTTTTATCCTTTATACATCTATTTCCGTCCCTGCTCCCTCCAATCTAATTAGTTATTGCCGTCGGCATATTATTTAAGTGATCATGTTGTAGTGATGCTAATCAAAATATACACAAACTGAGCTACATATGCGTCACATAAAAAAAATGTCAAAATCAGAAACAATAACCGTACGTCTGAATTAATATATACTGCTTGCTTGCTCTTTGGCTGTATATATCGGATGGCACATTACATCGAAAGTTACTCCTTCTAGGTCCCGGTCATTATCAATGTTGTTCTCGGGCTGATTTATATTTTCTTCATTAAAGCCAAGGTGGATTGACAACTATTTAAATACTTGCAGGCAAGTATATGGCACAATACCTTTTTGTTGCTGTGTTTTGTTGGTAGTGAAATTGATGGTGATCTTACCAGTAATGCATCTGTGATTTGATTCACCCCCCCCCCCCCCGTTCCCCCACATTTGTCGGCAGATGCTGTTATGTAATTGAACATTATGATAAATATATTTCCCCTTGAATCTCAGCGTTTTCAAAATAAATCGCTTTCAAGCAATGCGTGCGATACAATTGAACTAGTCAAATAACGATAAAGTCTTCTTGGATAGAATGTGCATAAGGAACGAGTCGGTTGTTAATCTTGCACGTTTAAACGACAGCTAGCAGTAGGTCATTCGTCAAATGTGCCATCCACTCGACATTGATGCAGACTGACATTGATGTTCCTGCAACAGGTAAGAACATTGAAGGGTAGTAACTCTGTGGTAAGGTGCGCCACAATGTTGACCGGTAACGCGATGCTCCAACATGACGGTTTTAAATCCGATATATTATAAGAGAAAACCTTATTAACCTCTATTCGATCGCTTTGAGACGATCTCTATTAAAATATCGGATACATCTGTAGATCTGATGGCTGTGGCGTTTTACACTGCAGTTTGTAGCCTCGACACTAGGTATCCAGCAAAAACTCAGATTATACAGCAATCTTACTCATTCTACTATCACTTTACGGATTATCCCTCTACTGCCTAGGTGGTCCGAGCGCTACATTCCATTAAGTGGCTATCACCTTCCGCAGGACTAATTCGCCTAACCCACTGGGTAACCATTAACTGCTTAATCTCATTCCTTTTGTGGTCCTCTTGTTTTAATTATAGCCTCTTTAAACAGGGCCGTGTAACCTATCTTCCTTCACAGATAGTACATAATAAATATTGCTGTTCCTTATGGTATGGCGTAGTTGCTCAGTGCACTTCTCTTCCCATGTGTATTGTGAAGTAAAGCAGGATTGTGTTCAGCTTTTACAATAAATATTCTTACCCGGTCTTATCTGCAACTGCTGGCGTGGGCGAACAAGTACACGAGTGCCGATGAAAACGATAGAAGTGGAAGGGTAGTTATGAATGGTCGACAATATAAGGTGGTAAGCATATGACAACGACCATCACCCTGCAGTTTGTATACTCGAGTTGAGGTAATACTAGTAAACCTGCCAGGTATTTAGCCTGAGGACCGCTTAGATACGCCAACATGACAACACATTCAGGGAAGATTGTCATTATTTGCAGATCATTCCTGTAGTTTGAGATCAGTATGCAGCAAAATTTACCTCAATATTTTGAAACGACCCATCCCGCCCACACACGCTCCCTTGCTCCTCCTGGTACCCCACGCACCCGAGGTACACTTTTTCCTCTGTAAACCTTCTCCGACACAATGCTAGTTATTTCTGGAGCTAATTGATGGATAAATCATTTTTTTGTCGGAAAAGAAGAATGTTAACTGGTTTAGAAAGATTCATTACCTTTCGCTGCTAGAGCAATTATGATCTTTCTGGAAATATACACTATACCATTTTTATATTTTTCAAGTAGGGGGTGAATGAGAGTTGATAAGGCCAAAATGTCAACTATTTAAATGTTCCTTACGATATGAGTATATGAGCTTCCATAGAATCAGCCAACAACCAATGAAGCATCGGCATAGCATAAAACTGTTATAAATGAAAGAATATTTTTAAGTTTAATTAATGTTGTCATACGAAGAACCGGCGTCTCCACAGCCGAAACCAACGTGTGAATAAAACATAAATATTGGGGGATGTGGCCTCTGTTGACCAGTAGTATGTCCTTTAAGGGGAAAAGTCTACAGAGCGATACGATAGCACTTACATTGACTAGGGGAGGATTTAGAAGAAGATCGACCTCATTACTGACGTAAACCGATGCATGACACATTGAATGGATACACTAATGCGCCCCAACTAGACCCACACATGAGTACTGCCGATAATACTCAATAGCACGAATCATACAGAAAGGGTTCAGTGAGAATATACATTGATTGCCCAAAGCATTATGATTTTAATCATTCTTTCAGCAAGAACATATCTCATAATTATCTACAAATATTGTGCAAATAATGAAGATCATAATGGAACTATTCCGATAAGCTTTATTCATCCGATTAGTTTTTACAGTATATTTATCCTGCTGGGATTGTAAGCTATTTTTCACGGATTCTGCTCTTCTAATTTTCTGCTCAATTGCTAATGATCCCGAATGAGTTCATTTAGATAGCATTAAAATGATGATATCAAATTTATCAAAATATGTTTGGTGACAATCCAATTTCCGCGATATGTCCGATAAACTCATTTAAAGAGAACTTTCAATATTGATTCAACCAATTATGGCGTTGCCTCATAAATAACCACTTGGGTAGCATAATCTGTGCTGTTATATTTTGCGAAAATAAATTGGTTTGTGTTGCTTATAATCGACGCCAAACTAAATCGTCTGGTTACAGTCGGAATCTGCTCTTCTGATTGTGCCCAAATTCGGTTCCGTTGGTTATAGAGAAGTTATGCTTATTGAAATCCAGGTGGTAGTTCACAAAAGTAATCCGTCCGTAAGCATACAGACATGGATGAAGGTACAATTCAAGGAAGGTATCATTTTGGTGCATTTAACATGCATCAGCACATTTGAGATTTAGCAGTGCGTCAGTTTGTCATTTTCTAATTATGCATACCAACAGACAATACCTACAAAGTTCCTCCTAAATACCGAATGTAAGTCGGAATGTCGGCCAAGCATTGACGTATGTCACAACAGCTACCAGCATGTCAAACTGTATTTTGATTACTATATTATGATACAAAACATCAAAAGTTGTGCTTGACGCGAAATACTGTTCTGAAACTGGCCTCAGGTTCATTGTGTTCTTTGTGACCTGAATTATGCGCAATAAACGCAAAATAAGTTATTGAACATGAAAAGGCACAAAAAAAGTTAAGACGTCGATAATGTGACGATTGGGATACGGGAGTAATGTGATTGGACTAGTACAACGTTGGGTTTACTCTAATTGCTAATTATTCTAGCAATCTTATATCATACCCAGAAAAAACAGAGCGAAATTAATCAGTTTACGGGATATAAAACAAGGTTAACAATCAGTGTTACCGTCCTGATCACAAATGAACCTTCATTGAATATATGATGGCAGCCTCACTGTGTCAGATCGTTTAGCGATAAGCACTCATTTTAGCATTGGTTTCTGGTATCACTAGTAACTAGTCAGTTTGCTAAACCGTTGGGTCAAATTCACAACGTATGTATAGAAAAGTAAATCATGTAATGTCGACGTCAGCGGAACTGGCTCTGATGCAGATTGGGCACAGGCATTGGACGATTCATTGTCACAAATCAGTTTGATCGGGACAATACGCAATTTGCATATCCTTCGATTCTAAACCAAAACAGCAGTGATACTTACATTTGAGAAGTTGAAGGCAAGCTGGATCTGGACCTCCTCATTGTCGTAACTGTTGGACGTATTCCGTGCTGTCTGTGTAGGAGGGACTGCTGGCACGTCCCTGACTCTCGCCGTCTGCTTCGCGGCGTTGTGGTTGCATTTCTGGTATCGCGCTCATATATTTGCTACAGATTAGGAGTACACAACACTGAACTAAAGTAAGATCAGTAATATTTCTT
>CM067343.1:53045677-53148177 GCA_034190875.2 Urechis unicinctus
ATTGTTTTTATTCCACTGGTGGGGGTGTGGAGGTGGGGACTAGGAACGAGACGAGACAGCTTGAATGATGTACTACATTACATGGCGTCTGTGATCAAGCCACGGGCAGTTTTATCCAATTAACCCGTGCTTGCATGGCTGTATAAAACTCGGTTAATAGGACACGAGAGAAGGATCCGTAAATCGCTATGAACACACGAATGTACAATTACTGCCGATATATGCAGATATTTCTGCAAATGCAGCGTTGCATTTGACCTTGACAACCGTCTATTATAAGCGAACCCATGCTTGAAGTTGTGGTACAATAGAGACACCTTATGGTATGCATATTAGACGAGAAACATTATGTTATTTGTGTTCATTCATGCAGGGTGTTTCAGCTGACAAACTTTTGGTGGGATGTGAGGGGTGGGTTGGGTGGTGGAATGCATGGTAAGTTGGGCTGTGGGATGTGGTGAACGGGCTGGGTGATGGGTCGTGATGAACGGGTCGGGTGGTTGGATGTGATGGGGTTGGGGGTGGGATTTGATGGGTGGGTTGGGTGACGGGTCGTGATGAACGGGTCGGGGGTGGTGGATGTGATGGGTGGATGGGGTGGTGGAATGTGATGGGTGGGTTGGGTGGTGGGATGTGAAGGATGGGTTAGGTGGTGGGATGTGATGGGTGGGTTGGGCGAGGGATGTGATGGGTGGGTTTGGTGGTGGGATGTGATGAACGGGTAGGGTGGTGGGATTTGATTGGTGGGTTGGGTGGTGGGATGTGAAGAACGGGTGGGTAGGTGGGATGTGATGGGTGGGTTGGGTGATGGGATGGGATGTGAAGAACTGGTAGGGTGGTGGGATGTAATGGGAGGGTTGGGTGGTGGAATGTGATGGGCTTGTTGAGTGGTGGCAGGATATGATGGGCGGCAAGATGTGATAGGCGGGTTGAGTTGCAGGATGTGAAGGGTGGGCTGGTGGCGGTGGGATATAATGGGCTGGCTAGGTTGAGGTGAGATGTGACGGGCGGGTTGGTGGTAGCGGGATACGATGGGCGAGTTGGGGGTGGTGGGATATGATAGGCCGGTGGGGATGGAGTTTGGATATGATGGGCGGAATTGGTTTTGTTGGGATGTGTGGTGTGGATTTGGTTGTGCTGGGATGTGTGGGCGGGTTGGGCAGAATTTTAATATGGTGGACGAGTCGGGTGGAATGTGGGATGTGATGGGTGGGTAGGGTGTGACAGGCGGGTTGGTGGTTGTGGGATATGATGGCCGAATTGGTTTGTGTTTTGGGATGCGTGGGCGGATTGGGTAGAGTTGGAATGTAATGGATGGATTGGGTAGTGTTGGGATGTTTGGGACGGATTGGATAGTGTTTGGATATAATGGGCGGATGGGGTTGTGTTGGGCCGTGTCGTAAACATATGTGTATATACAAATGAATATATAAAAATACATATAAATGTATATAAATGATTTTTAGATATATAAACATAAAAATTTTATAAAAATAAATATATGTCGTCTTTATATGTATGTATACATACATATATATGCATGTACATTTATTGGGTATATATATATATATATATATATATATATGTAAATATATGTCTATATATATATATATATATTTATATGGGGATACAGATATATATATGTATATACATATATACATATGTATATATATGTAGAGATGTATATATTAATAAATATGCATATATAGATACAGTAGAGGGAGGGATAGAGAGATATAGAGACAGAGATAAACAGATTTAGGGAGAGAGATAAAGAGAGAAGAGAGACAGAGAGAGAGAGAAAGAGAGAGAGAGACAGGGAGATAGATATAGACAGAGAGAAAGGGAGAGACATAGAGAGAGAGATAAACAGAGAGATAGAGGCGAGAGAGAGATATAGAGATAGACAGGTAGATAGATAGAGATATCTCTATATGATATCTATATATAGAGAGATAGAGATATAGAGATATATAGAGATAGAGAGATATATAGAGAGATCTCTATATATATATATAGATCTCTCTCTCTCTATCTCTCTATATATATATCTATAGATATATCTCTCTCTATATATATATATATCTCTCTATATATATATATATCTATATATCTATATATATATATATATATATATATATACATATATATATACATATGCCCAACATTTCGCTGTCCTTACTGATACTATACATTAATTACTTAAGCTTTATACGGACTGACCTTTACATTTCTACTGCCTCCTATGAACTGATACCCAACATCGCTGTGGATTTATGTGGACTTCGTTTTCATGTTGCTTAAGCTATGCCCTAGTTGCGCCCCTAAATTTGTTAGTCCTCTACATAGCATAATCCGACCGATCCTCTATATTGCTTTATCTTCGAATTGACCGCTCGTCCACATTGCTTTGTCTTCAAACTAACCGAACCGCTGCATTAGCTAACCTGCAAACTGACTAAACCTCTACATAGCTTTCTCTTCGCACTGGTTGAGGCTCTATATTGCTGTTACCGGTTCCCGTGGCTTAGCGTTGAACTATTGCCTTTCGACCCACAGATTGTGGGTTCGAGAGCTAGGTGTTAAAACCTGACTGGCTCTCCGCGACTCGGATGATCACGTTAAATGGTGGTCCCATCTCCGAAAGGGGATGTACCCGACTCGGTAGCTCAATAGTCCCGAGCTTGACCTTCGTCCAAGCGGTGT
Organism: Urechis unicinctus; assembly: GCA_034190875.2. NCBI lineage: Eukaryota > Metazoa > Annelida > Polychaeta > Xenopneusta > Urechidae > Urechis > Urechis unicinctus. The sequence continues at coordinate 53,048,384 of CM067343.1, forward strand.
GGGTTTTGCAGCCAGTGAGCGCTGGCACTTAATGGGAGATGTCCAAGCATCACAATCATCTTCATCCATCAGCGTCGCGATATCACCTCGTTGTTAAAAGTGACGTTTAACCCCAATATTACCATTACCTATCTATATTGTTGTAGATTCACACTGAACCTCAACATCGCTTATATCCCACCGCTATATAGGGCTCTTCCTGACGTATGGAAGAAGGGACCCAACGGGGATTGGTATTGCTAATACAATACTGCAGAACTGAAACCTGGGCAGCCTAGCAGGTCATGAATAGAAATATGAGAAAAGCGACAGGCCTTGTTGGTCCCGGAAGTCCCGGTTAAATGATTGGCAGCTCATGCTATAACATACTCGAAAAGAAATGACATTCCTCTTCGTGGTCCTCCGAGAACATTCTGCAGTATATGTCTTGCTTTGTAAAGGGCTTAGTTTTAATGCATTAATGACTCTTCACAGTCAACATTTGTGCAGTGACTGGAGTAGTGCAATCATTCGATTGCGTTTTTCTTTATCCAAGTTGACTTGCTAAATGTGTACTTACATAGTATGTTATTGACGGTAGAACTATAGACAAAAGCATCGAGATCACTTTGACATGGGTCAAGAACCAAAACGAAAGACTGTGTCTTATAAGTTAGAGTGGGTGATCACGCCACCCTCGATATAATAGAGATGAGAATTGGGAGTAGTAGAACATGAAAATCCGATATCCGCTAACCTTGTTGATGCTGCACAGGTGTATCCACTTCCCTCTTATGCTACAGATATTCATACCGGAACGAAACAATCAACATTACAGGTAATTTACGAGAATGTTTAGACTTGACAAATCCATGTTGTTACAAGTCTTACAGTTGTATCTCTGCTTGAAAATAATCCTGTTGTAAAGTGCATTCACCATTTCTCCAAGAGGTGGTCAAATGGTAAATGCTTCACAAATTATCATGCGTGAGCATTGATTGGCATTACACGGTGCAAACGTTCCTGACAGTAAACTGTCGAGTGTTTGTCAATGCAGCGGCATAGACTAATTGAAGGTTGGTCCTCCTCTGTACTACAGACCGTCCACATTCTTCACTCACTATACTTTTCCTCTTTTCGGCAATTTCGTGACCTGCATTCTACTTCTATCCAAAGAATGAAATATATCCCAGAAATCATTGCGTGATAATGGGTAATATGGGAAGCCAGTCTGGGACGCTGGATTTTTTTTTATTATAATAGCCCACGGTAAACGAAGCATCGTGTACAATGGCTATCGTAGTCATAATTATCGTCTGTAAGAACATTCAAGTCACTAATCTGATTATTATATTCCCTGGTCAAATTGATTTCACATGTGGGCATTTTCGCATCTGGCACTATTCCCCTTGAATAATCTGTGTGTCACACAAAGACACTCATGGGCGAAGCCCTACTTTCCAATGTGTTTTCTCGCCTCTTCCGTCTTAATGTGTCACGAAGTGTCGAGTCCATGCCCTCAAGATACTGTACAGACAGTGCTTAATATCAAACCATGTTGTTTTTATTCCTCTGGTGGGAATCAAATAACAGAGCACGAACGAAATTATGTACTATATTACTTGGCGTCTGTGATCAAGCCCCGCTGCAGAGAAGCTGGGGTAGCAAGAAAAACCACCCAACGGCTAATATTATCCAATAACCCTGTGCAAACAAGGCTCGATATAACACAGTTGATAGGATATGAGAGAAGCGTTCGTAACTATTAACATACAATTTACTATACAGAGTGTTTCAGCAGACAAAAGTAATTATGCACCATGTTTGGCCGGTTGGGGCAAGGTGGGACGTGATTGGCTGATTGGAATGATTGGTAGGCTTGGCGGTGGGATGTGATGGGCGGGTTGGATGGTGGTGGTATGTGATGGACTGGGGGATGTTGTGATTGTCGGGTGAGTAGACCGAGTAGTGCTTTAATCGTTCATAGTAGCGGCATCTGGTAGTGGCGAAAATAAAGACTCACAGGAGAGCGCATGTCAATGAGTTGTAATGAGTTCTCTTAGCGGAATTGCAAACTTTTGCGCATATTACTCAAAATTAGTTGCGTGATACCTATTCTCACAGCACAAAATAGAGGCTCACAAGCCAGGAATTTAAAGGAGAGCTGCGATATTTGAACGAGGTACATTAGAGACACATTAATGTGTCTGACGAAACAGTCTTAACATTAATCCGTTCCGAGCTTGAAATACATTGTAAACATTTCTGCATGGTGGCCTCCAACTTCTCCGAGGGGTCCATCGCGTTGCTCATGGAGAATTGCACCAAGGGATACATTGTCTACATCGGCAACGAACCTCAGCTCCGAAGAGTAGGTTGTCTGCCTGTGATTGTTATCCGTTTCGTCTTGTTACAATCATAACCGGCCGACCCCATAGTAGCATCGCTAATGCTGTATCAAAATGTGTTCCAGCGGAACCTAGCACGAGTTGAAGGTTTAGTAACGGGATAATAAGGGACGGCTATTGGACATTCACGATCTTCCTGTTAGCGTTGCCCTTAAATTTACAAGATATGAATAAAAAACGAGTATCTATGAACCTAGACAAAAAACGGAGAGCACTCAATCCGTCCTCTCTGAATATGTGAAAAAGCCTATGTTGATGCGCTACACAACCAGTCTTCACTGAAGCCCCCCATTACTAGATGGGCAGAAGAAAGTGGGGCAATGGTTAATGGAACGCACGAGTAGTCTTTTGGTAATAGTACCAGTGGCATTGACGTTGGATATTCAGTGCCGTGCCGAGTTTTACGTATGGGGCTATCAATTAGTGTGAGTGCCTAGCCTTACTCTCTAGGTGTAACTATTGTTGTTAATCGCGTCCCAAAGCACAGTTAATGTGTAATCAAGCCAGGAAACGAGCGTTTAGGCATCCGAATATTTGACACCCACCTCGAGAACAACGCGGGACGCTTTCAAGGCATTTAAGTCAGTAGTTTTACTCCTAATTGAACTTGTACTTTAACCAACCACATCTATTATTTACCCCCGTTTGTATGTTTGTATGTATTGTTGTTTGTGGACCTATTTGGAACTCAATACAGGTCGCAATTGTCAAGATAAAGTTAGCATCAATGATGCGCAAAACCAGAAGTTTTATTTGCCTTCGACCTCAAACATAGATCATTGAAAAGGGGGAAATAGTATATCAAATAGCTCCGTGGATAATGGTTCAATCTTTACCAAATTTACACCATTTTGTTGGTTAATTCTTAATACATGTACCTGTAAAGTATGGATATTTTTTTCAATAGCCCCAGGTCGAACAATCTTGGTATCAGACCAAATGTTGACAGGATGGTTATGAATATTTCGTCCGCTTATAAAATCGTCAATAACAGTCTGATAATTATAAAAATAGGATCAAATGTTTCTAGTGACAGCGTAAGCCGCATCGTAAAATTGTATGGACGTTGATCATGTCACTTCTTTAATAAAGGTCTGCGTCAATGGTGCCCAGAACCCAGACGTTTTGTTTTGACCTGGACTTTAAACTAAGGTCAAGGTAAATCTAGAATCTGAATATCTCCGTGGATCATTGTTCGACCGTTACAAAATTGACATCATTTTGTAGCCTTGCCCAACTGCAGCTTCAGTCGCCTTCCAGCATTAAATGGATATCAATGACGTCACTTCCGGTTATGAATTCATCAAAAGTCATGTTAAAAGTTTATTCCTTATATATCCGTGCATTGTTTTTTTTTTAATGTTTGCATATTCTGTAAGGTTAATTGATTTGCAAACATGTAATTGTGAATAATGCATTGTGAAAAAAATTCCAGCAGGTCGAAAACTTCTGGTACCCGAAATCAGTAAAATCCTTTAAATTCGTTTATGTAAGCCAATTATCGTACGATCGTGAAAACAAATAACATCTCCTGAAAACTTTATCAAATTTTTATACTTGACATGTTCTATCAAAATAATCGTCGTTTTCATAGCGCGTTGACTTTAAAATTTCACGTCACTTCCGGTTTCAAACGCATCAAGACATACGTCTAGGTTACATGAGTCTTAGGGATGTCCTCGGGCTCTATACAGGCCAACACCTTGCTTGTCTGTGCAGGGCCGCAAAGTGTGTCGTAATGCTCAGTGGGGGCCCGTCCGATTTTTTGAAGACTTTTGGGCCAGTACGTATCGTGGCCAATAGTTGAACAGGCACTACTTTCAGGCACGGCGTCCTTACGGATTTACCCACATAGATCGCCCATTGGCAGTCGTGCGGGGCTTTTGGACAACTTGTAGGACGCCCGCTTGTAAAGCACTTAACCCCAACCTCGTTCAGGGGATGATTTCTTACGACTTTCCTACAGGCCACAGCCCTGTACGGCCCCCAAGACCGTGCGGGGCCCGTAAGCACCTGAAGCCCTCTTGTGACACAGACATTAGGCGTAACGCTTCGATTTTATAAATGCTTACATATTGTGAAAGCCTTATTTGATTGCAAACCTTTTCGCATGCATATGCAATCGTAAATAATGCATATTAAAAAAACCCATAATATCGCCTCAATAGTCATAAAAATGAGATCAGTTGTTGTCATAAGCAGCGCAAAACGAATCCCAATTTTATGGTCCATATTTATGATTTCTTCCGGTGAGGAACACATTTTAGTTATAGCGAAACAAAATTCGGAAATGATCGCGCCCGCCCTCTCCTTGTCGTTAATGGTCGTACCGTAGATTTTAATTCAATCGAGGGTAGGCCATTTTATTCTGATGATCACGACAATGATGATAGAATAATAATATCAATGAATATGATGTACATGGTGTTTATGATGATAATAATGATGATGATGGTGATGATAAACGTGGTGATTAAGAAGACAGTGATCATGATTATGATATTATTGAATATGATACTTATATACATGATGATATCCATGATAATAATTATGATCATCATCTTGAAGAAAATAAGACGCTGACAATGATGTTAGTGTCCATTATTATGGTGATCATAGTCATGGTTAAAACAATGATTATTGTGATAATGATCGTTATGATGATGGTGATTAACAACATGATGATCACCATGATCATGACAATGATGATAGTAAATATGATATGCATGTGTCTATGTAGATAATCATAATCATTGTCATCAGAATGATCATGATAATGAAGATGGTGACTACGAAGACAGTGTTTCTGGTGATGATCATCATGTTTATGTCAATAACTATGGTGATAATGATGACAATGATAATTATGTATGTATGCATGTCGATGACATTACTTCCGGTTCGAAACGTTCCGACGAAAATGAAGTCGCACCCGTCTCTGTCGATCACGGTCGTATCTTAGAAATATTTTCAATCGAGGGATAGCCTATTCTATTCTTGTTATATAAATTACTATACGAGGTTGTAAATTCGTGGTAGTTTTCTCATAAACAAAGGCTAAAAGAAAGAAGTGGTTGGATGATGGGCGAAAAATTGAAAACATCGGGGCGTGATTTGAACACCAATCTTTGACAATGATGATAGTATAGCGATGACAATAAATATGATGTAGATGCTGTTAATTATGAAAGTGATGATTTTAATGATGATGATGATGATGATGATGATGATGATGATGATGATAACAGTGACTATGATGAGCATGGTAAATTAGAAGACAATCATCATCATGATGATGCATGATAAAGACGAGTGTTATCAGGTTAATAATTATGATAATCATCTACATGATTATGATGTTGACGATAATGATTATAATCAAAGACAGTTTTAACCAATTGCATGTAATTCGTGACAGTTGGCGGTAGTGGTACGAAAATGATTGCAGGTCATGGTATGGTGTGAGAACATAGGATGGCGTCATGTTTTGTGCATTTCTCTTGGACCATTTTGTCATCATACTTATCTTTTTCTACCACGGCTCAAGTATGGAAAGCTGAGGAAAAATGAAACTGTTATTCTGATGATCACTAATTGCAATCTTCAATTGCACACATCGGCTATGCCAATTTGAATAGATAGCAGGATGTAAACCCGGTGGATGCCGGCTTCAGATTGTATTCACAAGCATTTACTGTCAAGGTGATCTTTCGCCTGGATGATCGGACGATACTGATCAACCATTCTCTGTTATCATAGAAGGCGTGTCTGTTAAAACAATATTATGGGTTGATAAATGCAACCAATCATAAGAACATGAAAGAAAGATTGAAGTATACTATTTCTATCATACGATACAAATTTTCCATATCTCTACAGCTCTTGAAAATGATATCCTTACAATCGAGCCAAACCAGTGCGCCCTGCTGTTTGCAGCGCCTTTTTCTAGGTCCGATTGCTTCATTTGCAGGGGTAGGGGTCAATCTCGTGATAGTGACACTGGTAATTTCAGGGGCGATGAGTGCAAAAACAGCTTAACGTTATCTATCGAGGGGCGTGTTGCAACAGAGCTAAATCAATCAATAATGAATATGCTTCCACACAACTTAGCCAATCAATAATGCAATAACATCTGCTTAGTTATTTTGACTGATGCTGGTTCCTACTGTAAACATAGTAAATGCACTGACGTAACTGATGTTATTGGGTTATCGATAAATTAAAAGGCCCACTTGATTACTTTACAAGTGTATAAGATTTTGTTTGACTGGTCTCGGTTATATAATGCGAGTTAATACAAAATCCACCACTGCGTTGCTGATACGGGGCGCTGTTTAATATTCGAGGCCACATTCAATAAGCGACATAATTCCGGACGCCAACTGATTCCTAAAGCTATGTATGGTAAGAATAAAGGCTCGATGTGGTATAATTGTTTTTACCCCCAGTTGATTTATTAACCTGAAATAATGAATCCTTCCTAAAATCTGCTTAGCATTAAATTGATTCATACTGACGAGATGCCGAATGACAATTGGACAAATATATTTATCTCTCACTGACATCTGGAAGCAATTCAAATTACGGACGTACGATTCCCGCCTTTTTGCTGGCAAGAGAATATTCGAGGCCGTAGCCGAATGAAATACAAGATAGACATACAATTGGACCAATATCGGCTGCCTATTCCGAAAATATATGTGCAGCCTTTTGGCTGAATAATTCGTCATTGACAACTACATCTGAGACGCTCTGAAGGTTATTCATGCACAATTTACACTGACAATATAATGCAAAAAATTCATCACACATTTGGAGAAATAAATTGTATTCCTCTTTTACTTTTGTGATCAATCTCAAAGAGTGGCAGTATGCGTGAAGTGCCGAGCGAACAGTGCTGCATAAGTCACGCCACTGGGCAATCGCATTAACATTTATTGGCTTTTTACTTTATTAGGGTTGCTTAATCTGTGGTTCATTGACAGCATAATCAAAACTTTTTTACTGGACACATAGCGTGTGGAACGCAAGCAGAAAGTGTTTTAAACCCTTGCTTATGCTGCAACTGGCTTAATATGTTTTGTGGCTATGTTTTAGATGCAATGCTGTCGTCAATGCCTCAGTACTTTTTTCCTTAATCCATAATGCATGATCGATTTTCCATTGGGAGTAAATAAAGCATCATCAATTTGGCTTTGTGACCTCGACGTTTTAAGTATGCTATGAGCTTACAAAGTTAAAGGTAGAACAAGCTTCTCCGCATGCATCGAGGATCAACGGTGTGTCGTGAAATGTGCATTATTCTTTAACAATAAATAAAATTCCGCCCAAGTTGTTTTTGCATTATCGATGCTGCGAATATTATCATACAAGTGCAAACTTACGTTTGATATATTTGCAAAGATTTAAGTATTGCACTGGTAAGGCTGAGACACGTTTTATTTGAGAGGTGGCAGGTCCTTCCCAGTTAATCATTCCGATATTTAATTGATATCTCATGCAAAGATTATCATTGTACAAGATTGAAGATGGATAATAAGCTGTGTTTTGTGTAAAATAGAAACAAACTGATAACATCAGGGCGCAGGAATGGTATTTTGATCTTAATGGATCGACCTTACCTCATCAGTTTCCTACAGTTGACAGGGCAATTTACATAGGCAGGGCTATTAACGTATGTTCGGATTACAATAGAGGATCTTCGCAATATGGCACATGACAGCTAATTATAAATGGGAAATAAACGGGGCCCTCATTCCCTATTAGTAACGTTTTATACTTCGACCAGCCCTTTCACATTTTTAATAAAGCGCTTGCTATTGATTATTCAGCAGCCCACCTCAACGAACTGACAAGACAATTATGGCTTTTATGGAAACGGAATATATAAATGCATGTCTACAAATATTATCTGGCTTTCAACAATATCGAATGTTTACGATAATAACCCGCTTATAATATTCAAGGTGTGGCAAGGGATATCGTATGTAAGCAAATCGGTGGTGTTTCTGTGAATGAATCAGAACGTTAATGATAATGCATGTTACGGACTGATCTTGCAAAATGAAATACAGCTAGTACATCACAAATACAGATTCAGATACCTCTAAGCCATTTTAAACGAACTATATAATTTATTTAAGACTTAACAGAAAGGTATTTAAGTCCGATGTATCTGATGATAAAAAACCTAATGCATAATAATATCATCTCAGGTCTTGGTTAGCTTTGTGCCTCCAAATAACTCACGCTGCTATAATAAATACACAAACCTTCACTAGTGGGCTGAACAAAAACATGTTCAAATAAATGCAATCATTGTGCATCAACATTGATAAGCAAAATTTCCTGACTTGCAGCATCAGCTTATATTACAATAAACTGCACAGAAAACGACAGCATGATCTTATGACTACATATTAATGGCTCTGGATGGTTATACATGAAATACACATTAAGATATCAGTGACACAGAGAGTAGTTTCCTTCAATATGCAGCTGCTGGAACAGCAGTTATAATATAGCTTCAGGGTTTGCTACCTTTTGTGGCTATACCTCATCGATAAGGCTTAAAAATTCGCTTCCATATCCCAGTCTGATGGATCAATTTACAGTTGTAAGATACGTTTGGCTGTCTCACGATGTTAACAGTCAATAAGGCTTTTAATATCAACTGATGCCCGTAGCACATCTTTCAATTAAGTTGCTAGGCTATTTGCACAGCAGTAACCCAAATGTATAAGACAATATTTATTGGCGCAAGCTAGAGAAGGTCTTTTACTGTCTAGATCTCCAGTAAAGCAATAGCAATATGCCAGTTATGTACAAAAATAACTGTATAAGGCAGTCTTTTGAAACTAGGTATTTGCAAATGGGTCTACGGCAACATCCACATCATCAAAGACGCTCCCATGTGACTACCAACCATGTTAATGGCAAATCGCATCCATCTCTGCTCATTGATGCCGAAAAACATGCTTAAGGCAATCACTTTCTTGCCTCGGAATGACACAAATTATTATCTTCTGACGTCATCTATGAAGGCTGCTGATATCTATCAGTATAATGTTGAAGCTGATCAGGGGGACCCTTCAAATACGCTATCACTTTTTAATCAGTGCCATTTAGTTCAAGTTGATGTCAAGTATCAAGAGCAGTAGAATAGTTAAAGGGTTTGTCACTACGTTAATGTATTCTACGTTAATAGTTTGGTTCCAGGGTAACACCATGTTCATAAAGAAACCTACGTTGAGCTGATTCCGACCGCATTCATTAGAAGGTGCGTTTGTCAGCTAAGACTGCTTGCCCAATACTTGCTCATAGCCCAAACAGATCATTGACTTGTCTGCGAGTTTACTCAAACACGATTTGACAGCCGTTTGTTACTTAGAGAGAATAAGAATTTATATTATAAGGATTATTTCCGAGACAAAGGAATAAGAATATTCCTGCAAAATGTCATCATCATCGTGAGACCAAATTCTAAAAAGAATGATATCGACTACAGCTGAATTATTACGCACCTTTATTTGATCAGATTTAACAGTAGATTGTGATAAAAGATATACTTTATTGCTTTGGCGACATTTCACACGTCTACCAATAGTCGATAAAAATGATACTAAACAACTACATTCCGGGCTACCGGAAATACTTATCAAACGTCCGTCTCTCCTTGTTGTTTTACAGTGACGGTAAAACCTATCACAAAAGGCCGGTTATTGGGAAGCAGTAATATCAGCTGCATTCGTTTTCCTGAGCTGATACATTGCCATAATATTGTGATGAGGAGACTTTACACCTGCTGATCGACTGCTGGAAGATATAATCCGCTCAACACCAAGATGTTAAAGCATTATTCATACGCTACACAGCCCGCAGCTATCGGGAGCATGCACAGACAACACTTTACATAATGGAAATGTATGTATTTTGAGCCACTTCAAAATATGTTTAGTTCTGATCAAGCATGTTGTGTACTTTGTTATCAGCTCATGTGATAAAGTGTTCAAGATAAAGCAATTCCGCATCGCAAAGTGAAACTTACTCTGCTTGCACCCTGACAGATATTCACAGAAAACCACATACCTAAACTCATTAACAATCCCACCAGCAACTCATTTGAAATCTCTGTATGCCGACAAAGCATCTATCTCCGAAAGGCACTACATTTTATATTGTAACAACGTAGCTACGCAAGGCGCTATTATCAACGAAAAAACCCCCTGTAATTCGTGACAAAGGAACGACATATCAAGTTGCCTAATGCCACTAATTGTATGGGCCTTAACGCAGGATAGCAGCAGCAACTGTCGGATTCCCTAAATCGTTTTATAAATTTTGACTGTGGTCGGTTATTCGACCTAACTATGCAGTTCGCACAGCTAAACTATTGACGATCGGCCAGCAAAAGCCCATCGCACAGATTAACCACAGGAGCATGCTTTGCATGCAAGGTCACACAGGAAAATATCACTGTTATTATATCATCATATTTCAAATAAATTATTTATCAAGAGATAATTTGGTCGATTCGTCGGGTTGTTTGATATGCATTTTGTTTCTCTTTGCACATGATAGCATTCTAAGTCCGTTTAATTATTTTGTATAAGTAGCGAACTGTACAAAATAACTCTCTCATACTCATTATTTTGCAAATGTAAGCCTGAGATAGTTATCTAGTTCACCCGTGATCACGTCTTCACAGACTGTGTTGCTGGTTCGTGTAATCATTTTGTTATAAACTAACCACACTTAACCACATTTTAAACACATGATTGAAGGCTTGCCTAATAACACAAAACAATTACATCGATCAGACCCCGCCTGGTGCAGTTTGTTTACACGTGAATGATTGGTGCGATTAATGTAGGATAGTAGAGGATAGTATTTATGTAAATTATGTTCAACCGGAATACAGATTAACTATGTATTTGTGGCTATATATTTCATAATACAATTACCAAACGCAGAAAGGTTATATGTAAATTATAGATTGTATTTCCTCCCACATTCCAACGCAATGTTATTTAGTCGTGGTGCTTAGTTCATGTAAATATATAACAGAGCGATGCTGACTATGTCGCCATAGGTACGAATTGTGCAGTTCGAATAGTAAGCGCATATATATGGCATTCGCTTAAAATTTATTTCACTTGTCCGTGGAATGCAGACGTTTGGAATGTACTGCATCAGGCCATATCTAAGGGCAATTAATCAAAAAGCATATAACCAGCTATGGCTACCGCGAGATCAGCAATCGTGTCATATGCTTATTCCGCGTGCTACAACGCATCTGACGATTTCAATTCACGCGTACGGTAACGAACCATTATACAATGACAACCTGTTTGGTTAAAAATAGTTCTTAACAAGACTATATTGTAACTGATGCCATAGTTTATTATATCATTTTGGGCCTCTCGTATACAACGCATAGGTGTACACGTAACAATAATATGCATTCAAATCAGTTTGTTTCCAAGGTTTAACATTTTTGGGCTTTCCGTCTTCTGCACGTATGACCTTGGTCATAGGCAGTTTATATATCGAGCATTACATATTGACAAATGTAAAGTTCCCTTGCAATGAATAACTAAAACGCACATCTGACACGGCACAATTCATAATTCACATACACAAACCAGTGAAAGAATTCAAGAATATGAAGTTAATACAAAAATATGAACCACAAACGCGCACAAATCGGACTCTTTATTCAACATTCATAAAACATACATGACACACAACATGAGACAACTCGGATTCAACATCCGTAAAATGACCCAATTGATCATTCATAAAAGCAAACTAGTGAAATAAAACTTAAATTCTAACCCAATACAAACATAAAAACAACTCGAGTTCTTTATTCAACATTCAATAAATATATATGACTTACAAACACCTCGGACTCAACATTCATACAATGACCCAATTGATCATTCTTAGAAAGAGTTGACTTCATATTCCTAATTTATTTCGCATCTTTTTCTCTGGTTTGTTCATATGAGTTATGAATTGGGTCATTTTACGAGTTAAGTACGTTTTAATATATGTTTAGTAACTTATGACATGTGCTGCTCTGTTATGCCTGTCATTATATGCTGATGCCATGAATACAACATTCCACGCATTCTTCTTGTGCCCGGTGTTTGTGTTCGTACAAATGTTTAGCATTTAGTATATACATTCGCCCCTTAATGTAACGTGTTTTGTTCATGTGGCTTATCGTCCTTGTGACCACGGCCCGGTAAAATGCCCTGGCCGCCGAGTCAATACACCCCAAGTGACTCTATGCGGGGGCGATGGTCTGATGTACGTTTTTTTGACGGTAGACATTTTTTCTTATAATTGATTTCATATCAGCAAAATTAAATTAATACTGTTTCTTTTTTAAATTAAATTTGTTGCATTCAATACATACATTCATTTCATGTCTGTTACGCTGGGGCGCATCGTCCCGGGGGCGCATTGTCCTGGGGGCGCATGGACCCGAGGGCACATCGTCCCGGCGAGGTGGTATCGACCAGGTAACAGATCGTCTCAGGGCCGCACGGACCCGCATTCCCACAATCGCAGGCATGAAGTAAACAGCCTTATGAATCAATACATCGGTGTCTGTTATATTTGTAGTGCATATAAGTGTCTTTTTATGCTATAATATTGCCAACAGGTATATATACATATGACAAGTTACACGTTGATGGGAGAATAATGCATCACAATCCGTTATTTTATATCACTACAGTCAAACAATCACTTGTTCAGTGAGACTTAGTAGCTTGTAATGATGTAGCATGGCGGATTCAGTGGGATTTAATCGATTTAAAGTGAGTTATGGTTTATACAATATGCGTTAATATATTTAAGATACAATCATTCCTTGCAGCAGTGATAACTTATGACAGTAAAACACAATAGAGGAAGTCATTTTTAATCGAGTGAGCGCCTTGGGAATTGGTACTTGTCAGTATTTCTGCAAATAACCATTCATAACGGGGACAACAAAATCATACCGTTGTTTGCACATTAAACATGAATGACCATTTTGTCGTTACTTTCCTTCATGTCATGCTTCGCTTCAGTCGTTTCGCGCTCTCAGCCATTTTACCAATGATACAAACCAAATAAAACTGTTAATTGTTCCCAAACCACATATAGTGAATTCGATTGAACATTTGTACCAGCTGCCAATATTGTTTGAGGCATTCTAAAATCACAATAAGGGGCAATCCACATCAATGAACAATAAAAAATATCATTTATCTATTTTAACCTCTGTATGTTCTATGCACGATGAAAATGTTGGTTGTGTACGATGGTGGAATATTGCATCTTCTAACTGGCACTTCGAATAATGCTCCCTGGCTTTGGAAATTTGAAAAACCTGAAATGATACAGACATAAACTTGTAAGCTTAACTTGTAAACATCCAGCCGTTCGCCTTCGAATATAATTTCAACACTTGCAGCAATCCACGTACGCTTTTCAAGTCGGCCTGTATATAAACCCTTGGTTGTGGGAAGGAAGTTACCCTGAATTGATGTCTGCACTTTTAGCAATATGTTTAATATGCTAGTTGCCGTTGCGGACATCAAGTAATAAATCAATACTGACAAAAAAAATTTAACGATAGAGTAATTTGCCTCTGCATTATCGATTCAGCTGATAAATGCCACATTTGATTATTATGCATTATGACGACTCTAACGTGGTCAAAAACGAAATATGCACTGCCCTTTTCTTTTCCGTAGTTTTGTGCGAAATTGTTTATCTGACTGATATGATAAAGCTATATTTAACAACGGTCGACTATTTACAATATATAATCCATTCTGTACATATATATATATATATATATACATATATATATATATATAATATATATATATATATATATATATATATATAACATATATATATAAATATGTATATGTATATATATAATATATATATATATATATATATTTATATATATATATATATATATGTACATATATATATATATATATATATATTTATATATATATATACATATATATATAAATTTATATATATATACATTTATATGCATATATATATTTATTTATATACATACATATACATATATATAAATATATATACATGCATATCCATATATGTGTATATTCTTACATTTATACTTACATAAGTGTGTATACCTGTATGCATCTGGGTATGTATGCATAAATGCTCGTGTATGCATATAAATGCAATTAAATAATTATAAATATATGATTGAATATATATATATTTATATATTCATAAATATATATATTTGAATATATATGCAAATATATAAATGTATACTTATATGTACATATTTATGTATATATATATGTATATATATATGTATATTTATACTGTCCGCATTTATAGTTATACATATATATTTAAAAATAAAATATGATATATGTATGTACACACACACACACATATATATATATATATATATATATACATATATATATATATATATATATATATATATATAGAACAAGTCAAGGAACATATATTTTATGTGTATATATATATATATATATATATATATATATATATATATATATTTATTAATATATATATATATATATACGCTGTCCGACCCTCTACATTTGTGAAGCTATTCTTAAATTACTGTTCTGTATATTATTATTATTATTATTATTATTACACTCGAGATTGCATCTGGTCTTGGTGAGATTTTCTAATGAATTGTCATTATCGTTTATCACAATTCACCGACTGAATTGAGCTCAGCTGCCAAGGCGCAGTGCAGCAAACACACGAGCGCTTACATCCTATCGCTATATAGGCCTTTTCTCAGCATATAGAAAAAGGGCCCAAAGGAGGAATGGTATAAGTAATACAATACTCCACAATTGCAATAGAGAAAAGCGGCAGGTCTTGTTGGTCCCGAAAGACCCGGTTCACTGAAGGGCAGCTCATGCTTTACGATGCCATTCCTCTTCGTGGTCCTCCGAGAACCTTCGGCAGTGTATGTTAACTTTTGAATAGCAGCACAGCCAACTTAGGCATTAATGACGCTTCAAAGTAAATTGATCTGTCGTTGAAAATCACTTTCTCTGTAGTGACTGGAGTAGTGCAATCATTCATTTGCGTTGTTCTTTATCCACGGTGACTTACTAATGGTTAACTGACATTGTATATTATTGTCGGTAGCACCACGGAATAACCCATCCAGAGATCACAAACACGTGTTCGTTCTTATTCTGTTTGGCCTGTGCTACGAACCACTGCGCAAGGTTGTGCCTTTTAAGATGGGTTTTTAACGCCGCACTCGATGTGACTGAGATGGGAAGTGTGAGCTGTATTACATGAAAATCAGATTTCTTCTACCCACTTTAATTCTGTATCGGTGTATTCACTTACCTCTTATGCTACAGTTATGCATAGCAGAACGAAACAATCAACATAGCCGATAATTCATGAGTATACGTAGACTTGACAAAGTCTTATGCTGTAAATTGCATTCACCGTTTCTCGAAGAGGTGGTCAGATGGTAATTGCTTCACAAATTATCACCCGTGACTGAGGGCCAAGTAATTTCGTTTCTTACCGCTTCAGTCAAAGAAGCGCCTCTTCCGGCAACCTGGCCGGATGATTAGCATGCATGGGCTTATGGCTCATTTACATTTTTGACTTACGTTCGATGAACGGTTTTTGAGCACTAATTGGCAATTCACGGTGCAATATTTGCTGACTATATAGTGCCACATGTGTGCCAATGCAGAGACTAATTGATGGCTTATCCTCCTCTTTACCGCATACTGTCCGTCTCCCTGACCTATTGTCCTCTCTTTGGCAATTTTTCGACAGCGTTCTACGTCAGTCCGATAAGTCGACATTTAAGCTAGTCCAAATAATTAATTATAACCCAGAATGGCCTTCGTGATAACGGCAATATGGTAAAGCCACACTAGAGCCGTGAATGGCAGAGAGGGAGTTTATATGTAACTGTGTAACAATTTGGGACGGAGGATACACGCTCAATCGCTCGTGTGGCATCGCTGGTCAAACTTTTAACATAATACAAACGCCACAGCATTCTTCAACTGCTTTGATTATTAAAGCCCACGGTATAAATGCTTTGAGTATAGTCTATCGCAGGCAAAATTATCGTCTTTAATAGCAAACAATTCTCAAACCTGATGATTATATTTCTTGGTCTAATTGGATTATTGGGATGGCCTCGTATTAATATAACGAGTACATCACGAAAAAGGCGACGAATTGTCTCACAAGAGCGCTCCTGACGTATGTTGCAACCAACTGAATGAAATATCAAACTGTGATTGCCTCCACATGCGGGTATTCTCCCATCCGGTTCTATTCCTTCCGTATAATCAATGTGGCTTACAATGCCACTAACTGGCAGCGCTCATTAGGGAAGCCCTACTTACCAATGTGTTCTCATTTCTCTTCCGTCTTAGTGCGATGTTGGTTTTATTACGCTGGGGTGAACCACGAACGAAATAAGATACATGAAATGACGTATTATATTACCAAGAGTCTGCAATCAAGCCTCGTTGCAGAGAAGCTGGGGTAACAAGTTTTATCCAATAACCGTGCAAGCAAGGCTGTATAAAACTCGGTTTAAAGGACATGAGAGAAGGATCCCTAATTCGCTATTAAGGCACGATTGTTGTTTTCAAAAATGTCGTATTGATGCCGTTAGCGGAATTATGCAGTGCTTTCTGCAAAATGTAGCGTTGTCTTAGTACTTGGCAACCGTCTATTCAAACGGACACATGTTGGAAGATGAGGCACAATAAAGAAAAATGATGCTGTTTATGTTTAATCATTTCTGTGATAGGAACGTTCACCATGCACAGTGCTCCGACAAGCAAAATTAATACTGCGCCATATTCGGTGGGTTGGGCCAACGTGGGATTTGATGAACAGGTTTGGGTGGTGGGATGTTATGGGTGGGTTGGTTGCGGGTTGTGGTGGGCTTGTTGGGGTGTGGTGAGATGCGATGGACGGGTTGGTTTGGTGGTAGGATGTGATGGGCGGGATGGGTGATGGTAGGATGTGATGGGCGGGTTGGCTTGGTGGTGGGATGTGATGGGCGGGTTAGGTGATGGTTGGATGCGAGGGGCGGGTTGGTTTGGTGGTGGGATGTGATGGGCGGGTTAGGTGATGGTAGGATGTGATGGGCGGTTTGGGTGGCAGTGGTACGTGATGGTGGGTTGGGATGTGATTGATGGGCAGGTTGGGTGGTGGGATATTATAGGTGGGTTTGCAATTCAAGGCATGTCTCGGGTGGGCTGGATGGGAGAGGTTTGATGGGCTAGTCGGGTAGTGGTGGGATGTGAGGGGCGTGTTTGGTGATGGTTGATATTGATATTCGTGAAATATTTGAATAAAACTACCACGAATTCAATGTTGACATGGTAAAATTTGACAAAAATCTCACAGTTATCCGTTAAAAGGAAATCCTTCCATTAATTGCTACAGTCGCCACACATGATTCAAGCCTACGTATTCGAAGGCAACACTGTGTTTTTATACTGGAAGCAATTATTTGGGGAAAGTTAGCTAAATATGAACACGAACATAACTTGCCCAATATATCTCAACATGGTAGTCTACCTTCATGACCTAGCACAATAATTCTTTTTAAATTCTAGGAATATGTAATTAATACATCAAACACTGGGAATCCTGAAGGTGAAATTCATTTCGACTTTCAATTAGCGTTCAATGTATTTCCCCACCGACGGCCTGCTAGCAAACCTACAGCGCACGGTTTCTGTGGTTAAAACATTGACATGCAAACAAACCAAGTAGGCATGAGAACTACCACGAAATGGCGATCACGCTGAGGCATTTGAAAGCAGGATTGAGAGGTTTAGTCGTTCTGTTTCGACTAGTCTATCGCGATCGGCCGTCGCAGCTTGGATATAAACAAAGGTTTTGTTGGTTTCCAAATAGAGGATCCAACAAAAAAAGGGCAAAGAAAATGGCGCATTTCAGTATTTGACGTTAGAAGCAAAAGGACAACCGCTAAGCACAGCTACGACCC
This sequence comes from Urechis unicinctus, assembly GCA_034190875.2. NCBI lineage: Eukaryota > Metazoa > Annelida > Polychaeta > Xenopneusta > Urechidae > Urechis > Urechis unicinctus. The sequence goes on from CM067343.1 coordinate 53,066,837, forward strand.
GTAAGCAAGACAGAACGATACACGCCATGTGTGGCAGTACATGCTTGTGCTCTAACAGTATTAACATATTAAAACATCTTTCGTCTGTCACTGAAATAAAACGATACCGAGAGCCATTACTGCATGTTAACAGCTCGTTAATGGAAAATTGGGAATGACCTTTGCAATCATTTGTAGCCCGGATACAAAATCATCGTCATCATAATCATCATAATCATCATAATCATCATCATCATCATAATCATCATCATCATCATCATCATCATCATCATCATCATCATCATAATCATATCATGAAGCTTAATGAGAAATATTAAATAATAAACTCTCGTCCCTAGGCTCTTTCATGTGTCACCATATCACACACTAGTGTTGGTGTGCCGTTAAATCCTACATTTACCTTACATTACTGTGATGTGTCGTTATTTCAAGTACACATATAATTTTGTTTATCGATGCTTGTAGTTGAAATGACATGTAAAGATTGTCAATATAAACAAAATTCGTTGGTTAAGCTGGATATACACTAAGATGTCTTACTTTCATGAGCAGTGCGTGTGTACGTGTTTGTGTATGTGTGTGTATGTATGTGATCGTGTCATCTGTTACTATGAACCAGGATCCTTATAGGTCAATTAACCGTGTATATTCCGTTATACGTTATATTCATCCGGATAATTCCCCAATATTTCACAATTTATATGGGTACATTTTCAACATATTGTACGTAAATGTTTGGCTCACATGACTGATAACCCTTCTTACTACTTAGCGCTGTCAATGCAGTTAAGAAATTACCACATTGTAGTTATTTGAACCATAATTAGTAAGTCGTGCGTCCAGAGTTTTCAGTGGGCGGATAGGATTTGAACATCTGAGGTCATATCACGATGTGGATTGATGAGGATAGTTGTTTTGTTTGATAAACATCTTGCTGACACAGGACAAGATACCCTCCCGTCACTGTTTTGCAAAAACTATACTTGGAATATTTTTATACGATATATTTGATAATTGGTAAAAATTATAACGATCAAGACGCATTATCCGTTCAAAAGCCAATTAGATGCTGGGCATTGTCTCTTATGCGTATCTGCACGAGATAATAGCGCAGCCTAGAACCAAGACAAGGCTAGTCAGTACATCGTTATCCGTGTGCATGATATAAAAATATGCCTTGTGGAATAAGCTGTTATATTGTGAGATAAATAACCTCATTAGATTTATCTGATTTGTTCTTGTCGGTCATACAATGTTTGATAGGGGTTCAAACCCTGCCCACGATTACAATGGATATCATCGGATAAGAAATATAACGACAGCACTGTACCAAACCTTAAGCGAGCAAAATGTAAACATTGAAGCAATCAATGTATGCGCATGCTAATAACGACACACGCAGCAAACGCTTTAGCCAATAGACGCTCCTGTTTGGTAAACATGACAATAACACGTGTCATGTCAAGCATCTGGGAGACAGAATCGGAAATACCGTGTATCTTGTGCCTCGATAAAAGATCGATATGAAACCGCGAATCTTGAAATCAAACCGTCATTACGAATGTCGAAGGCAGTTTGTGGTTAAGTGAGATTCATTTGGTATGCAGTAATTCAAAATGGATCGTAGTTATACAGAATCTACGAGAGCGGTGTTGGCCTGATGCTGGGCATAACTTATACATCCAACACAACATGCATGCTCATTTTTCCTACACTGAAAATATTCCGATGATGCTTGATATCATGTTATACATTATACAAAATGCACAATCTGAAAAAATGTGGCATCATTGTGTAAGCGTGTCCCGAAAATGCATGCAACCTGCAATGCATCATTATATGCAAAGTACAGGATTTAATTACTTTGCATTTTTACTTATCAACTATACGTTCAATGATATATTCAAACGATGCAGATTTGTGCTAAATAGTACGCACCTCGATAAGGATATCTGTGCTGCTACAAAAGTACGAAGGTAATATAATATTCAGTCTCTTCGATAACGTATCATGAAAAGTGGTCGGAGCAAAACTATTCATCTGTTCCATCCTACACGAAAGGAGCCAGGAAAGCTTATTCGGCTTAGTCACTGATGCATGATCGCTCATGTCCACTACTTTTTAAGTCAGTGCCCAGAGCCATTGAGCCAGGGCCCAATTATCATGAAGACCACTTGCGCCACATAGTCATCATTTGTACTTTGCGATGTTAGTATACCAAAATCCTCGCAACCCCCAAGTGTCTGCAACGAGCTGTTGAGGTGGTATGAAGCACGCATTATCAATTAAATAATTGCTGCAATGATTCTCAGTTTCTTTAAAATGGGAAAATAGGAGTTTATTAATAACAACAGCCAGACTGACGTCTTTATGTGCACAAATTATAGAATATAGTCGTTACATATAATGTTTTTTTCATGCGACACATCGAGCCATTTTAGAGGAATATTGTATCCTATGACCGCCTCGATGATGTGATGGTGCAGTTAGTTGTACATTGTGGTTAATGTTTTGTTAGGAAATCACAGTGATTTGCCTGGAAACAAAATATATTCAACATGTAAATCCGAGAGTTATGATTTAGGTAGAAGACCTTCATAACCCCCGCAGTCGTGACTCATACCATGAGCATTACATGAATTCAACTATACGTCAATCATCCAATCGTCTACAATGGTTGGATTCTTTGCATAATGCATGACGTTTTATGCATTGGATCTTTTGCGTAATACAGGACATTATAAATGGATATTTAGCCCGATGGATCAGCGATACTGAATGTTAGCCGTTGATACTGCAACATTCTCCTAGCAACCTTGAAATTTTAGTGGATTTAAATAATTTCTGTCTGTTTATAGGAACTTGTATGATGCATCAACATGAGTATCGTTGATATTTGGCACACATTAATAGTGTAGTAAACAATTGTGAAACTGTATGACTTGCCTTGCTTTATTATTGTAAATACCGAATCGTTCGCTGTTTCCTCTTTTGGATATGCAGTATACATGCATTCAAATGAGTTTGTTACTGGGGCGGAAGCGTATAGCTAAAACTCGGTGAAGTCACGTATTTCTGTCACTTAAATTGACAAAACCATACCTTGGAACTGTTAGCAAGTAGGTGGGTGATTCAGTGTGTTGATGAAAGAGTGAGTCAGCAAGTAAGTATACAAAAGCTGGTGCTATTAGCTAGAGGTAGAATGACTGAATAGGCGAGTAAATTACCAAACAAATGGGTGAGTAAATGAAAGAATTAGTTAATGAGGGTGTGAGTGATTTGGAGTGAAACATAATGCTTGCAGATGCCTAAGACTCCCATTATTGTTTTGCACACTGGCCAAATGGCGGAGCCCTCATTACATTGGTTACGCGTTCAGTATGGGATGCGCGGATCATAAACATTCAAGCTAAAGTAAATGTTTCCTGTGCTGCTATGTTATCCCAGCTTCACCTAAGTTAATAGAACAAGCGCATCACAAATCGATTATTCAGCTGTCCCCCCTGCCCAGGCTGTATTAATTGACACGTAATGGTGAGCGAGCATTGACATCAAATAGCAAATTTAAGAAGTCAAACAAAGCATTAGCCCACATGCTTCTTTGTGGTGTACTCTGGTGCAATTTACCTAATGGCATTAATAGATATTGTCTCTCTAAAACAACTGCAACTCCTAGAAAACGACGCATATTTTGATAAAACAAGTAAATTAGAGACGGTTTCGATCAATTAAACATAACAAAATAAAGAACGATTGTACGATTGAAAAATATCTTGCTAATAAATAACGAATCATAAAACCAACTACCATTTACATGCAGCGCTTCAAAACATTATGCATTATTTACAATAACGAATAACTTAAAACGTTTGCAATTTAATTACGCTACCAGAATATGCAAGTTATTTTACGATGGGAGTCTTATGCAAGAATACATTACGAATTCAACATGTCATTTGTGTGCTTTTGGTGAGTTTATTTCCGTTTATTTGCTCAGAAAATTCATCATGGTTTGTTTTTCTTACCTCTTTCCATATCCATCTACGCCTATATTTTCATGCATGTTTACTTGTGATTTAATTGCGATGAATGGTTCCATCAAATATTGTACGTATAAGTAGCTGCAGTTCACCCTTTGCAGGTCACCTTTAAACAAGGCTGGATCATTGTCGATGTGATCTGGTGGCAAAAGTTGAAGTTTAATACCCTAGCTTCTTTTCTCACAGCATGTATATTTGGAATATACGAACATTTCTCAAGAAGCTGATACTGCTGTTTTGTATTTACCCTGACACAAGCAAACAAAACCTTCATGTCTTTATATTTTCTTTACAGTCGCAGTGGTGTCGTACGTACCGCGCGTTTTAGGCGCATTAATTAAACCAAAAGAATCACATTCTCGACACATTGCGCTTTCATCAGTTTGTTGACTGATTGTGAAAATTGCGCGCGATCTATTTTGTCCCGAAGCGCCATTTGTAAAAGCGGGATTTCTTAGTGTCACTGCTCCTATACCTATCCCTTCGTCCAAGTCACAAGCATTGGGCAGTTTCCTGACAGTCTATGTTTGGATTGTTTTCTTGCTCTATATCGTATTTTGCTTCAATTACCCTGGATTGGTTTTTGCCCAAAGATAACATATGCAATATTTTGCGTGTAAAATCAATATCTAACCTACGGAATAATCAATACATCGTGGTATTTGAAGGAAAGCGTGACAGACAGTATCTTTGACTTCGGCTATATACTTTGCCGACAGCATTTGTAATACGAACAGTGAATGGACATTTCATCCTTTCACCAATGAGTTTACAGGTACACTAAGAGTGCGTATATTAAATCACACAAGAGTGAAAGTTCGAGAAGTGCACAATAGTCATATGTGTTGCTCGCATCCTGTATCTGTACGACGGGGCAGGAGAGAACAGTATGCAATAAACATATCGCTCCGTCAATTAGATGTGGCAACATAAACCAAATTCAGGTGTTTGAATATTTGTTTGGTCAGCGATGTAAACGATACGCACTTGAGATTATTGATTGAAGACCACGAGTCCAAACGTAGAAATATATTATTAGTATGAATGAAATCCCCACACTCGGCACCTACCTTTAGCAAACAATCTTGGCATTTAAATATCACCTTATCAATTTGTTTTTATCTCCCCTATTCAGTATCATCCCCGTCATCTGCGATCCCAAAATAGCCTTCACGTAGGTCCTTATCCTCGCGTTGATACTTTGAAACACCGAGGGGTAAACAAACCTTCTCAGATGTGAAGGTTGCTATTAAACCTCACGTGAAGACAGCTCTAGATAAACCATGTTATCAAGTGGTCAGATCATTCGTATGGGGCTGTCTCCCCGACAGCACCGCTATATACTGAAACAGTTCCACAATGGGATGAACATGAAGGCCACAATATATGTTAATCAGGTGGCGCTCTCCCCCTTTGACAAAAAAAGTGCATAAGAACTTGCTGTATATAACAAAGCCTTTCCGCAACTGGTAGCAGCATGGCTAGTTAGCAAACATGCTGCAATTATGCAAGATCGTCCGATGATTGACGGACTTCTTATTTCCATTCATAGTTCTGTGTAATTGTGTTATAATCTTTCTTTGACTTTGTACTGATTTAAGATACTTTTGTTTGCTCATTTATTTATATGGTTTGCCATTATTTTCTACATCCAAATGAGTAATTTGGTTATTGAATTGTTATTTCAATATGTTTAAAAAAATATCTCTTCTATATGTTATTTCAAAATTGAGAAATATTCTTGATCCTTATTGATAACACTCAAATTGTGCTATTTTCCCTACCTAACCAATTATAAGTTTTTTCATTCGAATGTTTTCACTAAAACCATGAACACCCTTATGTTACCCCTGTATTCTTATACTTGTGATTCCTCTATGTGTATCTGTTCATGAACTTAAAAATGCTTCTGTTCCAAATATTTTCCGCATATTTAAGGGCCGGGGGTTAGGGATGATAATACTAATAGTTGACATATCTGCTTGCTAGACTGGGGATGACGCAGACCTAGACGTCTCCCCAATCTACCACTCTTATGATTCCATTGATAATATCTATGACTCTCCTATCAATAACCAAAAGAATACGTGTAAATACTACGAGCCTAAATGTTTTCAAGAGCTCAGAAATGATCATCTAAATAACATTTTCAGATTAACTGTCGAGGATTATCTCCAATTTGGAGAACTTTAAAGAATTAATATGCGATCTCTATGGTAAAACACTTGGAATTTTAAGGTGTAACGGAATTGTATAACAACAAGGATGATAATGGATTAATGCTCACAGAAAACCATAGCCTCATAACCCGCAATCGCAGAGATGATTTTAGAGGAGGAGTAGGTTTATTAATTTATAGTAGGATCATATTACTTTCAGAATACGGGAAGATTTGTCAGTATCTATTCCTCATGTCATCGAAACACTCTTTGTAGAATATGAAACTGCCTTCTAATCAAAAGCAATATTTGGTTGATAAATAGACCACACTCGACCCCCTAAGCCGACTTCGATGTTTCCGCCGTAATCATCCTTGGACTTATGGAAATAAATTAATGCTTAACACAAAACAAAGGACTTTGTGGACAATGTCTTTGCCAATGGCTTTGTACCAATGTTTACTAAACCAACAAGGGTAGGCGACACTTCAGCTACGCTTATAGACCACATATATTCAAACGACTTATCAAAGTAAGTCAGGAATAACCATCACCGATTTAGCTGACCATTTTGAAACATTTCACATTGCAATTCACAATTCAAGTGAAAAGTGCTGCCCCCACCCCCACTCAAAGTGTGCAGAATCGTTATGCAAGTAGGAATAAGCACGTTCAAGAATTCCCTGGCAAATATTGATTTTCCATGCACATCAACACTAAACTCTCTTGCGCCCTATTCGCTATTAAACAGGTCAAACACATGCTCTCTGAATCAGCCTTGCGTACCTTTTGCTTCACTGTGGTGCACCCATACATAACATATGGCATCCTGGCCTGGGGTAATGCACGGGACTCTGTACTGTAAAAAACTGAACTTCTCCAAAAACACACCATGCGTTACATAAATAAATTATCCTATAACAGTCGCACAAATCCCTCTTCAGGCGTTGTGGAATACAGAAACTGAAACATTTATACGAATATCATGTGGCCGTATTGATGAACGAATGTAAAAACCACCAATTGCCTATATTGTTTACCGGCTGTTTTCATCACAACTATGAAATAAAATACAAATATGAAACGCCAAACTGCTAATGTACCACCTTAAAAAACACATTTTGCAGACAGACTACCCTTGCGTAGTTTTCCCCGAATATTGAACAACTGGTGTTGCGATACCGCAACTAAGTCGTCCATCTCACAAGTTAAAGATAGCGTTCGAAACGGCCTGTTGTCTACCTACCTGAATATTGTACAGTACAACAATGTTAAGTGAGCGGATTGTAGTCTGTAATGTCCAAACCTCTGATTTTTGCACGAGTTACTCGCATATGTATGGAGCTTACCACTGCTTACTTCATCTTGTATTATGGTCTGTGTCGGTGTCTGTATAATCTGGTTGTGTACAGAACATTGGCGTATATGCATGTCACCGCTTACTATTATATATATATATATTCAAATATACACCTACATAACTGAAACGTATGCAAAATGTATGCAAATTGTTTATTCCCATATGCTACAATATATAAATATTCCTGTGTTAACGTAGTTTATATGTGTGCGCATGTTCGTCTTAATGAAATGTCCGGCATGAACAGTATCGCCCCAGTCTGGTTTTGTCACTTATTACCAGCCCCCTGCCCCGCTCAGCAATTATAAGAAATCTACAACGGTCCTCACTACAATACAATACAGTGTCACCTAACGATTGCACCAGCGTGTTTTGTGCAAAACCTAGTGAGGCACAATGATCAGCCCCTTGCTACATTGTCCCTACTTACAGCGTTAGATTTCTTATATATGTATTATTTTCCAATCAATATCAATAAATTGTCGTTGTTGTCAGTGAATAAATTCTATTCTACTATTCTACAACTATTTTTTGTACTGTTGATAAATCAAGATTGCGTGCGTAAACTATTCAAACTGGCATTCAGAAGTAACATATTTACCTTAATATTCAAAAGAAACCCATTGTGGATTATTTATCCCTAATTTGTGTGAGTTAAGCGCAAACTATATGATGGCATGCGTCGACACACCTAGCAATATCATTTGGATTTGAGGCATACAAACAAAAGCCAGCAGTCGTGTATTGTGATATATGTGTGGAGATGCAAACCATACGCACTGGATATAATGAAGTACGATTTGAACTCAAGGTGAAGTGTTTATAAGAATTTGAACTTTATTAGCTGAATTCGTTATTTTAATTATTGATGGAACTATGCCTAAATGCTGGAGCGAGATGTATTGAGCTCGAAGGCCAGGATAGAACTGATTTTGAAATATATAAGTGCTTCCCTCAACTGCGGGCTATCCCGATTCGCATTTGGCGTGTAGTAGTAGCCAGGTTAGCGAGGGTTGGGGCCTAGGCATCATGACCATGCGGCTCTAGAATATGGGGTATGTATGAGGAGATGGGGAAAGTGGCAGGTGACACATAGGTCACTCGTGGATTGGGGAAGCTTGGGTTTGTAATCAAAGCTGTAGGGGGTTACTCCATCACACCGATTACTGATAGGATACTTTACTGATGATGGGTAGGTTTGTTGTCAATTCGTCACTCAACAGCCGTCATTTGCTCATTACCCATTAACAAGCCTGGTAAACGCACGCGGGTGGAATGGACATCCTCTTTGATCAAGTAATCAAACAAAGGTAACTACTTGTTTTGAACGTCTATACGCCGTTTAACCGGTTCCATTTGATCATATCATACTCTCCGATTGTATATCTAACCAAATAAACCAATTTATTGGGAACATGCCGCTTCTAGCGCCCTTGTATGATGCTTAATGCGGGCTGAATGCATATTTAACATCACTGAATGACGCAGCTTAATATTATGTCCACAAATCAAAACGAATAATGATCAACTGTCTGCATTTGAACAGTAGACTTGCATTTGAACAGTAGACTTCTAAGTTAGTAAGTTGCTTTACCTGGAACTGTGATGCGCATAAGGAACTTGATCTTGGCTGTTAGTAGTCAATATATCAGAATCACGTATTGACAAATCAAACGACTCCCACCCCGCTAAATGATGCAAAGCAAACACTGACACGATGTGAATACTTTTCTGGGCAAGGTATGAAGCGACGAATATATTATCAATTCGGATTGGCTTAGAATGTACATTATGGCCAGCGTCAGGCAAACACAATACACTCAGTATCCATTGAAGTATTTATTTGACGTATTATGCATCTCCGCTATTTCTGACGACACTGGTTCCAGTACTTACATAGAGCTTTGTGGTCCTAGACCACTCTCTGCAACGCATCTTGTATAGGCGAAGATTGATATTCGTCCTTAATATTGCCTACAAACAGTGCAAGCTTACTACAAAACTAGAATTCACAAAACGCGAAGCACGTAACAGCTGTAGGGTCGAATAAACTATGCACTGTTTCAGCAAAGTGCTTGCTGCGACAATACAAGAGGGGTCAAAGTATACCTGCATTAGTCTAATGAAATTGATACTTTGGATCAGAGAAGGGATTTATTTAGAGTTGGGAATAAATTACGACGTAAAACTGTGGAAGGCAAGCGAGCCAGGTACATGTAAATCAAGCAAGGAGTCATGTGGGTAAGCGTATTAGTATCGAATGTCTGCATAAGCATATAAAAGCTTGGCAAGAGGGACGATACGCGACTGCATTGCCTACTGACTGCACCTTTGTGTATGTTACTCAATAACACTTACATTGCAAAATTATCCCGTTATTACGTGACAACATTGCATGGCTAAATGATAGCATATTACCACCCGAGCCGCCCCAATGTATTAGTGTGCATAACACGTTTTGAGGGTTCAATAGTGTGGTGGAAACTACCCCGACAGGAATTGCGCAATATTTACAGTAGCCAGAACACGTTACGTAGTTACAGCTAGGTACATATAGAAACATTAGACGCTGCACGATGAAGATGCTTGAAAGACAAGGATATGCTTATAGGAACGCAACGTGTATGTATAATGTACCTAGAATGTTTTGATAATTCAACCATGTATGGCGGAGATGATACTTAATAAGGCTCTGCGTAGGTAAGGTAGCATTGTCAGCATATTAAACAATGTGCACTCAATGTTATACATAAGCGGTTCATAACCATTTATGATTTAACTACTAAGCTTTGCAAAGCTGATGGACTGAACACAAACGAATGTATTGCCATCTCCTCTTTCGAGAAAGAAGAAGGAGGTTTTCATCTATGATAGACATACTAATGCAATGGACGCCAAGTTTCGTGTAGCCCTGCCTATATAGGTAAGGTAGATCCCAATGCAATTGGTAGCCCGTAGAGAGGCTAAGGAATGCAGGTCCTATAAGCTCATGTTTTTCATGGTTTTCAACAGCCTACAGTATGCATACAACAACAGTTATGACAGAAGTTAACAAAAGCCCATAAGGTGTTAAATTCCAAATAGCAAGATTATATTCCATAAGAACCATGACAACAGCCGCACATAACATATTTACCGTGTGCTGCGTAATAAGTAGGGTAAGATGAGATTTACATGGCGCTAAATTTTTGAAAAATGGGCGGAGAATTGTGCAGACTTGGATTTAGAAAAAAACGCAAAAACAAATCAAATTGAGCTGCTATGGCGAAATAGCTCTCGTTTATCAAGCGCCTAAGAAGGAATCAATGTTTGGATATATGGCTGCAACTTCAAAATATACTGACAACACAGTTTGTATTCTTTACTGAGGCTTTTGGTCAGTCACATACATGGCTTGCTGGTACAACCTTGAATCGAATACGTTCATTTCAGTTAAAATCACGGACTGTGGTGTTTTGACTTCATTCAACACAATATGGCAGTCTCTCAGCGAAGGCATAGATTCTATAAATGGATACATAATCCTAATCCTGGCCATTTGTAACTTGCTCCTAACACTCATCATGAATTGATCGGTCTTTATGATGCCCATCAATTCTAGCACTTGTAGTACATTTATTAACCACTTCACAAACACACACACACACACACACACACACACACACACACACACACACACACACACACACACACACACACACACACACACACACACACACAACACACACACACACATATATATATATATAAATACATATATATATCTATGTATATATATAATTATATATATATATATTGAGAGAGAAATAGATACATACATATATATATTTATATATAAATTCATATATATGTATATGTATGAATATAAATAAGTGCATGCAAACAGATATGTACATGAATGTGTGAGTATATGACATATATTTATTTCTAATCATATGTATATGTACACATATATATTAATGTTAGTATATATATACATATACTCATACATATGTATGCATCTAAATATGTTTACATATATATGTAGTTATATATATATATATATATATATATATATATATAAATATATATATACATATTTATATATATATGTATATATATATATATATATATATATATTTTTTTTATATATATATATATGTGTGTGTGTGTGTGGGGTGTGCGAATATTTACTTATATACATATACACAAACATAAATATGTGCATATCAGTATTAATGTCTACATATATATGCAACTATATTAATGTTAATATATATATTAATATACATATATAAATACACATATATATATATACATATCAGTACGTGTATATATCTATATATATATATATACTATATTAATGCTAAGCATGTATATATTTGTATATAATATATAAATTATATATATATAGATATATATATATTATAATATATGTGTATATAATATATATATGTATTTATATATATATATTGAAATATATGTATATATGTATATATATATATTTTAATTTTATATATATATATAAGAATATATGTGTGTGTGTGGGTGTGTTTGTACATGTACATGTACACATACATATATATGCATTTAAATAGTACTCCTTTACATATATATATATTTGTATATGTAACTATATATACATACATACATTTGTATATATATATATATATATACATATATATATATATATATATATATATATATATATATATATATAAACGGCTATTACATATAAACACTATTCACACGAAATTTAGCAATATAAGTACGTATCAATAATTGGCCACACTACTGGAGATCTTAGTTTTTCTGCTTTTGCATTTACTATGTTACAGAGTGCGTTAATATGCAAATAGGATATTGTATATTACTCTTGAGGTCGGGAAGCATTATCCAATATCCTAGTTCGAGGTTTCATTTAAATATGGCATCATAAATGTCGGAAACAGAAGCAACAAAATTGTAATTAGATCTTAAGTCATTGGCTTGGGTTTATGTTTCCTATGTTTCCGTGGACTACGGTGGGTATTGCCCATCCGCAAATTAGTTGAACAGCTTGGAAAACTCACTCGTAAACACACATTTATCCTGAGTTGACTGTTTGTTCGAGCTCAAATGCTGAAGCGAGTCCAGAATATGCGGTACGTTCAAGGTCAAATGGACACTTAAGTCACCTAGAATTTTGTCAGCTGTTTATCATCTGGTAAGAATAGTACTACGCTTAGTAGACTTCCTTGTTATTACCAGCAATAAAGGCCATTAAGTCAATACGAATATGTTATTTAAATATTTGACAGTAAGGAGCTACATACACCAAGTTGTGCATATGACCCATCACTAAACTGCATCAAATTTGGCCTTCCCGTGTGCAATTAACTGTATATACCTTCATGTGAACATTGTCCCCTGCAATATGTACTATGCAGTTCGAAGAGTACATTCAGATAACGAATTGTTCGATGTTACCCACATTTTTACAATTCGTGCTGCATTAAAGCATTAGAAGTTTCTCGTCACATGTATCCCGAAAATACCCTCTTTGTCCGCAGTATACGACCCAATGAATCTGATATTCTGCAGTCGCAGCTGTTTTAGTTTGGAGCTAACGCATTGTGTCCATTATAAATGACAAGCTGATGTCATGCGATATATCATAGTCTAAGTGCACGAGTAGCATAAATGGAAACTCGTTTTAAGTGTTGTAACGGTGAATCGGTGACTAGCATTAGCTAAGCGCCTTTATTCGCGCGTATTTCATCATCCGATGGAAAAAGGTACAGATTGTGAGAATTGAGAAGTAATAGGAGAGCGTAAGGATGGAGGGCGAACAAATTGGCATCAAAGGAGCCATCACTCAGAAAATGATTATGGGTCATGGACCATCGTACAAATTACTCTACGCCACACACCACATTCTTCCACTGTCAACGTCTTCCATTAGAATACCATTATTAGAATACAGCACTGCCCTCCGGTTCATGTTCCAATATTGTACTGGTTTCAAAATAATCGCTATGGGAATATATTTGTGTACCCCCATACATCTTAGAAAATATGTTTATTTGAGGTATGTGAACTTAAGCATCCGCCTCATTGGTTTGACCTGTTTACAGTTTCTCTCGACATCTTAGCTGTTCAAACAGCTGAGTTTGTTGTTATCACTTGAAACCGAATTTAAGGAGTAACAAATTTCTAATTCCCGGGCTTTTGAATGGTGGTTAGCGTTAAGCCCTGATGAATATTTCATTGTAAGCCATCATTTCTTGCATCCTCTCGGCGATGAAATGTTACAAAAGGAAACGTTCGGAGAGACAAAAGCTTAGCGTTATATCAAAGTGATATTGGTGGTATTCATTCTTCATATAGGGGCAATCAATGAACCATTTTAACTGTATACGGTACAAAAACTGGCAACAGTGCCTTTCATCCGTAAATATATTTATCTCTCTCATGACAGTACATCTTCTTCCACAGAAGATGGGTAAAGTAAAATAACGGAACAGATGGAACCCTTATAGGCTTGACAAGACACGATATCCATCAACGAAAGGTGACCTTGGGTATGGCGCATTTATTTATCTCACACCGATCACGCATATAACACGGCTGTGAATTCTAATAACTGAGTGACTAGGCGTTTTGAAAACGCATGACAGTACAGCGGAATATCTGTGAAGAAGTAAGCGACATATATGACGCCTTTGTAATATGTAAAGATAGGATATACATTCTGGTAACGAATGCTTGTTGGTGCATGCCTTACACTATATCTGATATTATTGACAATGGTGGTAATAACAAGTCAGGCATCAAATACATACCGATCAATGATCACACAAATGAGCTGTAACTACTATATTTCATTTCTTCTCTTTGAAACAGCATTTTATAACGGTGATATATACGTTAAACTAACAAGGCCGCCGGCTCCGATTCAAATAATCATTAACGGTAATGGGGTGAGGCAAAGTATCATTTTGAATGATAGCTAGGGAGAATATAATAGTTGACATAGATGAATATGATTCAGCATGTTTTATATTATGAAAAAGAGCAAAATGTACTGCAGGGACAAATTTGTGGATAAATTCGCATCAGCTATTCGATGTGGAAGGTGCAAGATAAAGTAGCTAGAGTATCCACATATAGGGCAGCTGCTGGTTCAATATTCAGGCCACAATATACAAATGATACCAGCTTTGCATATATGGGTGCAATGTGTTGCGGCATGTGGGCTAAAGACACGGCAGGACTTAATAATCAATTATATGCAAACCGTTGCTTTGAAGATGGTAGCATCCATGACAAGACTTACTAAGCAAATAATTGTTCGATCAGTAGTGACACTGTAAATGGCAAAAGACATGGCAGGATCTCAATAAACACTTAGAGCTCTGTCAGTGTAAATGGTCATAGCAGTGCAATAGTACATTGTCATCTCGGTTGCTTTTGACAAATACAACCGCTGTACCAACAGCTAATAAGTAATTATTGACGCAACAGGTGGTGTCATTGAATAAAGTAACAGCTGTTGACGACTTACTAAGCAATAGCTATCGCTATCGCAACTGATGTGAAAATGTGAACAGTTATGCAACAACTATGTCAACATGACACTGCATTAATGGAATATGGCAGAAGCTTTAGTAATATGGAATGCAAATAATTAGCCCAATTGGTCGTGACGTTGCACCGACAGCCGAAAAACGGTTAGTGAAATGGGTGGTGCTACACAAGCAATAACACTGTAACAGCGCGACAGATAATTATGATGCTATAAAGCCGGACCTAGTGATCGAGTACATAAATTTAAACTATAATAACAGTCTCAGTAATTACGATACAAGCAATATAAGTATGCTGCTTGAACTTGCAATAGTGAATAGGCACGAATGAGAATAATGATAACCAAAAAGAACCATACAAATGTGTGCAGAATATGCTGTACATTGAGAGAGGATGTCTAATAAAAAAAGCAGAACGCCAAACTTTTATAATCTGAAAATTGCGGCTTGTTGTGTGTCCAGCGGCCACCTGGTGGTTTATATAAGATTGAACCTGCCCACACTGTACCAGTGCACATTGATCGCTGGTGGTGTTGCCTGTACACTTTTGCAGTTCCTCTTCTCGTAAACATTGGTCAGCGCTTGGTACATAACGATGAGCGCATCATTAATCTTATATAAACTCAATACATGTTATATTTGAAATGCAGATATATATTTCACTGTCTGCAGTGTTCACAACGCTTAACCTCTGCAACATGTATATATATATATATATATATATATAATATATATATATATATATATATATATATATATATATATATATATATATATATATATATATATATATATATATATGTATATATATATATATACATAAATATATATATATATATTGTTTACATATATATGCATATATTATATATATATATATATGCTACCTGCTTTAATATAATTACAATATTTACTCTATATATATATATATATATATATATATATATATATATATATAAATTAATATATATATATATAATATATATATATATATATACAAATGCTATCCCCTTATATATATATATATATATATAGATATATATATATATATATATATATAGAGATAGCATTGATATATATATACATATATATATATATATATATATATATATTTATATATATATATATATATATAGTATATATACAGAAATATATATCTATCTATAGCATATAATATATATATAGATATGCTATATGCTATATATCTCCCTTATAGATATAGATATATATCCCTATATTATATATAGATATATATATATATATATATATATATCATATATATATATATATATATATATATATATATATATCTATCTTTCTCTCTATATATATATATATGCTATCCGCTTCAATATAATTTTCCCTTTTGGCTGCATGGGCTACTCAGATTTTTACCGTTCTGTGATTGATCAACAGATTTGTAAAGAGAGTCTCTATATAAAATATTGTGTAATTGGCGAAGACTATTTATACAAATTGCTACAAATTATATTCTAAACGATATAGCAGCCACTCATATTGACTGGCCACCAATTGAATCAATATTATCCATAACTTAGTGATATGATTTGCTTTTTCATTTAACCACAGAGGGGCAATTTAGGTACGTTTTCAAAATCAGATTGAACAAATTCGGAACAGCAACAATAGACAGATAGCTGCAATCATTTATGCTTCATTATCTATTTTACAATATTGCCAGAGGGGATTACCTTTGAGCACAATTATCCACAGATACGAATGGACTGCTGTCCATGATATATTTGGCCACCTATGTTGAATAGGTGGGCAAAATTATGAGATCTTTGAAATATGTTTTGACACGATCAACCACCGTAGAAGAGTGGTTCTGATCCCTCCGGTTCTTTGGCAAGTCATCAAGTGCATCTCCTGCACACGATCTCATTTCTCTGATTGAATCAATCGCACTCAAGAGTTAAGCGCAATGTGAACGAAATCAACGACAGGAAAACCAGTGAACGTGATTCACCAACGAAGTTCATCTTTGTATTCATTGCTAAACATATATGTATTGTTGTTCGCGATAACACAACGATAGAAATATCACCAATAGCAACACTTAAGAAAGAATGACGTAAAGCATGACATCTCGGCTGTTGCTGTTATCAACGCTGTTGTCCACGCCCTCTAGAGCATATCCTTGGCCATCTAGTCAAAGTGCTTATAACTATACTAAGAGCCCTCAATTCCGGCAAATATGACAAGACGCCACTGCTATTTGTCATAACGTCTCTCGTAAAACAATGTGGAAGACTGTCGGCGGGGCGGCACGACCATAAGCAACAGTTCGATTAGTTTTTGTTGATTTCATAATAGCGCCAGCACAAGCAATTAGAATGGGCCCTTTTAGTGTGGCTTAAAGCACCTTGATCAAATATTTGATTCCGTGGGTTGCCTTGGTGCCGTGAATTTTTTTTATAAACATCTCTCGGCTACCTACCCGAACCTCATCTCAAGTACACAAACATCTTCACTCTGCAAGCTCTGCATCTGTATACTATTAGGTTTCATAGAATGCATTTTCGTTATACTACAAAACTAAGTTATCATTTCCGACTCTATCCTTTACAATTATATGAATCGACACAGTATATAGTAACGAATGTTTACGTAGCTTTAAGCAAATAAGCAAATGACACCTCTAGATAAACAATAAATCACACAGCAAATGAGAACTGACTTCCCATTGTAGTTAGAAATCATATACGTAAAGACTAGTCCAGTTGGTGACCGTGGCGTTTTATGAGTTCCATTCCTTATGATTTGAGGGATGTGATAAATTGACCTTAACCATATCGATGGATATGCGATGACAAATGATGAATCGCATTGAGTCGATACATTTCTTAGCCATTGGTATTGCAACATCCTACTAGTAAACTTGAGCGTTGAGTAGATTTGAGCAAATAGTGTCTGATTAAAGGAACTTGTATGATGCATTAACCTGGTATGGTAGATATTTGTCACACATCAGGAGTGTGTAGAAAATAATTGACTTGTTTTGTGTTGTTATTGAATCGCGTGAGAAAAGTTGTTCGCTGTTTTGAACATGTGTTTGACATGCATGCATATGCCTATCTTGTTACAGGGGCCGAAGCGCCCTTTTTAATGCGATAAAATATAATGTCTATCTATTGCTAAAATTGTAACAAGTAAGTAGATGGATGAGTGGGCGTGTTGCTGGCCTCGCTCTTTAATTCTGATGCATTATCAAAGTAAAATATTTCGCGTGTGGGTTCGTAGTTTTATATCATCAATACAAAACAATCCCCTAGTATATGCTATCAACATCCTCAGCATAAGAAAATATGACAATTGGTAATGCAAGAACACGATATGTAATACTGGACAACGTAAAATACATTCCATTTATATTCCGATAGTTCTGCATGATTGTAAAGAATGGTGTGGACCACAGCTCGTGCTTTCTGAATATACAACGGGATTGTGACATAATTGTGAAAGCCCTATGTACTCGCGATCGATTGAGACAGGAGTTTACGAATAGCAATATTGTCTAACATAATGTTGCACACAGTATAAATGTAAATATTAACAACACAGGAGCTAAGTCAATGTGAATTTGTTGAATCAAGGGCTTGCACGATCCATGCAGTCTTACTCAATATGCTGAATGAGGATTTTGAATACGTCAGGGCACGATATAGGCCAATGTGCGGACCCATCCATGAGATTACACGGAACGCGAAAAACTAGAATTTGGCCGAAGCATTGACGTAAATATGATGCAGATACGATATGGTCGACATGATGAATTTAGATGGTAAGTCAACACTAAAACTATTAATCACGAACTTAAATTCACTGCTATGTTTTTATGTTACACTATGTCCGATTGTAAACACCTATTGCCCATTCCGGAGGTAACGAACTGATCCCTCAACTTCTCTGTTAGTCAATTAATATAAAAAAATGGACATAACAAACGCCATTGAAGTAATCATGCATGGCGCGTCACCTGTCGTCTCCACAATGAGAAACGTATTTCATTACAAATCTTATAGGGGCGGGGGGGGGGGGATTTCAATCAAATCAAATAAATGAAATATGATTAAGGTTTTACAATTGGACAATATTTGGCCAATTAATAACAAATTATGCAAATTTACTGATTATTGCTACTTGAAACACCATAATTGCTGGCCTCGCACTACAATCCTGATGCATTATAAAAGTAAAATATTCCGCGTGTGGGTTCGTAGTTTAATATCATCAATACAAAACAATTCCCTAGTATATGCTATCAACATCCTCAGAATAAGAAAATATGTCAATTGATTGCCGTTGTGTCATGATATCTCTAGCCAAGATCTAGTTTTTGTTACTGGGTGTTATGACAACGAGCCAATGTTATATCTGACTTTTGGCGAAAGAAGCACTGGAAGTGTGTAATTAATTGCGAGTGAAATGTTACACTTTTTAATATTTCATATGATGAATAAAAAAGGCTTAAGTTTCATGAAATTGGTACAAAATGCAATTTATCTTGCTTTTCTTTTTCGGTTGGAGCTCGATATGCATCCTTAGAGTAAATCATTGGGTTGTATATTTTTGTTTGATCATTCAGCTTAATGTGAGAGTAACCGTTCCCTGATAAATTAAGAGCTCCTAAATATTGAGAAGAGTGGATGCCATCGTATCTCCTATATGAATATATTTCATTATTAGAGTGTCAAAAGTCAATAACAAGAGACACTGATGTATGCACATATGTCACTTCAGTTGCAGATGAAGGATACCAGACTAGTTATAGAGATGCGTAATGTGGTTCTTTGTCATTATGCATATGCGAAATGGTTAGCATGTAGGGACTGCATCGCACTCTGCAAATCCTGCAATATTTCTGTGCAGTCAGCAAAGTACAATATTGAATGTAAGCTATCTAATTGTATATATATATATATATATATATATATATATATATATATATATATATATATATATATATATATATATATATATATATATATATATATATATATATATATATATATATATATATATATATATATATATATATATATATATATATATATATATATATATATATATATATATATATATATATATATATATATATTTTTTTTTTACGCCCCAATTGATTTTGCTAATGTCAAAAAAGAATTGACATTGTGTGCGCACAATAATCATGCAGGTATTCAGAATTTTAAAAAAAATCCATAATAATCAAACCAAATTCCATTGCCAGTTATGTATGTCCTATCTATTTGAATAAATGACATGCATAGACATAGTTAGTAAAAGCATAAAAACAAAAGCAAGAAGCCGTCTTTTGCCCATAAGCCATCGGCAGGGCAACACCGTATGTGGGTGGAAGGAACATTCTCTTTGATAAAGGTGATTAAACAAGGGTAATTACTTGTCCTTGAGTCTCGAATGGCTATAGTCGTTTTACCTTTCCATTGGACCATCGCATACTCTCCGAGTGTATATCTAACCTAATGTATCCAATGACTCAGCTACCAGCGGTTATAAAGTTTAATGTGGACTTGGCATAATCATTGCCATGGACTTAATGCATATGAAACACCATTTGGCCGTGCAATATGCGTCATTTTGTAATAACTAGTATTGCCATTGTTCAAGTCGTCAAATCCATATTCCCAAACTCCGTTAATCGGCTATAAACAATGCTTACTAGAGGTAATGACTGCAATACACCGATTCCTCAAATCTTAAATGTTTTAGGAGAAAATCGGGTTATTGAGTGAGAGATTGATTGAGTGAGTGAGTGAATAAATGAGTGAGCGGGTGAGTTAGTGTATGGTGCAGGGAAAAAGCAGTCAAGGTGTTTCTCGTTTTATCTGTGTGTTTCCTTTCGGTAAAAAGCAACATCATGCTTGATGATATACGCGCGTCGATGAAATGGAATAGACTTCCCTTAATTAATAATCATCATTAATTACAAGACGACATTGTAGCATGTTGATATTATGCGTTTGACCCCGTAGAGAATCTACCAAACTGGGATTTTATGTTCACATCTAAAAGACATAAGGCTTTAGTGGTTTTTCGCAATTAACTCACTGCTAGTGGGGCGTTTACTTCCTTGCTTTAGTCCGTTAAATGTGCACTAATTGCAAACATTTGCGTCTGTTATTTCCAGAACATCCGTGATTTTGGACAAGCTCTTGCAAACGTGTACATGAAAAATTGTCCAGTTAACCAAAACAACTTTGCATAGCCATATATTTACATATTAGCACCTAAGCTACCCCGATTCATAAGTATGCAGAACACGTTTTGAGGCTTCAATAGTGTGATGGCCACTAGCCCGACAGGCATTCCCAAATATTTAAACAAAGTAGCCAGAACACGCTGCGTAAGTAAAGCTAGATACAAAAGGAGACATTAAACGCTGCACGATGTAGACATGCAAGGATATGCTTATATCAAAGATCTTGTTATAATAAGATACCCGACTCGGCAGCTCGCCCGACAAATTCCTTGACACCGCGTAGGCAGCACCCCCTACTTTTGTGAAAGCTACTCGACGCGCAGCAGCCAACCAACTTCGTTATGACTTGCGAGTATGTCTGACTAGAAGACAAACACAAATGGGCATTTTTGCGCTGCAATAAACTGTTTGAATTGACAAAGGCCTTTCCACCCAGGAAGTGAATGTTCTAGCATATGTCTCTGGCTATATTGCTCGGAAGTTGTGTGCAATATGCAGAAACAAAATTTCTGTAGTCAATGATATACATGACCAGAAGTATTACCGAAGTGCAAAGGAAGGGCTCGTTGTCCCAAGCAAATCACTAGTAGATGAATTATGCAGGCTTAATGAACATTGCCGCAAATTCATTGTCACAGTATTATGCAGAAAGCAAGTGAAAGCCAGAGTTGTAAGTATTTTAGCTAAAGAGATCTCATTAGAGAAACCAATGTGAATCATGCATGTGTCATGTTTCTGTAATTTGTATTATGGTGAACATCAGGTTGCATCATTCCCTGAGAGAGGCTGACTTTAAGTTAAGTGACCATAAGGAGAGATAAAAAGACATTGACATTTTCCGTCACATTAAAATTGTTGCTCTTATTTGTTTTAAGTGCTATTGTATGTGTAGATTTTCGAAAATCAAATATTGATATTTGTTTACTTAGTTCCTTGAAATCCCTCTATGACAGTTGTACAAGGACCATTCTATCATAAATCCACACCAGTATATAGGACTACTGCACCTCACATTGTAGTGGTGGGGGAGCTTGTCGATCAAAGGTGTCCTTGGATATACTGTTAGAATGGTTGGTTGCATGGTACTCCAATCAGATGTGTGTGTATAGATGGGGTAGAACTATGTCTGGCTGATTTGGTGTGATAAATGGCATAGGACAGGGAGGCATAGTGTCAACCTATCTAATAAGTGTTTATATGGATGAATTGAGCTCTGGTTTTAAATAATTGTTGTGTTCAGTGTAGTTTTAGTGTGCTCGTTGTTAATCTTCTAATGTATGCCGACAATCCATTTCATTTGTGGTCGTTCTGAGTAAGCTATTAAGACTGAGAGTTTTAGTTGTATTGACCATACAATATAAATATAAATATATATATATATATATATATATATATATATATATATATATATATATATATATATATATATAGAGAGAGAGAGAGAGAGAGAGAGAGAAAGAGAGAGAGAGAGAGAGAGAGAGAGAGAGAGAGAGAGAGAGAGAGAGAGAGAGAGAGAGAAAGAGAGAAAGAGAGAGACAGTGAGAGAGAGACAGAGAGAGAAAGAGAGAGAGAGAGAGAGCGAGAGTTTTAATGATGGTTAAATTCAAGCTGCATCAATGTTTTTAGTATATTCTATGTCCAGAAATAATTCATTATTATATTTTTATTCAAAATAAGCAAGAATACATATTACGGTACTACATAATAAAATTATACGTCTGCACAGGCACCCCATCAACCGACAATGCAGCTTGTTGATTCGGTGGAGGTTCGGGTGACAAATCAAATATCATTCAATCGGGAAATCATGAGCATTTCATCAAATCAACTTCTTATATTCCGCCGCAAATATGTCCACACTAATGACAAAACCAATATGATTCAGATTAATCTTTTAACATCAAATAAGGGTAGACTAGACGTCCAACTGTGTCTTAAAAAGGGGTAAATTCAGCCCTACAGGTCGTCTGAGTAAGTATGTATTTTACCATCCGATCGGGGATAGACCTAGGTAAGGCAAAGAAACTCCGCCTCTGACAGCGCCGCGCTATTTACTACTGTAAAAGATGGCATCAGATCATCAAAACACCAGGGCCGAGTGCCTTGCCTAGGCCTGGGGTAGATACTGATATATGCGACTTCGTTCAAACGTTGATAAAAAATATTGTAGTTAATAAATTGTCACACAAATTGATACAAATGTGTCAATAGCAATAGTCTTGGTTTTTATGTATTGGCTCTATCAAAAAGTCGTTAAATTTTAGAAATACAGCGGTATATACCATCGCCGATCGATCTTAACCATTGAGCCACACGCTTTCGTTTACATTTTAGCTTCCACGCGAGCTTCACAACGGAAATTATTATAACAGGATCTTTGCTTATATGACCACAACCTGTATGTGCTATGTCCCTAGAATGTTTTAATAAATCAACTGTGTTATTAAACGATATGCACTTAATGTTATACATAAGCGGTTGAAAACCATATCTAGGATTAAATTATTAATCCTCGGAAATCTGATGGGCTCGAAGCAAACCAAGACATTGTCATCTCTTCTTTAGAGAACGAAAAAATAGGGTTTCATCTGTGATAGATATACCTATGCGATGGGGGCCACGGCCCGTGTAGCCCTGCATAGAGCAGAACAAGGAAGGGCAGATCCCACTGCAATTGGTATATTTTAGAGAGGCTAGGGAATGAAGGTCTTATCAGTTCATGTGGTTGATGGTTATCCCACAGTCTATAGGATGCATACAACCACAGCTATGACAGAAGTTTGTAGCTTATATTCAGTGTCTCAACGGTGTCAAATTCCATATTGCACTTAAGATTATAATTTATAAGAACCACGACAACAGCTACACATGTCATATTCATCCTGTACTGTGACATAAGTACGATCAGATGAGATTCACATGGCGCTAGCGAGAACTTCCCTATAATCTCTTTTTAAACAGGATATTAGAAAAGTGAAAGAATGGTTCAGACTTGATGTTAGAAGAAGGAGCAACGACAAATTAAATTGAGCTCCTGTGACTAAATGGCTCTCGCTATCAGCCCCTCTGAAGGAACCACTGTTTAGATATCCTTGTGATAAACTCGGGCTTTGGTTTTACTGGCTTCTTAACAGGCAGACGAATCATCCCTTTATTAAAAGCAGAGACCACGACAATCATGCAAACAGCCGAAAAAAACTTTCATTTGCAGCTGGACAACTCCCTATCTGGGTCAGAGCAAATAAGTTTTGGCCATCCACTGGGGCTACCGGTGTAAATGTTTGAAAGAGCACTAGCTACCTCATCCAAATTTTATTAAGGACTCAATAAAGCAGCTTTCAACAGTGACCAATGCATGCGTTAATTACTTTCGACAGGGTACAAGCCGCAGAACCAGGAGGTCTGCCTAGGGGTAATTACATGACACTGGGATATCAAATTTTGGCCATACCGCGGGATAGACAGGTTACTTGCCAAATGACTGGCATTAAAGCCGTTTGAAGTCATCCCGTTTTAGCTGGAATATTGTGCCTAACAAACTGAGTAGTAAAACTGTGGTAAACTCTACCCAAGGACTAATACAAAGAGGAATATTTCGTAAAAGGGATTGAGTGGCTTGCCATATTGACATGGTTGAAAGCCTCAACCACCCAAACACAGGAAGTATGCTGACCAGTGGTTAAAGTCGCAGGCAGTGGGGAGGCAACGTATAGTTCCAAACTGCAACATCGACAAATAAGGAACATATGCCTCGCTTATTAGATAGACCTTCTAAATATGCATTTGTCTTATTAACCACCCCCGTAATGCAAATACAACGGCCTCCACACATAACCACGCAATAGATATCAACCTTTGCGTGAAATAAGTAGATGGGCAACATAGCACTGACAGTAAACTTCAGTGGATGGGGAGCTCTCTTAATAGACTGACAGCAGTAATTACCCTACGCTATCTCACTAGCGGGTGTTTATGAATGTGTCTCCAAACATTTACATAAGTCAAACGTTCCAAGCTGCTTAGATAAAGCTTATATAGACAGTGAGGCTACGTGTTTTTTTCTAATACGGGTTCTGCATGTTGGGTATATCAGATAATGGCTATTATGCAATCGCAAAGGACACACGTCAATCTTGATGTAACAGTGGAGCTTCAAACAAAGTGGGGTCGGGGGCTCAATTGTATGGCGTTCAAGGTCTATCCCAGCTTGTTGCGGTGAAAAGGGTAAGCAACAAATGGCTAATGATAATCTTTAGGTGCTGCCCACACACTCAAAGCTTTCTTATTCATTATCATAACGAAATAAGATCTCTTTTCGTTAATGCTTGCCATATTCACAAATAACGAATGACGCAAGAGAGAAGCACTCGGGTGGGCATGTTAGTTGATTGTGTTATTTTAGCGTCTTGTATTAATCAACGTCGCTGCGTGTGATTGACTTTCGTGAAAACCTAAAATACGAACATAATTAGACCGTTAGCATACTAACGCATAACACACTGTCAAAGCAATATCCATTAATATAACCACTTTGGGACAAGAACTTCGACTATTATTAGCTCCTGTTTTAAGTGACACGGCATGATAATTTATTTAGACCATTGATTGGTTGGCTTTATTTGTCTGACTATATTTTTGTGGATTACTGTTTGTTAACAGACCAACAAAAGCTAGTCTCTGTGTTTTAAATTGGTTGAAACGTAATTCAATGCACACACACAATAAGTAGCCATAATCTATGTTCTGGTAGATATAGTACAAGTTATGTTAGTCATTGCATTGGTATTCGGATATTCCTGTCTATGATTTAGTGGAAGAGAAGCAGCTATATTCTATCTGAATTCGGAGCTGAATTTGTCAAGGTCATATTATTTCTTTTCTAACGCTATAGCAACCACAACCATGCTGTTTATACTGAAGCAATCAATATTCACTGAAGCAGTAAAGACAGGCAGATCAAGAAAAGTATTGGCGCACGACAGCTGAATCCTGCCAAAGGAAAACAACAATATCAAGTCAACTAGAGCCTAATGATCTAATCCTCGGGGAAACAAAATGCATTCGATTGCATTTGGTGTCCCCACTACAAACGAAACTGAGAGAAAGTTATTTGGGGAAGAAACAAAATAATAAAGCATTTTGCAGCCATATGTTGTTCTCCACACAAAGTCTAGAATGTGTAACGTCTTGTTGTTTGATCATTTGTTTTATTCTGATCTGTTTTGCCATAACTTTTTTTGCTAAGTCATTTAGAGCAAGGCTGGAAAAACAATTGATAAAGGCGTGGTTAAGAAGAACAGTATTTGTACCTATCACCTGCAAACAGCAACACCGATGTGCATACCTAATATAACCAGCAAAACGATATGGACAATTTGTAAGCACCGATGGCGAACAGCTGGGTTTTTCAGTAACCATTTAGATTCTAAACATAATTTGCCAAATTGTAGACCAGCAAGCCAAAGAATATGATAAGGCATTGTTTTGAGAACGTGCACGAACAGGCACATGTTTGCAGGCATATTGCACTTATCAATATGCAGCCTGTTGAAAGCAACTTATATAATCAAAGGACTACAAATGTGAATCGTACAAGACCGCAAAAGGCAAAACAAGATTAATAGATGATTGCGTAAGATTGCAACCTCAATATTCTCATTCAAAACGGAAATCGGGAACCGACCAGCGATATTGCTTCATATTACATAATAAGAGAATGCAGCTGTTCGTAATGGTGTCGACAACGAAAGTAAATGGCTGAATCTGTTAAAGAAAAGAAAGGACCCCGTCCATTTTCAAGAATATATAGTATATATATATAGATTTATGTTAATATATAGATAAATTCATATATATATATATATATATATATATATATATATATATATAGATATATATATATATATATATATATATATATATATATATATATATGTATATATATATATATATAAAATATATATATATATATATATATATATACACAGTATATATATATATATATATATATATATATATATATATTTATATATATATATATATATATATATACATATATATATATATATATATATATATATATATATATATATATATATATATATATGTATATATATATATACGTTTTGTATATACTGTTATTACAATGTAATAATTCCAATGTATTATTTCGAAAATGCTTAGAGGTAACACAGTTCATATTATTTGTATATGCATCAAGTTAATCCTTAATAGCTGAATATACTCCGGTAGTGCATAAACTGAGCACTGGCTCTGAAAGTGGCTATTCACACGGAGTAAATTAATATTAATACGTATCAATATTTGACCACCCTACTAGAGATGAAAGCATTACATTTGCTATGCTAGAGAGTGCGTACGTATGTAATTAGGGTATTTTACGGTTGCCTCGTGGTCTGGAGGAAAAAAAACCATGTTTTATGTCTAATTCACTTGCTCGAGGTCTCTTCTCACAATTGCATGATAAATTTCGGAAAAAGTTCCAGCTAAACTATTGATTGAATGATAAATCTTACACCCAGTTCAATGGCAATGTTTCCCGAGTTTGCATGTTGCTTAAGATGATCCACGTGGATAACGATGGGTATTGCTCATCAGCGAGTAGGGTATACTTCCCTGAGAGCTACCCTCATAAACAAACATTCATCCTCTGTTAACTGTTTTGCTCAGCCAAATGCGGATAAGAGTCCAGCAAATGCGGGGCGTTCATGGTCAAATGGACTATTATGTCACCTAGAATTTAGTCAGCCGTCCAATAGCTGGTAAGAATAGTGTTACGCTGAGTAGACTTCCTTGCTATTACCAGCAATAAAGGCCTTTAAATCAATACGAATATGCTATTTGAATATTTATAAGGCAATTGAATACATGAGACGACAGCAAGGTACTATATCCACAACGATGTGTATATAACAAATCATTTGAGTGCCTCAAAGTTATACTTCCCGTGTACAATTAAATGCATTTACATTTATGTGAACATAGTCCCCAGCAATATGTACAATTTTACATGCTGTGCAATTCACATAACATATTCTGATAACAAATTGTTTGATGTTACCAGCAATTTAACAATTCTTGCAACATTTTCAGATCTTTTCCGCCACAAATATCCAGAAAATAGCCTCTTTATCTGTAGCATACGACCCACTTTATCTGATATTCCGCGTTCTCAAACGTTAAATTCTTAGTTAACTTAGAGAAGCAGCTTCAGTTTGGGGCTTGTGTACATTATAAATGACAAACCGATGTCATGCGGTATATTATAGTCTTACTGCAAGAATAGCTTCAATGGAAACTCATTTACAGTATTGCTGCAGTGAATAAGTGACTATGATTAACTAAGCACTATTATTTAAGATTGTGCGTTGTAATGCGATCGACGCGTAATATGAAGCGTCAAAGAAGCCATCACTTAGATCATGATTATGGGTTATGAACCATCGTGACAATTACTCTACGCCACACAATATAATTTCTTCCACCGTCAACGTCTTCTATTATAATACCATTTTGAAAATACAGCACTGCCCTCCGGTTGAACCCCCGCTATGTTCAAATATGGTGCTGATATATAAATACTCGCTATTAGAATAAATTTGTGTACCCCCAAATGTCTTGTAAAATATGTTTATTTGAGGTAGGTGAACTTAGTAATCCACCTCTATGGTTTGACTTGCTTGTAGTTTCTCTCGGCATCTTAGCTGCAAAACCGCTGATTTTGCTGTTGTTACTGGAAACCGCATTTAAAAACAAAATGTAATACAACAAACAAGAAGCGTTCTGAGTGGCTTTTAACGAAGCTGCTCATTCACGGGCTTTCGGGCCGTGGTTAGTGTTAAGCCCTGGTGATCATTTTGTTATAAGCCATCATTACTTGCATCCTCTTAGGAATGAAATGATGCAGGAATTATTCAGAGAGACCATAGCAAAGCATCGCCTCAAACTGATATCGGTTGTATGTACTCTTCATGTAGGGACAATCAATGTACCATTTTAATTGTATACGGTACATAATCTGGCAACTGTGAACTACATCAATAGTGCTCTTCATCCTTGAAACTATTGATCAAGTTCACGGTTGTGGTACTTCGTCAACAGAAGATGGGTAAGTAAAAAAAACGGAACTGGTGGGATCCAAATCGGCACGAAGTGACACGATATCGATAAAAGGCAGATCTCCTTGGTTATGGCGCATATATTTATCTTATACCAATCATGCATAAAACATTGCAGTGAATGTTTATGGTTTCGCGGAATTGCGTTTTGAAAACATTAGTGATAGTACAGAGGGATATCTGTGAAGAGGTTCGCAACATATATGACGCCTTTGTATGTATAGAGGGGATAAACATGCTGTGAAAGAATGCTGGCTGCTGCATGCCTTACGCTCTATCAGATGTTAATGACCATGGTGATAATATCAAGTCAAGCATCGATCACATACCAATTGATGATATAATAAATGCGTTCTAACCAATATAATTTATTGATTACGTTTAAAAGTAGCATTTCAAAACGGTGCTCTAATTTGAGTTTTTATTGAAACTACTAGGAATTTATATTCATTTAATGGGCAATAATTACTAATAGATTGCTCATTGTATACAGATATGATATCCACATATGCGTCTGTGGCTGGCCACCTACTTTAGTTGAATCGCAATTGATGTGCAGTTTAACTGCCAATGTATACAGTTATGGAGTGACTTTGTCAACACAACACTGCACTAATGGAATATGATGCATATGTGGTGTCCTGCTTAATAAAGCAACTAAGCATTACTATCATGCACTGTTACATTGCTTGGCCTATGTAAACCGATGGCAGCAGCTTTGGTAATAAGGAATGCAAACTGTTAGCGCAATTGGTGGTGACGTTGCCCAGACAGCCGCAAAATGCTTAGTGAAATGGGTGGTGCTACACACGCGATATCACTCTCATAGCTCGACGGATAATTATGATGCTATAAAGCCGGACCTAGTTATCTAATACACAAGTCTCCAAAGGAACTATGGTAACAGTGCAAGTAATTACGATATAAGCGATAAAAACGTCAGGGCCAGGGTCAGATGTCGTATGCTAGCTTGAACTTACTTGAAATAGCGAATAGGCACAAATGAGAACAATGATAACGAAAACGATAAATATGCGGAATATGCTATACATTGAGACAACTGAGAGGATGCCTAATATACAACGCAGAACGCAACACTTTGCAGGAGGTGTTTAATATCGGGTTGTAACGTGAAAATTGCGGCCTGTTGTGTGTCCAGCGGCCTCTTGTGGACTTTGTGGCGTTTTATTAGGTAATACCAGCCCACGGTGTACCACTGCACAATGATCGCTGGTGGTGTTATAATCAAATTGCTGATGTATTTCATCGACGATGCAAAAGCACAAAACACCGGTTAACCTCTACCACCTGTTGCAGAACAACAGATCTTTAATTGTGACCCTGTACAGCAAATAAACAGACAGAATTGGTATCATTGAGGCTGTACAAACGTCGTGCTGTATTAGTTTATTTTAAAACGTCAACGGACATATAGCATGTAGTACCCGCAAGAGATGGCTGTAATTATAGTTAATAATTCGGTGAACAAAGGAATGAGTCTCACAATTATTTCCCCAAGGTTGCTTCGCAGTATGATATTAATTAGCCGTAATCTAATTTATTAATATCATTTTTCTTTTCGTCATATTGGCGAACGTTCTATCAAACAGTACTATACATTGGGGTTAACAGATGTCAAATATACTACGGTTTTATTGATAAAAATTCTTGAAAATGATATCAATATATGTACGTTTATATGTGCTATCATTACCTCTTATACAATTTTCTTTCTCAAAAACGCATAGCGTAAATTTGGCTGCATGTACCACACAGATTTTTCCGGTTTTGTTATGCATCACGGGATTTGCATCGAGGATTTATATGCAAAATAATTGTGTAATTGATGTTTGAATTGGAAGGATAATACTACTTATACAAATTGCATTTTCTAAACGATCCAGCAATTCAAATTGACTGACACCAGTAAAACATAATATACACAATTTAATGAAATGATTTTCGTTTTCGGGGAGGGATAATTTAGAGACGTATGCGACGCGAAATTCGATTGCACAAATTCAGGAACAACAACAAACAGAGATGGATAACCGCAAATTATTTACAATATTCCCAAAGAGAATGAGCTTTGAGCTCAATCATCCACAGATACGAATGGACTGCTGTCCATTCTACTCCAAGCAACCTACGTTGAATAGTAGGGCAGTATTACGAGGACTTTCAATTATCTTTTGACACGATCACCAACCATAGAAGGTTTGTTCGAATCCCTCTGTTTTGTTGCCAATTCTCCAAGTACGTCTCCACACGATCTGATTGGTCTGGTTGAATCAATCGCTTTCGAAAGAGAATTTGAAATGTCAACGAACACAACGGTATGAAAATCAGTGATCTTGGCTCACCAACAAAGTCCATCTCTGTATACTTTGTTATACATATATGTATTGTTGTCCAAGATTAAACAATAGACATATAATCAAAAGCAACAAGAGAGAATAATGTAAAGCATGATATCTTGGCTGATGCTGCAGTTATAAACGCTGTTGCCTACGCCTCTTAGGACACAGGCGACCAATACAACCTCTGTGGTAATTTATTTGCCCGTCGTCAAGAAACGACTGTGCATATGTGAGTTTAGTATGGACAGAAATATAGCATAATAATAGATGACTATTGGATCTTAATATACAGTTATACGCCTAATAATGCCATGAATACACATTATAAACCATTTAAGTCATAAGTGTATTGTCGGACTCATAACTGGCCGTGTGTACGAAAATCATGTTGACGAGAATTACCCATTGATACAATCATTTGTCGTTTGCTTATTTGTTTTGGGTGATTAGCAATATATTTTGGTATTGTGGTTAAATTATATATTTTATACAAAAGTAACCTAACAACAGTCCCTTGTGTTTTTGTTGATTTTATGATAGCGCCAGTATGAGCAAACTAATGTGGTCCCTCTTAGTGTGGCTTTAAGCACTGTGGTCTAATGCTTGCTTCCATGTGTAACGAATGTTACCGACCTTGTGTTGAGCTATAAAGCGCACAGCTGGTAGCGGTTCGTGGTTCAATATTTGACAAGCCTGTTCTTTTTTCTTATTTTTGTCCGTTAACCAATAACTAATATTCATGGCATGATACAATTTGCTACATCTATTGATTTGCCATACACCAGAACCTCGTGCGTTTAATGTTGTGATAACTGACAATCATTGTCGTTGATGTGAGATGTAAAATACAGGCCACCTAGACGTTGCATCGTTTAACCACCAGTTATTCCAACTTTTTGTGGATAAATATGACTTTAATGTCTAAATGATTATAGTTAATATCACCGACCAACGTTGAACATCGTTAATTCAACAGTTAAAATAGGAAAACAGAAACTTGTTGCAGTGCAGTTTGTACAGAGCTAGTATAGCTAAATTAGAATTACATTTCTAGTAACAAAAGTCTGCAATTGCATGTGCTGACGCAGGTAAAAATGCACGAGGGAAACTTGCTGGCCATCAATCATATCAGCCCTATTTTGTGCGAAATCTCCCAGTTTAATACATCAACAGTATTGCAATCCTTTTACAATAACTGTTGGTTTAGTATTGCAGTCATAATGCGACTCACAATGCTTACACAACAACAGAGTAACGGAATATAGCCTATAAATTAATTCTAAAATTAGTGACAGCGATTCAGTAATGGCTTATAACAGTACAAACATTTCGCATATGTGATATATTAATTATTGAAGCATGTTAGTGCAGTAGCTTATCGACTTTCAATCGGTTCTAGTCCTGATTGTTGACAACAGCATTGCTACAATATGAAGGATGAGCATCATTAATCCTTATATCATTGGCAGCGTAGCAAAACATTGTATAAACATTAATATATTTGTCGCAATCAGATCAGCACTGTGCTATCTTGTTCATGTGTAGGATAAATTAGTCCAAACCTCGCAGAAAAAGGTGCTGCGTTCGCACCAGGTATGCTGAGTAATCCCACGAACAGAATAGTTGGTAAATTATACAATACAATGTTGATAATGGCAGGGATTTGCACCGAGGTGGATGGTAATGGTATTTGTGTTTCATTGGTAAGCGCTGGCACCGGATATTAGCAGTTTAAACATTGTAATAATCTTCAACTAACACGGTCGTGATAGCATATCGCTGGTGAAGCGTCGTTAATCACCTGTGTTGCAATACTTGACATTTTGTATAGCGACACCCTACGCGTGATTTTAAAACAAGTTTCAGATACTAAAATATATTACACAACAGTGATATTGGTGATTTAACAAAATGTTGCTTTGGCACTACATTTAGAATTATTATAAAACAGTGGGACGATTTTACGAAGACAATTAAATAATTCATACAAAATATCAAATTCGGCCACGCTACCCAGCAAAATCACACATTTTGGCATTGCAATATTGTAATTGTAGGCTCAATATTTTTGTTGCAACGTTTAGATTTTGAAGTGTCATAACCATTTGGTATGAACTGTTAACTTGCGAAAAGCTCATCAGAGGAATGAGCATTGGAATGGTCAAGGTTAAAAACTGAAATATATGTGGTTAGCATTATTAGTGATATGTTTCATTATGTTTATGATTATCATATTGGCAAATCATCAACCATTCCGGCCGTTTAAGAAAACAAACATAACCCACGTACTGTCAGACCCATATAATAATCAATGCGCTATCACTATAAGCTTTTTAGTCAGATAAGACTATTCCTGCAGTGTCCGCATTTTATGGTGGCAGTGTTGGTTTCAAACTCACTATAAAGAATGCGGGATGTTTGTAGGCACGTTGTCTACCGGATTAACAATGTGTTGTTCAATTGACACCTTGGCCATAGCATACGCAATATTACGTTATACACCGGATACTTGTTATTGACTTTCTGGTGTGGACTAGCAAATAGCTGCCCCGTAAATGATAGCCAATTGACATGGAATTGTCCCATGGGTCGTTTACCAGTCTAAGCTAAATGTTGAATATATTATTTTAGAGTATATACCTATATTTCATTAAGAGGCGTTATGAAAACCTCCAATTTAGTCCATATCTAAATATGTGTTCTGAGATGACTAATTAAATTTGTAATTCCATGCATTCAATTGTTCATAAGAGGGCAGTTGCATATCCATGTGTATCCCTGTAAGCGGCGATTCGAAACTAACAATCAATCGCCTAACGTGAAATGTAAAATATTGCTCTCATATACAAGAAACCGTTCTGTCCTATGTGAACAAATGTTGATTAAAAAAGGTCACAAAACTGTAAGAAGCATATTGTCTTGTATTCCTTTATATGGTCATTGCGGAACGACATGAGACAGTAATGGTAAAAGTAGCCCAAGCATATATAAAGAGAGGTTGAAACAAACCACTTGACTCACATAATTACATTGAACGAGCAATATCTTTTAAGGGTACATGACATACAGTCTCATATTTATTGCACACCTACTTGAAAGCTAAACTCAGCGAGTTTACTTCTGAATTGATAATAATGCTATTTTGCAGCTGCTGACGAATACAGTTTCCTGATTGAATCCCTTTTTATGGCATTGCAAAAAAAACCTTCCTGGCCCTATCCATCGTGGTTAGTAAACACCTTCTAATCCTTCTCATATTACCCCAAGGTCTCCATATATTGTCCACTTAAACCACTGCCGCACTTAAGCGATCCAACTCATATTAATTCCATAAAGCCTCCACTTAAGCCATAAGCGATTATGCTCCATCCTGTTATGGAGGTTAAGCTCAGTGTTAGTATGCATCAAATGCTGTGAATGTTGTACCACTGTGTGGGACTGAGATACCATATGTGACGATGTTGGATGCAGCGCAGGACAGGGCACCGTTATTGCACATGCCAAGACGATTCAATAAAGAAAGGCACTTGCTCCCGATTGTAATATCCGGATATTAATCGTATCATTACATCACAGGTTGCTGGTGCATCAAATGTACGAGCAGAAAGTACATCGATCTATCTATTGCTCATTGGGGACCATTCGTGTCCAACAGAAATCCATATGCATGGTTGACTTCCCATGTCACTTGACTTCGCACAGCGAAAGAAGACGATGCAGCGTATGGTAAGGAAATTGAATTTCTGTATCGCGAAATTGCTGTCCAAAGAAAATAAATGACCCGTTCGTTGGCAACCATTTGCTAGGTAATGGAAGTACTTAAAGGACAGTTTCTGGCAAAGGAGTAC
This sequence comes from Urechis unicinctus, assembly GCA_034190875.2. Lineage (NCBI taxonomy): Eukaryota > Metazoa > Annelida > Polychaeta > Xenopneusta > Urechidae > Urechis > Urechis unicinctus. The sequence goes on from CM067343.1 coordinate 53,102,527, forward strand.
AAATGCCAAATGTGTTATAACATTTCAAAATTCATGCAGAGACACCTTTCGCTGACAATATATATCTGCGATCGACATATGTATCATTGAGCACGGTTTATTCCCACTTTGGGAGCATAGCGGCTCGTACAGACACAATTTTCTTTTATTCAGTTAAATATACACAGGGTGTTAATGTGACGAATAGACTAAAAGCATAAAATATATTACAAAACCTATTATTTCGAATTAATCGGTTGGTATTTAAGTTGCAACCATACCTACATATGTGCGTCTAGGTATAAAACGCAACCATAAACTAAACTAGCCGTGCTATCTAATTCAAAATAGACGAAAACCTTATTATCATCATCCGTATGTCCTCATTAATAAGACAACAAAGGGGGTGGCACTTATGAGATGCGGAATTATTTGTAGCAAGGGGGCAGCTTACAAGCCTATATTTCGTCGTTCCGCTTCACTTCGTAGATATTACAACCATGGCTGTCCTTATCTTACCATAGAAAGACACCTGATAAGGCGTAAAACATCGATTATAACCATTTTACCTACCCTTTGCAAACAACCAATCGATATCAATTGATTTTTAAAATATGATAGCTTTGACATACCTAGCATATCCCTAATCCATTCTTTTCCGTAGTTAACGTTATTTACGATTGTGTGTGGTGGGGAGAGGGGTTCGGGTGGGGCGGAAAATGTTATACATGCCTTTCACTTGGCAGAAAAAGAGGATTGGTTTCAATCATATCCTTACATTAACCGCAGTTGGATAAGGCATTTGTAGTTCCCGGCACGTTGCCCCTTCTATCACTTAATTGCAATTGGTAAAACTCTGTAATGACCCGCTCAAATGACCTGCTTCCTCATAAATCAACGCTCATGTCGTGAAGTACCATGACAAAAACATGTTGTGTGACCAAGGTGAATCTAGAACAGGTGGGGTAGCATGCTCCTTCCCGTCAATCAAATCTCATTGCCTCGCTTCATGATAGACACCTGATCCCTGCTGTAGTAACTCCGCAAGAGTTATTAATAACTATAATAGAGGCATGCATAGTGCCAGTGGTGTTGTGCTTTATTTGTAACATTATTAAGAGCAGAAGAGTCAAAAGCCAGAAAGAAGTACCATAGCATAAAATAAACTTAGTTCTATTGAAATCGTTTTGGCGCGTGTAAATATTCGTTCTCGGATATTGTGATATCTCTGCATGACATCAGCTCCGGTATGTTCAGTACGTTGCTTAACTACAATAGCGCATTTGTTCTAAAACGAGACATGCGTGAATGATTCTCACAGTTATACTTGGGCTTTATTCTTCAGAACTGGTTGATCGACTAGTATTAAATATTTTTACTTTGATTAGCCCAATACCTGGACTTACATTCTTCAGCTGTTTTGTTCCAAATCATCAGCAAGGACACTTGCCTTTTGCCTCTTCTTCTTAAAAGAGCTTGTCATTGTGTTTTCATGGACGCATACTAGGTTGTCAAAGGATCAACAATGCCTTATGAGATAGCAGGTGCGACGTTATCTATGGCGATTGGTATAGCACCAAACATTTTAATTTGTTTCTTTAAGGTTATTGGTTTGAGCGGAAGGCGTGGTTGGGATAAAACCCACTCGCTGGTAACTGTGTAGTACCATTGTCAACATCCAAACGTGTACATCAGTTGTCACATTCTTGAGTTCAGTGTATCGGTATTCTATGTTCTTGGGTTAAGATCGCATGCTCGATCATACTTGGGTACGTACTACAATTAATCAGGCTTACTGTAAATTAATGCGAATCATATAATCATCTAAGCGGACACCAGCGACCCAGTACGCCGCCGTATTGATGTTCTTCTTTTACCAATTCACTCTTCTCTCGATCTCTTTCGTGTGCACACACACACACACACACACACACAAAACAAATAAACATACACGCGCACATATTAACGAATCGTCGACTAGTTAAGTATTAGCTATGGTATGGTAATATTATGTTACAGTACCTCCGATGAGTAATCAAGTCGTAGCTAGCTACATAAGACCGCGGTTTCAGGATGCACCAGCAAATTATCAGCTAATGGAATTGCAGTTACGGCAAGAAATGGGGCATACAAGGTAGCGCGTTTAGTATGTCTCAATGCATAATTTTTGGGAATAAGTTAATTGACGCAATCTTCCTGTAATTGCCGGCTGGTAGGTTAGGATGATAAGCCGACATGAACTACGAAAAGTCCATACACACTGATGTGGTACGCCCAAAGATCTCAGTAAAAACGGAGCCCCGACAAGGAAATAATATATGGTTGTCTAAAGAAGTAAAGCTTGGCTCAAGTTTAGCGCCTCGTATATGACATTATTCGATTAGAATTTTGCTACCGCTGCGAGTATACATTTTCATCAGAAATTATGTAATATTTAAATACTAATGTATAATTCGGCACGGTGGTTTACCGGCATGGCTTCCGTTTTAACATTCAGGCTTTCTTTTCCAAATTAAGGACACGTATATATGCTTTGGATGTTTAAAGTAAAGTTTGGCTTTCATATATTTTGTGCAATGCATCGTTATGTATGTAAATTGTTCAAACCCAACAACATAAACTGCTGAGGCATTTTTTAACTCTTTTCACCCGAAAGTATGACGCATAAAACAGAATATGGCGCGATATGTTCAGGTTTTTGTTTTAACTCTTGGAGTTATTCACGGTACACGAGACTTAAGCACCATCACATGGCTTTTTCGTAGTTTGCAAACAAAGTACAGGTAATTCTATTTTCTTAATAAATCCATTGCATCGATTGGATCGAATATGCTACATTACATCACTATTGCAAATATCTCCACTGTCCGACACCAAGATAGCAGCATATTGCGGATTGACGTTATGGGCTAGCTCTAAGCCTCTCATCCTATCCTTTCGTCATCAGCAATGGAGATCAATCAGCAATGGAGTTATTTGTGTTTCGGTTGACAGCAAAGCACTCAATATGTAGGCTACAATGGCATATAACAGCCGCTACGTAAATACAGTGAGACAGCCTGAATGCATGTTGCACACAAACAAGTAGCTGTCACATACAGGCAGCCACACAACCCATAATGGGCCAGCGACATCAAATCCGACCACGATCCATCCACCCATTTTAGCTAGAATAGCTGACAACAACGGTTCTTCTTCTAGGCTATCGACTCTTCGAGTTTTTTAAATAATGTTATAAAAACACATATAGGACTACTATCCGTAAATACAACATTGCATGTTTGAGCGAGTAAAAATACTGAAGTTCAGTAATGGCTCGCAACAGTAAAAACATTTCGGATATATTATTTATTTATCAATGATGCAGGTTGTCGCAGTTGCGAATAGACTGTCAATCTGTTCTAGAAAACTTCAGTTTGATTATTTTGAGGAAGGAAATCACTGACATCGTTTCCATGAGCAGGAAACCGTACGGAACGCATATATTCGTGATATAAGCATATATTTATTTGATATAATCTAATCAGCATTGTGTTTTTTGGTTAGATAAGATATATCTACAATTTTACTTGTGACCCTTGACCCTTTTGTTCATGCCATGTTGTAGTGGTTGGATGCATTACGTCAATGTCACCACAGTTACTGTAGCAGCAATGTTCACAAAATTAAATGAGGATTATCTTTGATAAATCGTCGCATTAACTTTAGTTCATTCCCTACACTCTTGTGCCTACTACATTGGTAGATACTCCCACCGCAGAAATAGTTGAAAGATCAAAGCAGATATTTGTGTTGCATTTAGCTGGAAACGTTGTGTGTGAAAATTTATTCTGGTGAGTTTTAATTTATGTAGTACTATTAAACGGGTCAATATATGTAAAAAAAGGGGTCAACCCTCCAAACATTGCAAGAAAACGTTGTCTTGGTTGTTTTTGGTTCCTGAACATCTGTAGATAAACATACTAAAAGTTTACCAAACTCGGATGACCGGAAAGTGGGTTAATTAGGCATTTTCCAAGATGGCCGCCAAAACTGATTATGTAAGTATGTTTTCTAATGTTTTTGAGGTCAACCTTTCACCTGAACCTGGTTTCGGTCATGTGTGACATCCCGATGGGGGTGCAATAGGGGCACCCCTACCCCCAAAAACTGGTATTTTGAATACATATTAGGGAAACCTTATATTTCCCAATTAATTAAGGAATTGCAAGAACTATTGTTTCTTGGTTTTTCATTGTTCTTTAAGGTCTGAACATTAGGATAGCAAAGGTTTCCTAAAATTGGTGGGTAAATCTTGGTCAATTTCAGGATTTTTACCCCTGTTTGGTATTTGTTTGAAATGGCTCCTTGGTTAACTGCATTGTCCCGCGGAAGAAGACTACCAGCCTGCACGTTGTTGAATTTGCAAAAATTGACATTATTGAATATCGCTTCGCGAAGCACGTCTCTAGAGCCGTTGTATTTAAGGAACTGCAAATATAGGCAGCCAATATTCACTTATTCCTTTAAACGAAAGGACAAAGCCAAGACTCATCGTCAGTGAAAGTGTATACCGAACAAATGATAAATTCTGAACTCCTGTTCCAGAGATTTCTTGTAGTTTCACAAGCTGGCGACTTGACACTGCAAGATATCATGGACTACAAACTTAGTCCATATCCTCCTGCCCTATTCGCGGCAAAACATGTGTTCCAGAGGGCTGACAAGCCACAGTTGTCTGATGCTCTACGGGATTACGCAAATTAATCCTCCAGCTCCAGCAAGGCCGTTCTAACAGATTCGATGCCAGATTCCGAACATTTTGTGCTTGACGGAGGCTCCTTACTTCATCGTCTGTCTTGGAAAAAGGGATGACCTAGGAGTATGCCAATCTCACCCTTTCCAAGTATGGACAAGCCACGGTAGTTTTTGACGGATACAGCGAAGAGCCTAGCATCAAGGACAATGAACATCAGAGACGACAAACGAAATCACCCCCGCTTGTGACTTGTCCAAGCTGAGTCATGTTACAATCCGCCTAATAGTAATTCTACCATAAACGGTTCCGAGGAAGAAGATTGTGATGATAATAACCATGCTGTGTTTTGAACAATGATATTGTGTGAATGACACTTGAACTTGATAAGAAAATTTAAGTGTGTACTATGTCAATTATTTGGGACATTTTGGTAATTTATGATGTGTGACGTATGGCGTATGACCATGACGTAGATGGTTCAATAGCCCTTCCAAGTTGTGGTTCCTTGCGTATGTACATCTGATTGATTATCAAGAGCCGAAATGTTGGTTTTCTACCAGTTCTGGCAGTCTTGATCTATTCAGCAACCCAGTACGTCATGATGATGCAGTACTACGTCATAGGGACATCAAGGTGAATTCATCATGACCTTATTTGAATCTAAGGTATCACATTTATATATGTTTGTAATACATTTATGGGGTCTAAAACCAACCATTAAAAAGTTTGCTGTACATTCATTATTCAATGGCGGCCATATTGAATATTATGTAATTTCACCACTTTCCGGTGGCTCAAATTTGGTAAACTTTTAGGGTGCGCTTAAGTACAGCTAATTGAACACAAAAAGACAAAAAAAACTTTTCTTGCAATTTTTTTGGGGTCAAACCTTACTTTGACTCGCCTATATCGAAAATAGCAGTTCTGGCGCACCATGCTTAATTCAACCAACAGGGGCCAGTTCCGCTTATACAGGGTTATCGATTTTTGCTCCCTGTGTTTTTGTTGCTAAGGTGACCCCAATGAGTGTTGCGTGGCTTATAAGCAATTACAGGGATGGTGTTGCGCTGGTAAATTAACATGATCATAGGCTAAGGTGTCTGCGTCTAACGGGAAGAGTTGTTGATGTGTTAGCTCGTGGCCTGCATCTCACCACTGATAAGATCCTCTTAGTGTTTCTCTCGTTGAATAAGGTCATAGTTTTCAGCCTCAAAATCACTAACAACATCTCTCAGCTAGATCTATTTTCTCTTTTCTCAGATAAGCTACTTTTTCCTTCAAATCTTTCACACAACCTTCCAGCATAACAGAACGTTTTTCCGTGTTCTTTTCTATACCATCGTTTATTTAATAGGCAAGATATATATACAGTTGGTTAACGTCCATGCAATGAAATCAATTTGTGTGTTGAGGTGGGTCGATATCATACACAGGCTTGCTGGTCAGTGAAGAAGCTTTCTGATGACTTCAAATGTTTCGTCTTTCTCACGTTAGATCGGTGCGTTTTTGCCATTGATTTAAACATCTCTGGTTTGCTTTGACAGATCTGGCCTAAATTTCTCCCTTCATTTGGGTATATTTTGTCACCTCTGATAAGACAGGTTTAATCTCATGATCTGATACATTGCCATCTTTTGTACTGTCGATACAATGTCAGCAATGGTATTCGATTTGCTTTGCGACAGAACGCGGATCTGATCATGTTATTATCGCGTAATGGAACCTTAAGCTCATGCACAGTTCTTCTAGTAACACGCTTGGAGACATGATTGGCGAAAGTTTGTGCGTGTGACTGACTTGATCGAGATAAACATTAAGCGTGTAGAAGATACTAAAATTATGGGGCTGGTCACCCGAATAAATACTTCGCCTACCAAGGCCGTCATCACGACCAAACAAAATTCCATCCTCAAAACGCGCAGTCCCATCTGGAATTTTAGGGCAGTAATCCCATTTACGGCATCTACTTCCAGAGGCTGAGTTTTAATTGGATAGCTTCTCCGTTTCTATCAGTTTCTGACCGCCAATTTGTTCAAGATTGGACCAAACCACAGTATACGTGATTGACCTTAGACATACACATAGATCACATGCAATGTTCACAATAGAATTTGGCAGGGGCACAGCCTCGCCACTTTGAATCGGAGTACGATATATAGTACTATGGATGCACAAGCCTTTAGATTCAATAGGAATGGTACATACAAACCGGTCCCGCCGTTCCCGCCCCATGTAGCAGCTGAGCAGCTGACACATCTTCTCATTCAAGTCCAAGCTGGGGATAGTACAGGGGAGTTTAAGGTGGAGTTTTCTCCAAACTGTTTGAAACTATGTGTTGTCAAACATAAGCGACGATAAACTTATAGTTGACTAGAGAAGCAACCACAAGCAATACTGGCAACAACCAGGGGAATTTTTTGGTATGGTGCGCAACCTCCGACTGTGGTATTTCTGCGTTGGACAACCTTAACTGTGAAGTCCCTCCAATTAGGGATCCTTTTAGGTTCCACGTATACTACACCATTTGGAAACTTCTGAACGAAATGAGGGTAGCACTACCGGATGACGCCACATGATTAGCCACTGACAATACCTTTGACAGGAGAACGAATCATGAACTCTGCCATGAGTTCTATGTTGCCGCAAATACCGATTTGAGAATAAATGGTCGTAACCAAGGTCTCGGGCGAATTTACTTCACTGACACTGAAACAGATAAAGTACGGCCAATCATTCATAACGGGAATCCCAACAAGTACAAACACCTGTTTATTAAACCAATGACTGGGTTCGTTTTCCAAGGTGGCTTGCTACATGTTGATAACATAAAACAAGATACTGCTGGTGCAAATACTGCCTGGAGTACTTGCATACTGGAAAAATATTAGGGGTTTACAGCTCCAGGTATCTCACAGATTAACGACAGTATTCGCACCTATGTTTGGGCTTTCTCTGTGCTCAGGCGCAGACCCGCTCAGGGATATCTGGTACAGGCACATTTTTTTGACGCCCGAAAACAATTTCAGGCAAATATTGAGGATGCTATCAATTCACCAGTTGACATTCCCTTGTCCATCAGCAGGTATCAACACCTGCTCCAGAAAGCTTCGTCAAAAGCTGATCATGTGTTTGGAAGGGGCCTTTACATGGATCGTCAGATAAGAGCCCCGCCGTTGGAAAAGTAGCTGGATGCAACAACCGGATTGCAATCGTGAATGAGCAACAGCAGATCGGTATCAACACTGATGTCAACGTGGATGCTGCACCTTCTAATGGAGGAAACTTTGACACTCATAATCCGCCGGATGATAGTGCCTTCAAATGGTATAAAGGGGTATGAGGTGACGTTCATTATCCTGGGTATGGCTGCGACTGGACTGGTCGCGTACAGGCTTGCTAAGTAGAACAATCACATTGGCACAGGTCAGTGGTAATTTGGAGACTTTTGCTCGTTAGCATATATGACAATGGATTGTACGACTCGTCGCAAGCAAACCATCTACTACAGTTCTAAGGGATATTGGAAAGGCATTACAGCTATCAAAAAGCCTGCAGCCGCCGCGAAGGTTTCTGAGGAAGTTGTCCCTGGATGGTTGACAAATCAAGCTATATGGCACATCCTTCTGCACATTTCAAGGCCACAATTGTCTCGGCCTAATAAGGTTCACAGAACTGATCTCTTTAATCTTCCTCCTGACAGTGTGAAACGCTAGTGCGCCGTGGAGTTAAAACTTTTATCTGGGAAATGATCGACGCGTGGGTTTCTTGGCTGCAAGCTGTTGTCTCCGCAATAATTGATAAGGTAGGGCTCAAAGAGACTTAAAATAACCTGCAAAAAGTCATTCCGATTACTGCAACAACATTATGACCAGTACATTTGACCTGACCATGACAGGTGCTTTTACCGGCAGAGCAATGCCTTCCACATAAAAAGGTCTTGGTAAAAATGAAGGATGGGTGCGCTTATCAATGAGTTTGTGGGCCTACGCCCAAAGATGTAATCAATCGTGATGTCTGACGGGGGCGAGATTAAAAAGGCAAAGGAAGTGAAGAAGGTTGTAGTAAAGTAGCACCTACTCCACGCACAATATATATAGTCTCTATTCACACGGAAACAGTTCCGCCACGGGATGAACATGCTTTTCAGCGACGGTCACAATATATATGAGCCTACGTCAACCAGGTGTCACTCTCCCCATTTGACTCAAAGCGGTGGATAGTCATGGACGCCGTTGACATCTTTACCATCGCAGAGTCATAGGGAGCCGGACACAACCCGCCTTTCAGGCCTGTAATTGCTTATGAGCCGCGTAGTCCTAATGGGGGTCACCTTAGAAAACAACAAAAGTGACAAAGAGCAAAAATCAAAAACCCTGCATGAACGGAACTGGTCCCGCTTGATTGAATTAAGTAAGGTGTGTCAGAACCGCTATTTGCTATGGTACTACAATCTGGTGGAGAACCTCAAATGCGAGATCTGCATATACATTCGAAATTAATGATCAAGGCATGTAGTGTGGTCCTATCCCATAAACCAACCATTCGGATTTTTGACCAGATTTTGCTTGCTCTAACACCACAATGTACGTCTGAGACATCGCATTATAACACATTTGCAGTAATCATTGTCATCACTAATAATTGGAATCACGGCGTAATAAACATGACTGAATTCAATAATGAAACACGCCGGGCTGGAAAGTGTTGCAAAGATGTTTGCAAAAAAACGTCCAAAGAATGCCTGTGCCTAAAATTATGAAACAGGCATACAACCCGCGATTGTCGGCATCGACAGTAGCATGACAATTAGCCCCGTCTTAAAAAAAGAAGACGACTGCAAATAAAGTTTGTGGCAACAAAGGCTAATCACGCAGAGCTATGGCGCTTGTGATATATTTGTGATGGGCAACTTCTCTACTGCAATAATTTATAAGGAAGAGGACAATGTTAAATTACAGCTCTCTTCAACCTCTTTGTTGACTACACTCTCACAACAGCAAACAGACAGACAAACACACACACTTACACACTCTCTGTCATAATGCACCAAAGCTTAATCTATTTTGACACCATTCATTACGAAGCATGTTCGTCAAATTTATATCCCAAAGCAACATATCATGTTGTAGATAGATTAACGGTAACCTCGCGGACACGACATAACCACTGTCAGAGCGTCTCAGGAACAGAATAGCTCGTATCTTGGCGACTTATACAATAAAATAATGATAATGGCAGGGATTTGCACCGTGGTGCATGGAAATGGGTTTTTCATTAGCAAGCTCTGGCACACGACGGGTGCTGTTTTTGTATGGTAGCCTTCCCCAACAAAAAACATATCGCTGGTGAAAGTTAATCACCTGTTTTTGATTACTTGACATTTCGTGTCGCGACAACCTACGCATGATATCAAAACGAATTTCAGATAACAAAATAAATTACGCTTCAGTGATGTTAGTATTTCTATGGCAATAAAAATTAGAATCGTTATAAAACAGTGTGGTGATTTGAACGAGTGCTATACATACGACAAATAATAATCGAAATAATAAATCAAATGCAGCCACGCCACCCAGCAGAATCAAGTTTTGGCATTGCAATTAATATTGTCATGCAATGGGCGAAATGTGGGCTCAATCATGGTCTACAGCAAAGTAATCATTAAAGCCTGCCCATCATTTTAGGATAATTGCTGGTATGCATATTTTACCAAGCAGACAATGAACCAATCATTTTCTAGTGTCATACTCATTTGATTTGCACACTTCACTTCAATTAAAAGGTTGTTGTATAATGGAAGTTCATCGGAGCAATGAGCTTTGTAGTGGTCAAGGTTAAAAAGCGGAAGCGAATGAAGTAAACGTTATTGATAACATACTTCATCATGATTAGGATTATCGTCATATCGGGCCGTATTTGCGAATCGTCAATCATTTAAGAAAACCAACAAAACTCACACACTTTCAGACCCATATAATAATCAAGGTTATCCATTCATGCTCGCCAATTGGGCTAGGACTATTAGCACTGTAAGTTGATTAAGAAAATAACAAGACTATTCGTGCAGTGTACGCATGTTAAGTTAGCTGTTATAAAGTGAGAGGAAGTCTCGAACAGTTTAAGGCTCACTATAAAAATCGGAGCATTACAAACCGACCGGAATGTTTGTAACCACGCTGTCTATTGGATGAACAATTTGCTTTTTAATTTACATCGTGGCTATGGCAAACCCAATAATACGTTTTGCACCGAAGAATTGTCATTAACTTTGTGGTGTCGACTAGCAAATATCTGCTAATAGAAAACTATCATTAAACATTGAAGTGACCGGCATATTGGCCATATATCCATAATATAGCCAATCATGGGATGACCCTGTCAGCTCTTGTCCTCTTACAAGTGCTGGAGATTGCTTCAAGCGAAGTATTCAAAACTAACAATATCAGCACATCAATTGAACTTATATGATGATCATGTCATAGATCACACCAACAAATACCAACAGAAAAACTATAAGGGCGCCTTCATCCCATTGAAGGCTTACAAGAATGTGCATACCAAGCGACTGTTCGTAGCCATGGACAACCACACCTGCATGCAGTTTTTTTCCCTAAAAACCTTGATATCTTGTTTGTTGGGGAATATGCTGTAAAGGAGACATCCACTTACAAGACATTAGTGTATAACTGGCACCCTTTTCTCAATATTTTTTGCTGTGAATAATACTTGAGGGATATGATTATATTTGATGCACAAAAATGTGCAAGACTTATTTTTTATGCCATAGCTAGATGTGAGATGAATAATTCAATTTGAATTCAATGCATCCAATCGTTCTCCTAGGGGCAGTTGCGTCATCTTGTCATTCTGTCAATATACATGCTTGCTCTTAGGGGTCATTGGTAACTCACAATCCACAAAATAACATACAATGTAAAATATTGCTCACATATACGATAGTGTTTTTAACTGGATAGGTCTTAGGACATCGCTGAGTCCAGTTCTATAGTATATTGTAACGTAATGGTGATTTAACAAGGTCGCGAAGCTCTAAGAACACTATTGCCATGTAGCACTTAAAATGGCTCTGTGTGAACGAAATGAGAGAGTAACAGAGAATGAGGCTGTAGTGTCCTTTAAAAGAGTCACAGTAGCATACTGATATAACGAGAGGTTGAAACACACCATAAAACCTAGACAAATATATAAGTAAGTGAGACCCGTTAGAACGAGGAAAAACTTTTTTAGGATATACGATATAGATGCTTGTTATTATTGTATACCAACTTGTAATGTGAACTCGGCAATTGCCCTTCTGAATGGATTACAATGCTGTTTTGCAAATTCAGTTTTAATGATAACGAATTATTTCAAAAGAAAAGAACGTATCAGATTATTTTGACAGCAACCTCCTGATGTTTGGCTATTGCTAAAAATAATTTTGTTAAAACAGCATTAGTGTATTAATACCCTATCAAGAAATAACCTGTAGTCTCGAAATGGCCAAATCCATGAAGGTGAGTGGAATTTTACAATGCTTATATTTTATACTGCAGCACCCTTTCAACCTTGTCATAACACCTCATGGGTTTCATAATCTTTTCCATCACTGCCGATATAAATGATTCAACCCTTTTAGTTCCATTAAGCATCCTGCAATTAAACCATCTATAAGCGATATGATTAGACTTCATCCTGATGTACCGCGGGTTTTTAAGTACAGTATCAAGATGCATCAAATGTTGTTAATGCTACACCAGTATTTGAGAGCGTGAAAATATACGTGACGATGTTAAATGCCGCGCAGGGCACAGTTATTTCACATATCAAGGTTATTCAACTAGGAAACGCAAGGCATCTCGATTGTAATATCGTATCATAATATCACACACTGCTAATGCATCGACTGCGTCGTCCTCTTTTACAGGTCATCGGGGACCATTCTGGTGCAACGGAAATCTTAACCTATGGTAAACATATTATGTCACGTTACACTGTAAAGCGAAAACAGACATTGTCGAATGCCTACGAAAATTAAATGACCCGTTCATTGGAACCAATTTGCTAGCTAATCGAAGAACATAATGACAATTTCTGGCGAAGGAATGCCAATGCCAGATGTGCTATGTGTATCAGCTTTGAACATGTACATCAGCTGATTTTATACGATTACAAAATCCATGCACCGACACCTTTCTTTGACAATATATTTTGCTGCGATCGATCATATATGTCTTTGCAAACGGTCAATACCTATACTTGGGAGTAAATTAGTTCTTACCAACACTATTTAGGAACTTAACCACATGATTCCCTTTATTCAGTTACATGTACCCAGGGGAAAATGTGATGAACAGGTTTTGCCTAGTTTTCAACCAAACCTGATGCATTTGTGCGGCTGGGTGTTATAACGTTACAATGAGCCAAGCTATCCGTACTATCTGGTGTTATATATATTTACGAAGTCATTATTGTCGTTATTTTCTAAATCAAACGACAAAATGGGGCAGCACTAATACGATGCGGAATGGTTCATAGTAAGTAGGCAGCTTACAAGATAGATTTAGGTTATGAATAGCAAGCGGCTATGGGTACTACATCGCAGGGTGAAGTGACTCGCTAGCACGGTCGACCCGGTTTACCAACTCATATAGCTACCCAGCCGATACATTTCGGGAGGATAAATAGCTTTTGCCAGTCATTTACCTCTTCTACAGCGTCAGGCAAGCCATTTTATAGAGCAATAAGTCTGGTTTCTACTCTGAAGTACAATATGGTACTTTTATAAACTCGTTCCAGATTGTCGTCTGTATTATCTACACCACTAATGCACATTATGAAGGGAACGGTATCCAAGGATGAACATTGAGTGACACCGCTTATATAGCTAATCCTATCAGATTCTACTCCAATGATCACAATGATCTGTATTTCATTACTCAGACATTCTTTTATCCATATTTGTGCTGTTACAATGGGGCTTTACACAACAAGTACTTACCACATGCGATATCAGCATAATCAATTTTACCAGTTGGCGCACCATATTAGACTTAATGGACTATTCGTAGTTAGTCATCCCAATCTCCCGGCCGACGATTATAGGGAAAATTAAGTCATTTGATTTATTCGAGAAACGTCTGCAATGAGACACACCAAACGCTCAACCTTAAATGCTCCATTTCTTGCCGTCACAGCAATTTGCACAGAGACATATTCCATTAGGGAATAAGTTACTGATGCATCCGAAAACTAAAGCAGCTAAGACGCGATTGCTAATTGTTAAATGGTCTACGATTCGTAAGTGTGTGTGTTTGTGTGTGTGTGTGTGTGTGTGTGTGTGTGTGTGTGTGAGTGTGTGTGTATGAGTTGTGTGTGTGTGAGTGTGTGTGTGCATGCGTGCGTGTGTGTTTGTGTTTGTTTGTGTGTGTGCATGTGTGTGTGTGTGTGTGCGTGTGTGTGTGTGTCCGTACAACAGAGAGTTAGAGAGAACGTTTGATTGGACAATGAACAACAGCATTACTGTGGCGTATTGCAGAATTTTAACTTAGATGCAAGTTATGTGAGTAAAGCGAAAATTGACCTGAATTATCGTATGGTACAGAATGATCGGTTGTCATGTCTTTGGCTGCCACACAAAAAGAAGGAAGACGGGCTCGAATACTGCCATTTGATTATTGAAATAAACGGTATAGCAGAGTTAAACATATATTACTTAGGCCCTAGATTTACGCTGAAAGAAATGGTCGCTGACTCCACATTTGCTATGAGTAAAATGCTTATTCATTTAAAATGCGGATATGCAGATTAACTATTGGGAGCCAAGCAGCTATATCAAGCTGTATCAGGTTTTTTTCTTGAGGATGTGTACATTCAGAACAGAATGTGTTTAGATATAAAGCAATATATAGCAAGCACGCCATTCGTGCTTCAAAACATTAAATATACCAGATAGTAAGTAAAATATATAGGACACCTATAGCAACTCCACATCGATTCAAACTGCATAAAGTATATGAGGAAACCAATGAGCATTGTCAGTGCCTTGAAGAGCAAACAGGAGATGAAAAAACAAAGGACTCAAGCAACAAATATACACCAACACTACATGCTATCTGCTTTGATAGGTAGCGATAACTTGCCATTGTACCTAACGTGTCTTGAATCATGCTATTAAATTTATGAACAATTTTAATTACAAGTATTTGAAACACAAATGAAGATGAATTATGATATGATGGCAAATTCTCAATTTAAAATAATGTGTTTAACATGCAGGCCCGTAGCCAGAATTTTTAGTGGGGGGGTTCTTTTCCCCACTATTGTGGACCTGTCTCCTGGCTCATACTGATGCGGTAAGGCTTTGTAATTGGTTGAAAACTGTTATGCGCAGCAACACAAATGCGCTAGAGTAAGGCAGAACTTTCTGGGCATAGTGGGCGGTTCGTTCGAACCCGTCAACCCCCTCCTCCCCCATCCCCTGGCTACGGGCCTGACATGTGTGCTGTTGTGTAAATTAGGACAAAGCATACTAAAACAGTGTTCTATTGATTACGTTTATGAAGAGCATGTTCATATATCAACAGCTGCCGCACGGCCAAATGGAGTCGCTCCTCTTGTTAGCTCACAGACTAGGACAACAAATGGAACAGCATTCTGGAATAGTATTGTATTCGGTAGAAGCATGCCTAGCATTTAGAAACTCGTCAGTTGAAAACATGTGCTCACTTTCGTAATTGCGCTGCGAAGTGTCATTCGGTAATGCATTAAATGAGTTATTGAGAAATGGTCCGCAGAAAGACGGTTAGGACGACAACCCTTGAGTCATTATTCATTTCTAAGGCAATTTGCACACTGACATTTGTTCTACCCCTGCTCTTGATTTGTTGGTATTGCTATTTGCTCAAAAGCAATTACCAATATGCAGCAAGATGGTCGGAGTTCGTATAGCCATGAAGATCAGTGAATGAATAGTGTGCGTTTGATCATACAAGCATGCCTTAAGAAAGATGTTTGGCTATCGGGCCGTAGGATATTTGCCCTTGGACAACAATGGCGCCATTCTCCCAAATGGACATCCACCGGCTTTTAATTGTTTCAGTAGCTCGGGTCAAAGACCAGATTCCGACGGCTGACACTACATTGTCAAGAAAGATGAATGAAGTGCTACTATATACAGCAAACTTACAAACTACATATCTGGTACAGTAGTGGCAAAGGTAATATTGGCGTTTCCGAGATCGGGCGGTGAAACCCACGCCGCTAAGACGACGATCCAGCAGGACAGTAATTAGCTACCCGATCGGATCGGGCGCATCTGCATTCAGAGATGGCACAGAAATTAATTGTGATCAGTTGAGTTGTGGGGAACCTCACTTTTTAAACCTGGGGATCGAACCCACAACATTTGAGTCGGAAGGCGGCTCAGTTTATGTATGTATGTATGTATGTATGTATGTATGTATGTATGTATGTATGTATGTATGTATGTATGTATGTATGTATGTATGTATGTATGTATGTATGTATGTATGTATGTATGTATGTATGTATGTATGTATGTATGTATGTATGTATGTATGTATGTATGTATGTATGTATGTATGTATGTATGTATGTATGTATGTATGTATGTATGTATGTATGTATGTATGTATGTATGTATGTATGTATGTATGTATGTATGCATGTATGTATGTATGTATGTATGTATATATGTATGTATGTATGTATGTATGTCTGTATGTATGTATGTATGTATGTATGTATGTATGTATGTATGTATGTATGTATGTATGTATGTATGTATGTGTATGTATGTATGTATGTATGTATGTATGTATGTATGTATGTATGTATGTATGTATGTATGTATGTATGTATGTATGTATGTATTGCATCAGTCCTAAGTTTATCTAAAAATTTAACGGAAATTTCGCCCGCTTTTAAAATTGTCAGTACAAGTTAGAGGGTAAAAGCGATTCAGTCAAATGTTGTCTTGACCAATTCAGTCGCATCCTAAGATATTATGGACGTCGATAACGTCACTTCCGGCTTCGAACGAACCAAAGGTGATGATAAAAGTTTAAACATTTATTTTCTAATATCTCCGAACAAATTGAAAAACAATGAGCGATCTCTCTGTAAGCATTATGGAATAAACGTTTATTGCAGTGCACGCCAAGTACTTTCGAAGGAGAAAATTCTTCATAAGTTGAGGCTATAATAATGAATACTGTTCAGTATTACTTCACAAAATTTGCCTTAGCGATATGACGATAATAATAATGATCTTTGCCCGAAGAACGATTTCAATCATGCAGATGATGATGTAGCTCTCCATGATCATAAGATTGAGGATGTTGATAATGATGACAATCACAGTTTCTATGATGTAGATAATAATGAAGATAAACTTGATGGTTTTGATGATGATAATAATGGTGATGATAAACGAAATCACTCATTAACCCATTGTTTTATATTTGATAGGTGTATGTTTTATGAGTGATTGGTGGTAGATAAATATAAACGCCTTTCCTAAAACCACCTTCTTTAATTGATTTCGTGTCTCGTCGTGCGGATCAGGGCTCCACCTGTGCCGTTAATATAATTTACTCATCTTCCGTTGAAGAAGTAGTACAGAATTGGAAAATGGAAATATCTTTAGATATAGCGTGCTCAAAATCTTTTCCCTTGTTATCTATACAATTATAGAATGTTTTGTTTGTTCGTATTGCTGTTAGTTTAGCCCTACAGAGCATTTCCTGTAAAAAGCGGTCTAACAAAGAAAAGGTTTGCAAAGTTATAAGCAACTTCCTATGGTAAAATATTGTGTAACTGTAACTTCAAGAGCGTCATTTGTTCCCATGTCGTCGTTTTGCAAATACATCATGCGGTCGAAGGAAAAACAGATTAATTGGAGATATTTCGTCTGGTTGTATTCCAACCCATCAGGAATTCTGTCTGACTGATGGTGCATTGCTCTTAGGTACATGAGCAAGATATGCGATCCATAAATTTTAGGTATAAATATTGTATATTCAAATAGATACAGCACTAGAATGCTTGCCTTATGCTCTTCCATCCAATGACATCAGGAATGAACATGGTCATCCAAACGCATGAATACGTTCTCGTCACGTCGTCGGGGTGTGTTTGAAATATTGTTCTAGAGAGAAAATACATCTTAATCATTGATTCAAGCCGATTTTATCTAATCAAATCATCCGGATTAACTAAGTAGTCGGACGCTCGCTGATTTACTATCGTGTTTAATAGACATATTACAAATCCTTATTAAAGGTCAGGATGCCGATTCACCCACACCATACAGTATGTATATAAATTCCGGATATCTATTTGTGTTTTCATCAGTTCAGTATATCCCTTTAGATAAGTAAGGTGGGGGGAAGCCGCAAGAAAGACTGAGACTTGAACACTATGCTATGCATTATGATATGCTACGTTACAAATCATATAACGCAAAAGCATTGCATACGCCCTACGTGGTATAGCAATCCCCTTGGTCATATATCAAAGATTGGCTCTTCCATATATCCAAAATGACCAAAATCGTTCAGGTATTATGTAGATAGGCCTAAGTTCATGCAATGTTATCTGGCAATTGGCTTATACTTTATAATGGCAGAATAGATAGGTTCAGTGCATTCCATTTTAATACGGCTAGATTCTGCTTCTGTAAAATGATTACCAATGGATTGAGCGAGCAACTATGCAGCTTTGTTAAATAGAAATAGCAGAGGGGTACTGCTTCTATAGTCAAGTGGTCATAACACAGTTATATATATATATATATATATATATATATATATATATATATATATATATATATATATATATATATACATATATACCGTCTGTAGCAAATGGTTAATAGATGAATATGGATAGGTTATCGGGTAGCTAGATATGGTAATGAATAGGTAACATCCGAGCTGATCAGGGATAAATATGCATCCCAAGACATTGGGGATACCCAAATATATTTTAACAGCGATTATTTCGATATCAGTACCAAATGGGAAAATTTGGGGGTTACACCAGATGGCAGTGCTGTATTTGCATAATGCTGTTCCGATTGAAGACTTTTACGGTGGTAGAATGTGGTGGGTGACATGGAGTTATTTGCACAATGGTCTATGCCCAACAATCATTTTCTGATTGATTGCTCCGTTGGTGAGCAATTGTTACAGCGTCGACCCTTTCGCGCACTTATGCCAACTCCTCAATTCCTATAATGGTAGCAAACTTTCCATATTTGATCTAATGATTAACTACGCGCGAGTAATGGTGCTTAGTACCTCATCATCATTGATTCGCTTGCAGTATCACTCATTCATCGTTGCAGTCCTGCAAATGAGATTCAACTTAAGCTACCCTCCCTTTCACTTCGACTTCAATATATCGCATGACAACAGCTTGTCATTCACAAGCCCAAAACTGAAACAGCTGGTACAGCAAGCCTAGGAGGAGTTCAACGTTTGAGAAGGCTGAATATCAGATTGAATAGAAACAAAAGGCTGCAGAGAAGGAAGCTATGGAAAAACAGGCTTATTGGCGACATATGCAAAGAGACACTTCTGAGTCTAAATTGCTGCAAGTATTGTAAAACTGTAGGTCGCATCTGAATTTACGATTCGAACGGCGTAGCAGGTAACATTTTATATATCGCCGGGGATAATGTTCACATCAGGGAACATGCCAGTAATTGTACATATATTTCCTAACCGACGTATCAAGCCATTTATAGCCCTAAAAATATTCAAATAGCATATTCGTATTGATTTAATGGCCGATAACATTGAGCACAGCATGGAAGACCACTCAGCGTAGCACCGTTCGTGCCAAATAATGTACAACTGATTATATTCTGAGCGACATAAGTGTCTGTTTGACCATGAACAACATTTGGTTAGAGTGCAAAAGAGAATAAATGAATGTTTATGAATGAAGCTGTCGAGGTAATCTACCTAATTCACCGATGAGCAATATATATCATTATCCGCGCGGAGGATCTTGAGTACCGATTAACCACATGCAACGTTTCCATGGTCTTGGGCTATGATTTATGCGAAGCATTCATTTCAGTTAAAGCAGACACATATTGCCGCATATTATTGAAGAGTTTATTAATGTCCGAAACAGCAGCAGAATAAATATATATATATATATATATATATATATATATATATATATATATATATATATATATATATATATATATATATAACCGTACACATATACATATAAATATACTTGTATATAAATATATATGTATATATATATACATATTTTAAAATACCTATGCATATGTTTATATGCATGCGCGATAATTCACTATCTGCATATACATTGGTATATATATCGATGCAAATACATATATATATATATATATATATATATATATATATATATATATATATATGTGCGTGTGTATATATATTTATATATATATGTAAACATTTATATATATATGTATATATATATATATATAATATATATATTTAATACATATGATTTATAACTAAATACAAAGATAGGTGTACGAATAATTATGCACATAGTGCATATGTATATACATATACATATATATATACATCTATATATATATATATAGATATATATATGTATATAATATATATATACATATATATATTCATATATATACATATAATATAGATATGTAATATATATGATATATATAGATATATATATATATATATATATATATATATATATAGATATATATATATATATATATCTATATATACTCTTTATCTCTATATATCTATATATATATATATATATATATATATAGATATATATATCTATCTATAGATATATATATATATATATATATATATATATATATCTATATATATATATATATCTATATATATATATATATATATATATATCTATATATATATATATATATATATAGGCCAGCACCTAAAAACTACCTCTAGCTACATACACGCGCAAAAACCGCTAGTGGGATCGCATTGGGTAATTGCTACTGTCAGTCGATTACGAGAGCTCCATCTCCATTGAGGTTTACTGTCACTGTTATTTTCATGCTGTACCCGTCACACAATGTACATTTACAGAGACTATCTAATTAGGTAAGCATATGTTCTCATTTGTCGATGATGCAGCTTGGGACTGTGCGTTACATCCGTGCTGCCTGAGACCAAAGCCAAAATCGAGTTATTAGCTCTGCCCTAATTGGCTCATCGATCTCTGTCATAATCATTTGATCTAATGTCAGAATAATGCATGTTCAAAATACGCTTATCCGGATCGTGGGTAAAAAGAATCATGGTTAAAGCGTTTTAAGAACGTAGTCAGATCGGCGTTATCGCCGAAACATCGAGGTAGCATCGTGATGAGATTAGCATGGTCGTAATATCATCGTAGTACAGTCGGCGTTAATACTATGCGATTGAGGCTTGGGTATTTGTCCCTTGAAGCGAAATGTCATCGATTAACTCTTAGGCTTCTCGATTCTTGGACCAACCCTTAGAAGCAGGTCGTCGAACAACTCAGGTTGCACCCTGTTAAGTGGAAGAAAGATGTCGTGTCTTCCATTCTGATTCTTGGACCAACCCTCTGAAGCAGGTTGTCGGACATCTCAAGTTGCACCCTGTTAGGTGGAAGAAAGATGTCGTGTCTTCCCTTCTGATTCTTGGACCAACCCTCTGAAGCAGGTCGTCGGACATCTCAGGTTGCACCCTGTTAAGTGGAAGAAAGTTGTCGTGTCTTCCCTTCTGATTCTTGGACCAACCCTCTGAAGCATGTCGTCGAACATCTAAGGTTGCACCCTGTTAAGTGGAAGAAAGATGTCGTGTCTTCCATTCTGATTCTTGGACCAACCCTCTGAAGCAGGTTGTCGGACATCTCAGGTTGCACCCTGTTAAGTGGAAGAAAGATGTCGTGTCTTCCCTTCTGATTCTTGGACCAACCCTCTGAAGCAGGTCGTCGGACATCTCAGGTTGCACCCTGTTAAGTGGAAGAAAGATGTCGTGTCTTCCCTTCTGATTCTTTGACCAATCCTCTGAAGCAGGTCGTCGGACATCTAAGGTTGCATCCTGTTAAGTGGAAGAAAGATGTCGTGTCTTCCCTTCTGATTCTTAGACCAACCCTCTGAAGCAGGTTGTCGGACATCTCAGGTTGCACCCTGTTAAGTGGAAGAAAGATGTCGTGTCTTCCCTTCTGATTCTTGGGCCAACCCTCTGAAGCAGGTTGTCGGACATCTCAAGGTTGCATCCTTATGAAATTGAAGAAGGAGCTCCCTGAGCAGTCTGTGGTAATGCTTTAGTCGTAGAGGAATCGTAGTAGGCGTCGAGCAGACTTTCGGCGGAAGCGTCACCAATATTCACCAATTGTCAAGGGTTTGAGCTTCAGCCGATCTTGTCCCGATTTAATATTTTTGCATGTCGGGGCAGATCGGCATGATCGTAATAAGGTCGTAAATATGTGTAAAGTGGGAATTACCAGCGTGGGGTAGCACCTTGCCTCTTGTGAAGCTCATCTAGACTCATGCAGACCTTCGATACCCCTTCGATGCACAGAACACTTTATGCTAGACGTATGCATACCTTTCATGGTTCGCTTGCCATGCTCCGCCTTACATTGTCATTTATTCCAAGCCGCAAGTGAATGCTTTGGTAGCACAATGTATTCATTTTCCAAAGCTTCCCTCATCCAAAGTATCAACTTTACTGGCCAGATGCAGGCATACCGTGAACCCCATTGTAATGTTATACAAACGCTTCAACCGTCGCATGGGTTATTGGACCCTATAACACTTTCGTGCAGTTTTCAAGTCTTAGCGGATATGCATACTACTTTCGGCCTCGCGAAACGAGTAGGTACTTTGGTAACTTTAACCCCCTATCCCCCTTTTCAAACACACACACACGTGGTCAGAATTGATACCAATCCCTGTTTTTAGGACAATCAATCCAATTCAAAAATGCATCTGATCTGACCTCGGCAATAATTAGACAAATAGAAAACGCCTGCAGTACCACCCTTCAGTAAGAGCAACGGGTGTATCAAAGAGGGTTTGTTGGTCGATGGTTGCCAATTCAGTTTGCTGTTAGCCTAAACAGGGGAAAACATTAACTGAGGTGTGTTGTAAGTTGACGAAGCCGATTCAATATAACATCGGAGAAAGGTGATAATAGGTCAATGGATAAATCGGAGGGCTGCGGTGTAAATACAACTATGTTGTAGTTTTTACATATACCGATAACCAATAAGCTACACATTGAACAAATGAACAATGAAATTATTGACTTGAAACGCCTCAATGAAATTGCTGCAGAAAATGTATAAGCTCCATATGCATTTGTTATAGGACGCGTTCCAAAGCCAGGGTTAGACCCGGCGTATGAGGTACGACATGCAATCACAGAGACGTGATTGTATGATGAACGTTTATATCTTGCATTAACGCTGTAACTAAAAAAAAGCGATAATGAATTCATTATGATATTCACGGTGGTTTATTTGTTAATTGCAACGACATATGCGATAAAATCCATTGTGTATGCACGGGATACATGGGCACTGAATCTAAAACCTAATGTCGATTGCCACCATATTACAATACCAACAATGTTACTCATGTGGAATTAGCACAACTCCATGCAAGCAATCGACAGGAAATATGCGCTGCTAGATAATAAGGTTTTATAAATCATGCCCTCAATAGAGGCATATGTATTTGACGTTAAAACCTTCTAATATTTTATGTTCGCAAAATACTTTAGGTCGTATCTCGTTATTATATATGCATATATATAAACAACTATAATGTTAATATATATACGTAGATATATATACGTTTATATATATATATCTATATATATATATATATGTATAAATGTATAAATATATATATATATATATCTACATATATATCTATATATATATATATATATATATATATATATATATATATATATATATATATATATATATATATATATATATATATATATATATATATATATTTATATATATACATATATGTATATATATATATATATACTTTATATCAGTGGAATTACCTATGGTGTATCTTAATGTTCCAAGATAAGCATGTGCTTTAGTAATAGACAGCAAATTATATCGTAATATTAATTTCTATTTGTGTGCTTATGCATGAACATCAATCTTTTGGAACCAAGAAAGCAATAAGCACCTGCAGGCATTAGTTATTGAATTTGTGCTATTGAGCCGGTTAACTTATGTTTCAAAAAATTGTGATATCGCCAATAGTTTGTCATCAGTCTTCACCGTTATGTTACGTTTACATTTAACAAGCGCTCACCAAGCAGTAGTAGCTTGTGCTTTCAGGGCGTTACACGACCCGTTTGGCATTTTGTTATTGAGTAGCGCTGTATCAACATAGCGGCAAGTGTTTCTTATATCCCAGCTGTGCTTATTCTCAATAACAACGTCATTTATTGCACAATCCGTTCCAATCCTCGAGTCCTGTGAGGAAAATAAACAAGCTTTATTGCCTCATTGCAAGCAATTAATTGGAAGAGACAAATTCAAAATCGCATCGGAATCCATGCGACACCAGGGATAGATATGAGGGAGTCAGATGGGCCAGACACTGGCGCTAATACACATTCTAAGCCAATCCGAACGGATGATATACACGTCCCTTGATGAAAACATTTGCACCGTGTCAGTGTTAGCTTTGCATCTTTTAATGCGATGGGAGTCATGGATTTATCAATACGTGATGCTTGATAAATAATGGACTACCAACGACCAATGTTTACTGCCTGATACGCGCCTAACAGACCTAGCTATCGCTATTAACTTTATTGCTTCATCTGGTCGCGAACTATTAAGCAAAACAAAAATCAATTTATAGTAATATTATCATAGGCTAAGAGTTAATCGATGACAGCCCGCAAGAGAACGCCATATTCGCTCTCCCTATTTGGTGGACACACAGCCTACCAGATGAAGCCGCGTTGATCGTATTTTCTTGGTGTCTGAGCTTATCAAAGATCTTACTGGTCCGATGAAAACTTAGATATAATCATGAACTTGTGCTGTACCACATAAGATGAGGTTTTTATATATGTGTATGATATGCGCATGGCAGTTGATATGTAACTGAAACCCTAATTCGTTTTTCACATTCCATTAGCGGAAGCTATTAAACCTGTTGGTCTTTTGACCATTCAAAAAGATATGTTGACATATGTTGTTTACTTTTAATTTGTTATAATAAATAATAATGAAAGTCACCTTTGTGATTGCAAGAAAGGCTGACAGTTAAAGTTTTTTGCCCTAAGCTGCTACGTGGCTGCGCACGCGTCCTCCCAACAGTTACGCCCTCGTTCGCAATATGTGCGCTGCTATTTGTCAAAAAAACGACTACCAGCTGGTGGTTATGTCATCCTTGTAACTGACAGGGGACACCGCAAATGTTCAAGTGGATATTACGTGCAATCTAACGAACAGCGATACCATCGAGCCTTTATCATTGGGGAATGTAACTCAATGGCTGTGCATGTATGTGTGTGTAAGCGTGAGTGCATATGGCTGGCTATGTACATGTGTGTGTTTGCATTATGTATGCTATCCATTGAGCACCAGCAATAAGTACAACCAAATGTCCACCAGTCTCTTCGATCGATTGCAAGAAGGGGCCTAAAGCAGAATGCACAAATGACTTCCGGTGTAAAGCGTATTGGCCACCCAGCTTCCGGGTCTCTCCATTGGTAACGGCTCCAGTCATCAAGTTATGAGCTGGCTCTTAGTTGGCGACAAAGAGTAAAGAAGGAGGTAGCTGAGCAGCTGAATGGCTGGTTTCTTGAATGAAATGTTCTTAGACATAATACAGAGCTGGAATGAAAACGCATCACCATGAATAGCAGACACATCAAATCGAAATAGGGGAGCATATTGCTGTTGCTTTAGACACACCTTCAGCTCATCCCCTGAGAGTTACTGGTATATAAAATAATCCCCGAATAGACGTCTGTGTCACCTAACCGCATGACTCTCACCAATTGCTGATCATTCATACATGGTGTGGTGAGGTGGTATCTTATTTTTCTTGCACTGGCGAGAACCGCGTACTTTGGATGTTCCTTATGCGTCTCTCTCCTTCCTTTTCTAGAGGGAATTGTCCGAGCTCCGTGTCCAAACTGTCGACGTTGCCGAGGTTCCCCACCATGACCTGGTATAGTATAGCCGCTAGCTGTGGCCATATCCGCTTCATAGTAACGTGCCTGCTTCACTTGCGTTCGATCGTGCGCTATTTGGTCGAGAGCCTGCGCCGCTCCTCTTTGTCCCAGAGCAGCATAGCCGGCCTTCGGTATTCTAGTCTTCTGTGGTTGTCAGGCAGATATCACAGATAAGTTATAACCACCTCTGGGACCTCCGTCCAAGTTCCTTTGACCGACTCATCAACTAGCCCTGTGTACACCGCAAGTTGATACTGGATTACTCAACGCACTTCGTCATACTTCTGCTTGTACTGTGAGAAGCTACGGGATGGGCAGCTTCCTTAGACGTAATTGATGGTTTCGTGTCCCTCTTTATGCTCCCTGCATTTCGTAGAGCCCTTGTGCTATCGTCTTGTGGTGCACTTTTGTTCGAGTAACGTATTCGTGGGCAGCTAAAATGTAGGCTGGTGACAGAGCATCGACTCTTCCTTCTTTCAACCATCTGTTCGTGCTGTCCGATGAACATGTTCCTAAACTCGTCGTGCTGTTTGTTGCTTCGGAACTCCAGCCATTCCTGCTTATACCCGTCCTTGAGCCTTTTGGTGGTTGGATGGTTAGGCAGAAGGCGACATGGACAAAGGCAAGTCCCTTCTTATGCCAGGAGTATTTGTTTTGGGGCGCATGATGGCATTATGTCGAGTACCAGTGATCAGTAAAGCTGATGCCAGCAGGATTGTGACTGCTGGACTTCGCGCGCACTGGATTAATAAAATTGTATATCCAATAAACGAAAAAGCTGTAACAAATAAAAAACAAACTGAAGGATGACCATAAACAATTTCTAAGTCTACGACAATCGGAAAGCCACAAGACGAAATCCAAAACTGACAAAGGATACAACAGTGCTAGTTTTTTTAATGACAGAATGACAACAAATACTTTTGATGTCCGTACCAGAAGCAAAACTTATCAGGACGAACTAGTGAAATAAAAAAGATTATGGAGATTTTCATTCCGATAATTGTCATGGAAGCTACACTGCGATCTGTACCACGTCTATACCTGAAACTGTGCAAAACAGAATATACAAAATAAGTATCGCGCTTTATCCAACAAAAAAAAAAAGTAAATGAGTGCTGTATCAGATCAGATAGGACAGCGTAAAAATATAAGAAACCGCAATACCTGAATATATCGCCGATATTTCAGAAAATAATACGGATCAAAATTTCCAGGAACCAGTTCGACACCGTTAACAACTCCAAAAAGTGACCGAAAACTACGATCGACACTAGAAGCAGCATTTACAATTACTTAACAGTTTGATGAATCTGAATTCCCACATGTGACAATCCGAGAATGAAAGCAAACTGCCGATGAAGATAAAGAGCTTAATGAGGATGAGGAGGTTGTCGAAAGTAGTGGTGATGCGATGCCGGAAGCTAGAGTTGAATTCGTTATGAAATGTCGACGTATGAATATGGATCTAACGTTTATTTTACCAAGCAGGCGAAGTAAACATTGGTATAAAGAAGATGCATATTTTCTCAACATTGAATGTGTTGAAAGACAGAAAATAAACGGGTAATGATCATGTGGTTTGGGTTGGATTTGCAAAAGGAAATGGTTAAGGGGATGAAGAAGGAAAGGACTCTCAAGTAACTAGCGAAATGTAAAGAATACTGCAGTACAATGACTCTATTAAGACGGTAGTGGAATTAGATGAGAAGCAATTGTTGGCTGAGGTAGGCTCTATCAGAGCTACAGACATCCGTCAAATGAGAAAGTACTGCCGATGGAAAGAACAAAAACATGGATAGATTTTCCTCGTACAGTTTAGGAAATAATAAATGCGCTGAAGCCTTAGACAGATGCTACCAATGGCATAGATAGCTTACCGAAAACAGTTTTCTGTAAATAATGTGAAGGTCGACACTCTGTATATTGCAATATGTGTACTGGGAGTATAGTTAGTTATTTGTCGGCCATATGCTCTCAGTAGAAAGCTTGGTAACTGAACAATAAAACAAATGACGTCATAGATGTATTCAGCGATCATAAAAACCTATATGGCGATATATTACATGATACGGTGTCGCTCCAATCTATGTATCATTGTTCAAAATCGTAATTTCGTCGCAAGTTTTAATAATTTACTCGATCCGACCAAAAATGAATTTTTAGCCCTTGATCTGATCCTCTAGAAACAAATGTCCTGAAATTTTTTTCGGATAAGCCCACCCCTAGACAGCATTTGTTGGCTCAGTGCTGCATGAGTCCGAACTTTGATGTTGCAGATCTCAATAGTCCTCTAAACATCATAGGTAGTGAGTTTTAATGTACAAGTCAAAACCATGCGAGTCCTTGCGGGTGATTTCGTACGTCTGAGTAGACAAGACGTCCCGCCGTGGCTAGGCTTACAGTTGCCTATATTAACGCTCAAAAGACAAAAAAAACTTGACCTGTTGATATAGCTGACAACATATTTAAACTGTGACATTTTACTGTCACAACTATTAGTCAGATTTAGAAATAATTCAAGCAATGTCCTCAGACAATGGGTATTTGGTCGAAACGTTAACAGCATTCGCTGCTGTCAGTATCATCTCTCTGAGGGGAAGAAATGTTGTCTTGGAATTGTCGATCTTAGGGGGCGCTAGGTTTGTTAGTTTGTTTAACATTTGAAGTATTGACGTGATAACCGTTTGGCGGATCGTGACAACAGTAATGTACATAATAAACACAACTCATACTAATCCGTGTCTTCCAGAAAGCTTGATAATCAAGCTTCCAGCTTGTGGGTATCCATGGGGTGGTCCACGCCATCCTCCACCGCTTTCCAACGTCCGTACCAGTGGCGCGACCTCTTATTATTCGTTGTATCAAAGGAGTATTTTTCAGCTCTTCGAGGAACAAAAGCACCTTTCCCTAGAAGTCAAATAAAAAAACCAGACATATAACCCACGCATCCAATACAAATGGTAAAGTATGGAAGATAACCAACACAATCTTTGTTTGGCGCTAAAAAGCTGGAATATTACTATGTCTAGAAATCGCATACTTTGCGATTAGGAGATTTCGACGGTGATGGCTTCGGATTCAATAATTCACAAATCGAAACACTCAAACGAAACACTGATAGGAGCTTGGATATTGTAGATCATCTGGTTTGGCAGGAAAAACCACGGGTGGATTCTTTAACTGTATAACACTTATCAAATAAATATCCGATGTAAGTCTACATAACCCCCCGGGATGATGCGCTCTCGGCATGATATGCCCTCGTGTTATAGAAAGGAAGCGAATGTATATACTTAATGTTACCTATTTCATTTGATAAAGAATCATTATTAATGAATTTATATTTGCTGATATGACAATGACTACCACCCAGAGAAACCATGCATCGCACCATCGTCCCCGGATAGAGTGCTGTAGGGGCGTTTGGACTCGGGGCGATATGCCCCATGAACAAAACGCGTACAGACACAGAAACCGGGCACCAGAACAATGTGAGATATATTTTATTTAAGACATTAACATATTATGTTATAATTGATCATTCAAAAAATAAACCAGCAGTTCCATGCAATACTTACTGTTCATATCCTTCGATTCCGTCTCCAACTGCAGATATCTTTATTCTATTAATGAAATCCTCTGCATCATAGGAAAGAAAGTGTAACTGGTAAGTATAAGCTTTTATTTGAATATTTTGTGACCAACCGGCCATCTTTGGGATGGAAGCCTGTTTGAAAGGCTACACATTTCTTTATGCAGCACATTGAGTTTATGATAAACACCAGCAAGATAGCGCTCACTTCAGGTTTCCCGGAATCGGAAACGATTTGTTAACACAGCATCAAATTCATGTAAGGTTCTTGCACACTTACACCACAGAACAGAAGCTAAGGATTTCATGTTAATGATCCTGGTAATGCTCTGGACCAGAGCTTATTCCGAAGTAGCTTTTAAAAACTTTGACGTCCGAAAGAATTAATAAAGGGTATGCAGAGGATATAGTCTTCCCAATGGAAAAGTGGGTATAGGTATAGTCTCCCCCATGGTGATTAGGGTAACGATACAGTCTTCCTAATGGCGAAGGAGGTAAACAAGCTCTTCGGGAGAGACAATATAGCAACCGTGCCGATATCATTCAATATTTTCTCAGTCAGCAACAGCAAACACAGCACAACAATATCAGTAGCAACCGCAACAGCCAGCACGCTGTTCGAGTGGAACACAACCTGTGCCTCGCTGTGTGAATTTTGCACCAGGCTTCACAACTCATTATCAATGACAAACATTATTAGCTGAGTTGCATTGTGATAGACTATTTATATGCAAGACATATTTGAAGACAATGTGAGCATTACTGAGCTACTCCTTGGAGGATAAGATGTAAAACACACGCTCTTAGAACTCGTGGAGGTGGGACTGCTTAGTATCGTAGCAGAATTTAAGTACCGTCTGTTCCTCAGCAATAGATGCCAGCATCGTTCGAGGCACTTGAGGCCAAGCAGGTATTTCGGATAGCTGTTATATAAAGACCCCCTCCGTCATGTAACAACAAGTTATTTGATAACGATCACCCGTCTCAATACTCAATAGATACCGTTGTGGGCCTAAATAGTTACAGGCGTGTAGGATTTAGTTGTGAGGCATATGGAACTTGAGATGTAAAACACTCAGCCAAACGCTACTTAAACGTGGTGTAGGGGTTACCCGAACAATTGGTTATATGGGCATGCCTCAGGCACAATGATCAACTCTCGGTGTTCCGCAGCGGTTGAATATAATCTTCACAGTTACTGATATAGAAACAGGTGTTATATATACATATCTTATTTTTTGCCCTACTGGAACAGGGACTATCATTTGCTTTCTGTCTGATAAAACAGCGTAATATGCTATTACAGATCTACCCTTAATTTTACACCAGATAGACAGCTATCCGATCTTGTGGTGGCACAGAGTGCTAGTTTTTAGCCATGCCTTAAGGCCATTTTCGGGCGACAGAGTATTACTGTGATCGGGCTCAGGGCCAGGCTTGCGCCTTGGTTTCAATGCACCCAGATAGTGTTGTGTTATTTGTAAGTGGTAGATGGTTGGCTCTTTGTGTTGCTGTGAATGGCAAGTTGGTGCCGCGTCTAGTTTTATTTGCCACTCGTCACGTACAGCTTGATGCTCTTCCTCTTGAACCCTTTACGATGGGTCACCTGTGAGTTTTTCTTCCCTTTTACCTCTACTGTCAATTTGCTCATCAGTCTCGCTCAGTTGTAGGTACGTTCACCGTAAGCGTTCATGAAGATTCGAACAATTGTCTACCCCGCCAATGTCCCCACCTCCGTTGTCTGTGCCCCTTGGCATAGTGATTTTGTCTCAAACAATCCCAAGATATTCACCACGGCACTTGCATTACTGCGAGCTCTTATATATATAGATAGATATATATATAGATATATATAGAGAGAGAGAGATATAGATAGAGATAGAGATATAGAGAGAGATAGAGAGAGATATATATAGAGAGATATAGAGAGAGAGAGAGAGATAGATATATATCTCTATATATATATATATATATATCTATCTCTATATATATATATATATATATATCTAGATAGATAGATATATATATATATATAGATATAGATATATATATATATATATAGTATATAGAGATGCATATATATGTATATATATATATATATATATATATATATATATATATATATATATATATATATATATATATATATATATATAGATATATATATATATATATATACACATAAATATAACACAAATATAAACATATATGGATATAAATATAATATATATATATATATATATATATATATATAAATATATATATATCTTATATGTATATATATATATATATACACATATATATATATATAATATATATATGTATATATACATATATATATAAACATTTATATATATACATATATATACATATAAATATAAATAAAAAATATATATATATATATCCATATATATATATATATATATATACATTTATATATATACGCATTCAGTATATATATATATATATATATATATATATATATATATATATTATATATATATATTTATATTCATATATAGGCATACATATATACATATATATATATATATAGATATATATATAGGATTTTATATATATATATATTATATTCATATTTATAGGCATATATATATATATGTATGTATATATATAGATTTTATGTCTATTCATGCATATTTTTGCATTAGGATATTGCAAAATATGCATGTTGAATTATGTCTCGATGTGTTGAATTAATGCGCGTAATCATCAGCTTAAGTGAGCATTCGCATTCGTTCTAACGCAGCCGACGATGTGCTTTTTAACTACATCCACAGATTGATGTTGCAAAGCAGACGCGTTTTGTGTCAGCAGCATCAACTTTGTTTCTAGAATGCTTGGGGTTATGTATAATTCATCAATGTGCCTTGTCATCAATGTCACGGTACAAACAAATGGATTGTATATGCTCCTTAGAAGGATGCTCTGTGTTCATGAGATAGATTTAATTGTATTATTATTATGAAAGCAAGCATGACATGTTGCATGAATAAATTATCCACGCATGAATTACTTGATAGTGTGTCATGGTCTTAAAGCTTTGTTGTTCTTGGCGTTTCTTGAACATCGGAACAAAACTTCAGTAATTTTTTTAGCGCAGCCCAAGATGATTGCACTTCATAATTAGACTTCTAACAAATTGAAGCATACCACCATAGGATGAATGACTTAAGACTCCAGTTAGGATCCAAGGAAAATGGACTTGCATCAGTCCCGTTGCTGGTTCAGGTTTCGCATATCAAAGCATTATCTGGTGTTGTCACATAACTAATATAGTAGATTTATTTAACAATTGCCGGGTCGAGCGCAACTTTGTCTTGATTTCTCCATCTGTGACATTGCAATAGCCTAGATATAGCAGTTATGTCCTAGTCTAATGTTGTCATTTATGTCCATGTTAATTAGCTGGACTCTATGTACCCTCCGAGGATCAAGTTTTTCCTAGAATGGCTGAATCGTGTACTCTCGTGTTGTACAAATGTTCTCATGTAATTTAATTTTACATAATTGTTACTTATAGTCGTCCCGAATAGATTACTTTGTTATAATTTATGTGATGAGAGTACAAATGGCGTGTAAATGACTACTGTGTAGAGGATGAAATTGTTGCGGAAGTATTTGTCGAAAAAGGAACAATTATTGTCGGCTAATGATTATTTTGTACCAATACAGCAGCAAAAAAACTCCGAATTTAGCGCCAACGTATAAGCATACTATAACTTTCGTACCAACGATTCCACACATAAACACCGACCTCAAACAGACCGCTACCGAACATGCCCACTATGTTGATCTCCAATTTCATACAACATTGATCCCGTTGGCATGATGGCGTTGATATAGTGTTATATTCAATTACACTACATTTCTATGTGAAAATGATGATAATCAATAATAATGACGCAGCAAACAAACAATCCATTAAAGATCATAAACACAATTTTTTTTTTAAAACAAAATTCGAAAGAATAAACTTCAATAATTGTATTCATATCAATAGCGGTTACTTTGGAGCACCCTATTTCTTTAAAAAATGATTTTAAAGTGTGTGTTTTCGTCTTTCACTTGTTGAACATCCCGCTCGGCAACGTTCGGAATTATTTGGCCCGTGATGTCACGTTCGCTGCTCGATGCTCGCTGATCACGAAGGTCATCCAGCTTCGCCATTGTTGTCGCGGCTTGTTGATGGTTTATGAAAAAGTCTTCACGGTTTGTTACACTCACAGTTTGGTTTATGCCTTATTGTTGTGCGGTTGTGTGTAGAAAAGACGAGAGGTCGGGTAAGAGTTTCTTTCGGTTCCCTTAAGACCGAAACATGCACAAGAATCGGATTTCAAAGGTGAAGAGGAAGGATTGGAAGCCGACTAAAACAACTGTTCTTTGTTCCGACCACTTTGAGAAGGACGCCTATAAAACGGACCCAGAGCTGCTCAGAAGTCTGGGCTTTTCGAAACAACCTAGGCTTGCTTTTTTCTATTTATGTGGTAATATATCTCAACTTGTGTTGTTATGGATTCATTTGTCACACTATAAATGATAACTTGATGTGGTCACTGCGCTGCCAATGGCATGTCAATTTTCCAGAGCAATCAGGTGAACTCGAATGCAATGGAGTTGGCAGGACTCAAACTTGCCATGAAATCTCTGGCGGATAAAGGATTGGATATATGTTTCATCACCACCGACAGGCATTTAAGAAGAAGTTGCTTGCCAAAAGAAAACAGAAAGACTGTCAAATTTTAAGTGAATGGTCAAGGAGTATTTCCAACCACGTCTATTGGTGCGCAGCTTCAAGCAATGGGGTCGAGGCTGTGGTTCGAGCAAAGTGGCTGTCAGTGACGAAACATGTGGTCAATGAACACAGTGGACATGGACCTGATTACCCAGAATGTGAACATGAGCAATTGGAAGATAGGAATTGGGTGAAGAAGGGTGAGTAGAAAAAAAGCATATTCATGAAAAGGTTATTCGTTGGCTTTTTTATGCAGTGTGTAAACATAGCTGGGGTAATGTTGTTGAAGAGTTTGCAAGGGCACTCATCCTTACACATGGCCATATATAACACAGTATCTTGTATTTTATGTTCTTTTATTAAGGATCAAAGCCATGCGAGGAAATGGAGCTTATTGTGACCAGCAAACACCTTCTGAAAGACATTGGGAGATTATCTCCGTGTGAGCAGACTTCCGGCTTAGAATTGTTCCACAAGGTGGTGATCTTTTTCGCGCCCACGAGTGTACACTTTCTCTTTGCCACTATGGAAGCAAGGCAATTTAATTGGGCTTTGCTGTGACTGTAGTGTGGTATATATTGCAAATGCCTGATGTAAAACATGGGTTTATGTTGGTGCTTATAAAGTTATGACATCCTGGTGTATTGTGAGCTCACATAGGTATGCCAGACCACCAGGCTATATCTGCTACTGTTGGTGCTTTACTTCCAGATTACACCTGCAGTTTTGCATTTTAATGAAAACTCCAATAGAGCTCAGGCAGTCAAGCAACAAGGCCAGGCACAATGGGGAGTGTCCTTTCCAAAGTTCCCATCACTTTTGGTTGGTATATATCACAGGATTTGTTGTTTAATATATGTGAATATAAGTTTAACAATAATGCAATGCTGGCATTTAAAGACCAAACATTACACCTAATGATTCAAAGATAATTAATTACTAATCTTTTATTAACTGGTTATGCTTCAGAGTATGTTGACAACCTCATTACTAAAGTGTTTGTGCTTCGTGAAAAATATTCCAGTTACAGACTGGCGAAAGTTCTTTTGGCGGAAAGGAGTGTTCCGCCCCCTATTGCTGCTCAATTTGATAAGCTGCAAAGGACACCCTTGGGGGAGCTCACCCATGCCGCTTCAATCATGCAAACAAAATCTCCTCAGCTACTTTCTAGGTATCCTATGTAAAGGCCCTTTGGGTCTAGGAATGTTGATCTTATTTTGTTTACGACGCATGATGGCAATACTTTCTGTTATGTCTACCTAATCTGTGCCACACCCAGTAGATGAAACGGCGATAGGTCAAATATCTGAACAACCCGGAGCAAAACAAAATTGATTATTTTTTAGGGAAATAGGAAAATAATGTTTTTAACTCTTTTTGGTCGACTATGTACTCCAGATATAAATGTATTGCTGGCTTTCCTGTTTGTTGTCATGTAGCACTGAACGTGATTACCAAATGTATTGCACTACATCGACACTTGAGATACATATTGTCCATGTCCAGAAGTAGCTGTGTGTCTTGTATGTGCTTCAATAAAAGCATAACTTTACTCATTTGTGTTAACATCATCCCCTACAGGTCCTTCGATCTGTATGTACTCGAATTTCGATGCAAGCAGGACGTAATGATCCAAGCAGTTCGACTTGAACCCTGGATGCTCAGTCATACATGGCCGCTCTTCCATTGTTGCCAGAGTCTTCGGGCAATTTCGACAACAAACACATTCCCACAATGTGGTCATCTGATCGCTGTTATGACAGCTACACCTGAACGGTTGCCCAAATCAAGCTTTAGCCATTTTGAACTCCAAGTTAGATCAGTCACATAACAAAAGCTGACCCAGCAGTCCATGTTTGTCCATGATTTACAAATTCTTCTGAGCATTCTGACCTTATTTGTGAGCAAAAGAGTAGACTTTTAAATAAACACTGATGAAAGATATGTTAACAGGACGCACCCAAGTCAATTCTATATATGTTATCATACATGTCACTGTCGCTCGGAGAACACGCTGGGTGAATTTATTGACTTGGGTGTGTGGGCCAGATAGACCCCATTACACGGAATTGTTATTTCTACCGGTGCTAATCCATTTAGACTAATAGAGAAGAAAAACTTCTACCCACCACTCTACCACTGGCCTGAAAGTCAAAGCGTATTTGCTGCATTCATTTTCCAAATCGGAATCCGTTTCTGAGCTCCCAACATCATTATCTGACTCAGTTGTTATTTGCAATCGTGTGGGCTCAAATAAATACCCACGGACATCATTTCATTTCCTCATTTCACCTAATGAGGCTTCATAATCTTCATCTGATGACGACATGTTAATAGATACCGATCAGTAGGAAGGAAAGTTATAGGGAAAATATCGCGGATCGCATAATTTTTCTAAGCTTCCGATATATCGCCTTCAAATTTGTTTTGGGACGAGTCGCAAACGTGCCGTCACGCGACCTGCCTCCTAGCGACCAACTGGTGCAAAATGAACTCTGGGAATTCAATCGGAATTAAACCCGAGCACCACATTCTCAGCGGGTGTATGTCCACATTACATGAGAGAATGTAAAATTATCTACCGTGGTTAGATCAAAAGATATTTTCCTACATTTATGAAACATACAAATCGGATATGCCAAACAACGTTAGTTTTGGTCGTTAAGAATCAGTTGGTTATCGATCAATACAATGAGTCGCGATGACTTATTGCGATTGGTTATGAATGATGGAGGCGGTACTAAGAACAGAAACTCGAAATAGTCGATAAATTATATACGAAAATGTGTCAACTACTTTGTTTGTCTTACGACTTCAAATCAAAATAGTCATTAATGAATTATGTGTCTGTATCCATGTCACCTGGCTGACCATGTCATCCGAAAGAAGATGTGACTTACATAACAGCGACGGACCTCCAGGGCCGCGTGTGGTCGCTATGTTGGCAGATGTTAGCAGTCAGCTTGGTGTTGCGTGTCTTGCGTGGGTGGATCGGACCACTGATTGCGATAGCAGGTGATGTCAGCATTGGTAGGCCATGTCCGTCGTCAGTTAAAGGGAAGGGAAGGAGAGTTCTAAGGTGGCTTAGGCTGCGGCGAGTTGGGCTTAGAGGGTTTGCAGATGGATAAAAAGAAGCTCCACTGCAAAGTGAGGCTTTGATAGGCTCCTGTAGGGACAAATATACTGAACAACTAAATTGAGGTCAAAGTGTGCGAGGTGAATCAACGAAGTTGTACAATTGTGAAGGCGCACAGTAAGTGTAACTAAAACTGGCATGGTAATGGTGGTATATTAAGGTTAACGTATAAACGGAAAACGATAACGAAGCGATAATGATTTCTTATATCTTGATTCATTACAATTTCTACACACCAGTTTAACTATTGGGTGGCGACGCTCAGTTTTAATACGTACTATGTATCAAAGGTTCCTTAAAAATGCAACCAATCCACGTCCAGATCAAACAGTTAGTCTAAGTCTTAATGATAATTGTGTGAGAAAGCTTATCCATAGTTTGAAGCACGACCATCACAGAAATCAGTCTTCCCAAAAAATTTTTGGGAAACTCTGATTGAACAAACAGCCATTGTCGCAACAACTTGGCCACCTTTTGCTTCAAATCCGAGGGAACGACGATGCCAACAACGTTTTAGTGTTTTGCGACAGCCGTCGATAGTTGCTGAGTTTATATTCTTTGCATCCATGTCGGCAGGGGTATAATGATTCGTGCTTTTTCATTGCTACATTTTGCCTTTGTATCGGTCGGGGGTGGGGGGGGGGGGCGGTACAAATGATGTTCAATATAGAGATATACACCAGTTATTAGTTTAAACATAACAAAATAGTGGGGTGTAAATTTGAATACGAAATATTTCGGAATATATAATTACAGAAACGCTGTTGGTCATGTTTCTCAAAAACGGAGGGTGGCGTCTATTGCAGTCCATCTACCAAGGGTTACATGGAAAAATCGCTTACTACCCGGTGTCTATGGGTTAACGATTTTGATATGGGGGTGGATGTTTTAAAGGGCTCTCATAGTGATCGCTTCAACTTAAAATTATCATAAGAATAACCTGGCAGTTGAGCTATTAATCGATATAGCGAAAAACTTGTTATAAATACTAGGGGTACTAGAGCCAATATAGTCAATTATTTTTGCAAACAGGTCCAAAAACAGTTTATATTATATATCATCGTAAGCAGAAGCTACGCGAAATATATTATTTCAAGCTATTTTATTGATATATGCTGCTCCTTATAATAATTAAAACCACGTTCTGGGCACTGAGATTCTACGATGATTAACCAAGCTTGCCATTTCGCCTATATGATTATAAGCCTGGCATAACACTGTGGTTATAGATGAATCTTGGTTGGCTTGGTTCGAATGCAGTATAGAAATTCGTTTATGGCAAAGGTAATCTTATGATTTCCTAATAACCACGCCTTTGTTAATTGCGATAAAATTTGCCATCGTTGCCCAGATTTATGGAGGCTATGTGTCTATATTGGCTATTTGATTAATGCTGGAGCAACGTTCATAGACAAACTGCGTGGTCAGCAGTGGCATCATAATTCTGTGTTAATTTATCAGGAATTTCATTGTGCGGAGACTGGATTATGGGTGTAAAAGGCGGTTTTATGAGGAGCTCCAAGCAAATTGACTTGGTTTGACAATTTTGTACACTAAGCACACTTTGTCATTAAGGCTGCTGTTATTACTATTTACCCTTTGGCGTGCTGTGAATAACAGACCATGGAACAATATCCAAATAGCACCTGTAAATGAATACAATAAACGTATTAGCTGATGAATGACGAAACAGGTTAATTATCGCAAAACTTTCTGCCAGTCATAATATAATGGAATGGTTCCGCAACGTGTTACAGGAATGTTCTCATCGCGGCAAGCAGTTCAGACAAAACTTCACACGCGCAACTCTGTGATATCAATTCACCTTCCAGTCAGCTTGTGCTCAATTTGCTTCATACAAGCCTTGTGCTAACATGGTGGGTGTTGCAGCGACGTCGACAAATCCATTACTAAGATTGACGTTGTGACCTGCAGAGCCAATAAATATTTCATGACGACATTGTGAATGTGCTATCAATGCAAGAATAAAAACGCAACATTTGCATCCCCATGACTCAAATGTGCTATATGCAGCGAGAGAGCAGACACTCAAGTCAGCAACATTCTGTAATGACAGTTCGGCTCTGATCTAGAGATTTTACACACCTGGACAATAAATGCCAATACCATACATGATTACACGTTTTAATGATAAAACCTATACAGATTGACTAACGACGCCGCAATAATATTGAATCCATTGTCCGACCACTTTCTGTTATCTACATAATATAACAACAGGGCTATTTTTGTGTGGGTTTTATTTGTTTCGATGAGCGAATTGGATCCATATAAGATTTACTACAATAATTGTACTGCTGTGCAGCACGAGCAAAACAGAACAATTGATTTATCTCAATATGCCCTGGGTAGGCCTTCAGGCCCTTGCGCCCCTCAAATGATGATAACATGATATATTCTCTAGTTTATTTGATAATTAAAAGGGTCTGGCTGACTGCTAGTATTTATTCTATTTGATACAAGCTGACATTAAGTTCGGTTGAATCCTTAACATGTTTTCTGTCTTAGCGTGTTTCACTGCTTTGGGTATGATTTTAGAGGCTTTATTGTTGGGAAATGAAAGCCCAACTGAGGTTGGGAGGTGGGTATGTTATATGACGTACACAAGGACTCAGCTGTTTAGAACATTACCGGTTATTTGCATCGTGATCTTTTATTAAACATCGCTCAAATAGCACAAATTTATTACGTTTCTGACATAGAAGCCGCTCATATTGCTTATCTCGTGCAAAGTTGTGATCACTATCAGTGTCGATTTCTATGAACAAGTTTTCCAAGCGATGTCTCATAAAATGCGTAGTTTGATTCAGCTATGAATATTAAGCAAATGATACGCATGGTGCAAAGATGTCCAAATGTAGGCGTCATCTCAATTTACAGCTCTTCCATATTGATGGACAAACGTGCCAAGGCCTCTTAGGTGGAAAACTAGCAATTTGTCGCAGGATGCTCTAAATTCTTAATGTATTCTTAGCTTAAATAAAGCCTTTGTCGCAAACACAGCGACGGCGGAAGCCCGCTAATTATGTGAATACAATATCAAGAGGATGCATGCCAATTAACCAGTTGACGCAGGCACAACGGTGGAAGAGGTACACTCCATGAATCAGACATCAAACGGAAGGTAATTAGCATTTCATTGGTATATATATATATATATACACACATATATATATATATATATATATATAAATATTTATATATATATATACATATATATATATATATATATATATATATATATACATATACATATATATATATACATATATGTAATATAGATATATATATGTATATTAAATATATATATATATATGTATGCATATATAAATATATAAATATATAAATATATATACATATATATATATAGATGCTTTATATATATACATATATATATATATATATATATTTATATATATATGCGTATATTTATATATATATGTAAATACATTTATATCTTTGAGTATTTATACATATATTTATATATATACAAACATATATATAAATATATATATATATATATATATGCATATATATGAATATATATATAAATATATATATAAACATAAGTATGAATATATATATATCAATATATATCTTTATTTATATATATATATATATGTGAATATATATATAATATATATATATCTATATATACATATATATGAATATATATATAACCCACATATATATATGTGTATATATATATATTTTAAATATATATATATATATATATGTATATAAATATATATGTATATATATATATAATATATATATGTATGTATATATATATAAATATATATATATATATATGCTTTATATATATACATATACATATATTATATATATATATATACGTATATTTACATATATATGTATATACATTTATATCTTTGAGTATATTTGTGCATATATATTCATATATATATATATATATATATGTACATAAATCTAAATATATATATATATGCATATATATGAATGTATATAAATATATATATAAATATACGTATGAATATATATATATTTATATATATATATATATCAATATATATCTATATTATATATATATGTAAATATATATGTATATATATAAATATATATATATAGATACATATATATATATATACATATATATATATATACATATATCTATATATATCTCTATTATATATATATATATATATATCTATATATATATATCTATATATATATATATATATATATCTATATATATATATATATATATATATATATATATATATATATATATATGTATGTATATGATCCAACTGAAGGTAGGAGATCAACCAATGGTCATTTGGCTACCGTGCCTATGACTCACAAACATAATCAGCAAGTGAAAAATCACACCTTGAGTAAGATGTTCAAGCAATAATTCATCATAAGCATGGCTTATACGCAGCTATCCACAAATCACATGCGCGACTTAGGCGCACCACGTCTCATATTATCGTTCCGCGCCTAGCTATTTTCCTTTACTGGACATCTTGCTAACTTATCTTTTTATCCGCTGCACCATCACGTGGAACAGCAGGAAGATGTAAAAATCTCTTGTCCGTGAAAACATGTCATAATGGACAAAACACTGGGGTATTGCGGCAGCAACGACGGCCAACTCGAGACGTTTTTTCTATGCATTTCCGCCTGGTAAAAACCCTCATCGACGGTACTAAATAGATTATCCCCGCTTCTGCCATTCAAGGT
The DNA here is from genome assembly GCA_034190875.2 of Urechis unicinctus. Taxonomy (NCBI): domain Eukaryota; kingdom Metazoa; phylum Annelida; class Polychaeta; order Xenopneusta; family Urechidae; genus Urechis; species Urechis unicinctus. The sequence goes on from CM067343.1 coordinate 53,144,728, forward strand.
TCCTCCATTATTGCTCGGTCCATAAAGTACGCATACTTAGATGACATGCCAACGAGCAGTTTTGTTTTTAGCAATATTTGGCTGCATGTGCACTTTTGCTTGATCATATTTATGTGCTCAATCAAACTGGTATTTGATGCTCAAAATCTTGTCTATTTATCAAGCCTTGAATACTGATCAATCTAGTAATCCAAACACTAACATACTGGTTTTCGGATTGGCATTGAATATCGTTTTTAATAGCGTTGGGGCGGGTGGTTGCGTTTAATTGGCTCCTAAATATTCTAAAAAATGCCGTATGGTTTCCGATGTGGTAGTTATTTGATTTGTCTCCTTCACATGGAGCAAACAAGCTGGTATTGGTTGTGTCGGCTGGCTCAAGGTTTGGAATAGATTGTTCAATTGGTGAAAGAAGATTTGCACATGTGACCATATTTACATTGGTATATAAAAGATGATGAATCAAAACAATACAAATGCATCCATGACCGAATTAAATTTATATAAATTTTGGAAGTTGGTTGCAGAAATACGCTTCACTTCGTAGCCCTTATCTTTCGATTGACAGACAAGCAAATGTCAGATTGCAAATGACAAGCTACTATTGCTGGATTGCGTTGGGGCTCGATATATCGAAGGACTTCTAGTGTTATAAGCTGCGTGCGGTATATAACCGATGTACCTCCAACACGAGCATCTAAGCCTTGTTTCGGCATACATCAGCTGCTGAACATCTACAGAGTGTGTCGCTACTTACTAGTAGAATAACTATCGCAAGTGTTAAAAAATGAACAGCCTTTTACTTCGCGCTTATGACGATGCATTGGTCGTCGTGTTTCGGGTCAATGCGCATATGCAATATATATATTTGGCCCATGGAGTCATTTTATAGATTGCATTTCTTATCCCATAACCCTGATAAAGATGGATCCATGCAATCCTAATAAGTCGACTTCGAATGGTTATTTATATACAGCATCGACACGAATAAGGTACAATAAGGAAGGCATGATTACCAGTCACATTCAGTTAACAAACATCAACAGTTCAATTATATCATTCCATAATTGATTTGTGATGGTCCAATCTTGTGAGCATGGCACTACAATTACGTATAACGATGTGTTTTGATAAAAAGATCATTACTTTAAAAATCAATGTATGTGCAGAAAATGCTTTCCATTGTTAATATTTTCATCACAAATGTTAAGTCGATCGCATCTCACATAATGATAGGTCAACAACAATATCAAAATGTCTCAATCGTAAACATTCGATTTGTTGTTTCATCACTAATCATCATCCAGTAAAAGTGACGACCAACTCAACCTTTCTGCATCTTGCTCACGTTGCTGATGATTCGTGTAGCTACACGTTTGTTTAGCGGAATGACTCTACTAAGAGCAACACCAAATAGACTGCAGAACGTTTGGCTTTTGGCTATTGTGGCTGTTGTGGATGTTGTGGCTTCGAACTTAACAAAGTGAGGTGTAACAGCCGACCAGTGGTGTACGAAGAGCAGGTCGCTGCAGAAAAAGTCCTACAGTCGAAGCGATAAGGAAAGCATTGGATAAACGTTGTGCTCTTCCAGAACCGTGAGTATTTCAATGCAGGACTGGTGCATTCTCGAGAGCTCAATCATTTTCAATATATGATACAATCCATTCAATATTGTAAAAGGCAACTTGTCTCAGTCTCCCGATAGGAAAGTGCATGAGATCGATCTACAATCTATGCATCTTACATATGTCTTCTGTTACCTACAAGGCTATAACTCTCTCCCACGTGGTGAAGGTCATCAGCAAGTTCCAAAACAGCATTAACTGAATACAAAACAATATTATGATGTGCATCTTACCGTCTTTTTGGCAAGTGTACTTCACCTGCAGCTCCGGGCTCGTCTTTGCATTGCCATACAAGCTAGTCGCGCATATCACCTCATATGATGAATACTAGAATGTACACAAAACGCTAGGCTTCTCATCCCAATTCCGTTTTGTATCTAATGACTGTAACATGCACGATATATTGAAGCATACGATGTTGATCGCAACATACTTTACAACAATGAAGTATGGATTCGTTTAGCGGCTACACACAATCGATTACATTAGGATTCCCATTTCCACATTATCTAGTTATGCGACATTTGTGACAATAGCCCGTAATGAAAAAACAAAACATGGACAAACATTTTGGTAGACGTCGCTTACAAGTTTTATGATATATTGTACCTGAATCAATCACCAAATGACAGCCATAGCGTAGATGACGCCCCCACCCCCCTCCTCACACCAACACTCCCACCTACTCCAACACGCATAATGTGCAGCCAATTTGGCTAAGCCGTAAATGACAATCAATATTCAAATGCACTATGATGCTTTATTACAGAGAAAAACCCTAGAACTGAGATAAACGAATCCCACAATCATCCAAAGGTCAGTAACTGTAATCACCGGGCGTCAGATGTTTATCTTTGACAGTAGAAAATATACTGTACAAACAGAAAAAATCGATGCCGAATACTTACACAGTATTTTATGCAACTGTTTTCCACTGCTTAATGTATGCCGGCAGCGATTGTGGTTATAGGGCGCACTATCGCAAGATTAATCATTTAGTTTTCGGTATGTACATTAGCGGCTTTATTTGAGAGGGGTGATTGGGGGTGGTATTGATCATGTTCACCTTGCTATGGTCTAGTCTTTGTCCTTGGTTTTGGCTTGATTAACCATACGGAACTGCCATCAAACAATGTCAAAATGGCGTGAATGACACAGGTGCAGATGTGGACAAATGTGAATTGATGGCCTTGGACCTGAAACGTCTATTCGTCATACTCTGTTACATGGTAACATCATGGATTACCGAGTCACTGAATGATATCGATCGCTGACGAAGCTTTACATCTTATATGTTATACATATGAACATGAAATCGGTTCATCAGTCATTACTTTCAGACAATTCTAAGTGTTATTATCTGGGCGCGAATCAATTTACCTGCCCATAGCTCACAATAGCCCATAACAACAACATCCATAGCGCAGCCGTTTGTTATATCTGACCGCGAATGTAAATAAAATTCTTTGATGTTGGAAAACTTCGGAAGATTCTGTAATGCCAGTTCTCTATTGCATGACGAAAAAGGCAAACAACACATTTGTAATTAGCTGTATACTACATTATCGAAGTCGAATCAAGCAAATTAATTACATGATAAAATATATGACAACTTTGATAATCTATTCCTGGACGTTTCTTCTGTTTGTTCTAATTTAACAATATATGGGTCAGATGCAATAAGAGGATCTGCTAAATACCCTATTAGACACGAACAAAATCGGTTTAACATTTGTTTGACGGTAATGGTAGAATACATTTGCTTGTCTTTATTTCACTGAGCAACTTTGAGCTATTGACGTAATCAGGCGAGAATGGACGAATC
>CM067343.1:53153177-53158177 GCA_034190875.2 Urechis unicinctus
TCATATTCCTATTTACTTCGTATTCATGTATTCTTGTCATGTATGTTTCATATGTTTAAAGAGCCCAGGTTATATTGAGTTATATGCATGTGTGCGCTTTTAGTTCATATTCCTCTATTCATTTGTCATGTATGTTTAGTTAATTTGAATAAAGAGTGCATTGTGTATGCATGTGTCGTTTTTAGATAATAATTCCTCTATTCATTTCGTATTCGGGTTGAATAAAGAGCCCGTGTCGTATTGAGTTATATGTATTTTTGTGTGCGCTTTAAGTTCGTATTCCTCTATTTACTTCGTATTCATGTGTGCGTTTTTTTATTTTACTGATTTTTATAAGTGATCAATTATAACATATACTTATATGATTTAAGTTCGTATTCCTCTATTAACTTCGTATTTTTGTTTTATTTAACTGATTTTTATGAGTGATCGATTACTGCCATATATAAAATATACCACACATTCTTCTGGTGCTCGGTCTCTGTATCTGTACGCGATTTGTTCAAGGAGCATTTCGTCCCGAGACGACGGCCCGGCCAAATGCGCTGGCCGCCGAGTCAACACGTGGGGGCGAACTGACCCGGGAGCGAACTGACCCGGGGGCGAACTGACCCAGCGAGGGCGAACTGTCCCAGCGAGGGCGAACTGACCCGGGGGCGAACTGTCCCCGCGGGGGTGAACTGTTCCGGGGGCGAACCGTCCCGGGGGCGAACTGACCCGGAACCCCACCGAACACACCACTGTATGTGCTGTGTGGAGGACCATTACAATATCTTGCCTTATGGATCCGTTGTTTAACAAACACAGTGACTCTACACCCTGTGGAAACAACGACTAAGGAGCTCAATTGCTGTGGAGAAACCGGATTGTTGGGTGGTTACAAACCTAACTAGTCTGACGTACACGGCTAGAACACTACAAAACACTAACTGACACTAAGCATAACTCTTCCATGTGTTTCATCGCTCTAATGTTGTGTAGGTTTGGGCAATACCGATAACAATTAATGCTGTCTAGTTCACGATAAGAATGTGTGAAGACAGACTTTCATTACGTGTAACAAAGTATCTAAAATCATAAACTTAGCTGGTAAACACGCTAACACAGAAACATCTTTGAGGATTCAATAGCACATAATGTCAGCGTATATTTAATGGAATAACAGTAGTCTGCTTTTAATTATCATACGACTTAGATAATATACCATGTTATCATCATTTGTTGGGCGCAACGGCCTCAAGGCTTAAGTAGGTCATATTCAGATAAATCAACACCATGAGAGCATTCTGTTTGTAATAGCGACTACAACTTAACATTAAGTGGCCCTTCCTGTCAATTGCTTTCAGATTACTTCACTATTGCAGTTCTTGCATCTACATACTTTTAATTTACCTTTACAGACAGATATCTCTTCATCAACAAACCAAATATTATATCAAAAAAACTCTTCAACTTTATATGGATCCAAACCGATCGAAACGTTAAATTTTTGCACCCAAAAAAACCATTGTTATTTTATGAAAATAAAAGGAAGCGGTCAATTCTTAGCTCTACAAAGGCAATAACGTATGGTATTGGCGTTTATTATACTGGCTTGTATGGGCCTTATATCAGCGTCGAACTATCGATTGCTGCATCATTGTGACTTAAGTATCTGCTTCCGGATGGCCATAGTGTGTTTGATTTACGGGGAAGCAAATTTTGAGTGCTTAGTCCTGCATCAATAGCACATCAGCATTGCCTTCACAAAATATTTCTGTGCACTGTACATCATAATAATCCTTGTAATGGGTTTATCGACGTGACTCCGACACCAACCATTGTGGCACATGGCTTACATAATTAATCAATTCAAGAGAAATTTATGTCACAGATCTGCGCGTGTTAAGCTGTTGCTGCACTGCTTGGAAAATAAATTAATGTCACAGAGCAGCGCATGTAACGCTGCTGCTGCACTGCTTGTCGCGATGAGGAGATTCCTGTAACGCGTTAATTTACTATAATTGATTCTAAAATGAATGGTGAACATTTTTCCGATAATTAATCTTTGTCTTGAATTAACAGCAATACGTTTATTGCATCCATTCTCAGGTAAAATGCGGGATGTTGTTCCATAGTCTGTCATTAACAGCATCACAGAATGTTTTTCTTCTTCGTTGCACCAAGTCAATAGGTTCGCTTAGGGGTCCACTTGGAACCACTTGAATAGACAAATAACTATCGCTATGAACATCCGCATTCCTTTCTCCGTTGCTAATCATCGATTTATATTGCACTATGTTTTCACTGCTTATCACGCAGCTTATATATGGTCATTACTCTTGCATTAATAACATAGCCGATATATATTATACTGTAAAAGAATATGACATAGCGCTGTTGGGCTGAGAGTACCTAAATTGAATCCATTGACGGCCCAGATTTATTGCCCTGGTGCCTCTTTGATACTATTTATTTCGTCATAATATGGATTAGGATTGGCAGAATTTATCATCATCATCAAATGCGTGGTTAGCACAAAAGCATTGGAATATTCTTTCCATGAGCGGGTTTCAAGGGTGCTTTCGAATTCAGCCAACTAGGATTTATCCAAAATCACTAAACCGTACACAAAGTATGAATCGTATGCAATCGTTAACGTATGCACCAAATGTATACAAAGTTAACAGTGTTCACACAAATTATATTCACCAAATGCTATCAATACAATTATGGAACGTATGATGATTTCATATATTTTTTTTTAACGTCTAATGTGACGGTTCCTGTACGGTTTCAACACAAACCATAAACTTAATATCTGCGCATTAAAACACGGCGCCCAGTACTTGCGTCGATTAAAATAACTGTAGGGGTAGTTTATGGTATTTACGACTCTTGACTCCTTTGGTAGCACGTCTAACTCCCCCCCCCCAAAAAAAAAAACAAAAATCCCTGTAGTATTCGTTAAAACGGGCAGAAATTACAATCGCAATCTAAATATTCAATAAAACAAACATTTGGAAACCGATTTTATTGATTATTTAGTGAGGAACATTTCGTACAGTTATTATTGTAGTGAGCAATCGTTAATTCAATAAACACTGATGTTGTAAATTTTTGCGACTTCCATAAGTTCGTATAAGCATAACCTGCGATGGACAAACATAGCTTTGAAGATACAACAGAATACAAACAATCTTTATGTGGTAACATATAATCGTGGCTTATCAGCAATCGTTTAATTATTTCACAGCAAGCACAATCCACAGGCAAACTGTAACAGCGACAGCACCAACCATTGTCCCGTTGCCAACTAGTGTTCAATATAGTGTTCATATTGAGCCAACATCACCAAAACACCGACATGTTGTTGGCATCGTTGTTCCCTCGGATTTTAAGCAGCCTGAGTTCATCGCCATAACAGACGACCAGTTTGTGGTGATACTGACTGACTCAAAGAAGAAAGAAAATGTGCATTTAGGAGAACTGGTTTATCTGATTTTTGCCATGATTCTAATCATAGATAAGGTTTTTCCCGGAATTATCACTTAGACTATTTAATCTGACTGTGGATTGGTTGCATTACCGAGAAACTTCGGATACATAATACGCGTTGAAACATACCATCCCCACTCAATAGCTGAACTGGTATGTTGAATTTAACATGTTTTAATGCTTTTTTTGATGGGTTATAGATATTTGAAAACTTTGCTCAGTAATTGTTTTCCGTTTTAGATATTTTATCGCAATAACAATCGGTTTCAGTTTACTCCTAATCAACCAGAATTGCTCCAAAAGAAACCAAGAGCATAGATCTTTATGAATTGCATCTGATTCGATTTGTCTAGATGTCTCCTTGCTCTGTGGCTTTACAGTTGTACAACTTTATAAATTATCCAAGCATTATTCTTGCATACATTGACCTCGATTTGTTTTATCTATATGCAAACCCTCTCAGCCCAATACACCGCAACCTAAACCACCATATCCCTTCCCTTCCCGACGACGAACATGGCGTACAAATTACGTCATCATCTGCTTTCGCAATTAGAGGTCCCATACACTCACACAAGACACGCAACACCTTGCTGACCATTTTTCTGCAAACAAAGCGTCCAAAAGTGGCCCTGGATATCCGTCGCAGTTATGTGGGTCACATCATTTTTTGGATTTCAAGGTAAGCCCGGGCAAACGGAACCAGACATGTCTACTGACGAATATGACCTCCTCAATAATTCGTTGATGACTTTTTCAATTGGAAATCTGAATTCGCAAGACAAAACCTAGCTCACACATAGTTTGCATCTTACCATTTCTATTCAAGCGTTAATAGTTCACGGCTCCGGCTATGCACCGCACGTATGCACTTCCCCGAAGAATTTTATTTTGTCGTCGAGAGGAACTTTTATTCGACTTATTGTATTGATCGATTACCGACTGATTCTTAATGGGTTGTTCATTCGCTGCGTCATTATTATTGAGCCTCACCATTTTCAGCTATAAATAAAGAGTATTTGATTGTTATGATTCGTCAACGCCCTCATACCAACGGGATCAATGTTGAGTGATAATGAAGATCAACATAGTGAGCATGTTCGGTAGCAATCTGTTTGCGACCGGTGTTGATATGTCTATTCGTTGGTACGAGAGGTTTTAGTATGCTTCTACATATTGGCGCAAAATACGGAGTTGCAATTCGTGCTGCAGGTACAAAATAAACATTTGCCGACATTGGTTGGTATTTTTTCGGCATATATCTCCACAACAATTTCAATCACAGTTGTCCGGAATTTACATTTGTACTCTCATCACATGAATTTTAACAAAGTAATATATCTGTGATGGCTATGTTTGAAGGTTCAGGACAGAAGAGCTTCGCTAGTAGACGAGAATACACAATTCAACCATTCTAGTCAAATTTGCTTACAACTGGCTCAGAGCAGGGTTCTAAGAGGTTAAAGAAATTTAAAAAAAAGTGTTTTTTATTGCTTCGGCATATATCCATCGCAGTATATTGT